>CM039675.1:174953246-176153246 GCA_022496015.1 Hordeum marinum
AAGAGGTTAATTGGGTGGAAAGCAGGTTGGGGAGGCTAGAGATCAAGATTCATATGGTAGGAATGGAATGGCATGATATCAACACATGAGTAGGTGGTTCTCTCTCAGAAAATCAGTAGGTATGAGTGGGGAACCATTCTGAGTGCTTCTCTTGCGAGTGGGTGGTGGTGGAGGGCTATATATAGGCATCTCCGAAAACCCAACTATTACACCTAATAAGTCGGACTCGGTGGAACCGATGTGTAAATCTCGGTTGTACCGAGTTTCCTCAAAGGTAGAAAATTTTGAATCTCGGTGAGACTGATACATAAAACTCGGTTGCACCGATAAGGTGACCAACGGTCAGATTGCCAATCTCGGTGACGCCTATTCACAAAACTCGGCGGGACCGATTTTTTAAACTTGCATAACAGGAAGTTGGCAACCCAAACTCGGTGGCACCAAAGTGGAATCGGTTGCATCTAAAAGCTAGGGTTTGCCTGAGTTTGTCTTAGTTTGGAATCAGTGGCACCGAGTGGAAAGTGTTGGTTGCACCGATTTTGGATATTTGGCTTTGGATAGACTTTTTGTGGAAGAGCTTGTGGGTGTATGTGGTGACTATCACTTGTACACGTATGAGCATTTTGTTCACCAAGAAAATCTTACCCCCTTTTAATGGTATTGGTTGTCCTATGGACCCAAAGTGATTTCTCATGAAAGGTAAAATGTAGAATCCTTTGCTTGAGGCTTTGCCAATCTATTTCCTTGCATCTTGGGGTATTCCACAATCCTTTTGCCAACCCATCATTGAATTTTTCCTAAAACATGCTTAGTGGAAACATTAGTTCAATGACATATATGTTGTTATTAATTACCAAAACCACCAAGGGAGCAAATGTGCTTTCACTACTAATCTAAGAAGAACACTGTTTTGTTGTTGTTGTTGTTGTTGTATTTCTCAAAAACTATAGATTATATGCACTTGTCTATTAGAATATCTCTGAATGTATGTGCTGAACTTGCCTGATTGTATGTGGTGCACTTTTTTCAATGTATGTGCGGTGGAAAAAGAATTGCGGTTACTTGAATATCTTTGAATGTATGTGTTGCACTTGTCTGCATGTTTTCAGTTACTATTTCTGTAAGTGTGTGGATTTTGCTAGTGTTTATGTGTTCGTTCATCTCTTTGATTGTTTTAGTCAGCAACTAAATTTGTTTATAAAGCTTATAGTTAATTTAACTGAATTTATCTAAGAGTAATATATCACTTTATCTTTAGGATGGTGTGAAATGTGGTGTTGCACAATGGGTAGATGCCCCTTGTCCGGTAATCCTACAAAGGTGCCTAACCAAGCTATGGTATATGTATCATGAGCAGAACCTTGGTAGAGTCCAAGACAATGAGGCTCATCAGACAAAGGTGGCAAAATTGAAGAAGGAACTTGTTACATTGGCAATCGGTACATCTAGCTTGTGAATGATATATCCAACTTGTTTGACTATGAGGATGGAATGAAATCTCATGACATGGATTACACTAGCCAGGCAATCAATGAACCGAAGGAGAAGAACCAACTGGAGGAGCAAGCAAAGATTGAGCTTCAAATGGAGAAGCTTAACCTAAAAAAATAATAGAGGTGCATTCTTTAGACTCAAGGTGATATAATCCATAACACAAGAAATTCCATGAAGGGGATAAAGGTGGACAGAGACCTCCTTAAAGAAGAGAAGAAGAAGCTGGAGCATGTCATTGCTGAGCTTTTGAAGGTTGGTCATGGGTGCAAGGAAATTTTGAACAAGATCAAGGAAGTTGTCATGGAGGAGTGAAGTGGCATCTGTGGTTGGTAAGTAATTAAAATTGAAAGAAATAGCACAATACTTATAAAACACTAAAGAAAAAAAATTAAAGAAATTAAAATTAAAATAAATAGCACAAAACCTATAAAACACTAAAACATAACTGTTTTCGTAAAAAAATAATTTTAAATAATCCTAAAATTCGCCAATTGATTACTAGTGATAAACAAAGTCACAAAGAACAAGTAGCAAAAATAATCATTTAAAAAATACTCCTAGCTCAAATTATACACAATCTAGTGATTTAAGCAAATTCATGAAAATTCAAATTCAAACTTTCAAATCTAGTCAAACTTGATATCTACAGAAACTTAATAAAATTTCTAATCTAATGCAAAACGAATAGAATCAAAATACTAAAAATCCTAATTGATATGAATTTTATAAAATAGGAGAGCAGGTGTTGGCTGAAGACCACTTTTCGGTCTACCGTTGGCCGAAGATGGACTCTTTGGCCAATGGTTGTCTGAAGAGTCCTCTTTGGCCAACGGTTGGACGAAGAGTCCCTCTTCGGCCAACAGGAGGCCGATGGGGTGATACTTTTGGTTTTTATGCATTAGGGTGTATAGTTTCCGAATTTGCTATAAAAATCATCATAGTTTGAAAAACATCTGCATATCAACTCCACTCGCTTTAGCGACACACACCCTACCATCACCTCATTTTTAAACGAGCTATTCGAGCGGATTGAGACCATGTGTATGTTTGATGACTAGGTTCCGGTCTATGACCAACTCAGGCTTAAACCCGACGATAGGGAGATTCACATCCCCACAGTCACCCACCTAGTTGCCACCATCGAGTGTCCAGCTGGGGGTTCGCCCCCAACGACCGAAATTAAAAACGGTTTATACCCCGGTCTCCAATCACCGAGACCTCACTTGCAACCTAGAAACCGGAGTTCACTTCGGAGACACACCGATATCGGTCCCTGATCTAGCACGCAATTCGGAGCCCGTGATTCCAAACTCACACCGTGGTGTGGAGTCTATTTGTTTCCCACCCACCACCCAAGCCGATCACTCAAGCATCACAATAGAGCCCAAGTCTTCGGACTTACGGGACGTTAAATAGTTACCAGGAGGGTCGGTTCATCATTATTGGGCTAGACTCCTCCTCACTGGAAATAAAGTACGGGGCCTCAGTGATTAGGAGATAATGGCAACTTTCATTCGCAACTGCCATGACGAAGGGATTCTCAATGCCCTAGCTCGTCGACACATTCGTGACTTTACCGAGTTGTCAGACTTGGTGCAAAAATATTGTGCCATGGAAAACACTTGGCAAGTCAAATGAGTATTTTCGGACCCAACCTTCACCGAGTACCCTAGAGGAGATCGAAAAAGAGGACACCTACGTAGTGGCCAGCCAGACTCGAACCCACTGTAAAGATAAATTGGCCCCTTATAGGGGTCAGTACTGTCCTTGACGGGCTATTGGACAAACCATGCCCTATACATTCCGTATTGCTGAACACAAGCCCGACTTACAACCTTAGAGCTTGCCGGGTCATCAGGCAGGTCGCAAAAAGCGATGAAGCCATTCTTGAGGCGCTACCGCCGAATAGGCGCTCCACATCGCCACCAGAATACAACACCGAAGTCCTGACGATCTAGGAAACGTTCCCCTCAAGGAACAGGAGGAAAAGAGCTCTTAAAGAACTCAAACAGGTCTATCATGTGGTAGCAACAAGTGCATGGGCAGACATAGGTAGCTAAAACCCAGGTCACATCGTTGTAGCCGACCGGGGTGGACCAAATAATACTCTATTTCCATGCCGAGTGGACAGAGGCCGAGCTCCCCAGGGAATATAGTACATACTCCCATTGGACGATGTACTTCGATGGATCTAAAACTTTGGCCGAACTGGGGGCTGGAGTTATCCTCACATCCCCCACAGGCTACAATGTTCGATACGTGTTGCAGATCATGTATGTCGATTCGAGCAATGCGACCGAATACGAAGCACTCTTGCACGGTCTTCGGATGGCAGTATCAATGGGCATATGACAGCTGGAGGTACGGGGAGACTCCAACTTGGCCATCTCCCAAATTAACAACCAATTCGATGCCAAAAATCCAAACATGGCGGCATATAGAAACACTGTCCTCAAGATATCCGCACGGTTCGAGGGGCTCGAATTTCACCACATCGCTCAAGACAACAACCAAGCCGCCGACGTACTGGCCTGCATGGGGTCTAAAAGTGATGTTGTCCCAATGTTTTTTCTTGGAATGGCTCTCTAAGCGATCCATGGTTTGGCAGGATGATCATAAGGGCGCCGGTCTAAATACCATGGAAGAGGTTGTTCCCCCTAAAATGAACCAGATGACCAAATCATCGACGGCTCCGTAAACGCCTTCAGCTCATGAGGTCATTGCAGTAATCACGCCATGGACCGAGCCCTTCCTCGCCTACCTTCTTCGCAAAGGACTCCCGGACGATGAGACAGAGGCGCGGCGCATAATTCGGCAATCCAAAGCCTACAAAGTACAAGAGGGTGAGTTATACAAGAAAAGCACCACTGGAATATTACAGCGGTGCATATCTGAGGAAGAAGGACGAGAACTCTTAGCCGAAGTCCACAAAGGGATGGGCAGTCACCACGCCGTAGCAAGAGCCTTAGTTAGCAAGGCCTTCCGAGCTGGTTTCTTTGGGCCCATTGCTCGGGCGGACGCCTAGTCACTTGTCAAACACTGCATGGGGTGTCAACTTTTTGCAATTCAAAATCACATGCCCCCAATAGCTCTTCGAACTATTTCGATTACCTGACCTTTCGCGGTCTAGGGGCTGGATATGGTCGGACCACTTAAAGGGGGACCAAGAAGAATAAATACTTACTGGTCATGGTTAACAAATTCACCAAATGGATAGAGGCCGAACCGATCAAATCAGCCAAGTCCAGACCAGTAAGGGACTTTAAATCTAGCGTGGTACACCATTACGGTGTCCCGCACAGTATAATAACGGACAATAGATCCAACTTCACGGCCCAAGAGGTCAAAGACTGGTGCGCAAAAATGGGCATCAAGCTCGATTACGCATTGGTGTATCATCCGTAGACTAATGGACAAGTCAAACGAGCAAACAGCCTAATCATGAGCGGCATTAAGCCACGTTTGGTCTAATCTCTTCATCAGTGCAACTGTCATTGGGTGGAGGAGCTCGACTCCGTTCGATGGGGCCAGCGCACCACCCCGAACAGATCAACGGGATACACACCGTTCTTCATGGTTTATGGGGCAAAAGCAGTCCTCCCCTGTGATATTATTCACGACGTAGCAAGGGTGCACATGTACGAGGAATAGGAGGCCGAGTTAGATCGGTAGGAAGACCTAGACGGCTTAGAAGGAGAACGCTACATAGCTCGGGCTCGCTCTACTTTTTACCAACAACAGGCCCGACATTACTAGAATAGGGAGGTCAGGGCAAAAGCGTATAACGTGGGTGAACTCGTCTTACGGCTCCTGAAAAAGCAGAAGCATAAACTCAACCCTAAATGGGAGGTCCCCTTCATAATCAACGAAGTACTCGCGGGAGGGGCTTACCGTCTTCGGAACCCGTCGGACAACCGCCTTGAACCAAACCCATGGAACACATCTCGCCTTCGACGCTTCTACGGATAAACTGGTGTCGTCATATTCTTTACCCTTTACTTCCCTTTTCTTTCTTCTTCTTTATTTTCTCCTTTCCCTCCCACCTTGATTTTGGGGCAGGCTTGAATTTTTTCCTTTTCTTCCCAAATCTATGTTCGGTTCAACCGATCTTGTACTAAGATTTTCGGCTTACACCCTTAAGTGTTAAATCCGAACACAACACCTGGGGGCTTCTTTCCGAAGCCAATGATTTTATATTATAAGCATTTTTTCACATTTATTGTGTATGCATGTTTCCCTTGTCGCGTTTAAGCCATCATATGCATCAATTGGAACAAAGACTTTGCCAAGCTGGGTTGCCTTGCTCCTGTGCTTACCCTCTACGTTCTCGATTGTTCGACTAGATGGTAAAGGGAACACCTTTGCGATTGTTACGACTAGGTCATCCGGATACGTACTTCAGACGCGTGAAGGCAAAAGCTAGCTATCTTCAGCAGACAATTGATCGGCTGCGACGGAAGGAACTAATAAGACTATGGTCGTTATCACCATTACTTGGGCTTCTTTTCTCACAAAAGCCATTAGCCGCATACAAGCAGTATACGGCCTTACAACCTATGATTTATGTTGCACCCTCAAGAAAGGTATCGATACAGGTACTATTTTCTTCGGAAGATATTTCTTACGCTAAATAGTAATATAACATATCTCCCTATGTGCTTTCTATCTGTTCACAGCAAATGGCCGGATTGCATAGTTGCCCGAACATAATTCACACTTCTTGGGTGATAATTTACAAGGAACACTCTCAAGCTCTTAGCGCGGGAGGTAGAAGCCTATGGCCGGTTAAGACAAAGTTTACAACACAGACGAAGCAATTCTTCTATTATTAGTACATAGTTACATATAATCATACATCTGGCTACTGATCGAGATTGTCGATTATGTTGTCCAAGGAGGAATCTTGTTGTGAGAGACGGGTGACAGACATCACTTGGTCGTATACTAGGTGGAGCGACACTTCTTATCCATCTGAACCTACTAGCCCCACCCGAGCCATACGCTCGGGGTTAAGTCTAGTATAACGGGTCTTGATCATCGCGCACACCTCTCGTGCTCCCTCTGGACAAGCTGATGTCTTCCTCAGCTCGAACCTACTTTGGGTTCCCTTGAATCAATCGACTAGTTCGGTCATCTCCTTCCAAGGTTTCTTAGCGGGCCATAACGCCTTTACCATGCTCTTCATGGCCTTTTGAGCCCGCTCATGAAGGAGGAACAGCTGCTTGAGTAGGCTTCCCCGGTAGGATCCGATCTCTTCTTCGGGTCGCCCAGACAGGAGACCTGTACATGAGTCAAGGCATGCCTACTATGCTTCATTTATAAGAAGTACTTTCTGATGTTAGAATCACACTTACCAAACATGCCCCTCTGTAATTTCTGGTTATCTCCTTGGGCTTGAGCCAATTGAGCCTTTAAGCTCTCAATTTGTTCGGCCTACTGTTTGTTCTCCGCCTGAAGGTGGTTCTTCTCTTCAAGATGTCATTGCAAAACACAACAACCGGCCTCATGCTAGGACTCGGCGTATCGCTGAGATTCTCGGGCTGCATCCAAATCTCTTTGCAATTGACCTATTGATTCAGCTGCTACAAAGTACCCTTGCATCAGCATGGGAATATATACTAAGGACAGAAGAACAAGTCTTCTGACCATGTGCCTCCCGGGTAAAGCTCTTCACTTGCTCCAATTCGGCCTTCACGGTTTCCACCTGTGTTTGGCTTGTCTCCAGTTCCTTGGCCGGTTGCTTGCTCTGCTGCCTTGAGGCCTACATTAGTAGTAAAACAATACGAGGACCCTTAATTCGGTCGTTCCGACCAATTTAAGGTTTGGGGGTTACTAGGTTTACACGAGTGATCGGACTCTTATAGCTGATTACTCACCTGCAGGCTGGACGATATCAGTTTCATTGCCTCCTCGAACCCAGCTCTCGCAACTCTGATGTGTGCATCCGCCGAGTGTAGAGCATTGAACTCTTGTTTGAAGAGCGCTCGGTGATGTAGGGCTTCTCGTCGCTGACGATGATTCATAGCGCCCTCCACCTCAGACTTGGTAACTGACATCGCCTCCCAGAGTCTTCAGGGGCCAGATTTACTGTATGGACCTCCGTAGTGGATTAGCTCTAGAATTTTGAGCGCCGCCAGACACCCTGGCAACCTCCTCGGGAAAAGATTGTTGAACTCTTTGCCCAAGTGTTTCGACATAAGGTTTCTTGTGAGGCTCTATAAGTCACAATAATAAATTGAAACAACCAAACATATTACCTTTGAGTTGAGCGAATGGGCGGGCTTGTCCCCATGGCCGGCTCATTTGACGGATCCCTATTACTTTCCGTTCCGGGCATTAACGCCTTAGCCGATGCATGTCGTGCAGATTGGCGATGCTTGGGAGGACGAGCAGGTGTGTGTGGATTGTTGGAGGATACTTGCCTTTTGCGGGAAGAGTTCTTCTTCTTCTTTCTTATCTTAGGGGAAGGGAATGATCGAGGATAATCAACTATAATAGCCATCTTAGAGCGATCGAGGCTCTCCTAGTAGAGAACTCCATCTTCAAGCTAGATTGTCAGATTGGGGTCATCATGAAAGCCCGGATCGTCACGATGGGAATAGTCCTCTAGCTGGGGGGCCGGACGATTGACTGTCTTGATGAAGCTCCTCCATTCCTGTTCACATAAAGTTAAAGACTTCGGTCAAAAAGGGAGAAATTAAAGACCCGAATTGTGGTCACGGAGTTGGAAGGCTCACCCATTCGATGGGATTGTGACTGGAGTATCCCTCCTTGGTCGTCCGCTAAATAAAATCTTCTTGCTCCCCTTTGTATGGGTCAACAAGTACGGCAACTAATGCTGTTTGATCGGCAAGGCCTAGTCTTCGAGAGCAAGTGGTGTCGCTAGTCCCGTTGTAACGCCACAAGGGGTGTATCCTCTGCTGAAGTGGCTAAACGCATCGGGTTATGGCGGCGGCCATGACATCAATCATGGTCAACTTGTGATGGGCTAGAGTCCTCACATGGGTTGCCAAGTGTTGCACTTCAACGGTGTCCTCTTGGGATGAAGTCTTCAGTCGCCAGTTGTACCTTTTCTCTAAGGGGGCGTCAGAATATTCAGGCAAACCCCTCCGAGCTGGATCAAATAGGGGGACATCCTCTATATAAAACCATTCCGAAGACCATTCTTCAAATTCTTTCGGTGTTCCCACTCGATACCCCATCCCTGCTATCCGACAAATTTCGTCTCCTCCAACCTCCAAAATTGTCTTGTCCCTCATATTCGGGACTAGGCAGAAGTACTTCCTCCACAATTCAAAGTGCGCCTCGCAACCCAGGAACTTCTCGCAAAGGGCGACGAAGCCCGAGACATGCAGAATAGATCCTGGGGTCAGGTGATGGAGCTGGATCCCATATAACTCCAATAACCCTCTCAAGAATGGATGAATGGGGAACCGAGACCTCGCTGGAGGAACGGCACTAAGCATACGCGCTCCCCCTTTTGTGGGTTGAGGAAATTCTCCACAAAGGCTTCGCCATTGAATGAAGACAAACTGGCACGGGTAACTGCCAGATCAGAGGAAGGAAGGTATCCCTGGGTGTCAAGATTGCGTAATCTAAGGGGGAATACGTAGCAGCTTGTCCAATCCCCGGGACGGGAGCCGTAAGGTCGCGAGGAAGAGCTGGGGGCGCTAGCTATGTGTTTTGGTGATCTTTTGCTGGAAGTTCGTTCCGATGGGGAGGAAGAAGAGGATGCGTCCTAGACCATGATTCAGTTTGTTTAAATGGGTGGTGCCTCCTTTCTTGGAGGGGCAGTTTTGTGAAAAGCCGCTGGACCGCTCGTCTCCTGACGACGCGTGAAAATCGAGAAATGCGGACGGTTGTTACAATAGACCTAGAAAGCTCGTGACGCTTGTGATTTCGCCGATGGCAGGACGGTTGCCAAACAAGAAGGAGTATATGGACTCGCCTCGCAAGCCGAAGACTTCGACACACAAAGATTATACGGATATACCTCGGCGTTGGAGGCCCGTGCGGACACTACTGAGGGAGCCTAGTTTAAGGGGTCCTCGGATAGCTGACCATTTTCTCTTGGGCCGGACTATGTGGGCCGTCGGATGAGCATTGGATGATCAAAGGCACCATTGCCAGGGTAGAAGCTTCATGGAGTCGTGGCGTGTCCTCCAAGTTTTCGACAGTAGATAGGCATGTTTTCCTTCGATGTGTAACTGACCATGTGTAAACCCTAGGGACCCTCCGCATCTATATAAGATGGAGGGTTCTAGTTTGTAGGCCAGAGAACAACTCATCTAGGGTTTAGTTATTCTATCTCAAGGTAGATCAACTCTATAACCTTCATACCATCAATACAATCAACCAGGACGTAGAGTATTACCTCCATAGGAGGGCCTGAACCTGGGTAAACATCGTCTCCTTCGTCTCCTGTTATACAAGATCCACCAGTTTTGACACCGGCACCTGATACAAATACCGACGGGAGCACTGAAAAGTGTCCGACGAATCCCCCAATCACCAGATCAGTGTTTTAATCAAAGGGCAATCGAGGTCCAGCATGCGCTCCCTCTCCTCAGGGAGTATGACACCCCTCAGGGTGCGTCTTGGTTCTGTGACATTGTAGGGTTCAGAACTAGGTGCTTACCTCGCGCGCATACTGCATCTACTTAGGGTTGCCGGTGCATTACTCCTCAAGGGCCATATGCCAGCCCTCACCAAACGTCATCGCTGCTTGTAGGTGGTTTTCATATGTGAAGTTGGATAGGTGATAGAGGATAAGTTGTCCCTATCTTTTGATGATATGTGACTATCATTTTTGGTGGAGTAGACTTGGATGACTCGACTATGAACGTGCGAGGACGATGCGCCTTAGCAATCGCCAAACCAAATTCTGAGAGGTTATTGACCACGTTGAAGCATGATTAACCTGACCACGATGGTCTATTTCCTGCACACAAACAAAGAGCAAGCAAGAAATGGAACTTGCTATCTGGATATTGTGAATATAAGATGAAAGCTTTAGTTATGAATGTGGGGTTGTGTGACGTCTGGTTGTGGAACACAAAGGAAGGACGCGAAGTTGCATCTATGGCAATTTTTTATCTAAACAAAGCCCAAGTGTAGCCAACACCCTAAGGGTTGTATATATGGGGGAGTAGAGGGGGATTTTTTGACCCCTTGGAGGAGGGGCCCGAAACCAACCCTAACTCGGTTTCCCCACACATATGGACTCTAAAAACAACCTATAATGTGGTATTTGGAAATTAAACGGGCCTGGCCCAAAAATAAGGTGACACGACACCTATGATAGCCCATGGACAAAACTTATGACGTGGCATCTTGAATATTTCGTCCAGGACTTGATGCTCTCATTATGGTGGGTTCAAAGTGCATAAATCACCACTGGAAGCTCCATTGTTATTTCCCACGCATGCACCTTCTTCTTCATGCTTGTTCCCTCTCTAGTGGCCATCCTTATAGTCCACGCTAGGTCGTTCATTCATAAGTAAAACAACAAGTATCTAATTTAGGCAGCATCATATGTTCATGAACATTGGAAGGATTTCCAAGAAACGAAAGTACCTGGTAATTCAATTGGCATGCACGACCTCTAGTAATTGGTCCACTATCTATAGCAGTAGGGGGTTGTGGGTGTAGGAATGGTATGGCTGTCCTCATCAATAGGCGAGTGATGGAACAAGGTGAGAGTGAGAACTGGAGGCGAGATAGTTTGGGTGTAGATTTTTAAAGACATGGGAAGTAGTTATGTGTAGTGGCTTCTAGGCGTACATAAACTACTGTGAACTACCGAGCCCAACAAAAAAATACAGAACATGCAAATTAATTCAGAAAATTGAGAAACATTCATCCAAATTTAGAAGATACATGCAAATTCAAAATATACAACCACATTTAGACATGCAGACAAATTCATGGGTACAAGATCTTATTTCACCTCATGTGTGTGACTTGATAGGGATGGAAATTTGCCCTCCTCCTATCCCAAAGTATGATCACATCATCTGTGCGATTTGTTCCTTCTTGGAAAACCTCCAAGAACTACTCCACATCCTTGGCATTTCTAGGAAACATGACCCTATTACAGAGATGACAACGCTCATCAAACACCTCAGCAGCCCTCTGAGCCCTTGCAACATCCATAACCACCTCTTCCTCTTCATTGACGACCTGCCCCAAGTTGGGATCCATGGAGGTTGGGGAGTGGTTTTTTCTTTGGGAGAAGCCGGGGTACGGTTCAGGTGTGGACTAGCATTTTATAGACTGTCAGGCATGCTTGGGCTAGTAGCTAGTGATCAAAATGCCCATGTTTGCAACTTATAATATAATACACATGTGCAGACAACATTCAGACATGCTAATGTTAAGACAACATTCAGACACGCACATATTTTGGCAACATTCAGACAGACACATATTTAGACAACAATCAGACATGCAAATTTTCAGACAACATTCAGGCACACACATATTCAGAAAACATTCAGACATGCAAATTTTCAGAAACACAAATTTTAGATACAAAAAAATTTAGACCCACACTTATTGAGTCAAGTTTATACCGAACAATTAAAGCAGTTTAGTGGTTACCACTTGCAATGAAGTTACTCGCCAACCTTTTGTTTGGCATCCTCTTCATTTTACTCCCCAATGTTTCAACTACAGATGTGGTAGCTCTTGGTGCATTGAACCATTTTCTCACCCCTCTCCCTCTTCCTCTTCCTACATGCCTACCCCTTTTTGCTCTTTCAGTTGTAGCAGGTGTAGCTGAAGCAAGTGCAGATGTAGTAGGGACAAGATTATGATTTTCCTTTTCGCCTCTTACCGCGGCAAATGAAGATGTTTACCCTTTTTAGCTCGCGCTGGTGCTAGTATTGGTGCTGGTGTTGGTCCTGATTCCTCATAGACCGCTCTGTTTTCTTGCTTACAGTGTAATAGTTATAGTAATTGTGAACTACAATCTGCAAAAGTAGCTGATGTCTACTACACAACTTTATTCTTGTAGACTCTGTTGGGCCTCCAAGCGCAAAGTTTTGTAGGACAATAGCAATTTCCCCTCAAGTGGATGACCTAAGATTTCTCAATCCATGGGAGGTGTAGGATAAAGATGGTCTCTCTCAAACAACGCTGCAATCAAATACCAGAAATCTCTTGTCACACCCTGTGTTTGTATCACTTTGCTATGCTATGGATTTATAAAATTTGGAACCATTTAAAACTTTTTGAGTTCTTACGTTGTTTTAATTGTTTGATGTTTGCTTGTTTGGTTGATTATGTTATGGCACTTATAGATTCTTCCTCTCTCCACATTCACCTTCCTTGATCCAATCACCTTTCCCAATGATCATACCATGTGTATAGTACCTAAAACTATTTTTATCAAATATTGTTTTGGCCAAAAAGGATTTATTTGAATTAGGTTTTCAAAACCCCCTGAATTAAGATTTTACTACAAGTCCTCAAATTGGGTGGAATATTTTACACCAAAGGATTTATTTGGAACCCACTATATATATGACTTCCCAAAAGCACAAAATATTATTTTTAAAGTTTATTTTACTATTTTATTTAAAGACTTTTTCTTAAGTCCAGAAATGGTCTTCTATAGGAAAAATTATTTAAATTATTTAAAAATATTTAAGAAAATTTAGGTAAACTAAGTGGACATATATTTTCCATATATATGAGTTTCGACACAAGGTCATGTTCAACATGATGGGTAAGACCTTTCAAAACCATTTCTGCCCAAATCAAACAATTGAAATATTTTTATAATAAATATATTCAAATAAATCCAGGAAAATTCTAGCAAGTCACACATGCTATTTTCGATGATGTTGCAAAGTTTCATCTCAATCCGAGTTGATTTGATTCACCAAAATATTCCAAAGCCATTCCTGTCCAGAATCAAATTTGAGCAGCTTTACATTGTGAAGTATCTCCTGTTGATCCCAAACTTTGTGGGCATGTTCTATTACGCAAATAATGATGCCACACCAAGTGGTGCATCAAGTAGAATGGAATTGGATGCCTAAATATATAGGAATCCGACTCTATTGATTTCTAGGGTTTACAATGCCTACACTGTGAAGTTTCTTCAAATGATCTCAAACTTGGTGGTCCACTATATTCTTACCTACATTTCCATCCCATAAAATATCAAGTCAAGAAAACTACATTTTCTTACCTAAATATTCACCAAACACCTTCTCGTGATTTTGTAAAACCTGTTTTGACCCCCTTCTGCTATTCTCCTTCACTTCAACTTTTTACCTCAGATCTCCATAGTTACCTTCTACCTCCAGTAAGTCTTGCATGGCCGCAACTCAATGACTAGGGGGTGAAAACCCCAAATTCTACCTCCGGACAGTAGTTAAACACCTCTCTCCCCCTCTCTATTCAAATGGACTCCCAGAGCATCCAATGCAAGATTCCCTTTGTCTAGACCCTCCTAGGCCTCCTAGACAGGCTTGGCCGCGCCCAGGCTACAGATGACATGCCGTGGCATGCCAAAACGGCGCTTTGGAGCGTGCTATAGTGGACCCGAGCACTATAGCTGGCACCCATCCCAAGCCCCAACTTCCTAGGGAGGCAGGACCTTGTCCCCTGTGTCCTCCTCGACATCCGCAAAACAACGCCATGTCGCCCCTCCTCTCTCCTCCTCCATCGGCCTCCCACGCGCGCGCCACGGCCGCCCCTCTCGGCCAACCAAGGAGCCCCCGCGCGCGCTCCCCCCGCTTCCCCCTCATCTCCCCTTGGCCGTGGACCATCCTAGCAACACCACAGACACGCCCCAGCTCGCTCCCACGCCCTCCAACAATAGCAGGAACCTCACCGGTGCACAGGCGTGCCGTGGACCATGAACTGGCTATAAGAGCAACCCCGACCCCTCATCTTGCTACTCCCTCGTCCTCTCCAGACCTCAATCGAGTGACCACACTACTAGCTCTACCTCCCGAAGCCCCAACACCCAGGATCGAGCCGAGCTCCGTCATGTCGAAGCTCCGGCGGTCTGCAGGCATAGAGTCCCTCCGGTGCCCCTTTTCTTACTTGAGTTGCTTCCTCGCCGCCCTGACTCGATCCCCTCTCTTTCCATGCTTTTTCCAGAGGAGAACTACGGGTTCGAGCTCGCCCGAGGCCTCCTGCACCGTAACCACCTTGTTGCCGGCAAACCAGGGTGCCCCGGCGACCAACTCCACTCCCCTTGAATGGCGGCGGCCTCCTGAGCCTGTTCCCACCATCGGCCCTCCTCTCCGCCACCGGTAGCCTCGTCGGTGAGCACCCCGTCCCCCTTGGTCGCAAGGTGGGAGATGATAGGCGGGCCCCACCTGTCATACTAACCATCGCTCTCTACCACCGATAGGTGGGGCTCGCCTGTCTGGTTCAAACCTAACGGCTGCACTGTGCCTTTACGCCATCAACGCGTCTCTCCCGTAGCGTTGTGTTGTGCGCCGATCCCTTATGGGCTGGCCAGATGCGACTATTTCAGCCTAGAGGCATAGTAGATTTTTTCTTCCACAATCCCAATATTTCCCCAAATCCAAATATTTCTCCACCATAAATTTTAGAATAATGTGTATATTTAATAGTGCCACTTGTTAAAATGTTTGAAAAAGTTCCAGGTACTGTTTTATTTTAAAAACCCCTTTTAAGAATTTTTAGCTACTATTAAAATAGTTCTTAAAATCTTTTTCACTATAAAACCTTAGACAAGTATTTTTAGTTTTGTATGTAGTATTTTTCAGAGTAGGGTAACATCTTAGAAGTGGAGTTTGTGCTCTATTTTTGTTGTGATTCTTATTATTGCCGTTATTATTGCGATGATAGATTGCGCTGTTTATGAGGGAGTTGGATGACCCTACCTCTTTATGAGGGTTGTGAGGGGGGGAGGGGTAGAGAGAATGCTTAGTAGATGCTACACAAGTGGGATCGGGAATATGCATGGTGATGGAAAGAAATGTGTTTTCAAAGACTTTTCGAAACCCCCGCCGGGTGCCACTAATGCCCGAGGGACATGAAGATGAGCTAGGTAACCACTTGATGAAGAAGTGGTGTACCGGAGAAAGTGAGTGTGTGTGTTTTCGAAAACGGATTAGATTCAGGATTTATCGGCCATTCCTAACTTACATGTATAACCATGATACCCCTTATGGGAAAGGGCTTTGTTGATTACCTTGGTGGGTACTAGCATAGAGCCCACATTACTAGTGGCAGGAGTGACATGGTCGCTGTCGATATGGGGTCGTGCTAGAAAAGGACGATCATGGGTTGTTTTCACACACATCGGGCACACCGTTGGTCCCCGCATGGAATATACTTCTGATGTACATCATGTGGGCTGTGTGCCAACGAGTGGTATCTTTGTTATTATCATCAAGGGAAAGGCAATGTTTGGGTACTTACCTCTGGTATGCAACATGCTGCGAGTCTTGGCTTGACACAGAAGTTTCCCGAGTCTTGTGGGTAAAGTGTGCAACCTCTGCAGAGTGTAAAACTATTTGAATAGCCATGTCCATGGTAAAGGATAGTTGGGTGGTGTTTCTTAAACTACGTCCATTGTTTTCACAAACTTGGTGTGAGTGTGTGGTTAACAAAGATGGTACTTGAGCTAAATCCGATGACTTGGCATGCTAATTGAACATGAGATGTTTAACCCCTGTTCACATGGATACTTACTACCTCATGATGCATGCTTTTACTAGTTAATTGACCATGTCAATGCATTCAAGCTTTCCGCAAGCTTATCTACTTAGTGCTATATCATGCATTGTTACACGTTGTTCCAAAACATGGGTTGCTTGCGAGTACATTCAAAGTACTCATTGGCTTGCCAATCGTTATTTAATTGGCCAGGCATGGAAGAGCAGGAATATGGTGGAAGAGTTCATAGGCGATGAACATCCGAACTATGATGCTTCCCAGTCAGAATGCCAATAGGGTTAAGGCAGATGGCACGGGTCTATGCTTTCGATCAAGATTTCCATTGCTGGTTATGTTTGTTGTTTGGCCTTCGTGACCCTATCTATGTAAGACTTGACCTTCATGGTATTTATTTGTGTAAGATGTTAAGTATGGATGTAGGACTCTTGTTATTCAACTTATGTGTGTTCAGTGAGCATTGATATCTAGGATCACTATGCACGTGCATTCGGTGATCACGACTTATGAGTCGGGGTCCCCACATCTCTTGTGTCCCGAACACACCCAATACAATGACAAATTATATAGGTGCACTAGTTCGGCAAAGGGATGGTGATAAAAGTACAATATGGAGAGTATATATATGTTTTTATAATCTAAAAAATATAAAAATAGCAAGGTAGCAAGTAGAAAATAACGAGCAAAACATTGTATAAATGCTTGGAAATAAGGCCTAGAGTTCATACTTTCACTAGTGCAATCTCTCAACAATGCTAACATAATAGAATCATATGATCATCACTCAACGTGCGACAAAGAATCACTTCAAAGTTCATATGTAGCGGAGAACATAAGATGAAATTGTTGTAGGTAGTAGAACCACCTCAAAGTTATTATTTTTGATAAATCTATTGAGTCATTCCTATAAGAGTCAGCGTAAATTAATGCCTATGATACACATCAATCAACCCTAATGTCACCTAGATAATCCAATGTCACTTCCAGTATCTGTGGGTTAATTATTCGGCATGCATCAAATAATTTCAGATTCATCATATTCAATTCACACAAAGGACTTCAAAGAGTACCCCAATATTTCTATCGAAGAAAGTGGGACACGAATGTGTATCAAACCATATGCATAGATTACCCCATTGTCACCATGGGAGTCCACAAGTTAAGTAGCAAAACATATATCATGTGAATCTATAGAACACCCCAATGTCACCACGGGTATCCACATGCAAGACATACATCAAATGATCTCAAATCCAATATTCAATCCAACATAACGAGATCTCAAAGGGAAAGAATCAATTCATCACATCAAGATAGCATGGGAAGAACACCATATGATCCAACTATATTAACAAAGCTCATGATACATCAAGATCGTGACATCTCAAGAACACGAGAGAGAGAGAGAGAGATCAAACACATAGCTACTAGTACATACCACCAGCCCTGAGGGTGAACTACTCCCTCCTCATCATGGACACCACTGGGATGATGAAGATGGACTCCACTAAAGATTGCTCCCCCCAACAGGGTGCCGAAGAAGGGCTCCGAACGAGTTTTCATCGGTACAGAGGCTAGCGGCGGTGGAGCTTTGTTAACTCCAATGTTTAATTCCTCTCGAATCACGGTTTCACCTAGGTCTCAAAAACCTCATCCACAGAAAACTTGAAAAGAACTCGTGAGATAGGTTAGTGCACATAAGAATAAACCAACTCTCTATGTATTGCTAAGACTAGTTGCACAATAATTTTGAAACATTATATACTATTTACTATCATTTCCACAATTTATATCTACCATTATAGGCTATGGAAACTATAGGATAAGTAGATAACAAAACTATGACATCAAGTTTTCCAAACAAAAGTCTGTAGGAATCTATTTAAAAAGTGTACTTCAGTATCTCCAAAATTATGAAAATTTAGGACATGATAAAGAATTGGTATGACCATAATTTGTAAAATTTCAAAAACTTTCTGCGTAGTAGTAAAATACGAAAAAAATGAAAAACTACAACAAAAGTTCATGTTTTTACGCAACACACATCAAACATGCAATTCAGGCATTCTAAAAGGAAATTGTTGGAAACTTTTATTGGAAAGCAATATTATAAATGAAAGCAATCAAATTTTAACCAAATAAAACAATTCTCCAAGCAAAACTCATATTTTGTGATGAATAAAAATATAGCTCCAAGTAAGATATACACATCGTGTAGAAGACGAAAGAGGGAATGACTTCCGGGGCATCCCCAAGCTTAGACGCTCCAGTCTTCCTGGGATATTACCTTGGGGTTGCCTTGGGAATACCCAAGCTTAGGGCACTAGCACTCCTTATTCTCCTCATACCTGTATCTTACCCAAAACTTGAAAACTTCAATCACACAAAACTTAATGGAACTTCGTGAGATGGGTTAGTGTAATAAACATAGAGCATTCACTTAGGTACTGCCAAGAAAAGATTCATAATTGTTATCACATAATACCTACTATATTCTATCATTCCCTTAATTTATACCACTAAACATAAGCTGTGGAAACACTAAAACAAGCAAACCATGTATGCAAAACATAATCTATCAAAAACAGAACAAATTGTGAAGATTTGCACTTAAACCATACTTATATGTCTTTAAAAATTCTGATAAATTAGTAAAATGCATAAACTTTGCATAGAAAAACTATGTGAGAATTTCAGAATTTTTGACTCTCGAGTAAAATCTCAGAAATTCTGTACTAGACGCAAAAGTTTCCGTTTTTGCACAGAATCAAACTAACAAGTATACAGACTATCCCAAAGGGTTTACTTGGGACCCTATTGAAATAAAAGACACAAAATATGATTAGTAAATTAGCTTAATCATGTGAACACACAAAAACGGGAAGGAGAAGTGTTGGGTTGCCTCCCAACCAACGCTTTTATTTAAAGCCTTTTAGCTAGGCATGATGATTTCACTATTGCTCACATAGGAACAATATTTCAAACAAGCAAAAGAGCATCATGGATGATATGAAAAACATATTTAAGTCTAAAAAAGTTCCTATGCATAGGGATTTTGTGGGAAAACAATTTATGGGAGCAAGAATCAACTAGCATAGGAAGGAAAGCCAAGCATATCTTCAAGATTTTCAACACATAGGGAGGAAACTTGATATTATTGCAATACCTACAAGCGTATGTTCCCCCCTCATAATAATTTGCAGTAGTATCATGAAGGAATTCAAGAATATAACTATCACATAAAGCATTCTTTTCATGATCCACAAACATAGAATTTTTATTACTCTCCACATAAGCAAATTTCTTCTCATTCATAATAGTGCGAGCAAACTCAAAAAAATAACTATCATGTGATACTTGATTGGCATAATCCAATTGAAAATTAAAATCATGATGAAAGTTTCATGTTTACTCTCAATATTTATAGCATACACGTCATCACCATAATCATCGTAGATAGGAGGCATTCCATCATCATAATAAAACTGCTTATCAAAACATGGAGGACTAAAAATATCATCTTCATCAAACATAGCATCCCCAAGCTTGTGGCTTTGCATATAATTAACATCATGGATATTCATATATTTCATAATAGCAACTTTGATATCATGCAAATCATTATAGGAACTCAGACTAAGCATTTTTATAAATTCTTCCTCTAACAATTGAGTACAATTTTCCAAGCCATCCTTTTCACAAAAGACGTTAAAAAGGCGAAGCAATTGATCAACCTAAATTCCATTATTTTGCAATTTTGTTTTATAAAACTAATATAGTGGAAAAAATAAAATAAAATATTTAATTGCGAGATCTAAACATATACCTTCAAGCACTGACCTCCACGACAAACGGCGCCAGAAAAGAGCTTGATGTCTACTATGCCACTTTATTCTTGTAGACTATGTTGGGCCTCCAAGCGCAGAGTTTTGTAGGACAATAGAAATGTTCCCTCACGTGGATGACCTAACGTTTATCAATGCATGGGAGGTGTAGTATGAATATGGTGTCTCTCAAACAACCCTGCTATCAGATAGCAGAAATCTATTGTGTCCCCAACACACCCAATACAATGGCAAATTGTATAGGTGCACTAGTTTGACGAAAAGATGGTGATACAAGTGCAATATGGATAGTATATATAGGTTTTTGTAATCTGAAAATATAAAAAAAAACAAGGTAGCAAGTGGAAAACAACGAGCAAAATGTTGTATAAATTCTTGGAAATATGGCTTAGGGTTCCTACTTTCACTAGTGCAATCGCTCTACAATTCTAACCTAATAGAATCATATGATCATCACTCAACGTGCGACCAAGAATCACTCCAAAGTTCATATGTAGCGAAGAACATAAGATGAAATTGTTGTAGGTAGTAGAACCACCTAAAAGTTATTATTTCGATCAATCTATTGAGTCATTCCTATAAGAGTCGCAAATAGACCTAGAGTTCGTAGTAAAATAATGCCTATGATACACATCAACGAACCCTAATATCATATAGATACTCCAAAGTTACCTGAAGTATTTGTGGGTTAATTATTCGACATGCATTAAAAACTTTCAGATTCATCATATTCAATACAACATATTCGTCCAAAAAAATATTCAATACAACACAAAGGACTTCAAAGAGTACCCAAACATTTTGTTGGAAATATGCCCTAGAGGCAATAATAAAGTGGTTATTATTATATTTCCTTGTTCATGATAATCATTTATTATCCATGCAATAACTGCATTGATTGGAAACTCAAATGCATGTGTGGATACATAGACAACACTGTGTCCCTAGTATGCCTCTAGTAGACTAGCTCGTTGATCAAAGATGGTCAAGGTTGCCTAGCCATTGACATGAGATCATTTGATAACCGAATCACATCATTAGGAGGAGGATATTATGGACAAGACCCAAACTATGAACGTAGCATATGATCATGCTAGTTTATTGCTATAGTTTTTTGTATGTCGAGTATCGGTTCCTATGACCATGAGATCATGCAACTCAGTGACACCGAAGGAATACTTTGTGCATATCAAACATCGCAACATAACTGGGTGACTATGAAGATTCTCTACAGGTATCTCCGAAGGTGTCTGTTGAGTGGGCATGGATCAAGAATGGGATTTGTTACTCCGTGTGACAAAGAGTTATCTCAGGGCCCACTCGGTAATACAACATCAGAACAAGCCTTGCAAGCAAAGTGACTAAAGTGTTAGACACGGGATCCTATATTACAGAATGATTAAAGAGACTTACTAGTAACAAGATTGAACTAGGTATAGAGATACCGACGATCGAATCTTGGGCAAGTAACATACCGAAGAACAAAGGGAACATCATACAGGACTAACTGAATCCTTAACATAGAGGTTCAACCGATAAAGATCTTCGTAGAATATGTAGGAACAATATGGGCATCCAGGTCCCGTTGTTGCTTATTGACTATAGAGGTGTCTCAGTCATGTCTACATAGTTCTCAAACCCGCAAGGTCTGCACACTTAACGTTTGGTGACGTTTCAGTAGTATTGAGTTATGCATGGTGGCGATGGAAGGTTGTTCAGAGTCCCAGATGAGATCCCGGACATCATGAGGAGATCCGGAATGATCCCGATATATAGGAAGTCCCGTTTTGGTCACTGGATAATTTTCGGGTATTTCTGATAGTGTACCGGGGGTGCCGAGAGGCCATCTGGAGGGGCCACCCACGCCAGGAGGCCACATGGGCCTTAGGAGTGGCGCACCAGACCTTTGTGGGCTGGGCAAGCCATCCCCTAAGGTACCATGCAGCTAAGGTGGGGGGAAAGGAAAAAACCCCAAGTGGGGGAAGGGTTTCCAAGTAGGATTGGAATCCTACTTGGAGTAGGATTGGAGGTGGACTCCTCCACCTCCTCCTTCGGGCGACTCCTAGGGGAAACCCTAAGGGCGCTGGCCCCTCCCCTCCCTTCTATATATATTGGAGGGGAGAGATGGCAGCCGCACCTAACCCTAAGCCACGGTACAGCCCTCTCTCCCCACTAGATCGTCTTCCTCTCGATTCGGTGGTGCTTAGGCTAAGCCCTGCTGGAATAGTTCCACGACCACCCTCGCCACGTTGTCGTGCTGCCGGAGAACTCATCTACCTCTCCACTCCCTCTCGCTGGATCAAGAAGGTAGATATTGTCATCGAGCTATACGTGTGCTAAACGTGGAGGTGTAGTCCGTTCAGCGCCAGATCGGGACAGATCGTGATCGGATTGCGGGATGGCTAGCGATTTGGATTGCGAAGACGTTCGACGACATCAAGCGCATTTCTTAATGCTTCCCGCTTAGCGATATACAAGGTTATGTTGATCCACTCTCCCTCTCGTAGATGCTCATCACCATGGATAGATCTTGCGTGTGCGTAGGAAATTTTTTGTTTCCCATGCAATGTTCCCCAACAGTATGGCCACCCACAGGAGCCATAGAGTTGTCTTTAATTTATTTTCGCCTTTTTTGCTTTATTTATCGCTATGAGTTAGCAATAGTCGTGGAAGCAATAGTTCGCGCGACAACCTCATGGTGACACGTTGATGGAGATCATGGTGTCATGCCGGCGACGATGGAGATCATGCTGGTGCTTTGGAGATGGAGATCAAAAGCAAAAGTTCATGGCCATATCACGTCACTTATGATTTGCATGTGATGTTAATACTTTTATGCATCTTATTTTTCTTAGGACGATGGTAGCATTAGAAGGTGACCCCTCACTCAAATTTCAAGATAAAATTGTGTTCTCCCCGAGTGTGCACCCTTGCGAAAGATCGTCATTTCGAAGCACCACGTGATGATCGGGTGTTATAGACTCTACGTTCACATACAACAGGTGCAAGCCAGTGTTGCATGTGCGGAACAACCGGGTTAAAATTGACGAGCCTAGCATGTACATACATGGCCTCGGAACACAAGAGACCGAAAGGTCGAACATGAGTCATATAGTAGATATCATCAACATGGAGATGTTCACCATTGAAAGCACCTCGTTGTCGGTGTAGAGAACAGGGGGTGTCCGCTACCCCTGGACACGCACCGGCAAGTTGCAGCCTCTAGGCGGGAAGGGCATGGCAGAGAACAAATCCACTTATAGGACATATCCAGCACCCAGGTTTCCGGCGGGGATTGCTTGTGGGAACAGGTCAACACATCACCGGCAGGCTCAAGGCCGACAAGATCAAGATAGAGTTTCTGAGAAGCAAGCCTTCTTGAGAGAAGACCTCCAAGCAGGTCACCGAGAAGACCAAAGGCTAGGACCCCCGCAAGATCTTGGCGGGATGGCTCACGGAGCCCCGGCAGGACTCACACCCGGCAAGAAGTGCACCCGGCAAGGCCCTGACATCCTGCCAGCGCAGAAGCGAAGCCCCGGCAAGCCCCCGCCAGCGCCGAGGCCAGGTGTTGCCTCGCCTGGGCACGTGTCGAGAGGCCGGCGATGGAGAGGCTAAGAGGTGCCGATTGGACGGGCTCCTGTCCCGTCTCGTAGATGGTTAGGCACACCTGACGGAGCATTAAATGTGTTTGTCTCGCACCATTAGTGTTAGGTACGACAACACTGTAGCACTGTACACCCTGTGTACGTACTGTACGCCACTGTTGGTGACCCCTTTGAGAGTATAAAAGGCGGCCCAGGGCGTTATAGAAAAGGAGATTTTGACTTTCCGGCTTTTGGGCTTTCGGACAGTTAGGTAGTTAGATCTAACCGGACAACCCGATGGTTAGAGAGGGAGAACCAACGTAGCAGCCGTTCATGATGCTCATGTAGCTCGAACCCTAGAACAGGATCAATACAACCCAGCAGGAGTAGGGTTTTACGCATCCGTGCGGCCCTAACGTGGGTAAAAACACCCCATGCACAGCTCACCAGACCGACTCTTTGTGCCCACTTGCCGCCTCTCCAAACCGAAAGGGGCCCCCGCGGTCCCATAGGTGATCATTCCCATGACATCTTTGGCGCGCCAGGTAGGGGGAAAGGTCATGTGGATGAAAGCACATTTGCTCCCTTGGTGGTTTTGGTAATTAATAACAACATATAAGTCATTGAACTAATGTTTCCACTAAGTATATTTCAGGAAATGTTCAATGAGAGGGTTGGCAAAAAGGAGATTGTGGAGAAACCCCGAGATGCAAGGAAATAGGTTGGCCAATGATTCAAGCAAGAGGACTCTACATTTTATATTTGTGAGAAATCACTTTGAGTCCATAGGAAAACCAATACTATTAAAAGGGGGTAAGGTTTTGTTGGGAACAATATGCTCAAACGTGCACAAGTGATAGTTGCCAAAAACATCCACAAAACTCTCCCACCAAAGTCTGTTCTATACCCAACACTCAAAATTGGTGCAACCAACTATCCCACTTCGATGCCACCGATTCCAGTACCTAGACAGACTCTGCCAAACCCTAGCAACTTCGGTGCAACTGATTCCATACCGGTGCCACCGAGTTTAGGTTGCCAACTTTCTGTTACGCAAATTCACATTTTCGGTTCCACCGAGAATGTTGTATCGGCATCACCGAGATTGGAAATCTGACCATTGGTCACCTTATCGGTGCAACCGAGAATTGTATACCGGTCCCTCCGAGATTCAGAAGTTGCCACCTTTTGGTCACTTTAGTACCACCGAGATTAACACATTGGTGTCACCGAGTTAGTCATTTTGTGTGTAATGGTTGGATTTTTGGGGATTCCTATATATACCCCTTCACCACCACTCACTCGAAAGAGAAGCACTCAGAACTATTCCATACCTATTCTATCAGATTTTTTGAGAGAGAACCACCTACCCTTGTGTTGAGGTCAAGATCTTCCACTCCAATCATATGGATCTTGATCTCTAGCCTCCCCAAGTAGCTTTCCACCAATCCTATCTCTTCTACCAAGCCAAACCCGTGAGAGAGATTGGGTGTTCACGAGTCTATCATCTTGAATCACAAGAGCAAGGCGTTCATCGTCATTATCGAGCCTATTACCTTTTGTAGGGTGGTGCCTCCTAGATTGGTTAGGTCTCGCTTGGGATCCTCCTACTTCGTGTTGTGGAGCGAACCAAGAAGTTTGTAAGGGCAAAGAGATCGCCTACCTCGTGAAGATCTACCCCATAGTGAGGCTAGTCCTTCATGGACGAAAGCCGTATGGAATAGGCAAGGTTGCTAGTTCGTGGACCCTTTTGGGTGGAGCCCTCCGTGGACTCTCGCGACCGTTACCCTCCGTGGGTTGAAGACTCAATGTACGATAGCGCCACCTATCGGAACCATGGGAAAAATCATCGTGTCCACAATTGCGTTTGATCTTCCTACCCTATCCCTTCTATACATGCTTGTTGTTACTTTCCGCTGCTATATACTCTTAGACTTGCATGTGTAGGGTGTACTTGACTTGCCATGAAATGCTAAAAACTGTCAACCATAAAATTTGGTACAGGCAAAACCTTTAATTGGTCAAGTAGTCTAATCACCCCCCTCTAGACCTACTTTCGATCCTACAATGGACCTGATCTAGTGACTAGCGTGACAGTTTCTTGATCATCTTCCTCGCCATGGCGCCCAAAAAGAAATAGCGGCGGCGGAAATTCTTTGGGAAAGATAAGTCCTAAAACTTTAATGGCTTTTTACTATTTAGTTTTATCCTTGATGTTTTCTTTTGTACAACCTGTGCGCGAGGGAGCGCTCTTGAAATACTCTACGGTCCTTGTTGTTCTGGGTTCACCCAGCAACATAGATGGAGATGTAGTTGTCTTTAGAGCCTCAAGCTCCTGAAGAGGTGGCATTCTCGATATGCTGCTAGATAGGACCTGATCCTCAGCACCGTCAACCAGAACGTGCGGATTCGGGGAGTATTCCAGCAAGCGTAGGGATTCATTGTACAAAAATGCAATCATTCAAGGAGAAGGCTAGATAAGTTTTATCTTCATATTTCTGCATAAACCCGTATGCTGGGGAGCCTTCCCGGGGCTAGTCGCACCTCTAAATCGCTTCGAGTCCTGTCGGCGATGTGAGTAGATGCACTAAAGCTGGGAAGGTAAGATTTTCGCCTTTCCGGGGCTAGTCGCGCCTCTAATCGCTTCGAGTCCACTCGGTGATGTGAGCAGCTGCACTAAAGCTGGGAAGGTAAGATTTTCCAGCAAGCAACGTTCCCGGCAAGCTGCAAGGACCCATTCCTCTATGCTGCGGGGTGGAGCGTGCACACCAGAAAGTTTTACGGCCAGCGTGGGTCATTTTGATTGATTTTTTGTCCTTGTACATCAATCTGCATGCGAAAGGACCTTGCCATGGTTAGCCCGTGCTCTAGTTTCGCCTCGAGTCCGCTCGACAAACTTAGCAGTTGCATTTTGGCCCAGCAAGTCGCCTTGCCGGTGGCGATATTTCCAGTAGGCTGCTAAGGACCCGTTCCTCAAAGCGCTCACGGCAAGTGTGCACGCCGACAAGGTTTCCAAACAACATAGGATATAAGATATATGCAAGGACGAAATTAATTAAGAGAGCAGCAAGCATTCATTTTGCATAAAGAAACATGTGTTGCACACGTAAAGATTGGTTTAACTAAGACAAATTGTTTCTTTATATGTGCCATTTCAGCAACAGGGATGCGAAAAGTATTTTAGTCTCGGCAGTTGCTTTATTCTTAGTGGCACGTAGCAGCCGAGAAAGCCAAGGACGCCATGCTGGAGGCCGACAAGACGACTGTGAGCCATTCGTAGTAGATGGCGGCAGTAGTAGAGATGAGCGTATGAATCGAGCATCGCACCGCAATACCCTTTTTGGGGAAATCTCAGGGGCTGGCTCTTCGTCGCATAGTATGGCGCTCCCTTTTGGGCACATGACTCCTGCTGCCGTCCTACTCTATCTGCCCATGCTACCGGCAAGCCTAAGGCCTGGAAAGCCGCGAGCTCTCTTGCATCATCATCAATGTGCAGTTTAAAAGTCATGAGTGGCACTTACCTCTCGCCATGCGTGTACCGGTACATGTTTTTGGGCCTAGCCTAGACAAACATCATGCACGCTTGTCCGGCCCAGGCCCGGGGCTCCTGTCGGTGTAGAGAACAGGGGGTGTTCGCTAGCCCTAGACACGCACCGGCAAGTCGTAGCCTCCATGCGGGAAGGGCATGGCAGAGAAGAAATACACTTATAAGACATATTCAGGACCCAGGTTTCCGGTAGGGATTGCTTGTCTGGAACAGGTCAACACATCACCGACAAGCTCAAGGCCGGAAATATCAAGATAGAGTTTCTCGGAAGCAAGCCTTCTTGAGAGAACACCTCCAAGAAGGTCACTGAGAAGAAAAAAGGCTAGGACCCTGGCAAGATCTTGCCGGGATGGCTCATGAAGCCCCGGCATGACTCACACCCGGCAAGAAGTGCACCCGGCAAGGCCCCGCCATCCTGCCAGTGTAGAGGCGAAGCCCCGGCAAGCCCCCACCAGGGCAGAGGCCGGGTTTCCGCTCGCCTGGGCACATGTCGAGACACCGGCGATGGACAGGCTAAGCGGTGCCGATGGCACGGGCTCTTGTCTCGTCCCGCAGACGGTCAGGTATGCCTGACGGAGCATTAAATGCGTTTGTCTCGCACAGTCAGTGTTAGGTACAATAACACTGTAGCACTTTACACCCTGTGTACGTACTGTACACCACTGTTGGTGACCCCTTCGAGAGTATAAAAGGAGGCCCAGGGAATTACAAAAAAACGACATTTTGACTCTCCGACTTTTGGGCTTTCGGACAGTTAAACAGTTAGACAACCGGACAGCCTGACGATTAGAGAGGGAGAACCCACGTAGCAATCGTTCATGGCGCTCCTGTAGCTCGAACCCTAGAATAGGATCAATACAACCAAACAGGAGTAGGGTTTCATGCATCCATGCGGCCCGAACCTAGGTAAAAACACCCCGTGCGCAGCTCACCAGATCGGCTCTTTGTGCCCGCTCGCTCCCTTGCCGAACCGAAAGGGGCCCCCATGGTCCCATAGGTGTTCGTTCCCACGACACTCGTCTCACGTGATGATCGGACTTGGGTTGGTGAATCTGGATCATGTATTAGTCAGATGACCGGAGGGATGTCAATTTGAGTGGGAGTTTATAAGTAATATGATTAACTAAACTCATTATCTTGAACAATAGTCTTAGTAACCTTTGCAAATTTTTGTGGTAGATCAATGGCTCGTGCAGTAGTTCCCCCGAGTTTTAATGCGTTCCTAGAGAAAGCCAAGTTGAAAGGTGATGGAAGTAACTTTGTAGACTGGGCCCGTAATCTGAGGATTGTCCTCATGGCTTCCCAAAAGTCTTATGTCCTTGATCCACCACTTGGTGATCCTCCCGCCCCCGTGTCGTCTGAAGATGTTGTGAATGTCTGGGAGGCACGTTCTGGAGATTACTCAATCGTTCAATGTGCAATGTTGGGACTTCAAAGACGTTTTGAACGTCATGGAGCATATGAGATGTTCCAAGAGTTGAAGTTTATCTTTGTGAAGAGTGCCCGGATCGAGAGGTATGAGACCTCCAATAAGTTCTATGCTTGCAAGATGGAGGAGAACGGGTCTGTGAAGGAACATATACTCAGAATGTCTGGGTATTCGAACCGTCTGGCTGAGTTAGGGATGCCCCTTCCGCCGGAGGCGATCACTCATAGAGTTCTTCAATCATTTCCACCTAGCTACAAGAGCTTCATGATGACCTATAACATGCAAGGGATGAACAAGTGAGTCACCGAGCTGTTTGCGATGTTGAAAGTCACTGAGTCTGAAATCCAGAAGGAGCATCAAGTGTTGATGGTCAATAAAACCACTAGTTTCAAGAAGAATGGCAAGGGCAAGAAGGGTAACTCCAAGAAGAGTGGAAAATCATTTGCCCCTCCCGTGAAGAAACCCAAGGATGGACCTAAGCCAAAAACTGAGTGCTTTCATTGCAAGGGAACTGGTCACCGGAAGTGGAACTGCCCCAAGTATCTGGCCGACAAGGAGGCGGCCAACACCAAACAAGGTATTTATGATATACATGTTATTGATGTGTACCTTACCAACTCTCATTGTAGTGCCTGGGTATTTGATACCGGTTCAGTTGCTCACATTTGCAACTCAAAATAGGAGCTACAGAATAGACGAAGGCTGGATAAGGACAAAGTGACGATGCACGTGGGAAATGGTTCCAAGGTTGATGTGATCCCCGTCCGCACACTCGCTCTTCCATTACCATCGGGATTAGTAATGAACCTGAATACTTGTTATTTAGTGCCTGCGTTAAGCATGAACATTATATCTGGATCTTGTTTATTGCGAGACGGTTACTCATTTAAATCATAGAATAACGGTTGTTCTATTTATATGAGTACTATCTTTTATGGTCATGCATCCAATGTGAGGGGTTTATTCCTATTGAATCTCGATAGTGATGATACACATGTTCCTAACATTGATGCCAAAAGATGTAGAGTTGATAATGATACTACCACTTTCTTGTGGCACTGCCACTTAGGTCATATTGGTGTAAAACGCATGAAGAAGGTCCATGCTAATGGACTTTTCGAGTCACTTGATTTCGAGTCACTTGGCACATGTCAACCATGCCTCATGGGCAAGATGACTAAAACCCCATTCTCTAGAACAATTGACGGGGTTATTACCTCTGGGTAGGCCAAAGCAATGGGGTTCTCCCCCCCCACCACATCAAAGAAAAACTACACGACCGGCTGCCCACGGCCGGCTGGGGCATGACCGGCTCGAGCTATCGTCAGCTGGCGACACGGACCACTGGTCAAGGCACTGGCTCGACCCCCGACCAGCTGGGCGCGGACAGGCTGCCTCCGGGCCGCCTCCTCCGTTGACCCTGGGGCGGACGTGCAACGTCCCGTCCCTTTGCCGGCGAGTACAGCGAGAAGACATGACTACGACAGGCATCAGTATAGCCATAGTGGCCGCTGACGCGCTGGTGCGTATGGCTACAGTCCGGCCATCCAGGTCGCTGACCTTGGCGAGCGCGACTGGGAGGGGAAACAGTGCCGGCACGCCCCTGCCCACTCGATTACCTGCCGTACCGGAGACTTCGGCTGGCTCGCACTAGACAACGCCTACCGGGCGGCCCGTGCAGCGGCATGTGGGCGAGGGCAAATCGCGGAGCCGGTTGGCGGGCCCCAGCAGGCGATGGGACCGCACAACCGGTGGACCCTACGGGCGAATAGATGGCTCGAAGGGCGGGGGCCCCTGGTCACCCGGAGAGGCTGCTAGCTGGGTCCCCCCACCTTTTTACCTTAGGAATATTGTACCCGGGGGGTTGGCCTATAAAAAACCCCAAGCCCCCCCATGCAACGGGGACAGACAATTCTCATGCACACACCTACGGGACATTTCCCACATTCTCACATTCGATAGACGAGGGAGGCAAGCTGGCTGCTCCCTCTTCCTCCTCTAGACTCAGCTCCAGGAGCAACCCTGTAAACACAACATCCATCAAACTAGACCAAGCAGGACTAGGGGGTATTACCTCCCACGGAGGGCCCTGAACCTGGGTACATCGCGTATCACCACCGCTTGTACCTAATCCTACACCCAGAGCTCATCGACATCCTCCGGCCCCAACCACCTACGATAAGCCTACCCATGGCACCTGTCGTGAGAAACGACGACAGTTTGGCACCCACCGTGGGGCCGTACGTAGTGTCGGCCGGATTCATGCTCCGGACAGGACCCTTTGCCATTCCCCGCCGTCGCCGCATGTCCAGGCAAAACCGTGGGCTCGTGGGGGTTGCTCCGGCACACCCGGCGGGCAGCTCCATCGACCTCGCGCTCGACATCGACGAGCTCACCGATGGTTTCGGCAGGCTCAGCCTCGCCAAAGCTCCGGCCGCAGACGAGTACCCTAGCCAGGTGCTCGTCTGCGCCAATCCGCTCGTGGCTGTGGGCAATGGCCATCATCTCCCATGATCGCGTGGAGGCAATGGCCATCATCTCCTCCACCTCATCCGGACGTGCGCAGGCCGAGGCTAACGCCGCCGCCGCCCGCGTCGGCACCTCCGACCCGCTCGGTGTGGCCCTCCAGGGCTTGAGCACCCCTATCGCCCCGACGGCAAACCTCGATGCCGCTGCGGCCAAGCTCGAGGCGGCTCACCACGTCCTGTTGGAGGACGCCACCGCCATCGCGGCCATGCGGTGCCGCATGGAGGCCGCCCAACGAGAATACGCTTCCGCCTACTGTCTCACCCCGGCTGGTACTGAGCCCAGGCGGCGTGGGGCCGTGCATGACCACGGTCGCATGATCGCCGAGATCTTGGGCAGCAAGATGCCCGTCTACGACACCCCCGCAGCCAACCTGCGGTCCCTCAAGGTAGCCTACGAGGATTTGGCTACCTTGGAGGGCGAAGAACGTGCCGCCCGCGAGCGTCACATCAAGGACCTCATCGATGCCGCTGACGCGCAGTAGCATCTGCTCACGGCTGGCGGCGGCGCCTCCGAAGGCCCCCATCCCGAGCGCGAGGGCATGGGGACTACTGGTCATCAATCGGCTCAGCACTCCTGCTCCCCTCGCATCTCCGGCCGCCGGGTCGAGGCAAGAAACCCTGGGCCCTCTCAACTGCCAGGGAGCGAGCGACCAGCTGCTAACAGTCGACGCACCAACAACCCGCCTCATAGCAGCCGCCACGAGGCGCTGGCAGCCGGCAGCCGGCGCAGCCGCGGGCACTCTTCACCCCCACGGTGCGAGCCGGACCGGTCAGTTCTACCCATCATCCGCCCCGAGCTCTCAGCCCGAATCGGGCCGCGTGTCCCCCATAGCGAGAATGACGCCCGCAACCGCATCGACCAGCTCGTGCAGTCTGCCCTCCTCGAAGAGGAGGGCTCAATTGGCCCGACCTATTTTGTCCCTCGGATCCGCAATGAGCCGTTCCTAACCGGCTTCATGCTTCCCCGAGACACCCGAAGTACAACGGGGCTGCCAAGCCCGAGGACTGGCTGATCGACTACACCACCGCAGTCGGAATCACCACGGGGAACAAGCACGTAGCCGTTCCCTATGCTCCCCTCATGCTGGTCGGCTCAGCCCGCACCTGGCTCAACAGCCTGGTGGCCGGCAGCATCAACACCTGGACGGACTTCAAAGAAGCCTTCGTCCGCAACTTCACTGGCACCTACAAGCGGCCTGGCCGCCCCCGTGAACTCGCCATGTGTGTTCAGGAGCCGGACGAGTCCCTCCGTGACTACCTCACTCGGTGGACCGAGCTCCTCAACTCCTGTGAGGGGGTGCACAAGGTACAAGCCATACAATACTTCATCGAAGGCTGTCGAGACGGCACCCCCCTCAAGCACAAGCTTCTATGCTCCGAGCCGGCTACACTCGCCGAGCTCATGACCAAGGCGGACAAGTACGCCATGTCTAATTCAGCCATCCGAGTCAAGATGACCCCGCCCGCCAAGGCAACAACGACACCGCCGACGTCCCGGCCGGCTACCGACAACCGGCAGCTGTAGAACAACAAACGCAAGAACGACCAGTCGGATCCCCGCTATGGGAGCCGGCAGGTTGCCACCATCGAGGAGCAGGAGCCGGCTGCCCAGTCTTCCAACCAGCGCCAGCGCACTGGCAAGGCTGCGTAGCAGCCAAAGCTCACCTTCGAGTAGATGCTCGACCTCCCCTACAAGAACCACTCAGGGGCCAAAACCTCTACGCACACGCTCCGGGAGTGCAGCTTCTCAGAGCGATTGGCCTGGGGGGACGGCCTTCCGGCTCCTCCCGTGCCGCCTACCTGCGCGCTGGCCCTGGCCCCAACTGCCGCCCTGGCGCCGGCTCCGGCCCAAAACGACGGTCGTCTTCACGACCAATTCCCCAACCAGGATGGTTGCTATGTCGTCTTCACCAGCGAAGAGATGAGCAAACATGCTCAACGCCAGCTCCATCGTGAGGTGAACGCCACCATGCCTGGAACTCCCCAGTTCATGCATTGGTTGGAGAAGCCGGTCACCTGGAGGCGGGCGGATCACCCCGTTGTAATGCCAAGTCCCGACAGGTACGCCCTGGTCCTCGACCCCACCATTGTCACCAATAAGCGCACCTGCCTCTTTTCACGGGTGCTGGTAGATGGTGGTAGCAGCATCAACATCCTTTACCTCGACACGATGTGTAAGCTAGGGCTGAAGATAAAAGACCTATAAGCAAGCCGGACGGTCTTCCACGGCATCGTGCCTGGGAAGTGCTGCTTCCCTGTTGGCAAGTTCACGCTCGACGTCCTCTTCGGCGGACCCTGCCACTTCCATCGTGAGCCGGTGCTGTTCAATGTCATGGACCTCGCAAGTCCCTACCATGCGCTGTTGGGCTGGATGGCCCTTGTCAAGTTCATGGTGGTCCCCCATTATGCCTACCTCAAGCTCAAGATGTCGGGCCCTAAGGGAATCATCACCATCGCTGGTGACTACAAGGTGTCGATCGAGTGCGCTCGAGATGGCAGCCGGCTGGCCAAGGCCTTGGAAATCGCCGAGGAGAAGCGGTAGCTCGACTGGCTCGTGGCCCTTGCTGCCAGCCAGCCCGCCGTGTCGGCTCCCCCCTCGCAGTCCGTCGGTGAAGCCTCCTTCCAACCCTGCAAGTACACCAAGCAAATCCCGCTTGACAAGGCCAACCCCTCTCAGTGCGTCACCATCGACACCTGCCTCGATAGCAAATAGGAAGACAAGCTCGTCGACTTCCTCCATGAGAATCGGGACATCTTTGCATGGTCCCCCAAGGACATGTCAGGTGTTCAGAGGAAGTTCGCCGATCACAAACTACACATCCGGCCGGACGTCAGGCTGGTCAAGCAACCCCTATGCCGTTTCCTCGAGGAGCACCTGCTTACTATAGGAGAAGAGATCGCCCAGCTGCTCGCAGCCGGGTTCGTCATGGAAGGTTTCCTCTCGAACTGGCTGGCCAACCTTGTCCTGGTTCTGAAGAAGAACAAGAACTCGCGCATGTGCATTGACTACACCAGCCTAAACAAGGCGTAACCCAAGGACCCATTCGCCCTGCCACGGATCGATCAAGTCATCAACTCCACGGCCGGCTGCGACTTGCTCTCCTTCATGGACGCCTACTCCGGCTACCACCAGATTAAGCTGGATCCAGAAGACCGGCTCAACACCTCCTTCATCACGCCCTTTAGGGCCTACTTCTACATCACCATGTCCTTCGTCCTGAAGAACGTAGGCGCCACCTTCCAGCGTTGCATGCAGAAGTGCCACCTGCCTCGGATAGGCAGGAACGTCCACATCTACGTCGATGACATTGTCGTCAAAACCAAGAAGCACTTCAGCCTCCTCGATGACCTCCAAGAGACCTTCACGAACCTGCGCGAATACAAGATCAATCTCAAACTGGAGAAATGCGTATTCGGCATCCCTGCCGGCTAGCTCCTAGGTTTCTTGGTGTCCGCCCGCGACATCGAAGCTAACCCACAGGTGATTAGCACAATCGAGTGCATGCCCAAGCCGACCCGGCTCCGAGACGTCCAGAATTTTGCCGGCTGCCTTGCCTTGCTCATCCGATTCATTAGCCAGCTAGGGGAGAAAGCCATGCCCCTCTACGGGCTCCTTCGAAAGATGGCTCTGGTCGAGCCGAGTCACACCAAGAAGCCGGGCATGTTCGATTGGCCTGACGAGGTGGACGAGGCCTTCCGTGGCCTCAAGAAGGGTCTCACCCGCGCGCCCATCCTGCCCGCGCCGGCTAAGAAGGAACCCTTGCTCGCCTACATTGCGGAGACCACTCGCGTCATCAGCATCATCTTGGTGGTTGAGCGGCCGGAGGAGGGCAAATCCCTGCCGGTCCAACGCCCCCTCTACTACTTCCGCGAGGTTCTCTCCGCGCCTAAGCAGAACTACCCCCACTACCACAAGATGTGCTATGGCATATACTTCGCCGCCAAGAAGGTCAAGCAGTACTTCCAGGAGCATACCATCACCGTGGTGAGCACGGCCCCACTCGTCAAGATCATGAACGACCGAGACTCAACCAGCCGGATCGCCAAATGGGTCATCGCCCTCGCCGATCACGAGATCCGGCACGAACCTCGCACCACCATCAAGTCACAGGTGTTGGCCGACTTGCTCGTTGACTGGGCAGAAACCGAGTTCTTGCCGCCTCCCCCGGACTCCACACATTGGCGCATGCATTTGAACGGCTCGAAAATGAGGACTGGCCTGGGTGTCGGCATAGTCCTCTCCTCCCCTGGGTGCTCAAGCCGTCGATCAAGGCTTCCGCAGAATCGGAATCTATCTTCGTGCCGACAGATGCGGCAAGCCCATCGATGGCTCCGGCTGTCCCTTCGGCATCTTCGCCACCAACTCCCTCCACATTGGCTGCCTTGCCGACACTAGTTGAGCCGGCTGCATCCGAGGCCGCCAGCTCCAACGACACGGTTGTCATGATGACAATCAACCAGCCGGCCTCGGGGGCTCGCAAGCCGGTCCTGAGGACTGATCATCTGGGCCTGGGGGCTCCTGATCCGGCCCCCATCTCAGCTGCCTCATGGGAACAACCCATCCTGGCATTCCTTCTATGTGGCGAGCTCTCCCTAGACGAGGCCATGGCGAGGAAAATTCAGCACCGGGCCTCGGCATACAACATCATTAACAACGAGCTCGTCCATCGTAGCACCACCGGCGTCTTTCAGCGGTGTGTCGAGCTGGAAAAGTGTCTGGAGATCCTCCTCGACATCCACCAGGGCGAGTGCGGGCATCACGCCACCTCCAGGACCCTGGTGGCCAAGGCCTTCTACAACGGCTTCTACTGGCCCACCGCTCTCGAGGCAGCCAAGAAATTGGTCGACGAGTGCGAGGGCTCCCAGCACTTCAGCACGCAGAACCACCTACCAGCATCGGCCCTCGAGACCATCCCCCTCTCGTGGCCCTTCGCTATCTAGGGGCTGGACATGGTGGGTCCCTTCACGACCGCACAAGGCAGCATAACGCATTTACTACTGGCTGTCGACAAATTAACCAAGTGGATCGAGGCACGACCAATCAAGAAGCTGGACGGCCCCACGGTCATCCGATTCACCGACGACATCATGGTTCGCTACGGTGTCCCCCACAACATCATCACCAACAACGGCACGAACTTCGCCAAGGGCGCGCTTGTGCGTTTCTGCTCCAAGCAAGGAATCCGTCTCGACTTGGCCTCCGTCGCTCATCCATAGTCAAACGGCCAGGTCGAGAGGGCAAACGGCCTCATCCTGTCCGGCATCAAGCCCCAGCTCGTGACACCGCTGGTAAGGTCAGCCAGGTGCTGGGTTGACAAGCTGCCGGCTGTCCTTTGGAGTCTCGGGACCACCCCCAATCTATCAACTGGCTACATGCCCTTCTTCCTTGTGTACGGGGCCGAGGCGATCATCCCCACTGACATCGAGCTCGACTCACCTCGGGTCGCCCTATACATGGAGAAGGACGGAAAGGAGGCAAGAGAAGATGACTTCTACTTACTTGAAGAAGCCCACGAACTGGCCTTGAGCCTGATGGCAATCTACCAGCAGAAGCTCCGGCACTACCACAACAAGCGGATCCGTCCACTCTCCTTTCATGAAGGGGACCTGGTGCTCAGGCGGATCTAGCAGACAACCATCCAACACAAGCTATCCTCCCCATGGGAGGGCCCGTTCATCATCAGCAAGGCATTGCACAACAATGCATACTACCTAATAGACGCCCAAAAGCCACAGAAGTGCAAAAGAGACGCCTCCGACGAGGAGACCGAGCCCCCATGGAACGCGGCACTCCTCCGTCTGTTTTACTGCTGAAAAGACTACTGTATGTATGTATTCCTCCCCTTTTGGGCTTATGAATGCAATGGGTGCCCCAGGATGGCTCTCGGGGCACACCCTTTTTGTTTCCCTTGAAGGTCTCCTCACTCACCGCCTCCCCGACACGGCTCCCGGGCCCGAGGGCTCGCCGGCTGGACCTAGTTCACCTCTCCCAAAAATTGACCAAGTAGTGTGAGCCGAGAAAGCCCTGCCACCCCTCCGAGCCACAGATCCGGCTCCCGGTATCCGGCTGACGGGGCCTCGAGGCGGCAAAGCTTAGCACACACGAAAGATTGATCGCAAAGGAGATGCCGGCTAGGCCCAGCCTGATCACCGCATCGCCTCTACCACTCTACTTATCCTAAAAATCTCTCGTGGTTCCTAAGTTCAGAACCAGCTCCCTCAAGGCGGACGCCCCGACCCAGCTACATATCGGCTCCCGGCTGTCGGGCTGGCGGGGCTGAAACCAAAGGGGGAAAGGGCAGAACAGACGGAAGCAAAAGGGCAAAAAAGGGTAAGGGCAAGCAAGCACGCGCAATAAGGCAAGCACTTCAAATATTCACAATATAAATTCTAAGATAAAGCAGGCCCATGGCCATGATGGTTCATTACATTACACCCCCAGTGGGTGGACTTAAGCCTAACATACAGGAAAGAGAAAGAAAGATAAGACGCGTGGGGGCTCAGGCCACCGACGCGCCCCTAGCCGACGCATCGCTGGGCGGCTCATCTCCCGTCCTGGAGGTGGTCACGGCCTTCGGGTTAGCCTCCTTAGCCTTCGAGGCGGCTCCACAGTCCTAGCCGTCTCACCACTGGAATCGGTACTCTTGTCGGCAACCTCCTCGTCCTCTGGACCTTGGGGGATGCCGAAGGAGTCTTCTACCGCCGGCTTGCCGTCCTCGCCAAGGGCCGACAGGAGCTCGTCCGGGTCGATGTACGACACGAGCTCGTCGGCACGGCAGACAGGGGCCAGCTCACGGGCCTTCCGTTCCTCGGCCGGCTCGTCCCGCATGGTGGCCAGCCAGTCCAGGTCCACGCGGCGGTACCATTAAGTTACAAACCGGAGCGCCATTTGCACTCTGGCTTGCGCCGCCGACGCCTTCCAGACCTCGAGCCTGGCCACGGGGTGCTCCAGCTACAAGGCCACGCCGATTTCCGGAGCTCCTCCATGGCCCGGCCACAATGCAGTGACGATCTCCTTGCCGGGCGTCTTCAGCCGCTCCATGCTCTGCTCAAGGTGGATCAGCCGGTTTTCAATGGTGAGGCCAAGCTCCTCCACATCCCACACTGTGTCCTCCTGGATGGAGTGCCCGTGCGCCTGGAGACAGTCCCGGTGCTCCTCAATGGCATGCTTAGCACGACGCTGCGTTTCCGGCAGGCGCCCTAAGAGAAGAAAGGGAAGAAGGAGAGAAAGGCAACTCAAGAACAAGAACCAGCAAAGAAAAAGGGAACCTACTGGAAAAAGGAAAAAGGGACACTTATGTTCGATGGAGTCATCCACCTCGATATCAAAATAGAGCGACGAATCCTTCTCCGACGCGAACGCTGCCTCCGCCTTGGTGTGGGAACTTTTAAGCTCCTCGAGCATCCTCTCGAGGAGGGTCACATCACCTTGGAGGGCAGCGTCAGCTGCCTCCTTGACGGTCGTCTCCTTGGCCGTCACCTCCCGCGCCACGTCAGCTTTGAGGCGGTCCTGGGCCGCCTTTCTGTCCCCCAATAGCGCGGCCAGCCGGTCCTTCTCCTGCGTGACCGCCTAGACGCTTTGCGCCAACCAGTCCCGCTGGACACGGCCCCGGTCTTTTCCGCCCGGAGGGCGGTCATCTCATCTACAAGACAAGGCAGGTGTCAGCCGGCCCTTCTATGTCTGTTCTGGCTGTCAGGCAGCCATCCCGACTCCCGGGGGCTACACGCCCCTTCCGCAAAACTTGACATACCTTGCACCCATGCTAGCTCCTCCTCCAGCCGGTAGAAGCCATGCTTGCCACAATCATGGATGAAGACCGCTTCCTCGGACAGCTTCTAGTGCTAGGAGTTCCCCACCTGCCACATGAAGCCAAGGTCAAAAAATGCTCAAGGAGATTCGACCCGGCTGCCCGTCAGCCGGTCAACCGGCCTGCATCTCAGGGGCTACAGCCAGTGGGTGTGCTTGTGCGCCCCCACTGATTTCTTTGATAAAGATGATAACTCTTAACTCTGCATGCCGCAGAGTGGTGTCGACCGCCTCTGCGAACCGGGCCAGCTCCTAGCGGCACTGGTCCTAGACGCTCCCCAGTTCCCCAAGTGCGGGGACCAGGCCACCTACCGGGGGAGCTGGAAGGGTCGGGACCCATGCTAGCGACTCCCAGTCCCGGAGCACGTCCTGCATGGACCTCCGGACCTGGCCGCCGCTGCCACCCGCCCTGATGCTCACCACGGCGTCGGCCGAATTAATGATGGCGAGGGCCCGGGTGTCCGTTCCTACTGGCCCGCCGCTCGGTGCTAGCGCCGCCTCCTCCTCCTGCCGGTCCGACGCAATGACCGTGACGGACGGCGCCTCCGTCTCCATGCCTGGCGCCTCCGGCGCTACCTCTGACGCCGCCTCCGGGGCCGCCGGAGCCTCCGGCGCATCGAGCCAGGCTGACTCGGCCGCAGGTGGAGTCACCTCTGTCACCTCCGGCGCATCGAGCCGGGCTGACTCGGCCGCAGGTGGAGTCACCTCCGTCACCTCCGGCCTAGTCGCCTCGGGGGCCGGCTCCGTAGCCGCCGCCCGTGTTCGGGCTGCCTCCTCCAGAGACGGAGGCGCATGCGGCTCCATAGCCACCCCTCGTGGCTCGCTCGACGGGGGCCTCGACGGGTGGGTCGACTCCGCCACCAAGTCCGACGCCCACGCAGGATCCACGGACCTCCTCCGTCTCCTGCCGCTCGAAGTCTCGGAGTGCGAGGCCCCGCCTCGCGTTCTGGGCTGTGAGGCTTGCAGCGCCGCGAGCCTCCTCTTCTCCTCCTGCTGGATGGCCGCGTGCTCGCAGGCCAGCCGGCTGGCGGCGTCCGTCAGGTCCACCGCCGACTCCCCCTTGTGGAGCTCAATGGAGTCCCTGTGGTGCATAAGGGTCACACACCAACCGGCTCGCGACTCGAAAGGAAATGCAAGCAAGAAGAAGAAAAAACTCACCCGGTGACAACGGACAAAGCCTGTTTGGCTCGCCAGCGGCTTCCGTGAGGCCACCTTCACCCGCTTATGGATGGGCGGCGGGGCCACCGGCTCCTGCTAAGCCGGCCTCTTCGCCCGGCTGGCGGCTCCGGCCGCCGGGGCTTCAGCCGGCCGCTCCCCGCTCCGCCCACGCCGGCCCTGCTGAGCTAAGGAGGGAGGCGCGTTCAGGATAATCACATCATCATCATTATCTGTCCAGTCCCTGATCGTGGGACCAATAGGGAACTCACCGGCTCCGCTGGGCTCCCCGGCTGGGCCGGACCCTCCGCCTCCGTTGGGCCCGCCGGCTCACGGGTCTGTCGGCTCCTCGACCACTCCCGAGGAGTCCACCCCCTCTTCAGGTGGGCCTCCCCGCTCGTAGTCTTCGGAGTCGGAGTGGTCGTGCTTCGCCTCGAAGATTTGGAGTGCGGGCCGTCCGGTGTGTTCTGTCGCACTAGCAGCTACGGTCAGCACGGCGAAGTAAGGTTCGCTGCCGGCTGGGAAGAATCAAATGAAAGGAAGTTGTCTTGACGAAACATACCAAGGGGGACGGTTGATGAGGTCATATGGCTCCATGCCGAATGTCCATGACGCTGACGTCATCTTGAATGTTGTGATGGCGTTCACCCGCGTCGCCACCGGAGCCAGCGTTAGGTCGACGGTCATCAGCCGACAGGGGTCTCGGCGGCCGGACATGTCGCAGATCCGGTGCAGCCTCAGCTAGAGAGGCAGCACCTAGCGCGAGATGAAGGCCGCCACCAGATTGGAGGCAACCAACCCCTCATCGCTCTTTAGCTGCGCAAGCCGGATGAGCTCCGCCAGGGCCACTCCACACGGGGCGGCTCCCGGCCAGTTCGCCCTAGTGGACTGCACATTGACGAACGGTGGTAGCCAGATGTAGTTTCAGGCTTGGGTCAGTGTTCTTCACATAGAAGAAAGTTCGGTGCCACCCCTTGATGGAATCAATGAGAGATAAGGGAGGGAAGCGTGCGGGGCCATGGCAGCACACCGCCGTGCCCCCGCAGGCACTGCTCTTCAGCGTCTTGAGGTAGAATAGGGCGTTGAAGAAGTCAAGAAAGGGGAGGACCCCCAGGTACCCCTCACGCAGCGTCACGAAGCCGGGGAGGTAGAGGATAGCATTGGGGCGGAGGTGGTGTGGCTGAAGGTCGAAGGTGTCCATGAGCAACCGGAAGAGGAGGATCACCGGGAGCCCGAAACCACGAGAGAAGTGCGAGAGGAAGACGACATGCTCCCCTGGATGTGATGCCGGAACCACTTCGTTGCCCGGCGCACGGGCGACCACACACTCTGCCAGCGGTAGCATGCGCATGCGATGGAGGTCCAAGATGGCCTCCTTGGTGACGACAGATCCGGCCCAGCTCCCTCCGCGCCCGTCGGCCATTGCGACAGAAGGACAGCGTGCGGGTGCGCTTGCGAGCTCGGCAGCTGTGTGGCACGAGGGGGAGAGGAAGGCAAAGAGGAAAGAAACAAGGAGGCAAAGGGGGTTGGGTATCTCCGCCCCTGCCCTTCCTCCCCTTTTAAATGGGGAGGCCACGACCGGGGGACCTAGGGATTAATCGCGCCCACTCCCCCGAAAACTCTGCGCCGAAATGGGCAGCTCGGGCCATAAGGGCGGCTTCAGGGCGTAGAGGATCCTGGCCTACGCCCGAGACCTAGCGGGCTCGGCCCAGGGTGACGTCCCGTCTCCCCACGTGCGCGGGCTCCGCAACATCATTACCCGCTCGTGGCGCGCGGCAGGCTGGCCCGGGACCCGGAGCGACGCGCCGGAACCCGAGGTGTCGGGTCCAACCACCGACCTGGCTGGCCTTTTGGTTTCATGCCGGAGGCGAGTACTGCTAGGGGGGAAGCCGCTGGCTCCCCTCCGTCTGCCGGACACGGCCCCCGCCGGCTTCGAGGACTACTGACAAGTTTATTACCCTGGGTGGGCCAAATTAATGGGGTTCTCCCCCTTCCGCTTCATAGAAAAACTACACGACCGGCTGCCCATTGCCAGCTGGGGCGCGACCGGCTCGAGCTGTCGCCGGCTGGCGACACGGACGGCTGGTTGAGGCGCCGGCTCGACCCCCAACCGGTTGGGTGTGGACCAGCTACCTTCGGGCTGCCTCCTCCGTTGCCCTAGGGCAGACATGCAACATCCCGTCGCTCTGCGCGCGAGTACAGCGACAAGACAAGACCGCCATGATAGGCATCATTGTAGCCATAGTCGCGCCCAGCAAATGATCCGGAGATAAATAAAAAAGACAAGATGTTGAGTCACCCTAAGGATGCGAGCCAGTGGCAAGCGTTGAACTTCGAACACCTAGAATTTGGGAATGATCCAAGGAACATCGTGCTGGGCGCGAGCACCGATGGAGTCAATCCGTTTGGCAGCCAGAGAAGCACACATAGCACCTGACCTGTGTTTGTGTGGATGTACAACCTTCCCCCCTGGTTGTGCATGAAGAGGAAGTACACTCACATGAGTATGCTAATTCAAGGGCCGAAACACCCAGGGAATGACATCAATCTGTATCTGGGGCTGCTGAAAGAGGAGCTAGACACGCTGCGGAAAATGCCAGCCAATACGTGGGATGCCGCAGAGAAAGAATATTTCCCTATGAGAGCCGCACTGCTCACGACGATGCACGACTATCTCGCTTACGGATATGTCGCGGGGCAGGTGGTCCACGGATTTTCTGGATGCGTCAGGTGCATGGATGACACAACGTATCGCCAGCTAGACAGAGATCCCGAGTCTTCGAAAACCGTGTTCATGGGACATCGAAGGTGTCTTCACGACGCTGACTCATGGAGAAAACGCAAGGATCTGTTCGTTGGTGAAACCGAACCCCGAAGACGCCCACGTACGAGGAGCGGCGAGGAAATAGACAAGATGTTGAAAAATTGGAAAGAGTGCCCACCGCCGGGAAAGGCGCCAGAGCCGGGAAAGAAGCGAAAGGCGCCAGAGCCGTTGCTGAAGGTATGGAAAACGAGGTCTATTTTCTGGGACTTGCCGTATTGGAAGATCCTCCGTGTGCCTCACAGCCTTGATGTCATGCATATCACGAAGAACGTGTGCGAGAGTCTGCTTGGTACCGTGCTCAACATGCCAGAGAGGACCAAAGATGGACCGAAAGCAAGGGCAGACTTGAAATCAATGGGCATCAGGGAGGAGCTTCATGCTAATAATGATGATGATGAGGCAAAGCAGGACACGGAAAGTTGTCGCAAAGGCAAAAAGGCCAAGAAGACCGGAAATGACTTCCCTCCCACGTGCTTGACTCTAAGTTAGGAGGAGATCGATCAGTTTTTCACCTGCCTCGTAGGAGTAAAACTTCCTTACGGTTACGCGGGGAAGATAAGGAGATACCTAGACTCAGCAAAGCAGAAGTTCAGCGGGATGAAGTCTCATGACTGTCATGTGCTGATGACGCAGATACTTCCAGTTGCAAACCGTGGGATCATGGACGCGCACGTCCTTGAAACGCTATTTGGCCTATGCAACTTTTTCGACGTCATCTCTCGGAAGTCGGTTGGCGTGAGGCAACTCAGAAGGCTACAGGAAGAGATCGTGGTGATACTACGCGAGCTTGAGATGTACTTCTCGCCCGCATTCTTTGATGTTATGGTGCATCTGCTGGTCCATATCGTGGAGGATATCATCCAACTCGGGCCGACGTTCCTGCACAGCATGATGCCGTTCGAAAGGATGAATGGTGTCATCAAAGGATACGTTCGCAACATGTCACGTCTAGAGGGAAGCATAGCCAGGGGCTTTCTGACTGAAGAGTGCATCTCCTACTGCATGAATTATCTAGGCATCGAGAACCCCGTTGGTCTGCCCGTCAACAAGCACCTCTACAGGCTCGCTGGATGGGGTCACCGTGAGGGTCGCCACGAAATGCATGTCGACTTCGAGGGTCGACTCGCCGACTTTGAAAGAGCAAACCTAGTCGCGCTACAACACATAGACGTGGTCGATCCTTGGGTGGTAGAGCACAAAACCTTTATTGAGAAGACGTACAATGACCGAGGCCAACAAAGGACGGACGGAGATATAGTCAAAGAGCACAACTCATGTTTCACGCATTGGTTCAAGAAGAAGCTACTGTCGTACCCTTTACATGAGGAGTCTTCCGCGGAAGAACAACTCATATTCGCCTTGTCACAGGGCGCCGAGCACAACCTGATGACGTATGAGGCATACGATATCAACGGCTACACATTCTACACCAAGGGAAAGGACATGAAGAGCGATGGTTATCAGAACTCCGGGGTAACGATGGAATCCTACACCGGTAACGACAAGGACAGATACTACGGAAGGATCGAGGAGATCTGGGAGCTGAGCTACGCTGGAGAGAAGGTCCCGATGTTCCGTGTCAGATGGACCAAGAGCGTCCTAACAGAAGACCGGTATTTCACCACCATGGTTATACCCGAAGCCAAATCGAAGACCGCGGGCGCAAACGCCACCGCAAAAAATGAGCCATGGGTACTTGCTTCCCAAGTGGACCAATGCTTCTTCATTACCGACCCGTCAAAGCCTAGTCGTGTTGTCGTGAGGAGAGGCAAAAGGAAGATCATCGGAATGGATGGAGTCGCCAATGAGCAAGACTTCGACAAGTACGGCGACCCGAAGATGGAACATGACGACGACGATGAAGTACTAGCATACACCACATGAAGAAGCAGGACCACCCTACCTAAAGGACGTCGGTTCAAAAGAAGAACTCCATTTGCGAAAAATAAGGGCAAGAAGATTGTGAACAGATAGCTAGCTAAGATCGATTGTATTTAAATTGTAGCCTTCATTTCTCAATTGTATTGTGACACATTGAAATGATATTTCTTCCGTTCTAGTGTCCTCATGAATATTTATTTATGTTTATTATGGTATTGAATTTCTAACTCACAAAAAGTATTGAATTTGTTAATATTTTTTGAACTCATGAATATTTTTAAATTTCATGGGCACTTTTTGAATTCATGAATATTTTTTCAAATTTGATGATATTTTTTCATATTCAATATAGCTATAAATGGAAAAGAACTAGCATAACCAATCAAGCAATAAAACACCCAACACATATTGATAGGGTATATGACAAGTGGGGCATGGCCCACTTGTCACCCATACAAACCTACACACACTACCCCACATACACACACATGGCAAATATGCACAAGTGCATATAGACACACCCACACATTCATGAGAACACACACACCTATGTGTGTGGGTGTTCATCACACACACACATATGCACAAGTGCATATATATATATATATGCACATACACACATGCATGTGACACCACACTCACACACATACACTCACACACAAACATGTATACAAGCCCACACACTCACATACACTACACACACATGTATACCTAAACAGAAAATGAATTAAAAAACATCTATCATGTATGTATACATATACATACACTCAGCACATACACATACAATCAAAATAGGAAAACACAAAAAAGGGGGCGCCTAGGACTCGAACCCTAGACCTCTGGTCTGCACAGAGAGTCGGCTACCACTACACTACTGCCTCGAACCTTAACAGGAGAGGGCTTCGACCCCTCTAGTACTACAGTTCGCACCCCTACTATACTTATGGCGCACCCCTTAGTGGTGCGCCATTGCTATGGATATACTTATGGCGCACCACCAGGAGGTGCGCCATTGCTATCCCGGCCCATATCATCCCCTTGCTATCCCTGGCCCATCTCATCGATTCCATCCCATCTATCCCCGGAACCCCGTGGAAGCAACCAACGCGGCGGCGCAACCTACGCGGAGGAGGACAGCGTGGAAGCAATCCCCGAGCGATCCCCGGCGATCCCCGGCGAGCGAAGGAGGAGGAGGACAGAAGCGATCCCCGACGAGCGAAGGAAGTGGAGGACGGCGTCGCAATCCCCGGCGGGCGATTCTCCTCATCAATAGGGTTTCCCATCGCCACCACCACCGTCCTTCGTCGTTCCTCCAAGTCATTGATGGCAGGTAGCCAATCCAGCCCCGGTCGACCATCTTATCGATCTGTTGCTCTGCCCTGTCAACATTTCCTTATCAACATCCTGCGGGTCTCTTTGAATCTTGTAACTTTGGAGTTGAATTCATGACAAATGTGATACCAATAAGATGATTGCTCAGCCTGACAATGTACTAACTATAACATAGTATGCATCTTTTATCTGAAGTACATATGGATGATCTCAAATCCAAAATCTGATGGATGCGATACAAAAATGTGTTTGTTTCTCTGTACAGAATCAATGCATCCAATAGATACATGTTTGAAAGTTCAGAAAAATAAGCTACAACTTTAGCGAAGATACCATTTTTTGTCTGTCATTAAGTAGGCCTAATCTTCAGTGTAAGTCAAACCACACTATCTATCTGAAAATTCAGATAGTCATCCTTCATTTATTTTGTATAGAAATAAACCACACTACCTATCAGAAAAAACATTCGGAGAGTAATAAGGATGATGATTTAAAACAGAAATTAAGGGAAACGATGTTCATGAGCATTCTCGAAGAACTTAATAGTTATCATCATACCTTGTTGAGCCCAAATGGCATAATCCCTGGGATGTTATTCTCCCCCAGAGAGAAAAATCTGTATATTGTACATTACTCGTCTGATCACAGTTGGGAGACATGCATAATCTGAACTCCAAGCAGTGCCTAGTGTAGTGACTAGTTACCTGTGAAGTGGAAAGAGACTCTTGTGTAATCGCCTGTGATAACAGATAGAAGGTAGTTCAGTAGTGCAACTTCTGAACTAAAGTAAAACAACATAATAAATATTAGCTATGGCAACTAAGGCAAACAACTCGGAAACAATCGAGTGTTGAAAACTTAAGACTAGGTTATTACAACCACAACAATCCAACAATCAGCGTCAAGGAGAATTTCTATATTGTCCAATTTTTTTTGCATTGATAAGAAGACAGAGAGGTGTGTCTGCTTAAGTGAAAGCTCGTTTTATGATTTCTCCGAAATTCCAATGTGGTGAGCCATTTGCAGGGATATTATAGGATTCATTCATGTGATCCAAAGGGCTTCTATATAAGAAGAAAAGAAAATCAGATTGACAATTATTATCCAAATTCCTTTGAAAATACTTTTGACAGCTAGAGAAAATAGATGAAAATAGTGCTGAATTATATATCTTACTGCTAAGACTAAAAATCAACCCAATCTTAGATGAAAATAGATGAAAATAGATTAATCCTATTGTTTTGATCTTCTCTGTATTGATATTACTGTTGATTATTATTGCTTGGTCTATATATCTGTCTTACAAACTATTTTTATGTGTATATATATGTTCTACTTCAAATATGTGTGGCTATACCGTGTTAAAGCGATCTTTTGATTTGCTGTCTCGTGTAACTTTAGAACATGAGAGAAGAAATTGGACACCTACAGTGTAGGCACTAGGTAGAGCTGTTTTATGATGCTTGTTGCCACAGTATGAAAGCATAGGACCATATGGTCTGTGGCCTTTTCATCCATATGAAAGTAGAGGCACATTGTGGTGCTAGTTTGCTGGGTTTTGTGTCCGACCATCGTGTCGTGATGATTTTGCAGGTACCCCGAGAGGCCCTTGAGCTTGCCGGAATGTCGATTAACTTCCGTTCTGGCAAATTCGGGTACTCCAGATGTCCTATTTTCAGCAAAGGTCATGCTGAAATTTTCCATGAATTTTAGCATGACTTTGCTAAAAACATGACATATGGGGTACTTGCGACTAATGCATGGGCCAGTTTTGTAGGCCCTTGACAATAACCAACTTTTTGACCAAACTTTTTTCCTATTTAGCGCGAAACATGCCCACAACGACAAGGACGGCGGTTCGGGCAAGGCATTCTGGGAGTTGTCCCAGGAGATGGAGGAAGAACCTCACCACTATGAGGACGCCGCGGAAGACACCGATCCCGACTACACAACCCCTAGTGGCGTCGGGGATGACACCACTGATGGTGCCGCCGAGGATGCCACCACTGATGATGGCAGCGCACGCACAGATGGCAGCCAACCAAAGAGGCAACGGAAAGACCGGCGCCCGAACGTGCTCGGCACCGTCAAGGAGGAATTTACTGAAGTGTCCTCCGAGGGGCATCCAACGGCGCCCAAAGAATTAGTCAAGGGGTACTCGGTTCAGCTCAGGTGCATTCTCCGGAGCACCGTCTCAGTCAACACCGAGAACCTAAGGCATCCTGACCGAGGGAATTTACGCAGCCTCCTCTTCATGAAGCTGCACGAACGATACAAGTTCCCCAGTGACGTCGCAAACACACGCCTCTCAGGGAATAAAGTGAACAGTGCCGCCCTCACGAAGATGAGCACGGCCCTGTCTACTTGGAGAAGCGCGGTGAAGAAAATGATTGACAAAGGTGATAGTTATGAGAAGATCAAGGCGAAAAATCCTTCGATCGGCGAAGATGACTACAAGGAGTTCAAGATCAAGTGCGAGAGCAGCGCAACCCTGGAATCAAGTCAGTGGGGGAAAGATATGCGGGACTTGAACTTAGGGGTCCACCAACTCGGTCCCGGCGGTTACAGAGTGGCGGAACCTATGTGGGACAAGGAGGACGCGGAGCGTGCCGAGCAAGGCCTACCGCCCTGCTTCGAGAAATACCGTGACAAGCAGACCAGGAACTATGTCAGGGCCCGGTACAAGGTGGACCCGGTAACAAAGGAGCTTACCACGGATGCGAAGATAAAGGCGCTTGAGCGTGTTCTGGTAAGGAATACACCCCCGCGTAATTAGGTCCATATGGTTGCATTATAATTAATGAAGCCAAATTTCTAAATGGTTCACATTCCTTCCGTAGGAGACTAAAAGCAGTAGCGCGGGGTCGTCTCAGAGCTCCCCTTGGGACAACACTTTAAATAGGGCGTTGAACGTAATGAAAAACAAGGATAAGTTCAGTAAGCCGTCGTCAGCTGGTCGTGTGGCCGGCAAAGGCTTGTCCACGAAATGGTCATCATACTATAACGCTGGTGGGCGAAGGGAGAGAAAGACCAGCTCGGAAAGACAAGCACGCGAGGTTCAAGAACTCAAGGAACAAGTGGCGCGGATTCCCGATATAGTCTCAGAGCAAGTGTGAGAGCAACTGGGAGCGACGATCACCGCCATTATGCCTACCTTGGTTGAGGGGCTGCGGGGGTGGATTGCGAGCAGCCAACAGGGGCCGCCCCCGGTTCCCAGCTTCACGGCCAACAACTCGCACAACGTGCAGGCGGCGCCATTGGTGTCTCCGGCGTAGGCGGTATTGGTGTCTCCGGCGCCGGCACATGCATTGGAGCTTAATGCACCCGGGTGTACGCCGGCTGGCACCTCGGCAGCAAGCGGCCCCTCCATCAGTTGCACGCCTGCTGTTGGCGGTGCCTCGACATTAGCCGAGCTCAACGCCATCACGGTAACTAAGCCTCTCGACTGATGACTTCATCTCCTTGCCTTTGACTGGGCATCCCTGACGCCCTACATGTTTTCGCAGGGCGCCGCCGACGTTCCATGCACTCTCCTGCACTTCATGGACGGCGAGTTGATCGATGTCGCCAAGGGCAGAATCGTTCAACCGGGCAACCACGTGTTCCATGGTAATCCAATGCCACCCACCGTGTATAGGGTTGAACTGGTTCGGGTGCTGCCAGGCTGCGACGACTTGTTACCTCCGATTCGACCCGCTGGGGCCGACGAAGATGATGTGATGACCCTCAACGCCTGCTTATGCTGGCCCCTGCTTTGGCCAAAGAGCCAGATTCGTTTGGGGGCGGGGGACACCACCCCAAAGACAACACAACCACTCGTGCCGGCGCCAAGCCATGGCAAGACCGCCGCAACGCTACCGGACATGCCGGACATGCATATGGCATAGGATCCGGACGACGACGACGATGGTACATTTACCAACGTCGATAAGTACTTTGCCGAACATGGGTACGGTGACGAATTATTCGGGCCTCCTTCTCAAGAACCCAACCCTACAAAAGATGACCGCGATCTAGCTGGTACCGCGGAGAAACCCACTTGCAACAGGCGTCGTCTGGCGTTCAGTTCTCAGGAGACGCCTCCAGCTGCCGCCTTCACCGAGCCTCAGATAGCCGAGGTGCGAAATATTATCAGCCCCAACACACTCAAGAAGGCGGTCTATGAGCAGAACTCGATCCCATTACAGCAGAAGAAGAAGGGACGGAAAAGAAAGAATAACAAGGGCGGTGCGAGCCAGCCGGCACCGAGTACGATCCGTGCTCAAGACGGGCACCTTCACCTAAGGATATCTCGAGGAGGGTGCATGTGGCGGGTAGGCCGATGCTACCGACTAATCTGCTCAATGCTACAGCCGGTGCTATGCGGAGTCTGCATGACAGTGTTCTTTCTTTGGAGAAGCGGCGTCTCTCTGAGTATGATGTGGCATACCCGGTTTTCGTGGCCAAGGTGCCAGAGGGAAAGGGCTTTGTGGATAGCGCCATCGGGGGTACGATCGTCCTACGGTTTGATGACATCTACGCTATGTTTAACCTTCATCCGCTGCACTACACCTTCGTTCGGCTATTTTCGCTGAGTATGGAGATGCGGATCATTAGAGACAAGACCTCGGACATCGTGATAGTCGACCCCTTCTACATGCGTGCCAAGATCTTGGGCAGTGCTGGGGACCGGCAAGTCATGAGTTCACACCTCGAAGGCGTCATTCTGGCAAACCCAGATAAGGATAACTTCCTCGTGCATTACTTTCCCGAGTAAGTCGTCCCCTCACCGCCCCGTAACATATGATTTCTTAGATTTTGATCGTTCTTTTTTTCTAACATTCCGTGTTTTGTGCACAGTGACACACATTGCACACTCATCCTCATAAGCCCGAAATATTCCATGGCCATGTATTTCGACTCGGACCGTGAGTCGAAGATAGACTACACAAATATCAAGAAAGTTCTTGATGATGTTCTCCCCGGCTATGCCAGATCTGGAGGCACCTTCAGCAGGACAATTCGTAGGTACAACAAGCATGTGTTCACCCACAATACGATGTTCCCCTGCGTCAAGCAACCGCCTGGCAGTCAGAAGGATGGCTACTACGCCCTCCATCACATGCGGGCGATCGTACGGGACCAGCATCACCTTCTCCTACCAAATAATCTCAAATATTGGGCCACACGCTTGTCGAAAATCCAAGACGCGGACATCAGACAAGAATTCTATCGCATCCAGTCGGAGTTTGCGGAAATCATCCATCAAGATGTCCTTCGTACCTCAGGGCAGTTCTACCTCAGATATCAACCGTCCAACAGTGAGATAGAAACAACGCTACAAATGCAGGCTGACAACGCCCGTGATTTCATGACCATCACAAAAGACGGCGGCTTCATCCACGCTCCAGTCCCTGAGTCGAGTCGAAAGTAGTGATGCTATGTAGTTCTGAAATGTCGATTGGCTCATGTTGTAATATTAAACTTTAATGAACTTGTATGTTTCTTTGGTTTGGACAGTCGTTCAACTTATATGTAATCGATGCTATTTATTAGTAGGACCATGAATCATGCTATTAATGTGTTGCTTTTTTCTTTCGATCCTTTTGTTGCATACTTATATATTGGTTATGTATTGTCTGTGAATTGCTACTAACGTTTTGTTTGGCTAGTGCATAGAGATGCCGTCATATGTCGTGTACAAGGGTAAGGTTCCCGGAGTGTATGACGACTGGGAGGAGTGTCGGAGACAGGTTCACCGTTTCAACGGTAACAGTTACAAAGGGTACACCACTAGGGCGGAGGCGGAAGCTAGATACGCGTGCTATCTAGCGGGAGAGAGGAGGGAGCGTTGGAGGAACCGGATGAAGACCAGTTTCATCGCGATGATGCTCATCGTGATGACTGCAACTCTCTTCTATCTGATTTTAGTTTAGATGATCGATAACGACTTGTAATGTGAAGACAAACTCGCTACTCGCGGTGTCAAGACTTGTAATGACGCACCATGCAGGTGCACCATGCAGCGTTTTGTGGAGGCAAAACATTAGTATACCAAGTGGCGCACCTGTTTTGCCTACTCGCGGTGTCTAGACCTGTGGTGCGCCATTAGTAAAAAATTCTAATGACGTGGTGCTAGTGGCGCACCTGTAGTGCGCCATTAGTAGGCAAAACAGGTGCGCCACTAGCAGCGTTTTTTCTAGTAGTGAGAATATCCTTAAGTACCTGAAAAGGACTAAGGAAATAATTCTCATTTATGGAGGTGATCAAGTGCTCGTCGTAAAGGGTTACATCGATGCAAGCTTTGACACTGATTCGGATGACTCTAAGTCTCAAACCGGAAATGTATTTATTCTTGATGGGGAGCAGTAAGCTGGTGCAGTTCCAAACAGAGTGTGGTAGCTGATTCTACATGTGAAGCAGAGTACATCGCTGCCTCGTAGGCAGCAAAGGAAGGTGTATGGATGAAGTAGTTCATGACAGATCCTGGAGTAGTGCCCGATGCACCGTACCCAATGACTCTATTCTGTGACAACACTGGTGCCATTGCTCTGGCCAAGGAACCAACGTTTTCTCAAGAGGACCATACACATAAAGAGATGCTTCAATTCCATCCACGATTACGTGTGGGAGGAGGACATAAATATTCGCAAAGTGCACACGTATCTGAATGTCACAGACCCATTGACTAAACCTCTTCCAAGGGCTGAACATGATCAACACCAGAACTGTATGGGTGTTAGATTCCTTACAATGCTATGGTTGGATTTTACCTTAATGGTGTTTAGTAGTTGCTGATGCTTTCTAGAGTTCCAATCATAAGTGCATATGATCCAAGTAGAGGAAGTATGTTAGCTTATGCCTCTCCCTCATATAAAATTGCAATAATGATTACCGGTCTAGTTATCGCTTGCCTAGGGACAATTCCACAACTCTTAACACCACTTTTCCACACTCGTTAAACTAACTTAGTTGTTTCTTTATCTTATTAGCCCCTAGTTTTTATTTACGTGCTCTTTATTCTCCTGCAAACCTATCCTATCACACCTACAAAGTACTTCTAGTTTCATACGTGTTGTAGGTAAAGAGAATGTTAAGCATGCGTAGAGTTGTATCGATGGTCGATAGAACTTGAGGGAATATTTGTCCTAACATTAGCTCCTCGTTGGGTTCGACACTCTTACTTATCAAGAAAGGCTACAATTGATCCCCTACACTTGTGGGTTATCAAGACCTTTTTCTGGCGCTGTTGCCGGGGAGTAATAGCGTGGGGTGAATATTATCGTGTGTGCTTGTTTGGTTTATCACTAAGTAGATTTTATTTGATGTTCTAAGTTGTTCTCTATCTTTAGTTATGGATATGGAACACGAAATACCAAAAAAAATAGGTGTACTTGCTACTCGTGGAGATGAGGAACTTCCTAAAACCCTCGATGCTCGTTATGTGAAAGATATTATGCACTACTTTGATAATCCTAAGAAAACACCATTCAACTTGATAAAGGGAGACACGTTAGATCAACGTGAATACTTTAGGGATTATCTCTTGACTCAAAAAGGGAAACTGTTATGGGATCGAATTATATGTTGAAATGGTATGATTGGAATCTATGCCAGAGATATGATTATACTTGATGCTCTAGGATGAAGGCTCCACACCTTCCTTTTTCATGTAAATTTAATGATAATGAAACCTTGGCTTCTTATGCTAATGGTATTTATGATTACTATGATGTGGAACGAATAGAAGAATTCGTTGCTTTTAAGGGTGCTTATGAAATTGAATCTTTGTTTGAGAAGTGTGAAAATTATGATGATGTTGTTTATAGACCTGAAATTTTTGTTATACTTAAGTATTGCTATGAGAATTATGAATATAATTCAAATATTGATGCATTTATTGAGAGAATGTCTTCTGCCTTGGAGGAGATTAATATTTTGCAGGAATCTATGGAAGAAGAAATTGCTGAAACTGTGAGCTCATTAGATGAAAAAGATGAGGAGGAGAGCAAAGAACAAAAGGAGGAAGAGCAAATTAGCTTCTCGTGCCCACCTTGTAATGAGAGTAAGTCTTCAACTCATACAATGTTTAATTTCCCTTCGTGCTTACCGAAGGATGAATGCTATGTTGATTGCTATGATCCCTTGGATTCATTTGAAATATCCCATTATGATGAACTTAATGCTTGCTATGCTTGTGGTCATGATGCCAATATGAATGATGCTTCTGGATATGAAATTGCTATAGTTCCTTATGTTACACATGAAATTGTTGCTATTGCACCCACACATGATAGTCGTATTATCTTTTTGAATTCTCCTAACTACACTATACCGGAGAAGTTTGCACTTATTAAGGATTATATAGATGGGTTGCCTTTTACTATTACACATGATAATTTTGATAGATATAATATGCATGTGCTTGCTGCTCCTACTTGCAATTATTATGAGAGAGGAACTACATCTCCACCTCTCTATGTTTCCAATTTGATAAAATTGCAAGAAACTACTTATGCTATGTATTGGCCTTTACTTTGTGTTCATGAATTGTTCTTTTATGACATGCCGATGCATCGAAAGAGAGTTAGACTTTGTTGTTGCATGATACATGTTACATTGTGCTTACTACTAAACTACAAATCATTGTTAACTAAAATTGGCTTTGATATACCTTGGGATCCGGGTGGATCAATTACTTGAGCACATTATGCCTAGCTTAATGGCTTTAAAGAAAGCGCTGCCAGGGAGACAAGCCAGAAGTTTTAGAGAGTCATTTTATTCTTTTGTGTGCTATTATATAGTTTTAAAACAAAAAAAATAAAGAGGGGAACCTAAAACTTTTTCAAAAAAGAAAAGTGAAAGTAAGAAGAACGAGCGCTGTTGAAGTGGTCGAGCTCCATGAACTTTGTTCATGCCCAAGGAAACTTTGCAAATTTTGAATACATAAACTTTTCAACAAAAATAATTATCCCCTTGTATAAATCCATTGTATTATAAAAATAATGTGCCAAGATTTGCCTTTAGGATTATTAGATTGCTTGTTTGGTGTGTGTAGTGCAAAAACAGAAACTTTGCCCGTAGTGCGTGAATTTACGTTTTTTTACTGGAATGTCAAAAGTTTCTGAAATTTTTACACAGTACTCCTATGCAAATTGTTTATTTCTTCCTAATTTTCCAGAATGTTTAGAGTAACATAAGTATGATGAATGTCCAGATCACTATAGACTGTCCTGTTTAAGACCCATTCTGTTTTTGATGCATTGTTTTGCTCGTTTTGATGAAACAATCGATTGTATCGGTGGTATAAGCCATGGAAAAATTATAATACAATAGCTAGAATGCAAAAAATAAAATATGAATTGGTTGTCAACAGTACATAAAGTTGTGATTTTCTTTACTATACTAACGGATCTCACGAGGGTTTTGTTAAGTTTTGTGTGATTGAAGTTTTCAAGTTTTGGGTGAGATCAAGATGGATGAAGGAATAAGGAGTGGAAAATCTTGGGGATGCCCAAGGCACCCCAAGGTAATATTCAAGGACTCCCAAGAAACTAAGCTTGGCAATGCCCTAGAAGGCATCCCCTATTTCTTCTAACAACCATCGGTAATTTTACTTGGAGCTATATTTTTATTCGTCACATGATATGCGTAAATATTGGAGCGTCATGTGGTTTTTATTTTTCTTTTAATAATGCACCATGCTGGTATGAGAAAGTCCTTGGTTGATTTATTGAATGCTCTTTGCACCTCACTTATATCTTTTGAGTATGGCTTTGTAGAATGCTTCATGTGCTTCACTTATATCATTTGAAGTTTGGATTGCTTGTTTCTCCACCCATAGAAAACCCCCATTTGTAGAATGCTCTTTTGCTTCACTTATATTTGTAGAATGCTCTTTCTCTACCCATAGAAAGAATTAAACTCTCATGCTTAACTTATATCTATTTAGAGAATTAACAGGAGTTGGTCATTCACATGGTTAGTCATAAAATCCTACATAAGACTTGTAGATCACCGAATATGATATGTTTGATTCCTTACAGAAGTTTTGAGATATGAAGATGGTAATATGAGAGTCATGCTAGTGAGTAGTTGTGAATTGTAGAAATACATGTGTTGAAGTTTGTGATTCCCGTAGAATGCACGTATGGTGAACCGTTATGTAACGAAGTCGGAGCATGATTTGTTTAATGATTGTCAACCTTTGTGTGAGGGCCGGGAGTGTGCGATGGTTAACTCCTACCAACCTATCCCTTAGGAGCTTTCGTCTAATGCTTTATTTTATAACTAATAGACTTTTGAAATAAGTATGTGAGTTCTTTATGACTAATGTTGAGTCCATGGATTATACGCATTCTTACCCTTCCACATTTGCTAGCCTCTACAGTACCGCGCAACTTTTGTTGGTGCATCAAACCCACCTTCCTCAAAAATATACACCATATATTTTCCTCAAAACAGCCACCATACCTACCTATTATGACATTTCCATAGCCATTCCGAGATATATTGCCATGCAACTTTCACCATTCCGTTAAGTATGACATGCACCATCATTTTCATATTGCTTTGCATGATCGTAAGACTGCTTGCATGATGTTTTCATGGCTTGTCCATTTTTTGATGTCATTTTCTAGGCTAGATCATTGCACATCCCGGTATCCTACCGGAAGTATTCATATAGAGTCATATTTTTGTTCTAGGTATCGAGTTGTAAGTAAATAAAAGTCTGATGATTTTCATTATTAGAGCATTGTCCCGTGTGAGAAAAGGATGATGGAAGCTATGATTCCCTCACAAATTGGGAGGATTCTCCAGACTACACAAAAAAAATAAAAGAGGCGAAAGAAGCCCAAATAAAAAAGAGAGGCCAAAGATGCCCACCCAAAAAAAGAGAAAAATAAAAAAATGAGAGAAAGAGAGAAGGGACAATTGCTACTATCTTTTTCCACACTTGTGCGTCAAAGTAGCACCATGATCTTCATGATAGAGAGTCTCCTATTTTGTCACTTTCATATAGCTAGTGGAATTTTCATCATTTGTACGACCACTTAGTTTTCTTTTTGAGATTTCATACACTTATAGCTCTAGTGCACCCGTTGCATGGCAATCCCTAATCACTCACATTGATAGCTATTGATGGGCATCTCCATAGCCCGTAGATACGCTTAGTTGATGTGAGACTATCTTATCCTTTTTCCTCATCACCTCCACCATATTCTATTCCACCTATAGTTCTATATCCATGGCTCACGCTCATGTATTTCGTGAGAGTTGAAAAGGTTTGAGAACATAAAAAGTGTGAAACAATTGCTTGACTTGTCATCGGGGTTGTGCATGATTTAGATACTTTGTGTGGGGAAGATGGAGCATAGCCAGACCATATGATTTGTTAGGGATAACTTTCTAAGGCCATGTTATTTTGAAAGGACACGATTGCATTGTTGGTGTGCTCGAAGTATAACGGTTTTTATGTCAATATAGACTATTCCTTGGAATCACTCGTATATTAATATTCATGCCATGATTAGATTATATGATCAAGATTATGCTAGGTAGCATTCCACATCAAAAACTATCATTTTTTATCATTTACCTACTCGAGGACGACTAGGAATTAAGCTTGGGCATGCTGATACGTTTCCATCGTATCTACAATTTTTTATTGTTTCATTCCAATATTCTACAACTTTCATATACTTTTGGCAACTTTTTATCCTATTTTTGGGACTAACATATTGATCCAATACCCAGTGCCAGTTCCTGTTTGTTGCATGTTTTTTGTTCCGCAGAAAATCCATATCAAACGAAGTCCAAACGGGATAAAAACTTACGGAGATATTTGTTGGAATATATGTGAATTTTGGGAATTGGAATCAACAGAAGGTGGTGCCCGCAGGCCCACAAGCCTGCCAGGCACGCCCTGGGGGTATGGCGCACCTTGAGGGCTTGTGGCTACCCCTTAGGTTGGTTGGAATGTCCTTCATCCGCAAGAAATATATTTTTATAAGGAAATCCCCTAAAATATCAGCCCAATCGGAGTTATGGATCTCGGATATTTAAGAAACGATGAAAGGTCGGAATTTGGGAACGTAGAAACAAAAGGAAACGGAGACAGAGATCCAATCTCGAAGGGGCTCTCTCCCCTTCGCCACCATGGAGGCCATGGACCAGAGGAAAAACCCTTCTCCCATCTAGGGGGAAGGCCAAGGAAGAAGAAGAAGGAGGGGGCTCTCTCCCCCTCTCCCCTGGTGGCACCGGAACGCCATCGGGGCCATCATCGTGACGACAATCTACTCCAACAACTCCGTCATCTTCACCAACACCTCCATCACCTCCCCCCATCTATGTACAGCGGTCCACTCTCCCGCAACCCGTTATACCCTCTACTTGAACATGGTGCTTTATGCTTCATATTATTATCCAATGATGTGTTGCCAGCCTATGATGTCTCAGTAGTTTTTGTTGTCCTATTGGTTGATTGATGATCATGATTGGTTTGAGTTGCATGTTGTATTATTGGTGTTGTCCTATGGTGATCTCCGTGTCGTGCAAGCATGAGGGCTCCTCTTTGTAGGGTGTTGCAATGTGTTCATGATTTTCCTATGATGGGTTGTTTGAGGGACAGAAGCATAAACCCGAGTAGGTGGGTTGTTGCATATGGGAGTAAAGAGGACTTGAGACCTTATAATGCTATGGTTGGGTTTTACCTTAATGGTCTTTAGTAGTTGTTGATGCTTGCTAGAGTTCCAATCATAAGTGCAAATGATCCAAGTAGAGAAAGTATGTTAGCTTATGCCTCTCCCTCATATAAAATTGCAATAATGATTACCGGTCTAGTTAACAATTGCCTAGGGACAATTCTGCAACTCCTACCACCACTTTTCCACACTCGTTAAACTAACTTAGTTGTTTCTTTATCTTAGCAGCCCCTAGTTTTTATTTACGTACTCTTTATTATCTTGCAAACCTATCCTATCACACCTAAAAAGTACTTCTAGTGTCATACGTGTTCTAGGTAAAGAGAACAATAAGCGTGCGTAGAGTTGTATCGGTGGTCGATAGAACTTGAGGGAATATTTGTCCTACCTTTAGCTCCTCGTTGGATTCGACACTCTTACTTATCGAGAAATACTACAATTGATCCCCTACACTTGTGGGTTATCACTATGCCGAGGGCTACACTCCATGTTGTATCATATAGATCGGACGAGTGTCTTCATGAACATCAAATCCAATCTCAATCAAGATCATGGAAGAAACCTCCATGGTGCTCGGGGGCTCAACGTCAACATTGCCCTCGCATGATCATGCAGTTTTTCTGGACAGCAGATTCGTATTCGTTATCCTTGCCTCCTCGAGTGTCGTTTTGATGATTGCTTTGGTGAAATTGTGCGGAATTGAGTCTAGAACAACCATGAAATTTTTTGTCGCGTTCTGGTGGAGGAATCTCCCGCGATCTACAATCTAACGAAGCCCTGTCAAATCTGGACGAAAATCTAGACGAGTTTAGGGCGAGGAGTCCAGCATCTAGCTTGGACGTCCGTTGGAAAATACCACCATTCATTTGCTGCAGAATTCCTGTACCGCCCAGCCCTCAAAATTTCAGCTCGATCCAACTGTCCAAACTCCAAGAAACATCCGAGTACAACGAATTTTGGATCTATTTTCTGCGTGAAAACGAATCCGACCCGAGTTCATCTTTCTCATGAACAGGTTGTCGGACGTCCTTTTTAAAGGAAATTTTATCATCTCGGTCATGCGACCAAGAGTTCGGCATCGCGAATGTCAAATAATCATCAAGCAAACCTCGTCATCCACGGGTTATATGGGTCGGGCACTCCATTGCTTCATCAAGCCAACATCGACCTCATCACAAATTCGGACCTGCGTCGGCATTGTCGCGTTGTTACTTTTTCAAGCTGATGTCCACCATGCCGACCTTCTTTGACACGTCGGCTGGCATGGGACTTCAGCGCCACCAGCCGACCTGCTCCATCACCTCGGCTAGACCGGGGCTTTGGCATCCCTTCATCAACCTGCTCCGGGGACTTCGGCATCACCAGTCGACCTTCTTCAACACCTCGGCTGGCATGAGACTTCGGCGTCACCAGCCGACCTGCATGAACTTCGGCGTCCGCTGATCACAACTTCGCCATGTTAACTGGACCGAGGACTTCATCTCGCAACATCGATGGTGCAGCGTCGCCACTTTGTCAAGCCGAACTCTTCGCTCAGGCACCTCTGTGCCCATGCCATATTCCTTTACTTATTTTCTTCACTTAAATTAACTAAGTAGATCATTTCTTTAATATATTATTATCTTTCTTTGTTATTTTTTTTCTTGCACTATTTTATGAGTGCTGGAAATCGACTTCGAAGGCCGTCACGCGATCATCCCGGCATCACCTTGCCGACCTACTCCACCACCTCAGCTAGACCAGGGGCTTTGCCTCGCCCCATCGGCCGAGCCGTGACACTACTTCGGAGTGCCGAACTCCTCGTTCGGTCACCTCGGGACGGGCTTGGGGGCTGGGACCTCGGTCATGCCGAATACTACACACCGGATCTGTCAAAGTTTGATGGGCATCCTCGTCCCGCCACAAGCTCGGATCACGTCATCGACACCAAGCGCATTAACTAGCTAAGTCGCTTTCATGCTAAAATACTTGCAGTTTTAAATTCTGTTCGGTTTGACCAAGCATTATACTTTTTTGACAAAAAGTTGTTTGCGAAAAACTTTCTTTGTCAAAACTTTGTTTGTTACAAACAAATTCAAATACCCCGTTTACTTGGGGGCTTCCTTTATGAAGCCATTCCTCTTGCATATGATTATTAATGTATCACACCCTTCCTTGTTCGTGTTTACGCCAATATATGCATCATGTTGACTTAAGTGTTCCGCAAAGCTGGGTTGCCTTGCTCATGTGCTTACCCCTACGTTCCCGATTGTTCGGCTAGGGAGTAATGGGAGCACCTCTGCGATTGTTATGATCGGGTCATCTGAACTCGTACCTCAGGGGGGTGAAGCCGAAAGCTAGTGTTCTTACTATTTTCAACTATGGTCGGCCTTGACGGAAGACAAGCATACATAAATCTATTGCACACCGCTCATGGTAATCATGAGAACCAAAAGAAAGGAACCATTGGCGGAACTATTTTCTTTGAAGATGCTTCTTACGTTAAATAGTAATATAGCATAAGTTCCCTGGGCGTGCTCTGTCTGTTATAGCCTAATGGCCTGATTGCTTGGTTATTTGAAACACCTCCGATATCCTCGGATGGCATAGTAAATAAAACTTTTCATCCCTTGGCCGAAGAGGGAGAAGCCGACAGTCTGTTAAGACGTGTTTAAAGTTCGAGTGAACACATATATGATATAAGTAGTTCGGTACATACAATCATTATACATAAAATTCTTTTACCCAAGTCACTTGGGGGCTCTTAAATTTGTATGAGCCATTTTATAATAAAAGTTTTCTTCTTAGTCGTTGCAAAGTTTTTTTTCTACCACTCCTTCTCGACTCGAGTGCTTGGTCAATAGCCGGGTAGCCTAGTTTCTCTTTAAGGTCGGTCGCGTGAGAAACTGGCATGAGGAACACTCCACCTTAGGGATAGGGAGGTTAAAGCCGAAGGCTAACCCACGTGAAGTCTAGAGATTAGACGTGTCATGCTAAAGCATGACGGAAGCACAATTTTAAGGCCAATTTCGTATTGGCACCAAAAAACTTGATTCAATTGAGACGTTTTGTTTTCACATAAGTTTTTTTGGTTTTTTGTGCTTATAACTTCTTTAAACCTATTTTATGTTTTATTTTCAAGAAGCGGGACATCCTCTTGGTGGAGGTGTTCGGCGTGATGGTCTTGCCCGGAAACTCTTTTCCGAACTACGGTTCGGCATCTTTCCTGCCGAATTCCACCTCAGCTTTGTGAAAACATACATGAAGGTTGAACTAGTTCCTGAGGAGATACGATCCTAGGGTCGGCCATATTGCCCAACCCAAGTCTCGGCGGCTACTGCATTGACAAATCAATGCAGAAAATTTCTGTGTAATACAGTTTCCGAGGAGATTGTGATCCATGGGTTGGTCGGCCGCACCCAACCTGAGTCTCGAGGTATGTGCACACCGCCTTTGTGTTCCAAAGTATGCTACCGAGCTAGGAGTTGATCCTCAGGATGATTTTTGAATCGACCTGAGTCTCAAGGGCTACTGGGATCAGCGGTTTTATGTCATCCTTCAGGTGCATCTCAGGTTTTAGACTGAAACACACCTTGAGGGCTACTGGCTATATATATCGACAGAGAATAAAATGCACCAATAGAAAATATCCACAAAAAATCAGCCCACTGTCGGGGTGGCGCACCACCTTGAAAGTAGTCCGACATAAATCTCGGGCGCAAGTGGCTGGCTCCATAGAGAGCATTTCCGACATTAACTTTAGATGAATTACTTTGATTTTTAAGGTCCAAGTTAATTTATGATACCTCGGACGCTGACCATCGTTAGATCTCGGATGCAGTCCGACGTTGGAGCTCGGAAGCTCTCCGGCATAAAGCTCGGATTCGAATGGTTCGTTCCATTGAAGACTATTCCGGCATTTAAGCTCGGATGGACTCATTCAAATTTTCAGAGGCCAAGGTAATCTATGATACCTCGGATGCTGATCATCATCGGAGCTCATCTGGAAAAGACACCTCGGATGTCGTCTGACGTTGGAGCTCAGACGCAAGAGGATACCTTAAACGCCGAATAGTGTTGGAGCTCGGCTATGAAAAGACGCCTCTGATGTAGTCCGGCATTGGAGCTAGAACGCAAGGGGACTCCACCGCAAGGTAAACATTTCGAACCCCAGGTGTGGTGTAAAAAATTACAAGGCATTGATAAAGGCAGATAACTTAAAGGGGCTCCTTGGATGCCCGACATGTAAACTCTTCGGATTTAGCTCGGTGATCCTCAAGATCGAACATGGCAAGATCTGTTGAACCTGTTTTCAAGACTGACGATCGAACAAGAAGAGTTATTTGGAAGAACCGAAAGCGTCCTCAACTTGAAGACCGGTTTAGGGGGCTATTAGCAGTGTCCTGGACTAGGGGGTACTCACCAGTTCGTCTCCTGACCAGTGGGTCGGGCCGAGGACCCCCAGGGCGATTCACCAATGGGCCAGTTCGGAGAGCCCATGATGCATACAAGGGAGATTCCACAAGACTTGGTGCACAAGACAATGACTCCTCTAAACCCTAGGCCTGTGGTGCATTATATAAACCGAGGGCAGGCTAGTCAATAGACAATCCCAATCTCATACTCATTACTACAATCTCGTAGTAGATACCTGTACTATGTACTATCCCCCATATCAGTACAATGAAAAGCAGGATGTAGGGTATTATCTCCTTTAGAGAGCCCGAACCTAGGTAAAATCATGTGTCCATGTTACCATCGCTCCAAGACGCCTAGCTTAGGAACCCTACTATGAAATATGCCGGATTTGACATCGAGAGATACATAGACAACACTATGTCCCTAGTAATTCTCTAGTGGGCTAGCTCGTTGATCGAACAAGGTCAAGGTTTCCTATCCATTGACATGAGACGTCATTTGGTAATAGGATCGCATAATTAGGAGAATGATGTGATGGACAAGACCAAAACTATGAACATAGAATATGACCGTGTTAGTTTATTGCTATAGTTTTCTGCATGTCAAGTATCTATTCCTATGACCATGAGATCATGCAACTCACTGACACTCGAGGAATACCTTGTGTGTATCAAACATCGCAACGTAACTAGATGACTATAAAGATGCTCTAGAGGTATCGCCGATGGTGTCTGTTGTGTGGGCATGGATCAAGACTGGGATTTGTTACTCGGTGTGGCGGAGAGGTATCTCAGGGCCCACTTGGTAATATAACATCACAATAAGCCTTGCAAGCAAAGTGACTAAAGTGTTATCCATGGGATCTTGTATTATGGAACGAGTAAAGAGAATTACCGGTAACGAGATTGAACAAGGTATAGAGATACCGACGATTGAATCTTGGGCAAGTAACATACCGAAGAACGAAGGGAACAACATACGGGGTTAACTTAATCCTTGACATAGAGGTTCAATCAATAAAGATCTTCGTAGAATAAGTAGGAACCAATATGGGCATCCAGGTCCCGCTGTTGGTTATTGACCATAGAGGTGTCTCGGTCATGTATACATAGTTCTCAAACCCGTAGGGTCTCCACACTTAACGTTCGATGATGTTTCGGTAGTATTGAGTTATGCATGGTGGTGACCGAATGTTGTTTGGAGTCCCAGATGAGATCTCGAAGGTCACGAGGATCTCCAGAGGTAAAGATTGATATATAGTATGTCCCATTTTGGTCATCGAAAAAGTTCCGTGTATTTCCGGTAGTGTACCGAGAGTGCCGGGAGGCCATCGGGAGGGCCACCAATGCCAGGAGGCCACATGGGACTAAGGAGTGGTGCACCGGCCTTTCGTGCGCTGGGCAAGCCATCCCCTAAGGGGCCATGCGGCTAAGGTGGGCGAAAAGGAAAAAAAACCAAGTGGGGGAAGGGTTTCAAAGTAGGATTTAAATCCTACTTGGAGTAGGATTTGAGGTGGACTCCTCCACCTCCTCCTTCGGCTGACTCCTACAGGAAACCCTAGCGGTGACGCCCCCTCCACTCCCTCCTATATATATTGGAGGGGAGAGATGGCCGCCGCACCTAACCCTAAGCCATGATGCAGCCCTCTCTCCCCACTAGATCGTCTTCATCTCGATTCGTCGGTGCTTAAGCTAAGCCCTACCGGAATAGTTCCACCACCACCGTCGCCACGCCATCATGCTGCTAGAGAACTCATATACCTCTCCGCTCCATGTTGCTGGATCAAGAAGGCAGAGATCATCATCGAGTTGTACGTGTGCTGAACACGGAGGTGCCGTCCGTTTAGCGCTAGATCAGGGTGGATCATGATCAGATCTCGGGACGGCTAGCGATTTGGATCGTGAAGACGTTCGACTACATCAACCACGTTTCTTAACGCTTCTCACTTAGAGATCTACAAGGGTATATAGATCCACTCTCCCTCTCATAGATTCTCATCACCACAGATAGATCTTGCGTGTGCATAGGAAATTATTTGTTTCCCATGCAACATTCCCCAACAGATTTCGATCGGAGAAATTGGGACAAGAACATGTATCAACCCATATGCATTGATTACCACATTGTCACCATGGGAATCCGCAAGTTGAGTACCATACCATATATCAAGTGAATCAATAGAAAACCCCATTGTCACCACGAGTATCCACATGCAAGATATACATCAAGTGATCTCAAATCCAATATTCAATCCGACATAATGAGATCTCAAAGGGAAAGATTCAGTTCATCCAATCATGTTAGCAAGGGAAGAACACCATATGATCCAACTATATTAACAAAGCTCATGATACATCAAGATCATGACATCTCAAGAACACGAGAGAGAGAGAGAGATCAAAAACATAGCTATTGGTGCATACCACCAGCCCCGAGGGTGAATTACTCCCTCCTCGTCATGGACACCACCAGGATTATGAAGATGGACTCCACTATTGATTGCCCCCCAAGAAGGGGCCAGAACAAGGCTCCGAATGAGTTTTCTTTGGTATAGAGGCTTGCGGCGGTGGAGTGGAAGTTCTAGGTTAATTTTATGGGGTTTATGGATTTATAGGAATTTTCAGAGTTGGAATCACGTTAACCGGAGCCACGTGGGCCCCACAAGATAATAGGGCACACCCAGGGGTGTGGGCACGGCCCTTTTGGCTTCTGGCCCATAGGTGGCTCCCATTCGGTGGTTCTTCGCTCTGGTATTTCTTATTTTCCCCATAAAACATCATAAAAAAGTTTCAGGCGATTTCGATAACTTTTATTTTTTGCAGAAAAACAACACCACGGTAATTCTGCTAAAAACAACGTCATTCTAAGTTAGTTATAAATAAATCTTACTAAGTGCATCAAAACCATATAAAGTATTGTAAACACAGGCAAATATGGCATTAATACTTGAGAAAATTATTGATACATTCGAGACATATTAGCAGCTACCAGAAAAAGATAGAAAACTAACATGGTGTTTATTTTTTCTCATGTGAAATTTTGGCCTTAGAGGCTTGCTGCAAGTAGTATATTTGTGTCCTTGGAGACTATTGTTACCACAAGTGATTGTACCCATCCTGCGTGTATCTCTGGGAACTGGCACATCATATTGCCCCTTCATCCTTGCTGCCTGGCCCTTACCTACCTTTTCTTTGAAGGCAGGTGGTTCATTATCAGGTGTGTGTGTGTGTGTCGCACCACCAATCAGGACCAGGGACAATATATATAATGTCTTTGTAGGTTTCTAGATAACGTGGCTTCTTGAAATATTCATGAACATAATCCTGAGTATGCAATTTCAGCTTTGTCATTGCAGAAATACCATGACTACAAGGTACACATGAGATGTCCCACCTCCTGCAATCACATGTACAAGTATCAATGTTTATAGAATATTGTTTTTCTTTACTAGTTACTTGTCAAATAGAAGGACCAGTCTGTCTTCTTGGCAAAACTTGGCATACTTCTTGTTCTCTTCTAGAATCTACGAATAATTGGGTGTGATTGTCCACCTGCTTAATTGTAACTTCTCCCTAGTCTTTTGTCTCCTGATCATGTGCTTGATCCTAATCCCTTCAAACATAGTCCTAATTGGTTTGGCCCCAACATGAAGTATCATTGTATTGAACACTTCACTAAGGTTATTCACAGCCAGATCAGTCTTGCAATTGTGATCCATAGAAAACCTAGCCCAAGAATAAAAAATTATTTTTTGAGGCACTTCCAGGATTCCGCAGACTCTACTTTCAACGCTGTGATGCCTCATTCATGGCCATGTTTTGTGTAGGAAAGCTTGCCTTGTCCACACACTTCTTTAGTTCTTCTGATCTAAACCCAGCTCATTGAAAGTTTGCATAGATGTGCCTAAGACAATATCTCGGAGGAGAGTCAGGGAACACCTCATTTATTGCCTTAAGCAAACCATATGTATTCATAAATCAAATACCAATTAACCTGATATAAACATTGGAAGCAAACATAGAGAAAACAACAATGATTATTTTCTAACCTTTTGGCTGTCAGATATTATGATGTATGTTCCAAATTTATTGGCACTTCCAATACACCATCTTAACTGAGTAAAAAACCAAGTCTATCTATCAGTATATCCCTTGTCAACTATATTGTAAGTGCATCTAATGCCACCCCATGTTTGTTTTGGAGTAATTGAAGACAAAATTGGTTGAGGGATTAATGTGTTTGTGAGAGTCCAAAAGTTTACATAGATAGAACCCCTAGAGATTTGGTTTAACCGTGGAAGAAGACCCCTAAAAATGCCCGAAGACATTGATGATGGCCGAAGCCATTGGTGGTACACAAAGATAATCGTTCAAAGATAATGAAATGTGAAGATGGAGTCTTTTGATAGTTTTATTTCTTATTTCCTGAGTTAGAGGAACCACCATATTGTTAACTGGGTTTGATGTATTCTAAGTCAGACGCTGATGTGATGCTCAACCCAAAATACCTATGTCTTCCAGAGCTGGTTGAGTCAGCATTGCTTGTAACCCAAGTAATGTTGCTGCGTGTTTCATTGAAATTCGACCGTTGAAACACATGTCGGTTGGCCATTGACCCAAGGTCATTTCGGTCATATCATGTCGGGTTGCATGTTGGCTATAAATAGCCCACCTCTCCACCATAAGTTGGTGGCTTCTTAGAGTTAGATACAATTGTTGTCATTTTGCAGCAACCCGCATCGAAGACATCAAGACAGAACTATCATGTCAGGATAAACCCAAAAACCTAGAGCTAATGTGTTTGAGCATCACCGAGGTCATTTTGTTTTCAGAGAATCGAAGACTTATTATAGTCGAAGACTGTGATCTTCCAAATGGTTAGGCGTCTAGGTCTAGAGCATCCAAGAGTCATTATGGATTGTCGTGTGACCAAGTTTGTATGGGTTTTGGAAGTCTCCGATAAAGACTTACTAGATTGGGCATGGTCTAAGTGACCTCGGTTCAAGGGGAACAAGGTGAAGACGAGGTCTTCTGAGCTTAATCTCAACCTCCCCAACCAAACATACAGTTGACACAACAACTAGAACTGGTCCAACAAATCATGAGGCTTTGTTAAGAAACCGGTTCTATCTTTCCACTCATTTACATAATGTTTTGTACTCTGAAGCCATTGCGTGACTACTCTTGTCTGAAGACATTCACCGAATACAGTTATCAAATTAGCATTTGTCTTTGTACTACTCTAGTTTATCTTTGATACACTTCTGTTGTTTGATGACTATGCTTTACTTGTCTAAATGTGTTCATGCCATGCTTAGATCCTTAATTATTATCCCTATCTGATCCTGAAATTGCACACTTCGAAGACCTTTACTCTTTTCAAGCTTTTCATAAAAATCACCTATTCACCCCCTGTAGTCGATACTAGCACTTTGAATTGCTATCTGAGCTAGGTACTCCCTTGTTTCGTGTTTCGGTTTAACCACCAAGAGCTATAGATATGTCGACTGTAGGGATAACCAAGGTCTCCGTTGCGTGCCCTGTCTTTGATGACACTGACTATCCCTACTGAAAGAACAAGATGCGCATGCTATAAGTGCATCTAGTGCCACCCTTGTTTGGTTTTGGAGTATTGAAGTCAAGCGTGTGTTGAGGGACTAATGTGTTTGTGAGATTTCATAGGTTAACACAGAGAGAAGTCCCTGGAGTTTTGGTTTAGCCATCAAAGACGACCCCCAAAAATGTCCAAAGACATTGATGACGACTAAAGCCATTGGTGTTGGATGAAGACATTCGTCGAAAGACAATGCAACACGAAGATGAAGTCTTTTGGTTGTTTTGTTTCTTCTTTCCTGAGTCATAGGAACCACCGTACTATTAAGTGGGGTCGATGTGATCGAAGATAGATGCTGACGTGATGCTCAACCCAGAGCTATGTCTTCAAGCGAAGACAATGAGAGGAAAACTCTTCCAGAGCCTGGTTGAGAGATCTTTACTTGTAGTCCAAGTAAAGTTGTCACGTGCATTCAAAATCTGACTGTTGCGACACGTGTTAGTTGGCCATTGACCCAGGGTCATTTCGGTCATATCAGGTCGGGTTGCCCGCTAGCTACAAATAGCCCACCCCCTCCAACATGAGAAGGTGGTTGCTTAGAGAGAGATACGACTGTTGTCATTTTGGAGAAACCCACCTCAAACATATTAGGAGATACACATCCTGTGAGGATACACCTAAACATCTAGAGCTAGAGTGTTTGAGCTTCACTAAAGACTTTTTTTCTAAGTGAACCGAAGACTTATTACACTTAAAGATCATGATCTTCTAGACGGTTAGGCATCTGGGTCTAGAGCATCCAAGAATTATTGTGGACTGTCGGGTGACCAATTTTGTACGGTTTTGGAAGCCTCCCCTGAAGACTTACCTGAGTGATTGAGCGTTGTCTAAGTGACTTAAGCTCAAGGGGAATAAGGTGAAGACGAGGTCTTCTGAGTTCAATCTCAGCCTCCCTAACCAGACGTACAACTGTCACAGCAACTGGAACTAGTCCAACAAATCATGTGTCTTCATCAAGCAACTGGTTCTATCCCTCACTCCCTTAAATTCCTACTCTAAACTGTGAAGTCATTGATTGAACATTGCATGATGACTTTCTTCGAAGAAATTCATATCAACTGTTTATCTTCATACCATCTAAGTTTTTCTTCGGCTCATCTTAGTATTCATGATGATTATGCTTAACTTGCTTGAATGTCTTCACTTCATTGCATGCCCTGTCTAGAACCTTGATTGTATCCCTACCAAATCCTGTTTATGTTCCGCATTATTAGAATACATTTATTGTTTCAAAGACTTTCATAAAAATCGCCTATTCACCTCCCTCTAGTCAATAACCAGCACTTTCAATTGGTATCAAAGCAAGGTACTCCCTTGTTTTGTGTTTTGGTTTAACCACCATGGAGTTTTAGCTATGTTGACTGCAGGGATAATACAGGTCTCTGTTGCATGCCCTGTGTTCGATGGCACCAATTGCCCCTACTGTAGGAACAAGATGCGCATGCATCTCGAAGCCATTGACAATGACCTATGGTATGTCGTCATGGCGGACATTCCCGAAGTTGGTGAAGCTGTTACTGCAGCTGATGTGAAGAGGTTCACACAACTTGACACCACCACCAAGAACACCATCTGTGGTCATCTGAACAAAGGACAATATGGCCGTGTGAGTGCACTTAACACCTCCAAGCAAATCTGGGAATGGCTTTCCAAAGTGAACAAAGGCGTCTCATCTCAAAGAGACTCTCGTATTGATGTGCTTGACAACCTGTTCAACCGCTTCAAGAGACTCGACAACGAAAATGTTTAGCTCACCTTTGACCGCCTCACTGACATCTCAAATGAGCTCAATGCACTTGGCGCCACTGATATTACCAAACATGAAGTCATCAAGAAGCTACTCAGATCTCTTGGCAGTTCCTTTGATACTCTTGCACTCATGATCCAAGAGCGCCCTAACTTCAAGAGTTTGGACCCAGCTTATATACTCAAGAGGTTGAACACCCACGAATTCCAACAAGCTGAGAAGAGAGAAATCTACAGACCAAGCTATAGTCACTCCCGTGCATTGAAGGCTAAACTTGTGTATTCATTTGAAGACAACTCTGAATGCAGTTCTGATGGTGCTGAAGACTTTGGAAAGGAACTTGCCTTGCTTGTCAGGAAGTTTTGGAATTTGCCAAGTCAAAACGCTATGCTAAATCTTCAAGACATGATTCCAAGAGATCTGGAGATATGCCTTCAATGGACAGCAAGAAGGAAACATGTCACAAGTGCAAGAAAACTGGTCACTTCATTGCTGGTTGTCCTCAATGGGATAAGGAATCCAAGAAGAAGAGAAAGAACTACGACTCCGATGACAAGAAGAATAAGAAGTATGCAAAGTCTTCTTCACACGAGAAGAGTTCATCAGGGAAAGCCCATGCCTTCTTCAGAAAGGAGATGGATTCATAGCCTGAATCTGGTTTTGAGGCTAAGGAAGCATCTGAGGAGGAATCTGATGCTAAAGTAGCTTGACTAGCAATGTCTTTGGGTTATCCTTCTATGTTTGTCTTCGAACCTGAAGACAATGTCTCCTTCAACACCGAAGCCAGTGATGATGACTCTACTCGAGCCTACTGCTTCATGACGAAAGCCTCCAAGGTATCTTACAAGTCCTCAATGTCATGACTCTAAATGTGAAGATGAATCTGATAATGATATGAAATAAAGCTATGCTAAACTTGTAAAAATTTCCACCAAGCAACAAAGTGCCATGGAGAAAATGCAAACTACTCTATAGAAAAGCGATGACCTATTACGCGAAGAGATGAGTCTGAACGAAACTATGGCTGAACACATGCGTAGTCCTCTCAACTAATCATGAGAAGCTTTCTATTGAATATCTTTAGAAAAAGATTGATCTTGAGAAGTTTAGGGATGCACATGATGACCTACGGAAGGAAAACGACTCGCTCCTAGCAAAGCAGATCATTCTCGCTCAGGATGAATTTGATGCTCCATGCTTAAGATGTATTGCTCATGAAGCTAATGACTCAACTGCTGAATGTTCTAAGGCTTTTGAGAATGCTCTATCTTCAACTATATTTGTGGCACCTAACCCTCATCCGAGGAAGCCTCTGCTATCACTGATGACAAGGATATGTTGAAGACATTGCTTGAGACTGGCATGTACAAGAGTCTAAAAGGGCATTAGATTCTTTGTGATGACCTGAAGAAGACTATACTGAAATGAAACCCTAGGCAAGAGGGTGTTGGTTTCGAAAGAAACCTCAATGTTGATGGATCTTACTAGAAACCTCAGCAGTACTCCAAATCCACATGGGTTGCTGAGAAAGGTGTCGTGGGAACGAGCACCTATGGGATCGGAGAGACCCCTTTTGGTCCGGCGGGGAGACGGCTCGCACAAAGAGCAGGTCTGATGAACAGCACGTGGGGATTTTACCCAGGTTCAGGCGGGGGCTTGCCGGGGTCTTGTCTTGCCTGAGTTTTCGATGGCCCTTCCGGCAAGGTATTGCCCGGGGTCTTGATTCTTCTGTGCTCGTATTTGGTAAGTCCCTACTGGCCCTCGTCACCAGGGTGGCTACTACTGCCCGTGGACGAGTAAGGGGCACTGGAGAGCCCAAAACTCGAGTGCACCAATAGGAGTCCCCAGTCCTGGGCCACACACATCACGAGGCGTCGTGGGACTAGGCCCAAACAGTGCACAGGCACGCATGGCAGGAGCTCGTGGTTGTGATCATTGGGCTTGCTGTGTTTCCCCATGATTCCCATTGAATGCGGGGCGTGGGATACGTGCGTAGGGCAGCCTTCAAATTTTCAATTACTGCGTTAGGACGTTTCCGCCACGCGCACCGCATGCATAGCGGGGAGCCAGCAACTGGCGCCCATGACTTAAAGTCCCTGGAAAAAGCAGTAAGTGTAGCGCCATGGATTGGAGCAACGGGGCAGTTGTTGTTCACCCCATGATAGAGGGCACCGCTATTGGAGGAGGTGGGTGGTGACCCTTGGAGCGGGGGAGAGCCAGCCCCCATGCTTCTCCCTATAAATTGGGGGATAGCGAGGGAAATGCTCATCCATCCTTCCTCCCTTCTCCGAGCGAGAACCTCCATAGCTTGCCCTTCCATGTTTCCCCGACCTTCGAGCGGCGTTCGTCCTTAGCCATGAATAGGGGGCAAGGGCGGCCACCGTCCTCAGCTCCAAGGAGGATCTCTCATAGGGATCATGCCACCGCTTCAACCACGGAGGCGGAGGGCAGCCCGAGAGCGTGTGGTGGAAGAGGCGCAAGGGGCCATGGCCGTCATGGAGGCCGAGGTCGGGGGAGATGGAGCTCTGCCCCACCTCCGCCTCCGACGCCGGGCCTCTTCCTTGAGGAGACTCACGCCGAGGGGTCAGTGCTGGACTTCATCCTCGAACTAGCCAGTCCTATCTAGAGCCATTTGCGCCTCCCTCGCCCTTTCTTCATGGCGATGGAGGCCGACGAGCTGCCCGTCCTGTGGTTACAGGCGCTTGGTCTTTGCAATGGCGCGATGTGGGTAGACGTCGAGTACCCATGGAGTCGCATCATGTTACTTAGGCAGGGCTGGAAGACCTTTGCCCACGCCCACAACGTCCAGGAAGGGCACGTCTTTTGGTTTTAAAATGACGGAGGCCAATCTGCTCTCCGTCAAGATTAATGGGCGCTCAAGCGTCCGTCTCAGCTGCTACGAAGAGAGCTCGCGCGGCGCCGAAAGCTGCTCCTCGAGCAAGAGTGATAAGGAGGACAATGGAAAAGACAGCGATGATGAGTCCGGTCTTCGGGCGGTCAAGTCAGAGCCTGACGACTCGAGCTCGGACTGACCGCCGGCTGCACCATCACTGCCAGCCTCAAGCCTCTCCCCTTCCCGGTAGGATGACCTTGCCGGGGGCATTTGTCCCGGGCAGTGCCTCATCTTCCAGTTGGATCTTCTGGCAGGCCCATGGACTACGGCTTCTAGCGTCCACCCCCATTTTAGCCCACACCGGCCCTCTCCTCCGCGCAATGCTGGTCCAGGAGGGGCCAGGTTCTTGCCTGCCCATTTGGATGCTCTGCACCTCCGTGTAGTGCTGGTCCAGAGGGGTCAGACTGGGCTTCTGTTGGGAGCCTCTCGCCATCTTTTTCTTCCTATAACCTGCCTCCCCTTTCCATACTTTTTTGTCACGTCCCTAGCTAGCCTAGTTAGGACAGCATGTGTGTGCATCATAATTCAATTTTTGCATCAACTTGAAATGGGGATCAAAAGAAACCCCAAACAATTCATTTGAATCAAGCCAACTTTATGTTTGTGAAAAACCAACAAATCCAAAATTCCCATCTAAAATGTCCCCTATGTATGATAAATGTAGACATGATTATACAAGCGGTCATTTAAAATATTTGAACAGTTATAGCATTTTAAAAATAAATAATAAAGCTTCTGAAATTGCCAAATATTGCATTATCATTATTTCAGATTTCAAAATATCCTGAAACTTTTTACAGAAGTTTGAAAAATTCAAACTTAATGCTATAAAATATTTGGGATATTTATTACTTAGCAATTGTGCCTGAAAATAAAATAAACAAATGTCAGAACAAAAGAAACTAGAAAACAAAAACTATCAGGAAAAGAGGAAGCTCACCTAGGCCGAGGCCAGGCCGGCCCACCTGGCCCAGGGAGGTCATCGTCCTCGTGGCGGCCAGGAGGACGGGCGTGTGGCCGCCGGGCGTGCACGGCCGTGCCTCCATGTCGGCAGCTGCCTGCCTGCCTCCCCCTCGCCAACACGACAGGGATAAGCTCAGGGAGCCGTCCCAATCACTCTCTCCCTCTCGCTCTCCCCCGTATCTCTTCCTCTCCTCCCTCTGTTGCCATGGCCGCCGTAGCGCCGTCACTCCAGCCGCTCCCTCGCCTCGCTGAGTAGCTCCAAAGCTCCGCCTCATCGCCCTCATCCTCCTTAGCAAGCCTCGCCTCGCCAGAACCCCCCAGATGCTGCATCGAGGTCATCCCCAACCTTCGGCTCCGTTGATCACCTCCATCGTTCTCCGTCCTCAGGCTATCCCCGAGCTCGCTTCCAACGGCTCCGTGTGACATCCCAAGTGATCTCCCTGCCTTATTTGGCATGTAACCCCATGTATGAACCTTGTGTCATGAGATATGTATGTTTGCTCCTTGCCATTCATGTGTTTGCATTCATGCATCATCATGCATCATTCCCATTTCATTCATGTGCCATGTTGGGTTTTCTTGTGCTTGCTATGATGTGATGGTGGTGAATGGTGGTTGCGCATGTGAGAGGTTGTGAGTGGTTGGATCCAAGTGTGTGCATCTCCTTTTCTTCCCCTCTCTTTCCCTTTGCAACAACCCCTCCAAAAAAACCTTTTATTTCCTATTGTTATTTGTCATCAGATTTAAAGTTGTTTTAAATTGTTTAAAAATGTTCAAGAGGTGGCCCATGTGTCTTATGTATGTGTGAGTGTGTTGGATTTAATGTTTGGGGTTTTGTGGTGTTGTGTTTTATTTAAAACAGGGGTTGTCTTTTAAAAAATCAAATAAAATACTTGTGTTATAAATCAACTTAATATTTTTCTTAAAATGTGCACATTATTTCCTCCTCAAATTATTTTTAGTTTTGCTCAAAACCCTTTAAAATTACTCTGGGGTTTATTTTGTTGGGGCTGGTTTTATTAAAAGGGAGAACCCTTTCTTTTATCTGTTTTTAGTTTAGGTGTGAGTGTGAGAGAGGGAGTGGGCCGCCGCCCAGCCCAGCTGGACACAACGGCCACATGCCCCGTCTCCCACCTCCGTGAGTGAGTCTTAGAGAGAGCAGAGTGCGTGAGCACGAGCGCCGTCGCCGTCGCCGTTAGCAGCTCAGATGTCGAGGCCCCCTTCAAATAGAGTGCGAATCCCTTGGGTTCCATCCCTCCTCTCTTCTCCCTTCGCCGCTGCCGCTTTCCCCTTCTTCCTCCTCCTCCTTCTTCCTCTGTTCTTCTTCTTCTTTTCGGGTTCAGAGAAAGAGGTAGGTTCAGAGTGAGGCACGGGTCGACGGGCTCGTCGCCGGTGTCCCTCCGGTGTCCCTCCGGTGTAGCCCCGCCTCCTCAAGATGGCGTGGAGCTTGCCGCTGCCATTCGCGTCTCGTTCCCGGCGCTAGGAGGCCTCGGGAGGCCTTCTTCTTCTTCCTCCTCATCGCCAAAGCGTCGCCGGACTTCTTCCTCTCCATGCGCGTCGTCTTCGCCTCTCCTTCCCCTTCGTTGCCATCGATCACGTCCCCGTGTCTCCATGAGCCCCTCGGTGAGCAGCCCGTCCTTGTCGCCCCCTCTCCTCGCTGTAATTTGTAGTCTCGTCACCGTAGTGCCGTCGTTGTCGCTCGGCAGCCCCGAGCTTGGCCTTGCCTCCGGTCCCCATCGTCACAGTGTGAGGGATGGAGCCCCCGTAGGTTCCTCTTTCGATGCCACCGCTCCCCGTCGATGGAGACCCCTTGCTACGCTGGGGATCATCGTCGCCCCGCCACTGTCGCTGCCACTGTTGCTCTGCAGTGTGTGCGTGTCCAGAATTCAGTTTCGTCAGTTAGATAGCGTGCGTGTGTGTATTAGAACGCTAGTGCCTCTCCTCTGTTAGCAGTCGTGTGTGTAGCGCAGTGGTAGCGCGTGCGGGAGGTGACCAGGATGTCCGGGGTTCGACCCCCGAACCCTCCTCTTTCTTTTTTGTGCGTTTTTTTTCTTTCTCTCTTGCTTACTTGTATGTGTGTGGATTGTATGAGTGTATGTGTGGTATATCCTTTTTCTGTTGTATGTGTGTAGGGGGTGTAGTGCATATGTGTGTATGCACATATGCAAGTGTTGGCATTTGTATGTGTGTGTGTGTTGTTTCTTGTCATGTGGGTGAGTGCATATGTGTATGGTGGTGTGTGTTTGCACCACATGGTACATATACACATGTGCACACATATATGTGTGTGTGGTTATACCTTGTGGGTGTATGTGTGTGCGTGTGGGTGTGTGGTGCACCATGTATGGCACATGTGTGTGTGTGTGCTCCTTGCACACCCATACATGTGTCTGTTCTTGTGGGTGTATGTGTATTGTAGGTTATGTGTGTGTGCTTCTTGCATACACACATATGTGTGTGTGAGTGAGTGTGTATGTGCAAGTGTATGCATACACTATGTGTATGTGTACCTACGTGCATGTTAGTGGTGTGGCATGCATGCACCCTTGTGTGTGTGTGGTGTGGTGTGCATGTGTGCATGAATAGCTCCATGTGTAGGTCTCTCTATGTGCATATGAGCATGTTCCTTCTTCTAGCTAGTTTCACCTTGCCTGTTGATGGTATGCCATGCTATCATGCCCTAAGATGTTAAATGAACCATTTCCAACATGAACCATTAGGTCACATATCATTTGGGATCATTTTCATCAAGTTCTATATGTGTCATAAGTCAGTTATGACTTGTAGGGTCAAATTTCGACCCCCTTTTCTCCCTCTTGTTCCATGCCAGCATATGGGTATGAGTAATGAATTTGGGGTAGAATCAACCCATGTATGCACCTGTGAACTCAGATTTGACTTTGGGGCAACTTGGCAAAGCTGCATTTTTATGCTGTGATGCCCTTTTGTCTTTTTAATATGAATTAATCTATGCATGCTTTTAAGTTCTTGCCAACATGAGTTTGTTAGTTAAAGTTGTTGGGAATGTCCTAGTATTTTTGTTATCTATGTTAAGTCCATAGATAAGTGGGAACCTTGCTGTTTAGTAAGTTACTTTCTGTTTCTGCCAACCTGCCTGAAAAATGGCAAGTCTGGAGAGTCTGCTGTTATTGTTTTGCCCTGTTGAGAGGATGGTATCTTGTAATGTGTTGTGAATTTGACCATGCTCATTGTTAGATAATTGTACTAGATATTGTCATCTACCATCCTGCTAATTTTCATGCCAATAGGATCTGTCTATCATACTTAACCAGTGATGTCAACTTGCTACTTTGTTAACCCAGATTCCAGAAACTGGAATTTTCACCAAGTCCCAGAAAACTGTTTCATCAAGCCAACTTGTTTGCTTCTTGCATATTGATGTGTGCCTCTTATTCTGATTGCATAGTTGTATAAGTTGATGTGGGTGTTGAGTAGATTCTGTCCATGTCTTGTTTGTGGCTGTAGGGCTCCTGTAACTCAAGTTGTGGGCTTTTCAAATTGCTACGTTGCTGTTTTGTGGCAGATTGGGTGTTATTTTGTTTTGTGACTTGTGGGATCTATAATCCATGGAATGGATTGATTATTGAGTATATTGTTATTGATTTTTCATCACCTATCCAGTGGCTACCTTGGACTGCCAGGAATTATCCCAGGTATTGGTGGTCTTGTGTTTAGCCCGCGTACCTTGTCGTGAGCGTATCTCGAGAACCGTAGCTCCGTTTCTTGCGATCCTTATATGCAATTCCATCGATTTTGCATGATGCATACATACTTTCCATGATAATGCATGTATAAATAACTTTACACGAGGTTTTATCCAGATTCATTAATAAACAACTTTGCATGTGAAACATGACTAGTTTTGGATTGCCATGTTATAATTCTTCATCAATGATCATGCATCATTTAGATTGTGCATTGCACCTTGGTTGGATGTTTATTGTTGATGTTTCTCTTGGGTAGACGTGAGTGTTGATACTGAGTACGAGGACCCAGGAGAGTATCACTATGAGGAGCTCGCTACTTGTTTCGCTAAAGAACCAACAGGCAAAATGATTGTACCCGGATCCTGATACTATTTTGCTTACTAGTTTCTGGCTCTTATCATTACAATTGTGCTACCTACCACTTGATATCAGCCCCCATCATGCCAGGACAGCCTCTAACTTCGACATCCTAGCAAACCTTTGATTGGCTAAGTTACCGCTGCTCAGCCCCTCTTATAGCATTTTAGTTGCAGGTGCAGGTTGTCCATGTGGTAACATGGATTGGATATCACAGTAATTCTGTTATTTAATTTGATGCACATATATATCTTGGTATTGGTGGGAGGCTTGGCCTTTTGCTAAGTGATTTGTTCCGCTATTACCGCCATTAGTTCCTTGTTACTGGTGTTATGTTTTCATACTTTGCGCTCCTAACATGTTCGGGGTTGTTATGGGGACCCCATTGTTCATTCGGTTGAGATTAAAACTTGTTTGGAAAGACCCAACATTGGTACTACATCTGCTTAACAACTTAATTAAAATTGCATAGGGTCTTGCCAACCCATGGATAATTTAATCAACCCCCGGGCCAGTGCTCCTCATGAGTATTGGTCCAAACTAGAGCACTGTGCGGGGCCAACCCAGGGCAACTTGGGAGATTTCTATTAGGCCTCCGTACGCGTAGCTTATTCGTCGTGTCCTGAGACTAAGATACGCGGCTCTTATCGGGTTCGTCGACACGTCGGGTGGTCTTGCTGGATTTGTTTTACCTTTATCGAGTGTCTTGCGTGTGGTGTCTGACTTTCTTCGGGTTTACTCGAGGTGTTGGAATTCCTTTGGAATTACCTATGATGATCGCGAGATCCGCGGTCGAGGTATTCCCATGGAGTGTGGTTAATTTGTTAATGGATTAGTTGGAGCACCCCTGCAGGGTTAAATCTTTTGGAAAGCCATGCCCGCGGTTATGTGGCCACTTGGATATTTGTTTAACACCCGGTTATAGCAAACTTGAAGTAAACTCTAATTAAAATACACCAACTGTGTGAGTAACCATGATCATCTCTTCTCGTGAACATGACCCGAGAGAGAACATAGTGGGGTTATGTTTGACGTAAGTAAGCGTTCAGGATCTCATAGAGATCATACTATATTTGATCGTTCTTCGTAGGCCACTCATGTTTATTTCAGGTTGCGTAAGCTAGCCACCATATATGCTTAGTGCTGCTGCAAACTGAACACTTACCCCATCCTAACCTTTAAGCTTGAATAGTCTCGATACCTGGGCACATGATAGCTGAGTCCTCTGTGGCTCACAGTGTACTACAACAATCTAGGTAAAGGTTCAGATGAGTTCGTGCAGGATGATCTTACCCAGCTCCAGTGGGAGTATGACGAGGAGAGAGGCAGGATGTATGTGACATATCTAGATGAGTAGAGGACCTGGTCCTGATCTTTGGGATAGCTTGATAGTATCATTTGTAACTTCTTTTATTGTTTGATTTCGTCCGTAGTCGGACCCTGTGTTCAACTTGATGTTATGACTTGAGTGACATTGTAAGTTAGCATGTGGCGAGTGTAAGCCAACTTGTATACTCTTCTCATTCAGTATTGTATGTAGTGATGATACTATTCTTGCTAACGGCAATATGCGCCTCTATCCCTGGCGAGGCCCTCGTGCCTTAAATGGATAGGCACGCATCTTGGGCATGACAAGTTGGTATCAGAGCCATACGACCATAGGAGCCTTTGCTTGTTCGAACTTGGCCGAGTAGTGTCTAGTCAAAACTATTTTGAGTCTAGTTATATCGGATAGTAGGATTCTTCTTACTCCTCTTGTATGCTCTGGTGAGGTGTCTGACTTAGGAATTTTGATTCTACTCCTCTTCTTGCTCAATTTTTTTTAGGATCACGCGGGTATTTTGGAGTCTATATGATGCCGATGTGACATGATTCTGTCTTGGTGCCTCCTGTCTAACTTGATTTCTTCCGGGAGTCGAGCCCCAGGGAATGTTCGCACATCGTTATCATTTAGCGTCCTTGATATCTCAGGACGGAGAATGTTTGGAATTACTTCAATACTTATCGTGGTGAGATAAGGTCGGAGCCACCCAGTACTGGCGAGGCGTCCGGGGTACCACCATGGTTTAGTATCGTTGTGAGTTTCGAGGATTCGAGATTAGACGAGTTTGCGGAATTTATTGAATTATGGTGTGGAAGGTTGCAGATGCAGTTGCAGCTGATTGCCTAGGGCAGGTTCCTAATTCTACAACCCGAATCGCATAAACAAGAAAGTTTTCGGAAGTTCATAGGTGGGAAATCTTGTAGTCATCTAGGATCATCTTCTTCAGATGTATATGGGCATGTACATTTGTTCCGAGCGCGTAGCTCAATACTTTTGTGTTATTGCAAGTGGCTTCTAATTTCTGATGATGTTATCATATCCGAAGAAGCATTCTTACTAATTTTTCAGTAGGAAGGCTATGTTGTTAATTGTTCAATTTCTGTCAAGCATTTGATTCATCTTATGTTTCATCTTATCAATGAGGTGCTGATGCGTTTTGTCCATCTTCAGGATGGCTCCACCAACTCGCAACAATCCGGGTCGTGGTGAGGAGCAGACTGATGTTCCACCCCCACCCCCACCACCGCCTCCTCCGCCTCCTCCTCCAGAAGCTTGGCAAGCTGTGATGGCCGCGACCAATGCGAACACTCAGATGTTTCTCAGGCTGTTGCAAGAAAGGGAGCAGGGTCAACAAGGTTTTGAAGGCAATTTTTAGAATCAACTGCAGTTTGCGACTCTCAATCAGTTCCTTGCCAATCAGTCCAAGACTTTCACCTGTTGTGAGCAGCCTCTAGATGCTGATGATTGGCTTCGTGATGTGAGTAAGCATTTTGAGTGCAGCAATGTCAGGCCAGAGGACTTTGTCAGGTTTGCATCGTTCCAGCTAAAGGGTCAAGCAGCTGATTGGTGGCAACAATACAAGGATTCCAGGGGCGATCATGTTGTTACTTGGGACGAGTTCCGTCGTGACTTCAGGGCTCATTACATTCCGACAAGCTTTGTCGAGGAGATGCGTGAGAAGTTCAGGCACCTGAAGCAGGGAAGTAAGTCAGTCTAGCAGTACAACGTCGAGTTCCATAATCTAGCTCGTTATGCCAAGCAAGATGTTCCAGATGATAAAGCTATGATCTATCAGTTCAGAGGTGGTCTCAAGGATGAGCTTCTTCCAGGCTTAGTTCTTCAAGAGCCTCGTGAGTTTGATCAGTTCTACAACATGGCTTTGAAGATTGAAGCAGCTCAGCTCAAGTTGGAGAACTCTAAGAAGCGTTCAAGGGATTCATATTCTTCTTCCTGCTCTCAAATGGTACCCAAGCAGCAGAAGTATTGGGCGCCAAATCCTCTTCTGTTTCATCCTCCTCAGCAGCAGAAGCAGTTCGGTGGTCGTGGTTCTTCCCACCCACCCAACCCAGGTTTCCAGCAGAAGAACCAGGCGTCCAAGGCTGTTCTTGTTCCTCCTCCAGGCAATGTTCGTCCGCTTTCTGAGGTGACTTGTCACAAGTGTGGTCAGAAGGGCCACTATGCAAACAAGTGCAACCAGCGGCGTCTTCCGCCTCCTCCTCCTGTCAAGCCTCCAGGCAATGCTATGGTGAAGCATAATCCCAAGTCCGCAAGAGTGAATATGGTGAATGCAGCTGAAGCAGAGCAGTCCAATGATGTGATTATGGGTAATCTCTCAGTTAATGATTTTCCTGCTAAAGTATTGGTTGATTCTGGTGCATCGCATTCATTCATTTCTAAACCTTTTGCTTGGAAGCATGATTTCAATTCAGTAGTTCTCCCTAGTCCTTTTCGGGTTGTGTCCCCAGGTCAGTTGATGAGTACCAATGTGGTTGTTCCGGATGTTTCTATCAAGATGGGAAATTATTCTTTTCTGGTTTCTCCAATTGTTCTTGGGAAATCTGATATTGATCTCATTCTGGGCATGGACTTCCTAGATATCAATAAGGCTCATATTGATTGCAAAGCAAAAGAAGTCAAGCTGACTCATCCTTCAGAAGACGTGATTATTTTCGCAGCTCGCGATGACAGAATCTGTCTCTTTGCTCTTAACGAGAAGGGTGAAATCTCGGCGATTTCTCAAATTCCGGTGGTTTGTGAGTATGAAGATGTCTTTCCAAAAGAGTTACCAGGAATGCCTACGCACCGGCCAGTCGAGTTCGTGATTGATCTTGAGCCCGGAACTGAACCGGTCTGCAAGCGCCCGTATAAACTTGGCCCTGAAGAGCTGAAAGAGTTGAAGAAGCAGCTAGATGAGCAAGAACATCTGGGTCTGATCAGACCAAGTTCATCTCCGTGGGGTTGTGGTGTTTTGTTTGTCAAGAAGAAAGATGGCACGAATCGTCTTTGTGTTGATTACCAGCCATTGAACAAGAAGACAATCAGAAACAAGTACCCACTTCCCAACATCAATTAGATGTTTGAGCAACTGAAAGGTGCCAAGGTTTTCTCGAAGCTTGATCTTCGCATGGGTTATCATCAGATTCGCATTCACGAAGAAGACATTCCTAAGACCGCTTTCAGGACGAGTTTTGGCTCTTATGAGTACACCGTTATGTCATTTGGTCTTGCGAATGCTCCTCCAACCTTCTCAAGAATGATGAATTTCAACTTCTCTCCCTTCAAGAATGAGTTCGTCTTGGTCTATTTGGATGATATCCTTGTGTTCTCGGAGATAGAAGAAGATCATGCAGAGCATCTCCGCCTTGTGCTTGACAAGTTAAGAGAGCATCGGTTCTATGCCAAGTTTTCCAAGTGTGAGTTCTGGCTCAATGAAGTAGTGTACCTCGGGCATGTCATCTCTGCCGAGGGAATTAAAGTGCACCCTGAGAAAGTTGAGGCAATCTTGAAGTGGGAACCTCCTCAAAATGTAAAGTAGCTTTGGAGCTTCCTCGGGCTTGCTAGTTATTGTAGAAGATTCGTGGAGAACTTCTGTCAAATTGCTAAGCCTATGTCAAATCTCCAACAGAAGAGCGTCAAGTATGTTTGGTCTCCTGAGTGTGATGTGGCGTTCAATACACTCAAGCAGAGACTGACTTCAGCTCCAGTTCTTGTTCCTCCTGAGCAGTCCAAGCCTTTCCAAGTTTTTTGTGATGCTTCTCTCCAAGGTCTTGGTGGTGTTCTCATGCAAGACAAGAAGATTGTTGCTTATACCTCGCATAAGTTGAAGCCTGCCGAGAAGAACTACCCCACTCATGATCTTGAGTTGGCGGCAGTTGTGCATGCTCTAATGACTTGGAGGCATTTGTTGTTGGGTAGACTAGTTGAGGTGTACAGAGATCACAAGAGCTTGAAGTACATTTTCACTCAACCCAATCTCAGTCTTTGGCAATCTCGTTGGGTGGAAATGCTTGAAGACTTCAACCCAAGCATTGAGTATACTCTGGGGAAAGCAAATGTCATTGCAGACGCGCTCAGCCATAAGGCGTACTGCAATAGTCTTATCTTGAAGCCTCTTCAACCCGAGCTTTGTGAAGCCTTCTGCAAGCTCAACCTTCAGATGATTCCGCAAGGATTTCTTGCCAATCTCCAAGTCTCTCCGACTCTGGAAGATCAAGTTCGCTACGCGCAGCTTCTTGATGCTATGGTGAAGAAAGTGAAGAAAGGTGTGGCCAAGAGCATTCCGAAGTATAAGTGCTTTCGTATTGATGACAAAGATACCTTGTTCTTTGAGGACCGTCTTGTGGTTCCAAAAGGTGATCTCAGAAAGGTTATCATGGACGAAGCACATAATTCTCTGCTATCCATTCATCCAGGTAGTTCAAAGATGTATCAGGATCTCAAGCAAACCTTCTGGTGGACTCGCATGAAACGTGAAATTGCTTAGTTCATGAACGAGTGTGATTTTGTCGCAGAGTGAAGGCGGAACATCAATGTCCAGCAGGTCTTCTGCAGCCTTTGCCTATCCCAGAGTTGAAATTCGATCATGTCGAGATGGATTTCGTAACTGGCTTCCCCAAGTCCAAGAGAGGCAACGATGCCATCTTTGTGGTTATCGACAAGCTGTCAAAAGTTTCTCATTTCCTGCGAGTCAAGGAATCTATCTCGGCAGCTCAGCTTGCAGAGTTGTACACGTCAAGGATAGTGTCTTTGCATGGTATTCCTCAACTCATCTCTTCTGACCGTGGAAGTCTCTTTACTTCCAAGTTTTGGGAGTCCTTCCAGACTGCTATGGGTACCAAGATCCGTTTCAGCACTGCGTTCCATCCGCAGACAAGTGGTCAAGTTGAGAGAGTCAATCAGATCCTTGAAGATATGCTCAGAGCCTGTGTGATTTCGTTCGGCATGAAGTGGGAAGACTGCCTTCCTTATGCTGAATTCTCATACAACAATAGCTTTCAAGCAAACTCAGGCAAGGCCCCTTTCAAGATTCTCTACGGCAGAAAGTGTCGTACCCCGCTTAACTGGTCTGAAACCGGTGAGCGTCAGATATTGGGCAATGACATGATCACTGAAGCAGAAGAAATGTTCCATGTCATTCATGAGAACCTCAAAGCAGCTCAGTCCCGACAGAAGAGTTATTAGGATAACAAACATCGGTAAGTTTCTTTCCAAGTGGGTGATCTAGTCTATCTCGGACTCTCTCGCATGAAGGGCACTCAACGGTTTAGAATAAAAGGGAAGCTATCCCCTCATTTTGTTGGTCCTTTCAAAGTTGTTGGCAAGAGAGGTGGTATTGCATATCAACTAGAGCTTCCTCCAAATTTCACAAATGTGCATGATGTCTTCCATGTTTGTCAGCTCCAGAAATGTTTCAAGACTCCTAAGCGGACCATTGACCTCCAAGACATCAATCTTCAAGAAGATCTCTCTTATCGTGAGCACCCAGTTGCTATTCTTGAAGAAACGGAGCGTAAGACTCACGACAAGTCTATCAAGTTCCTCAAGGTTAAGTGGGCTCATCATTCCGGCAAAGAAGCTACTTGGGAACTTGAGGACCTTCTCCGTTAAATTTCCAGACTTCTTTCGTTCCTAGATCTTGGGTCGAGATTCTCTTGTAGTGTGGGAGAGTTGTGACATCCCAAGTGATGTCCCTACCTTATTTGGCATGTAACCCCATGTATGAACCTTGTGTCATGAGCTATGTATGTTTGATCCTTGCCATTCATGTTTTTGCATTCATGCATCATCATGCATCATTCCCATTTCATTCATGTGCCATGTTGGGTTTTCTTGTGCTTGGTGGTGAATGGTGGTTGAGCATGTGAGAGGTTGTGAGTGGTTGGATCCAAGTGTGTGCATCTCCTTTTCTTCCCCTCTCTTTCCCTTTGCAACATCCCCTCCAAAAACACCTTTTATTTCCTATTATTATTTGTCATCAGATTTAAAGTTGTTTTTAAATTGTTTAAAAATGTTCAAGAGGTGGCCCATGTGTCTTATGTATGTGTGAGTGTGTTGGATTTAATGTTTGGGGTTTTGTGGTGTTGTGTTTTATTTAAAACAGGGGTTGTCTTTTAAAATATCAAATAAAATACTTGTGTTATAAATCAACTTAATATTTTTATTAAAAGGTGCACATTATTTCCTCCTCAAATCATTTTTGGTTTTGCTAAAAACCCTTTAAAATTACTCTGGGGTTTATTTTGTTGGGGCTGGTTTTATTAAAAGGGAGAACCCTTTCTTTTATCTGTTTTTAGTTTAGGTGTGGGTGTGAGAGAGGGAGTGGGCCGCGGCCTAGCCTAGCTGGACGTAACGGCCACCTGCCCCGTCTCCCACCTCCGTCAGTGAGTCTCAGAGAGAGCAGAGTGCGTGAGCACGAGCACAGTCGCCGTCGCCGTTAGCAGCTCACACGTCGAGGCCCCCTTCAAATAGAGCGCAGATCCCTAGGGTTTCATCCCTCCTCTCTTCTCCCTCCACCGCCACCGCTTTCCCCTTCTTCCTCCTCCTCCTTCTTCCTCTGTTCTTCTTCTTCTTTTCGGGTTCAGAGAAAGATGTAGGTTCAGAGTGAGCCAGGGGTCGACGGGCTCTTCGTCGGTGTCCCTCCGGTGTAGCCCCGCCTCAAGATGGAGCGGAGCTTGCCGCTGTCGTCCGCGTCTCGTTCCCGGCGCTAGGAGGCCTTGGGAGGCCTTCTTCTTCTTCCTCCTCGTCGCCAGAGCATCGCTGGACTTCTTCCTCTCCGTGCGTGTTGTCTCCGCCTCTCCTTCCCCTTCGTCATCGTCGATCGCGTCCCCATGTCTCCGTGAGCCCCTCGGTGAGCAGCCTGTCCTCGTCGCCCCCTCTCTTCACAGTAATTATTAGTCTCATCATCGTAGTGCCGTCGCTGCCGCTCGGAAGCCCCGAGCTTGGGCTCGCCTCTGGTCCCCCTCACCGCGAGATGACGTGAGGGATGGAGCCCCAGTAGGTTCCTCTTTCGATGCCGCCGCTCCCCGTCGGCGGAGACCCCTTGCTACGCCGGGGATCGCCATCGCCCCGCCGCTGTCGCTGCCGCTGTTGCTCTACAGTGTGTGTGTGTGCAGAAATTAGTTTCGTCAGTTAGATAGCGTGCGTGTGTGTATTAGAACAGTAGTGCCTCTCCTCTATTAGCAGTCGTGTGTGTATCGCAGTGGTAGCACATGTGGGAGGTATCCAGGAGGTCCGGGGTTCGACCCTCGAAACCTCCTCTTTCTTTTTTGTGCGTTTTCTTTTTCTTTTTTTTCTTTCTCTCGTGCTTACTTGTATGTGTGTGCATTGTATGAGTGTATGTGTGGTATATCCTTTTTTTCTGTTGTGTGTGTAGGGGGTGTAGTGCATATGTGTGTATGCACATATGCAAGTGTTGGCATTTGTATGTCTGTGTGTTGTTTCTTGTCATGTGGGTGAGTGCATATGTGTATGGTGGTGTGTGTTTGCACCACATGGTACATATACACATGTGCACACATATGTGTGTGTGTGGTTATGCCTTGTGGGTGTATGTGTGTGCATGTGGGTGTGTGGTGCACAATGCATGGCACATGTGTGTGTGCTCCTTGCACACCCATACATGTGTGTGTTCTTGTGGGTGTATGTGTAGTGTAGGTTATGTGTGTGTGCTTCTTGCATACACACATATGTGTGTGTGAGTGAGTGTGTATGTGCAAGTGTATACATACACTATGTGTATGTGTACCTATGTGCATGGTAGTGGTGTGGCATGCATGCACCCTTGTGTGTGTGTGGTGTGGTGTGCATGTGTGCATGAATAGCTCCATGTGTAGGTCTCTCTATGTGCATATGAGCATGTTCCTTCTTCTAGCTAGTTTCACCTTGCCTATTGATGCTATGAAATGCTATCATGCCCTAAGATGTTAAATGAACCATTTCCAACATGAACCATTAGGTCACATAACATTTGGGGTCATTTTCATTAAGTTCTATATGTGTCATAAGTCACTTATGACTTGTAGGGTCAAATTTTGACCCCCCTATCTCCCTCTTGTTACATGAAAGCATATGGGTATGAGTAATGAATTTGGGGTAGAATAAACCCATGTATGCACCTGGGAAGTCAGATTTGACTTTGGGGCAACTTGTCTTTTTAAATGAATTAACTATGCATGCTTTTAAGTTCTTGCCAACATGAGTTTGTTAGTTAAAGTTGTTGGGAATCTCCCGGTATTTTTGTTATCTATGTTAACTCCCTAGATAAGTGGGAACCATGCTGTTTAGTAAGCTACTTTCTCTTTCTGGAAACCTGCCTGAAAAATGGCTAAGTCTGGAGAGTCTGCTGTTATTGTTTTGCCCTGTTGAGAGGATGGTATCTTGTAATCTGTTGTGAATTTGACCATGCTCAGTGTTAGTTAATTTTAGTAGATATTGTCATATACAATCCTGCTAATTTTCAGGCTAGTAGGAGCTCTCTAGCATATTTAACCAGTGATGTCAACTTGCTACTTTGTTAACCTAGATTCCAGAAACTGGAATTTTCAGCAAGTCCTTGAAAACTGTTTCATCAAGCCAACTTGTTTGATTCTTGCATATTGATGTGTGCCTCTTGTGCTGACTGCATAGTTGGATAATTTGATGTGGTGTTGAGAAGATTCTGTCCATGTCTTGTTTGTGGCTGTAGGGTTCCTATAACTCAAGTTATGGGCTTTTCAAATTGCTATGTTGCTGTTTTGTGGCAGATTGGGTGTGATTTTGTTTTGTGACTTGTGGGAGCTATACTCCATGGAATGGATAAATTCTTCAGTCTATTGTGATTGATTTTTCATCACCTATCCAGTGGCTACCTTGGACTGCCAAGAATTAGCCCAGGTATTGGTGGTCTTGTGTTTAGCCTCCGTACCTTGTCGTGAGCGTATCTCGAGAACCGTAGCTCCGTTTCTTGCGATCCTTATATGAAATTCCATCGATTTTGCATGATGCATCCATATTTGCCATGATCATGCATGTCTAAATAAATTTACATGAGGTTCTATCCAGATTCATTAATAAACAACTTTGCATGTGAAACATGACTAGCTTTGGATTGCCATGTTATAATTCTTCATAAATGATCATGCATCATTTTGATTGTGCATTGCACCTTGGTTGGTTGTTTATTGTTGCTGTTTATCTTGGGTAGACGCCAGTGTTGATACTGAGTACGAGGACCCAGGAGAGTACCACTACGAGGATCCCGCTACTTGTTTCGCTGAAGAACCAACAGGCAAGATGATCGTACCCGGATCCCGATACTATTTTTGCTTGCTAGTTTCTCACTCTTATCGTTACAATTGAGCTACCTACCACTTAATATCAGTCCCCATGATGCCATGACAGCCTCTAACTGCCACATCCTAGCAAACCTTTGATTGACTAAGTTACCGCTGCTCAGCCCCTCTTATAGCATTTTAGTTGCAGGTGCAGGTTGTCCATGTGGTAACATGGATTGGATATCACAGTAATTATGTTATTTAATTTAATTCACATATATAACTTGGTATAGGTGGGAGTCTTGGCCTTTTGCTAAGTGATTTGTTCCGCTATTACCGCCATTAGTTCCTTGTTACTCGTGTTATGTTTTCATACTTTGCGCTCCTAACATGCTCGGGGTTGTTATGGGGACCCCCTTGTTTATTCGGTTGAGATTAAAACTTGTCTGGCAAGACCCAACATTGGTACTACATCTGCTTAACAACTTAATTAAAATTGCATAGGGTCTTGCAAACCTGTGGATAATTTAATCAACCCCCGAGCTAGTGCTCCTCATGAGTATTGGTCCAAACTAGAGCACTGTGCGGGGCCAACCCAGGGCAACTTGGGAGATTTCTATCAGGGCTCCGTACGCATAGCTTATCTGTCGTGTCTTGAGACTGAGATACGCGGCTCTTATCGGGTTCGTTGACACGTCGGGTGGTCTTGCTAGATTTGTTTTACCTTTATCGAGTGTCTTGCGTGTGGAGTCTGACTTTCTTCGGGTTTACTCGAGGTGTTGGAATTCCTTTGGAATTACCTATGATGATCGCGAGATCCGGGATCGAGGTATTCCCATGGAGTATGGTTAATTTGGTAATGGATTAGTTGGAGCACCCCTGCAGGGTTAAATCTTTAGGAAAGTCGTGCCCGCGGTTATGTGGCTACTTGGATATTTGTTTAACACCCGGTTATAGAAAACTTGAAGTAAACTATAATTAAAATACACCAAATGTGTTAGTAATCGTGATCGTCTCTGCTCGTGAACATGACCCGAGAGAGAACACGATGGGGTTATGTTCGATGTAAGTGTTCAAGATCTCATAGAGATCATACTAGATTTGATCGTTCTTCGTAGGCCACTCATGTTTATTTCATGTTGCGTAAGCTAGCCACCATATATGCTTACCCCATCCCAACCTTTAAGCTTGAATAGTCTCGATACCTGGGCACATGATAGCTGAGTCCTCTATGGCTCACAGCTTACTACAACAATATAGGTACAGGTTCAGATGAGTTCGTGCAGGATGATCTTACCTAGCTCCAGTGGGAGTATGACGAGGAGAGAGGCAGGATGTATGTGACATATCCGGATGAGTAGAGGACCTGGTCGTGATCTTTGGGATAGCTTGATAGTATCATTTGAAACTTCTTTTATCGTTTGATTTCGTCCGTAGTCGGACCCTGTGTTCAACTTGATGTTATGACTTGAGTGACATTGTAAGTTAGCATGTGGAGAGTGTAAGCCAACTTGTATACTATTCTTATTCAGTATTGTATGTTGTGATGATCCTATTCTTGCTAATGGCAAGATGCGCCTCTATCCTTGGCGAGGCCGTCGTACCTTAAATGGACAGGCACGCATCTTGGGCGTGACACTCCGAGACCGCTGTGAGCTTCTGTTTCTTTCCCCCCTCTTCCCTAGGTCGATCCCATGTTGTAATCGTCGTTTTCATCGAGGTCCGAAGTGCTTCGCCGCTCAAGCTCGACGCTGGCCGCGCTCCGGTGCTCGAGAGGTTCTTCTGAGGCTGCCGGTGTGTTCGTAAGACCGTGTAGGTGCTGTAGGAGCCAAGCTGCTGTCATGTTGCACGCTAGAGCGATGAGCTCGAGGTTGCCCGATTCCGGCAGCCGCTGACCTCGACGCCGGCGTCGTTTCCAACAACCCCAGCCTCTAGTATGGGGCTAGATCGACGCGCGCTCGAGCATAGGTTCTCCCTATGCCCTCCGCTGTTGTTTTGGTCATCGGAGCAGGATCTCCGACGCCATCCGCTGTCTCTGGTGTCGCCGGAGGTTCGTCGCCGGCGACCCTGGCCTGTTTGACCATGGGGTTTGACCCCTAGGTCCTGACTGGTGGGGCCAGCCCTGGGTTAAGCCGTGTTTTGGCTAATAAAAATAATTATTAAACTAATTAACCTAATTAGGCACTGACCAGTGGGCCCAGTGTTGTTAAGTAATTAGGATTAGTTTTAATTCATTGGTTAAGTGAAATAGTCACTGACATGTGGTCCCCACATGTCAGGATTGACCTGGCTCAGTCAGCCGACTGTTGACGCATTGCTAACACAATGCTGATTCAATAAAGGAATATCTGATTTAAATAATTTTAGAAACTACTTAAAACTTAGAAAAATCTTAGAAATTAATCTATAACTTAGATTGAAATAATTTATATATGAAAATTTATCACAAAAATCCAATGAATCCAATGATGTCATTATCATGCAAGTTAGAGCAACCTATGTAGATGAACATTGAAATTTACTAATGGGTTAACTTATGAAATATGAAATGGAGAATGATTTTGAACCTATATTCAAAATCACTTCATTTAACTTGAACAGTAGTTGCATTAGCTCATCCATACATGCTGCCATGTCATGATCATGCATCATATTGTCGCACTTGCCGTGTATTGATTGCTTTCAATCTACATTGCTGTAGGTCCTTCTTCTGAGGATACCTCTGAGTATTCCAACGAAGGAGAAAACCTTCCCACTTCCCAGCAAGGCAAGCAACCCCTTTGATCATTCCGATAACATCCCACTCTCTCGCTCCTGCTCTTGTTTATTGCATTAGGACAAATGTTCACTTGTCTGTCATACATGGTAGATGAACCTATTCTTTTGCATGACCTTTCATTGTCATAGTAAATAGCTAAACCTTGCAACCTAGCATACCTGGTAGATGCTTGTGCTATGATGTGCTTTGCTTACTTTGCCTGCTATGCTTAGAGTTGTGTCAGGTCCGATTCATCTGGGTGATGAACTGGAGTGAAACAATGTTGTTCTGATATGATAAGTTGATAATGAACCTGATTTGGTAAAGGTAGCGATGAGAGGCTATGTAGGAGTACATAGCGGGATTCTCATTGGGACCATTCTTAGGAACTGAGTTCCGTGTTTGTGATCCAAGACTAGTTACTACCACATGCTAGGTCCTTCGTCTAGGAGTTGCATGTAGTTTCTAGTGTTTTTACATGCTGGAGGCCGTGCGTAGCGCTGACCCTAGGGGTGGGTTACGACGCGGTAGGCAGTGGCACGGTGTACCAAGGGTCACCCGAATGGTGGGCTTGGGAACCCTGCGCATATTGTTTGGGGCCATAGCGGAAACTTCAGCTGGACTTTCATGCGGGTTCAGTCTCAAATAGGCGATAGCCTGGACTAGAGGTCTTGTGTGATTGACGTTCGTGGTCGACTCCCTCACCGGGCTTTCGCTTGAAGGTTGTCGAGGTGCATGGTTTTATGAGCACACAGCGATAAGTGGCGAGAGCGTGTGTGAAGAAGTAAACCCCTACAGGGTATGAAACTATTCAAATAGCCATGTCCTCGGATATGGACTACTTGGAGAACTTATGCTGTTCATAAATAATTTAATGGATACTCATAAAAATATCAAGTCAAGTGTGAGTGCCGTGGATGGCACTCTCATGGGAGACGGAAGTGAGTCCATGGTGGTGTATTGATATGGAGTTTGTGGACTCGTGTGCGATATCTAAAATCTAAACAAAGAGTTAAAATTGCGTAGTATAGGTTAGCCATGAGTCAAAGCTAGTATTTTTGCATAAACTCCACCACTTCCCTTGTTGATATATGAGCATAATTAGTCTAGGTCTTCTTTAAAGACTTGTTGAGTATGTTTGTACTCATGTTTGCTTAATAAATGTTGAAGATGAGACCCAGGACCCATCAGGTGGGTTCTATCTAGATGTCGACGATGCCGAATAGCTGGTGTCCTAGCTACGACCTTATGCCCTGTGGAGGGTTGTAGATAGTAAGGCCATGTGCCTTTTGACCCTTTCATCTGTCTGTATTCAGACAGCTTTATGCTTCCGCTTTGTTTGTATGAACTTGCTTGTATGACTTGAGTGTTGGGTCATGTGACCCCTATCTGTAAGAATATATTATGCAAGGCTCTTCTGAGCCTCTTAAATAAAAGTTGTGTTGATGTATGGTTATGTTGTGATGCCATAGTTGTATCTATGCATATCGGGCATGTCGTGCGTACATGTGACGTGCATCGGTATGTATGGGATCTGACACCTATTCATGTGCCATTAGTAGTACTCTTTATGGAAAACTGCCTCTTTGTGCTTCCATCGAGCCTAGGTAGCTTGCTACTGCTCCGGACACATTGATTGACCGACATGTATCCCTCTTTGCTGTTGTGTCTGTCCCTTCGGGGAAATGTCTTGCAGTGTAATGGAGTCCCTATAGCCTGCTACGACTCGTCTACGTGCAGTGATGGCATTTATGTCCCACGGCATAATGGAGTCCCTGTAGCTTGCTATGACTCGTCTACACACGCTTCAGGCCGACACCTGCATTGCTCGGTTACGTATGCCTATTTCTGTACGGATGTGCCACTTGGGTTCTATGACTAGCCATGTCGGCCCGGGTTCTCTGTCGTTTGATTGCCAGCGACATGTTCACATACGTGAGCCAAAGACGCAAACGGTCCCGGCTAAGGTAAGGCTGCAGCCGTGGAGTTTACCGTGCGTGAGGCCGCAAAGTGATGTGATATGTTACAGTCTGGATTCATAGGACTTAGGATCGGGGTCCTGACATATTTTTCTTGTAATATCCCCTATGGGAGAAACTCAAGTAAAGATGTACTTAGGAAAAGGCGATATCTTATGTAAATTTCACCCTTTTTTGAATAACTATATTTTATCCTCCTCGTTAGACTGACTCTTTGTATGGGACTTTCCCTACGACCTTTTGGAGGAACCTTGCTGGCGTGTGTAGCCCTACCACGAGCGCTTTTAGGAACGGGTCCTTCGCAGCCTGTTGGCGGTGCCACCGCCAGCAAGATACCTTGGCATTATTGGCACGGCCATTCAGAATGTTGGTCGTGCTCAACACAGAGTAAGGGCACGAGTGCTGTCACTTGAGTCATTGAGCGGACTTGAAACGAAACAAGGAGCGCGGGCGCAGCCACTTAAGCCATTGGGCAGTCCCGAAACATAGTGAGGGCGCAGCCAATCGCGACAAGGTTCCCGTGCATGCAGGTTTTCCATACAGAGGTCAAAATCGTCCAAGGAAAATAATCCTATAGTAAAAATTCTCTTGGGGTTTTGCAACTTATCTTTTCGTTGCCGTACTCCTTCCGGCAAGATTTTTTTGGGACGTTGCTCATAGGTATCCACACCATCATCCCCCCCGGGAAATCTACACGCGAGGTAACCTTCTATCCTTTGATAAAAAAAAGATGAGAAAAAATGGACATGGGACCTTGGCGGTCCATTAGCTCTTGCCGGGATTAAGCGCAATGCAATATCTCAGACAAGCATGCACATAAGTAAACATGAGAATCGATCAAGATTTGCAGAACACTTATCTTTATTCAACTACACACAGGGTCTAAGCCTGGCTTTGTACCAAGGATTACATGCTTCAGCGGCAAGACTTGTGCAAAAGGTGGTTGCCGGGAGGCCTGGCAACCGCGCCTCATGGGTAGAACTTGCGAAGATTTTCGATATTCCAGGAGTTGCTCATTGGGATGCCATCTTCGGTCTCCAAGCAGACTGCACCAGTCCTGTTGACTCGTACTACCCAATAAGGGCCTTCCCACTTTGGTGTCAACTTGTTGGAATTCTTGGCGGACTGAACTTGCCGAAGAACAAGGTCGCCTTCCTCAAGACTTCTGGCATTAACTTTGTGGCTATGGTAGCGGCGCAAAGCTTGTCGGTAGCATATAGGTCTCACAACAGTCTGAAGACAATCCTCCTCAAGGAGCGTTGTGCCATCTTGCCGCAACTTCTCTTGCTCGAGCTCATCATAAGCGAGCACTCGAGGTGACCCGTATATGAGTTTCTTGGGGAGAACTGCCTCCACATCATAAGCGAGCACTCGAGGTGACCCCCATATGAGTTTCTGTGGGTTGGATAACACCGTCTAGTAACCATCATAAGCGTCGGTCCGTCAAGTCGGCGACCAGTGTTGTTGCTGTGGGGGAGAGTGCGCCGAAGTCACACCGCCACCGGCCCTCCCACCACTGGCATGAGCCGGATCAGTGGACCGAAACTTATCTACGAGGCTAAGGAGGTTCTGAATGGTGGCTCTCCATTTGTCGAGCTTCTCCGCAACAGGAGGGAAGTTTAGGATTAGCTTTGCTCGCGCCATCACTTCTTCTGACGTGGTCGGCAGCGAACACTGCGAGGAACGCGAGGTGCTCTGACTTGTAACTGTGTTAGAAGGACCACCGCCGTGATCCCGCGGCGGCACGCCACTCCCGCTAGCATGCTGGCGAGCATGCTGGTCCCACGCACTTTGGGAGTGATGCGCAGGAGCTTCTCCGTGGGGACGTTGAGAACTGTGGGTGTCGTGGCGCAGCTCCTCACGCGCGTCTTGGGAAGTTTGCAGCGTAGGCGCCGGCATGCGTGCCCTAGAAGATACCCTTCCTTCCCAGAGTTCGCCCTACCACCCACAGGTGGTACCGCTTCATCCTAAGACCCAGGGGCACGAGGGTTCCTGCCACCGCCATGGGCGTCTCCGCGGCGAGCATTGCCGCTTGCTTGGCCTTGTTCACAGGAGCGTCATGGAAGTTCTGAACCTCTGCCTCTTCCTCTTCCACTAGAGTCAACACCGTCGCCTGTCTGCATTGATACAGGGACAGCGGATGTGGATGGGCCAACCACCGTCAGGCCCTTCTTCTTGGGGGCCATGGCGATGATGAGTATGAAGAAACGGGCACGCTGACCACCATATGAGGTTCGCACAACCTACTCCCCCTACCTGGTGCACTGAAGATGTCGTGGGAAGGAGCAACTATGGGATCGGACAGATCCCTTTTGGTTCGGCGGGGAGACGACTCGCACAAAGAGCAGGTCTGATGAATAGCACGCGGGGATTTTACCCAGGTTCGGGCCGCAAGGATGCGTAAAACCCTACTCCTGCTTGGTTGTATTGAGAGTATTCTTAGGATTCTAGCTACAGGAGCGCTATGAGAAGCTGCCACGCATGTGATCTAGAAAGTCCCAAAAGTCCCAAAAGTCCCAAAAGTCCAAAAGCCCTGAGCCTCCATTTATACTCTGAAGGGGGTCCCAACAGTGGTGTACAATGCATACATGGGGTGTACAGAGCTATAGTGCTATCATACCTAACATTGATGGAGTAGTACAAGCGGATCTAATGCACCGTTAGGCATCTGTGTCCGTCTGTGGGATAGGACGAGAGCTCATCCCATCGGTACTGCTTAGGCCTCTCTAGCGACGAAGCCGCGACACGCATCCAGGCGAAACAACACCTGGCGTGTGCGCTGGCAAGGCCTTTCCGGGGCTTGCCGGGGTCTTGTCTTTCTTGAGTGTTCGATGGCCCTTCAGCAAGGTGTTGTCGGGCTCTTGATTCATTTGTGCTCGTATCCAGTAAGTCCCTGTTGGGCCTCATCGCCAGGGTGGCTACTACTGCCCATGCATGAGTACGGGGCACTAGAGAGCCCAAAACTCTAGTGCACCGACAAATGTCCTTCAGTTGATCCTTCCACATTATCTGGCTACAACTATGCGAATCCTCTCATTATTGATGAATCCTTTGACTCCAACTATAAACTGTTCAAATGCCAAAATGGTGGATTGTTTGCCAAGTTTGTTGGTACTAACTGCAGGAATGGTCCTCCATTGAAGAAGATCTCGGTTCCCAAAAGTCTTCTTGAGAAGCTTCGTGTGAATGTCCTGACGACATCTCTCAAGAAGAAGACAAATCCCAGATCAATGTCTTCAAGAAGACAAAGGCCTAAATATGATCACTCTAACAAATCTCTTTCGTAGGGAAGGACTCAAATGAAACATGACTATGTGCACTATGGCATGAACAGTTATGTTCATCCAACCAAGAATTCTCGGATTATTCATTTTAGTACACTAACCCTCGTGTGAATCGTGTTATTGAAAGCACATTTGCTCCCTTGGTGGTTTTGGTAATTAATAACAACATATAAGTCATTGAACTAATGCTTTCACCAAGTATATTTCAGGATAAGTTCAATGATAGGGATGGCTAAAGGATTGTGGAATTACCCCAATATTCAAGGAAATGGGTTGGCCAAGCTCCAAGAAAGAGGACTCTACATTTTCCTTTTGTGAGAAATCATTTTGAGTCCATAGGAAAGCCAATACTATTAAAAGGGGGTAAAGTTTTGATGGTGAACAATATGCTTAAACGTGCATAAGTGACAGTCACCAAAACATCCACAAACTCTCCCACCAAAGTCTGTCCCAAGCCAAATATGCAAAATCAGTGCAACCAACATTCCTATCCCAGTGCCACAGATTCCAAACCCTAGACTGACTCAGCCAAACCCTTAAACTTCGGTGCACCTCACACTTCACTCGGTCCCACTGAGTTGGGTTGCCAAGATTTTCTTACGCAAATTCTCATTTTTGGTCCGACCGAAAATGGTGAATCAGCATCACCGGGATTGTCAAATCTCACTGTTGGTCACCTTGTCGGTGCAACCGAGATTTATATATCGGTCCTCCGAGATTCAAAAGTTTCCACTTTTGGTCACTTTGGTACCACTGAGATTTACACATCAGTGTCACCGAGTCTGACATATTGTGTGTAATGGTTGGATTTTTGGGTATGCCTATATATAACCCTTCACCACCACCCACTCGAAAGAGAAGCACTCAGAACTATTCCATACATATCCTACTCAGTTTTCTGAGAGAGAACCACCTACCCTTGTGTTGAGGTCAAGATTGTCCAATCCAACCATATGGATCTTGATTTCTAGCCTGCCCAAGTTGCTTTCCACCAATCCCATCTCTTCTCCCAAGCCAATCTATGAGAGAGTGATTGTGTGTTGAGGAGTCTATCATCTTGAAGCACAAGAGCAAGGATTTCATTGTCATTACCGAGCCTATTACCTTTTGGAGGGTGGTGCCTCCTATATTGGTTAGGTGTCGCTTGGGAGCCTCGTACCTTGTGTTGTGGAGTGAACTAAGAAGTTTGTAATGGCAAGGAGATCGCCTACTTCGTGAATATCTACCCATAGTGAGGACAGTCCTTCGTGGACGGAAGCCGCATGGAATAGTCTAGGTTGCTTCTCCATGGAACCCTCTATGGGTAGAGCCCTCCATGGACTCTCGTGACCATTACCCTCCATGGGTTGAAGACTCCATGAACGTCGATGTACGATAGCACCACCTATCAGAACCATGGGAAAAATCATCGTGTCATCACTTGTGTTTCCTTTCCTAACCCTCTCTTTTAGTTACATGTGTAATGTCTTTACGTTGCTACACTCTTAGACATGCATGTGTAGGGTGTTACTGTATATGCTATGAATGCTAAAACTTGCCAAGCATTAAAATTGGGAAAAGGCAAAACTTTTATTTGGTCAAGTAGTGTAATCACCCCCCTCTAGACCTACTTTCGATCCTACAAGTGGTATCAGAGCTTTGGTCTCCATTGCATTGGTTTCACAACCTAGGAAAAGTATGGCATCTAGTGAGGGAAATTACCACCATAGAGGTCCTTACTTTGATGGCACTAATTTTGCTAGTTGGAAGCATAAAATGAAAATGCATTTGCTTGGTCATAATCCTGCTGTTTGGGCTGTTGTTCTTGTTGGCTTGCAAGGTGAATTCTTTGCGGATGGAAGGGAACCGGATCGTGAAGCGTCTGTGGATGAATTGAAGATGTTGCAACTCAATGCTCAAGCATGTGACATTCTTTTCAACTGCCTATGTCCTGAAGAATTCAACAAAATCAGCCGTCTTGAACATGCAAAAGAGATTTTGGATACTTTATTTGATATGCATGAAGGAGCTGAGTCCGTGAGAGAATCCAAGTTAGATGTTCTTCAAGGTCAACTTGACAAGTTCAAGATGAAGGATGGTGAAGGAGTCGCTGAGATGAACTCTAGGCTAGCTCTCATCACAAATGAGATTGGCAGCTTAGGAAGCGAAGAAATGAATGACAAGTTCATCATCAAGAAGATACTTTGAGCTTTGGATGAGAGATATGACAACGTATGCACATTGATCCAAATGATGCCCAACTACAATGATCTCAAACCAACAGAAGTGATTGGTAGAATTGTTGCTCATGAGATGACACTCAAAGACAAGGAAGACCTTCATCACAAGTCTAGCTATGCTTACAAAGTCACAAGTGATGCTCCCACTACCTCAAGCGACAACCTTGTCACAAATGAAGAGATAAGTCTCATGGTCAAGAAATTCAACAAGTTCCACAAGAATAGAAGCAAAGATCGTAGCTCCAAATCAAGATATGAAGAGAAGCATTCGTCAAGTCGTGATCATAACTGCTACAATTGTGGGAAGCCCGAACATTACTCCAATGAGTGCTCGCTCCTTACAAACGAAGATAAGAGTCACCAAGAAGATGAAGCTCAAGAGACGAATCACCTCGTAGAGAGAGAAGGAGTAGAGATGATCGTTATGAACGAAGACCCTCAAGGAGAAGTAGGGACTCAGAGAAGAAGGACTCGCACACCGAGAGCTACTCAAGAAGAAAGCATCAAGCTCATGTTGGTGAATCAGTTTTCGTCTCGGACTCCGACAACCACTCTGAGAGAAGCTATCACTCCAACTCCTACTATAGTCAAGATGATGGTGTTGCTAGAACTGCACTAGTGACAACCAACTCCTATGATCTATTTGATTCACCAAATGAAGGAGGTGGAAGTTGCTTCATGGCTAAAGGCCCCAAGGTATCATACACCGAATATCTTGATTTCGATAGTGATGAAGATGATTTGCTTTACGATGATGACTTGCTATGTCAGAAAACTAATGATGTTAATCGTAAGGAACTTGATGTTTCTCATACTAGTTAAGATAAGTCAATTGACGATGATAAGATGAAAATATAAGAACTAACTAAAGAACTCAACACTCTTAAGTAGGTCATCAATCTACTCTTAAAGATCATAGAGAGCTTGCAAGAACTCATGAGAAGCTACGCTTCGAAAAGCTCAATTTGGAGCAAGAACATGAATTTCTTAAAGCTATTAATGACGATTTCCGAAACAAGACTTCATCTTATATTACCAAATGACTACTCTTATCCACATTCATGCCACAAGTCAAATCTAAGAAAACTAGTAACAAAGGAAAGAAAGGTTCTTCATCTAGTAGCAACAATAAAAATGCTAAACCCAATGATGTTGCTCCTAGTAGCTCTATTGATTCCACTAATGATGATTGTCTTAGCCAAGTTACACATGAGCAAGAAAATGCTTTATTGAAAGGAATTATAGAGAAAGGTATCCACAAGAGTCTTGAAGGGTACAAACAATTTGATGAGATTGTACGCAAGCATGGAGGATACCGGAAGAATCGTGGTGTTGGATACTTCAACGCTAATGGAGTTGAATGGGAAGAAGGTCAATACACCAATCCCAAGATTTTTCCTCCAAGGTTAGTTTATCCCTCTTATGAGGGGATGTCACATCAAGGGGGAGCTTTACTCTAAGACTTAAGTCAAAGCATCTCTTAGTATGTGACAACATTAAATGCTTTATGTAAAAAATGGTAACCCCACTTGTGCTTAAACGATGAGTATGACCTATGATCAAGTACTCTTAATTGGCTCCTAAGTCAAATACTCATATATACATGACTTCGTCATCACCCAAGTGCTTGTTAGATGCTAGAGTGTTTGTGCATGTTTGCCATGCTTTCATTTGATATCTTATTGTGTGAGCATGTTGGTCTGCATTTATTTTCTCATTCGAGGATATCCAATTGTTTCTATTTGGCTTTTGATTTATCTTTCGCCAATTGGATATACAAGAATGCCTAGGACCACTTCTTTAGCTATCTATGATTTCTCACCTCATACTCTATTCATGTTGCATCACAAAACTTGAACAAGTGCTTTTCGATCTCTCTGTGTGTGGAGCACTCGGAGTTCTGTATCGACAAGGACTGACCATTAAAACCTCCCAAGTGCATCTCGGTGGAACCAACCACAAAATCTCGGTCTCACTGAATGCCTAGGGTTGATCTGGTTTTCAATCTCGGTACCACCGATTCCATTTTCTCGGTTACACCGAGTATCCCTATCAGCTGATAGTTGAGGCACTCGGTGACAAAAAAAATTAGAATCGGTGTCACCGACAGTGGTGGGTATAAATGTTGTGAACCCCGACGCTTTGAATTCCATTCTCATACATCATGCCTCAGAACCCTAAGCTGACGCCCCCGAGACCCCTGATCGTCGCCCTTGTCTCCCCACTCTCCTCTTCTGCTGGGAATCGCTGTCGCCAACGAAATTCACTCCCTCGCCGCCGCCGTAGAGGATCCACACCAAGCTAGGGTACGGAGTTGATCTCTATTGCACTCCTCGTCTGATTCTTGCGCATTAGATTCATGGTTTATCATTGATATACCCTTTGCACGTATTCCTATCAACTCAGAACTCCAAAATCTTGCGAACAACGAATTTTCTAGGGTTTTGCCATCCGCCGATAAATATCGTTGGAACCAAACGGAAATATCCGTCTCATTGATATGCTTTTCTGTGTGGCTGAGAACTGACTCGATGGAGCCGAGTTGCTCTTTTCGGTCCGACCGAAAAGAGTGCCAAGGTTCGGTTAGAGAGTCAGTCAGTCTCGGCCCCACCGAAAATTCTGTTTCGGCTTTACCGATATTTATTTGACAAAATGCTAAAAACTTGAAAATTCATTGTTCAAATTTCAAAAAGCAGCCTGATTTTGTGATGACTCATCTTCTTCTGCTCTCCTATACTCTATTCATAGGGTTGGTATGTCAGGCTCAGAGGACAGTCAAAATTTGGCAGAGCAAGGAGTTGACATGAGTTCTGGCACAAGCCCAGAAGCCAGTTCTTTTTCAGGTCCACGCACCCCCAGCTCTCATGGGTTGCCCAAGGCTGCCACTAGGGCCAGGAAGAAGCTCAAATCTGATGAAGAAGATTCAGATTTCATTCCTGGGGAGATTCTTGCTAAGAAGGAAGAAAAGGCTGCCAAGAAATCAGCAACTAAAGCTACCTCTTCCAGGAAAGTTGCCACTATTTCTGTTGATCCCCCAAGGAAGGATATGCTTAAGAAGGCAGGGAGAAGAAGTCCAGGAAAAGGATTGTCCATGTGATTGGCAGGCCTACCTCTATGTATGAAGATCCAGAGGAGGTTGCTGGTGCTGCTGCTGAGGAAAAGGAGGAAGAACATGTTGAGAAGGCCCCTCCCTAGAAGGAAGCCAAGAAACTAATGGCTGATGCTATGCTAAAGACTGGCACCTCCAAGAGCACCAAGGCTCCTACCAAGAAAGCTGCTTCCAAGAGGACTACTAGAGACATTCCAGCTTCTGAGAAGAACAAGGGGATTGCCTCCAGAACTGAAGATGATGATGACTTGACTACTTTGATGAAGCTCGAACCACATCTTCCAGTGCATGATGCCAGCCACTTAGTTGCTGAGGACATGAAGAAGAGAAAAGACCCAGGATTGAGAGCCTGGAGAGCCATAGATCCTTATGCTCAGAGGAGGAAAACTGTTGCAGACTACAAGTTCTTCACAAGAGAGCAACAGGATTTTTATGAGACGGTGTTGCTTGACAAGAGCGACATGAGATATGTCAATTGGAAGTTCATTAAAGATAATGTGGACTAATTCGCAAGTGTCCAAGACAAATTCCATTGCATTGGTCTGGACAAGTTCATTGGCAGAGAGCTTACTGCATGGAACAACGAGATGATCATGCAATTCTACTCCACTGCTCATTTCTACGGAGGTGATATAATTGTATGAATGACTGAAGGTGCACAGTATGAATCCACTGTTGAGGAGTGGAATGCACTTCTAGAGGTTCTAGAAGCTCAGGAAGGTGATCTGGATGTATACTCAGAACCCAAGGCAAGTCACAATGCCATGAAAGATATGTATACTCCTATCCCTGCAGACAAGGTGCAAACACACAAGCTAGGATCCATCTATTATCTGCAAGCAGGCCTCCGTACAATGAACACCATTCTGAGGCACACATTGATGCCCAAGTCAGGAGATGACAAGATGATCCGAGGCTACTCAGTTAACATGCTGATCCACCTTGACAGGAACACCAGGATTAGAGTCATGGATCTAATTGTTGAGACAATCAAGAGGGTTGCCGCTGATCAAAAGTGCTCTTGCCGTTATGCACCCTACATCCATTTGCTTATCAACTCTTAGTTGGAGAAGGACATTTGTGCTCTAGATCGTCCACATCTGCCCCTATAGCCAGATTTTGAGGATAATGTTGTGGTGATGGACTCAGATCATCCCACATGTGCTACATAGGCAGAAGCAAAAGCTGTTCGAGCCGCTAGTGCTCAAGCCCCCAGATCCAGGAACGAGCAAATGGATCTTCTGATCTCAGCCGTCCAGGGCATGCAGAAGGATATCAAGGGGATTCTGGATAACCAGAACAGTCTAGTGAGGATCTTCGAGTCAAGAATCAAGGTTCTTGGTGATAAGGTGGACAAGTTGCCCAAGACAGTTATAGAGCTTCAGAAGGAAGTTGAATCCGTGCATATCCCTCGGGTCTCTTCTACTTCAGATGGTGATGATGATGATGAGGATGAATCACCTCTCGGGCCAGGCACCCAGTTCACCACTCAGATGAGATCAGACATAGTACGTGCACCAGACTTGAGGCCCGCTTCATCAGCTCCAGCTACTATCACCACAGCTCCTGCTCCATCAGCTCCAATTCCACCCGTGACCACTCCAGCTCCTTCCACAACATCTACAAAGATCTTTTCCGACATCGTTATCTCGACTCCTTCATCAACAACCAGAGGAGATCATCCCAAGAACGATTAGTTATATACCTTTGAACTTTTTGGTAACTTGTTGCCAAAGGGGGAGAAGTGTATATTGATCATTTAGGCTTCGAGTGAGAGAGCATTTTTGGTTTGTTGCTTTTTCAAAACAATTGCTTTTGGTTGTCATGATACTCTGTAATTTTGCTTGTGATACACGCTTGATGATGTTTGATCATACGCTTTTATGTATGATGCCACTATTTACTATCATCTTAATGCTTATGTGATGATCATTCATCTTTGGTTGATTGTGTTGTGCTATCATATTCATCCCAATTACTCTTGCACACCGCCAAGTTGTATGTGACATATAATAAGTAACCCATGTACCCAATCGATTGTGCATTTGCATTCAAACGCAAATTTAGAAATAATGCACAAATTTAGGGGCAGCTCTTGTTTATCACATACTTCTCAAAGCGACGATTATATTCCATGATTATATCTTTGTTGAAGCTTTGATTTATATGTTTTCATCAATTACCAAAAAAGGGGGAGATTGAAAGCACATTTGCTCCCTTGGTGGTTTTGGTAATTAATAACAACATATAAGTCATTGAACTGATGCTTTCACCAAGTATATTTCAAGATAAGTTCAATGATAGGATGGCTACAGCATTGTGGAATTACCCCAATATGCAAGGAAATAGGTTGGCCAAGCTTTAAGAAAGAGGACTCTACATTTTAATTTTGTGAGAAATCACTTTGAGTCGATAGGAAAGCCAATAGTATTAAAAGGGGGTAAAGTTTTGATGGTGAACAATATGCTCAGACGTACACAAGTGACAGTCACCAAAACATACACAAACTCTCCCACCAAAGTCTGTCCCAAGCAAAAAATGCAAAATCGGTGCAACCAACATTCCTATCCCGGTGCCACCGATTCCAAACCCTAGACAGACTCAGCCAAACCCTAACACTTCGCTGCAGCCGATACTACACTCGGTGCCACCGAGTTGGGTTGCCAAGATTCTGTTATGCAAATTCTAATTTTTGGTCCGACTGAAAATGGTGAATCGGCACACCGAGATTGTCAAATCTGACCGTTGGTCACCTTGTCGGTGCAACCGAGAATTGTATATCGGTCCCCCCGAGATTCAAAAGTTGACACTTTTGGTCACTTCGGTACCACCAAGATTTACACATTGGTGTCACCGAGTCTGACTTATTGTGTGTAACGTTTGGATTTTTGGGGATGCATATATATACCCCTTCACCACCAGCCACTCGAAAGAGAAGCACTCGGAACTATTGCATACCTATCCTACTCAGTTTTCTGAGAGAGAACCACCTACCCTTGTGTTGAGGTCAAGATCTTCCAATCCAACCATATGGATCTTGATTTCTAGCCTCCCCAAGTTGCTTTCCACCAATCCCATCTGTTCTACCAAGCCAATCTGTGAGAGAGTGATTGTGTGTTGAGGAGTCTATCATCTTGAAGCTCAAGAGCAAGGAGTTCATCGTCATTACCGAGCCTATTACCTTTTGGAGGGTGGTGCCTCCTAGATTGGTTAGGTGTCGCTTTGGAGCCTCCTACTTCGTGTTGTGGAGTGAACCAAGAAGTTTGTAAGGGCAAGGAGATCACCTACTTCGTGAAGATCTACCCATAGTGAGGTTAGTCCTTCGTGAACGGAAGCCGCATGGAATAGTCAAGGTTGCTTCTCTGTGGAATCCTCCGTGGGGAGAGCCCTCCGTGGACTATCGCGACCGTTACCCTCCGTGGGTTGAAGACTCTAGGAACGTGGACATATGATAGCACCACCTATCGGAACCACGAGAAAAATCATCGTGTCATCACTTGTGTTTGCTTTCCTAACCCTCTCTTTTACTTACATGTGTAATGTCTTTACTTTCCGCTGCTACATTCTTAGACATGCGTGTGTAGGGTGATACTTGATATGCTATGAATGCTAAAACTTGCCAAGAACTAAATTGGGAAAGAGGCAAAACTTTTATTTGGTCAAGTAGTCTAATCACCCCCCTCTAGACCTATTTTTGATGCTACAGTTATTAGGGCATCTTTGCCAAAATTCTCTGATGCTGCCTTATGTCTCATTGCTTCCAAGCTACACCTTCGCATGCGGGTGGTTAAGAAGAACTAATATCGTCATGCAGCATCGGGTCTCTAGATAGGAAGAAGCCTATCCTGAAGATTATCTTTGGAGACCCAAAAACAATCTTGTTTGGACGGAAGACAATTAATGCGAATGTTATCATTCATATCGTCCAATGTCTTCAATTAACTTTGCACTGCTATATCACTCTTCAATGCATGTTACAGTTGCATGCCTTGGTGAAACATACTAATTCTCAATACAGGAAGACAAATCCAATGCCACTGAATGGATCATGGATAGTGGTTGCACCAGTCACATGACTGGTGATCGAAGCCTATTGATGGAGCAAACTCTTCGACCTCCAAGAAAATACCACATTTCTTTGCTGACAAGAGCAGCAAAAAAAGTATTGGGGCTAGGTAGAGTTGCTATCTCAAGGGACCGACACATGGAAAATGTCATGCTTGTCGAATCCCTTGGCTACAACTTAATGTCTATCTCAATGCTTTGTGACTTATATATACTTGTCATTTTTGGAAAATTTCGATGTGTGGTACTCATGGCCTCTGACAAAACCAAAGTCTTTGAAGGTTTTCGAAGAGGTGACTTGTACATGGTAGACTTCTCTGCGGGACCACATGTTGCCTCATGTCCTCTAGCAAAAGCTTTAGAATGTTGGCTTTGGCACAAAAGGCTAGGACATGCTGGGATGAGGAACTTGCACACAATCTCCAAGAAGAAGTTTATCATTAGTGTCGAGGGTGTCAAGTTTAAAAAGGACCATATCTGTGGTGCCTGTGAAGTCGGGAAGATGAACAGGGCCAAACACCCCTCGAAGACTATCATGACGACGTCGCGTCCCTTCGAGCTTCTACACATGGATTTATTTGGCCCTACTCTTTTCTACCACTGCAAATCTATATGGCTTCGTGATTGTTGATGACTATTCTCGATTCACGTGGGTTCATATCATAATTTAAAAAACAAAAGTGCAGGATGTCTTCAGGCGCTTCGCAAATAGGTGCATGACCAACTACAACATCAGAATCAAGCACATCAGGAGTGATAGTGGCACTGAATTCAAGAACACGGGCTTGTACACCTATCTTGATACTCTTGGCATCACTCATGAGTTCTCTGCTCCATATACCCCAGAGCAAAATGGTGTCGTGGAGCGCAAGAATAGGACTCTCATTTAGATGGCTCGCACCATGCTTGATGAATACAAGACACCACGGAAGCTATGGCCTAAAGCCATTGACACTGCATGCCACATCATCAACAGAGTTTATCTTCCCAAGTTCTTCAAGTAAACATCTTATGAGCTTCTCAGTGGTAAGAAACCAAATGTAAGTTACTTCAAAGACTTCAGTGCAAGATGTTGGATAACGGATCCACACCACACTTCTAAATTTGCACCGAAAGCACATCAGGTTTTCGCGCTTGGTTATGGAAAGGACTCGCACACCTATAGAGTCTTCAACATCTTTCACAACAAAGTTGTTGAAACTGTAGATGTGCGGTTCGACGAAACTAATGGCTCGCAAGGAGAGCACCTACCTCCTGTGCTATATGAATTGCCTCCTGATGAAGCTATCAGAATGATGGGCACTAGAGAAATTGTGCCTGAAGAACCCGTGGTTGAAGTCATCATTCCTCCATCCACTCAGCGCGAAGACAATGTTGAACCTGAAGACAATGTTGTTGACGAAGACAATGCTCAGCAGCCAGAACAAAGTCTTCCCAAATGAAGTGCAAATGCAACAGGTCCACTTACTCACTCAAGAGCACCTCAATTGGCTAACTTTTGTGGGCATTTTACATTTGTATCTATCATAGATCCCACCAAAGTAGATGAAGCTTTCGAGGAATCATAATGGATTCAGGCTATGTAGGAAGAGCTTCACCAGTTCAAGCTGAACAATGTGTGGGAACTCGTAAAGCGTCCTGATCCAAGGAAGCACAACATCATCGGTACCAAGTGGATCTTACACAACAAGCAAGATGAGTCTAGACAACTCATCAGAAACAAGGCACGATTGGTGGCTCAAGTTTACACACACGTCGAGGGTATTGACTTCGGTGAAACCTTCGCACCTGTAGCTAGACTCGACGCCATTCATATACTGCTTGCCTATGCTAACCATCATGATATATGCTTGTATCAAATTGATGTCAAAAGTGCATTCCTCAATGGTAAGATTGAGGAAGAAGTAGATGTTGCTCAACCACCAGGGTTTGAAGATCCAAAGCATCCTGACCATATCTTCAAGCTCAACAAGACACTCTATGGCCTCAATCAAGCACCAAGAGCTTGGTATGACACAATCAAGGAATTCCTCATGAATAAAGGCTTCAAACCTGGTTCACTCGATCCCACTCTCTTCACTGAATCTTATAATAGTGAACTATTTGTATGTCAAATATATGTGGACGACATTATCTTCGGCGGTACTAAAAAAATACGGTGATGAGTTTCCTTGTATGATGCAAGAGAAGTATCAAATGTCGATGATGGGAGAACTGAAATTCTTCCCAGGGCTTCAAATTCGACAAGAACCGAATGACATCTTCATATCCTAGGAGAAGTACCTCAAGGATTGCCTCAACAAATTTGGCATGAAAAAAGCCAAAGGCTACAAGACGCCAATGCCTACCAATGGACACCTCTGCCCTGATGAAAATGGTAATTTTTTTGATTAGAAGGTATATTGCTCCAGGATTGGATCTTTATTCTACTTATGTGCATCTAGGCCAGATATAATGCTTAACATTTACATGTGCGCCCGATTTCAAGCGAGACCAAAGGAGTCGCATCATCTTGTTGTGAAGCGAATACTTAGGTATCTGGATCACACCCAAATGCAAGGATTATTGTATCCAAAGGGTTCCAAGTTTGAGATGATTGGCTATTCAGATTCTGATTTTGCTGGCGACAAAGTTGATTGCAAGTCTACATCAAGCACTTGTCGCTTTCTTGGACGATCTCTTGTATGCTCGTCTTTGAAGAAGCAGAACTGTGTTTCACTCTCCACTGCCGAAGCTGAATTTGTTGATGCAGGTGCATGATGCACTCAACTTCTCTGGATGAAGCAGACCCTCAAGGACTACGGCATCAACCTGAAGCATGTATCTCTCTACCGCGACAATGAGAGTGCAATCAAGATCTCCTACAACCCTGTACAACACTCTAAGACGAAGCACATTCAGATACGACATCATTTTCTTTGGGATCATGTGATGAAGGGCGACATCAACATCAAGCATGTAGACACTGAAGATCAATTGGCATATATCTTCATGAAGCCTTTGGATGAGAAGAGGTTTTGCAAGTTGTGGTGTGAGCTAAATATCTTAGAATCCTCAAATGTCCTTTGAATGGGAATACATCCTAACACTTATGCATGTTGACGACTATGATGCACAACACACGATGTAACGTATCTCTTCAATTCATGAAGACTTACAATCCGAGTGTGAATACATTAACGGAGAATATGACTTTAGAGCGCCACGATAGTTTTGCAACGTGTCTGGGGCAAACATTCTTATACGGTGGGTAACACCACCAACCAAACTCGAATACATTGCTTTTATCTCATCTTCTTTATATGTCTTTGAGAGCTGAATGTATTCGGAACAAAACTTTATTGTTTGCATGTGTGTTTCAGTTGAAACCTATTTGCAGATCTACATTTGGATTAGATCTTTTTCCTATACAACATTTGTCCTATAGCTTTGTCCTCAACCTTTTCCTAGGCAAATGTGATCGGACCTGACATTCTCCTCTGTTCTAACCTTGTCTAAATCTGTTCTAATCCAGTCATATGCGTTCTATGTTGACACATGTTGATTGTCTTCACTGCGTCTTTGTCAGTCGAAGACAAATCAACCACATATTTAATTCTCCAATCTCAATTGTCTCTGTGTTTTTAGCAACAACTCCCATGCCGCCGCTTCGATTATGATAGTGGGTTGTTAGGTGGTTTGCATGTATGCCACATGTCCTCTCAAACCGAGGAGACAAGGGCATATTCATCCAACCGGTTCAGATGTATCCACCCATTACAAATACAACTTACCCCCTTCCATAATTACCTTCCTCTTCCTCTGCCACTCCACATGCTCAAAACCCTAGCGTCGTCGTTGGAATCCATCATCGCAGAAGACGAAGTGCTTCGCTGCCATGCCTTCTCCGTCAACATACACACATCAGCCGTGTTCATCCTCCGCTCACCACCTCTGTAAATGTTTGTCTCCACCAAGTTAGAGTGAGGCAGATCGAACCGCTCGGCTTCTCTGCCTCATCGAGCTGTTCATCACGTTCTTTATCACAGTAAATAAAGATCCATTTTTACCATGTGCTTTGATCTAAAATTCTTACTGAAATTTTTCAGTTGTTGTTTCTTCACTTTCCACACAACCCCATCTAGATCTAGATCTATCCTTGCCAAATATGTTCACTTTGTGGTCTAAAACTTGGTTTTATTCCTCACTTGTATGAATCCTTGGACTTGTATAAATCTGAAATCACCATAATCTCAATAGAAGTGAATGTCTTCGGTATAAGGTCAATGTATTAAAAACTCAGTTTTAACTTCCAAATCTTTTGAGAATGCATATGACCTCTCCTCTTCCCTCGCGTCTCTAACTATTTCATGGGTACATGTCTGCAGCAGAATTGCTTGGATCTCATAGTCTGAATTCATTTGCCGATTACTTGCAGATACATCTGGATTCCCCTAGTGCGTGCTCATACTTGCGTTCTCCCGTGAAGCCTTTGCCGAAGCCAATGGTAGATGATAAACCAATCAAGAAGGGAGGGAAGCAGAGACGTAAGAATATATACTTCTAAAGATCATCCCCGGATCTTTACAAGCAATACAAGTCTGATAACGAGGAGACATATTGACAACGCAAGAATCGACTCCAATGGATCCGAAGATATTGGAGTGTGACGTGGTTTTACTCTCGCTTCGTCATTGATGAGTATGCTGAGAAGTGTGTTGAAAATACACCCTAGACATACATCATATACAGAAATCTTCATCCGAACACAAAAGCTAACGCAATCAAGATGGGATTCTACCCATGTATGTTCTGACCCCCAATGCCTAAGAATCCCCATCCATCAAGCATCCTTGGCATCCCAGATCCCATAGAGTCAGATGCTGATGTAGTTGAGAAAGAAAATGCTCCTGAGCCGCAACCGAAGCCTTTGGAGAAGCCAAAGTCTTCAAAGCCAAAGTCTTCCAAGGATCCACCTCCACTAGAGTCTTCACCACAAGCTTCGCGGTCCCCTTCCGCAAATCCTGATGAACCAGAGTCTGAAAGTCACTTCCATAGGAGTATGAAGAGGAAAGTTGTTGCTTCCCGTGACCCGAAGCCTACCCTGTCTTTGAAGGATGCAGCAACATGATTGAACTATCTGATGACGAGTTTGATGACGAAGCCTTAGCCAGGCTTATTTAGCAGAAAGAAGAGGAACCCAAGCTGCTCGAAGACTTACCTCTGTTTGATCCTATCATCTTTGAACACTTTATTGATGAATGGTTCGTTGACCCTTCCTTCAGCATTGATGCACTTACGCTCCCAATTGGCCTGAGCGTCATGTTCCAAGGACATGTGAATGAGGAACTGACTGTGGCTTAGAAGGCCCAGCAAACAAAGGCCAAGATCAGCAATGAAAAGGAGCTCGTCAAGAAAAATGTGCACAGACTTAATGTCGAATAGACCAAAGGTTATCAACTGATGATGGCAGATCTCAAAGCTGTATTTGAGAAAAGATGTGAAGCTGTCAAGGGCGCCCTTGCACACCTCAAGATAAAGACCACTATTATGGTGCTAGCTCACAATGACATGCTGAAGAGAAAAGCGCTTGGTCAGCCCGTACTTGTGCCCGAAGTCATTGCATGCTCATGCCAAGCTTCAATGTCTTTGGAAAAGCCTTCTCCTAAACAATCTAAAAACCGTGGCATAGTCTTCCCTGCAGGTTTTGCCAACCCACAGACGCGGCCCTCTACCACTGCTACATCTAGCAAGAAGACAAAGCAGGCCAAAGCCAAAGCTAAGAAGCAGAAGGAAGCTGCTTCTGAAGCCCAACCTCCGAAGAGGTTGAAGACAAGAAAATCCAAGTCTTTAGAACCAGCACAAGACCCAGCACAAGAACCACCTACTGCTCCACCATCAACACATGTTCCTCAACAAGAGTCTCTGCTCGTTACGCCAATCTCAATGGCTCCTCCTGCCAAAAACTTGGAGAGACAAGTTGTTTTGCATGCGTCTACTTCCACATAGACTCAGAAACCATAAGAGATTCTAGCTACCGAAGACACTGCCGTAGCTGAAGACTTTGCTCATGAAGACATTGGTCCTGACGATAATGTCGAGCCTGGATGTGTTCCACAAGCGGATGGACCAATGGTCTGCTCTCCAAAACCAACCGGTGATTTTGTGGAGATTGGGACTCCTCTCCATCCAGATGTTCCTAAAGTCGAGCCTGGTATGCCATCACCTCCTTTGTTGCCACCAGTGTCAGCCTCACCAGAATCTCCGTTTGCTCCACAGGAGATTAAAACCACCAACCGCGCCTCCCCACTCAAACATCTTCGTCGATGACCTCGTGCCCTCATTCCCCCTATACTGGAAGACGAAGTGCGAGTTTTACCGACTGCGACAGTCGAAGATGTGCTACGGCTTGAAGATGTTCCTCCCATCCAACCTACAACAAAATACATGGCAGCTAAAGACATAGCATTTGATGCCACCATGGGCAAAGCCAATGCGCCATCCCCTGATGGACCTCCTGTCCCTGCCATGCCATCAACTGAAGACAATGAAGACAACGTTAAGATGGATCCCAATTGGGAAGGAGATATGGTCCCTACAAAATGGCCTCGCCTTGTTGCACCACAAAGGATGGGCCGTGAGTATGAGTTTGATGTATACTACACAACTTGTTCTTCTAGACTCGTGTTGGGCCTCCAAGCGTAGAGATTTGTAGGACTGTAGCAGTTTTCCCTCAAGTGGATGACCTAAGGTTTATCAATCCATGGGAGGTGTAGGATGAAGATGGTCTCTCTCAAACAACCCTGCAATCAAATACAAGAAATCTCTTATGTCCCCAACACACCCAATACAATGTCAAATTGTATATGTGCACTAGTTCGGTGAAGAGATGGTGATAAAAGTGTAATATGGATGGTAGATATAGGTTTTTGGATTCTAAAAATATAAAAACAACAAGGTAACTAATGATGAAAGTGAGCACAAATGGTATTGCAATGTTTAGAAACAAGGCCTAGGGTTCATACTTTCACTAGTGCAATTTCTCTCAACAATACTGATGTAGTTGACTCATATGTAAATACCTCTCGTGCGACAAAGAGTTCACTCCAAAGTCACAAATAGCAGAGAACTAAAAAAGAAATTATTGTAGGGTACGAAACCACCAAAAAGTTAACTTTTCTGATCAATCTTATGAGCTATCCCTATAAGTGTCACGAATAGCCCTAGAGTTCGTACTAGAATAAAACCTTAAGACACACATCAACCAAAACCCTAATGTTACCTAGATACCTCAATGTCACCACGAGTACCCATGGGATTTATTATACAATATGCATCACACAATTTTGGAATCATCAAGTTCAATCCAACACAAAGAACTTCAAAGAGTGCCCCAAAGTTTCTACCAGAGATTCAAGACGAAAACATCTGCCAACCCCTATGCATAGATTCCGAAGGTCACGGAACCCGCAAGTTGATCACCAAAACATACAAGAAGTGGATGAATAGAACATCCCATTGTCACCAAACACATCCCATCGCAAGACATATATCAAGTGTTCTCAAATCCTTAAAGACTCAATCCGATAAGAAAACATCAAAGGGAAAACTCAATTCATCACAAGAAGATAGAGAGGGGAAAACTCCATATGATTCATTTATATCAATAAAGCTTGCGGTACATCAAGATCGTGTCATCTCAAGAACACGAGAGAGAGAGATCAAACGCATAGCTACTGGTACATAACCTCAGCCCCGAGGGTGAACTACTCCCTCCTCGTCATGGAGACCGCCGGGATGATGAAGATGGCCTTCGGTGAAGGTTTCCCCCTCCGACAGGGTGCCGAAACGGGCTCCCAATTGGTTTTTCGTGGCTACACAGGCTTGCGGTGGCGGAACTCCTGATCTAGGTTTCTTTCTGGGTTTTTTAGTATTTATAGTAATTTTTGGCATTGGTCTCACGTCAAGGGGGTGCTCGAGGAGTCCACAAGCCATTGGGGCGCGGCCTAGGGGGGTGGTCACACCTAGAAGGCTTGTGGCCTCCTTGTCCACTTCCTGGCCCAGCTCTTGTGTCCGCGCCTAGCAGGCTTGTGGCCTAGCAGTATTTTTTATATGTTCCAAAAATATTCTCCGTAAATTATCAGCCCATTCTGAGAACTTTTATTTCTGCACAAAAACAACACCACGGTAGTTCAGCTCAAAACAACATCAGGCCGGGTTAGATTTAATAAAATCATACCAAAATCATATAGAATCATTGTAAACATGGCATGAATACTTCATAAATTATAGATACGTTGGATACGTATCAGAATCACCAATGTTAATTCCCGCTCGTCCTCATGTAGGTAAATGATAAAAGAAATAATTTATGAAGTGTGAATGCTAGCATACTGCATAAATTTGATCAATGATAGTTCCAAACACTTTTTCTAGCATCATTATATATCATAAATAGTATCATCTCATAAAAATTCTCATGATCGAGTAACAAGCTATTCACATGTTAATGTATAGACTAGAAAGTTTCTTGAAAACTAACAAACTATGCTTTCAGTCATCAAACAATTGCAATTCATCTTATTTCTAGGAAGGGTCTATGTAAGAGCTTTGATTTAGCAAATTCCACATACTCAACTATCATATATTCTTCTATGATTGCTAACACTCAAAGCATATTTTTAGAGCAGATGGCATCCGTCGAACATAGAGAAAGATAGGGGCTTAAAGATTCGCCTCCCAACTTATTTATCATATAGATAATTGTGAACAATAATAATTCATGATCAAATATATATGAATGGCCCTATATGCTTGGATCTTTGCCCACCACATGATGCCTGTCATGAGAAAGAGGCGAAATATAGGAAGTGGTGAAGATCACCATGACTCTTGTATAAAGGTAAGTACTAGAAAGTAAAAGATAGGCCCTTCATAGAGGGAAGCATTGATTTGCAGAGGTGCTAGAGCTCGAGCTTTTAAGACAGAGATGAATAATAATTTTGAGCGGTATGATTTCATTGCGAACATAACAACCGAGAGATCTCGGTATCTTCCATGCTAGATACATTATAGGCGGTTCCCAAATAGAATGGTAAAGTTTTTACTCCCCCCTGCACCAATCAATCACACTCCACGGTGAGCCAAATCCACGGGTACCGTCCATACAAACAACAATCCTGGGGGAGTTTTTTCCATTATAATTTGATTTGATTTCTGAGCATGGAACTGAGCATCCCGAGTAATAGCCACTTTCTCGTGAATGATAGTTAATCAACACATATTATGAGAATAACCCACCTACAATGGAATATACCGACAACCCATAGTCACTATATGAGCGATTCGGGCATACAAAATAGAATATTAATTGAAGGTTTAGAGTTTGGCACATGCAAAATTACTTGGAATGGTAGGTAAATACCACATATGGGTAGGTATGGTGGACTCATATGGAATGACTTTGGGTTTAAGGGTGTTTAGATGCACAAGTAGTATTTCTACTTGGTGTGGAAGTTTTGGCTAGTATGAGGTGGAAGCAAGCACCACATGTTGGAGGATCTATGACAATATAACTTCTATACAAATATACCCAAGCATAACTCATTACGTTGTCTTACTTGTACAACTTCAACTAATTTGCTCAAGTTTGAAAATAATTAATGGGTATTCACAATCATAGATATGTCCAACATAGTATATTTATATGCGAAATCTATCTTCCTTCAATATTCTTTCATGACTTGTTCATGTGACCAATGCGGTGTTTGCTATCTTCCAATAAATTTTACGACCTATACTTCTTATATGTGAAGTCATTACTTCCCATGGGATGACCATATAAAACATATATAATTTAAGATTTTTGATATTCAATTCATTCAACCATTTACTCATAGGATATAAGTGAAGAACGAGAGTAAATGACAAAACTAAGCCAAAACATATAAGTGAAGATCGATGAGTAGTCAAACAATTAAGTAGCTATGTGAGGACTTTCTCGGTCTCTCTCTCAATGAAAAATTTCAGATCTGATTATTTTATTTAAACAGCAAGCAAATGAAAAATAGCACTCCAATAATAGGACACATCACGTCAACGAGTAAAAATTTAGGCTCAACATAGGCTAACCGATAATTGACGAAGAGAGGTGGGATGCGTAGAATCCCCAAGCTTAGATGCTTGAGAGTTGTTGAAATATTTACTTGGGTTTCCTTGGGAATCCCTAAGCTTGAGATTTTGTATCTCGTCCAATCCTCTCATATCATGGTTTCACCTATTCTCAAAAACTTAATCCACACAAAACTCAAAAAGAACTCGTGAGATAAGTTAGTACACATAAGAACAAATGAACACTTCATGTACTACCAAGACAAGTTGCACAATAATTTTCAAACATTACGTAATATATACTATCATTTCTACCATGTATATCTACCAATATAGGCTATGGAGACTATAGGATAAGTAGATAACTAAACTCTGACATCAATTTGTCCAAACAGAACAGTCTGTAGAAATCTATTGAACCAACATACTTATGTAAATAAAAAAATTATGAAAATTTAGTAAATACTAAAAAAGTTATATGAAAATACTGTGTACAAATTTCAGAAACTTTCCACGTTCCAGTAAAATATGAAAATTCAAAGACTACAACAGAAGTTTCTGTTTTTAGCCAGCACACATCACACATGCAATTCAAGCATCCTAAAGGAAATTATCGGAACTTTTTGTTGAAAAAAAAGATTGTAAATAACACCTAACATATAAAACAAAATAAAATTACACTCCAAGAAAAACTCATACTATGTGACGAGTAAAAATATAGCTCCAAGTAAGATATACCGATAGTGTTGAAGACGAAAGAGTGGATGCCTTTCGGGGCATCCCCAAGCTTAGACGCTTGAGTCTTACTTGAATATTACCTTGAGGGTTCCTTTGGCATCCCCAAGATTAGTTTCTTGCCACTCCTTATTCTCCTCATATCGGTGTCTCACCCTAAACTTGAGAACTTCAATCAAACAAAACTTAACTGAATTTGTGAGAAGGGTTAGTGTAGTAAAGAGAATTCATTCACTTAGGTACTGTCAATAAAAGATTCATAATTATAAACACATGATATCTAATGTATTACATCATTCCCACAATTTATATTACTCAATATAAACTATAGGAACACTTGAAACAAGCAAACTATGCATGCAAAACAGAATGTGTCAAAAACTGAATAGTCTGTAAAGATCAGAATGATCACCAAACTTCCATGACTCTAAAAATTCTAAAAAATTATTAAATATCACATAATTTTAATAGAAATGTTTTTTAAAAATTTCATAATAGTTTGACTCTCTAGTAAAATCATATAGTTCATATACTGGACGCAAAACTTTCTATTTCTGCACAGAATCAAACAAGCAAGTATCCACAGTATCACAAAGGCTTTACTTGGTACTTTATTGGAATAAAAGACACACAAAATGATTAATAAAGTAGATTAATCATGTGATAACATAAAATCCTAAGGTGAAAGTGTTGGGTTGTCTCCCAAAAAGTGCTTTTCTTTAATGCCTTTTAGCTAGGCATGATGATTTCAATGATGCTCGTATAAGAATAATAATTGAAACATGCAAAAGAAGATCATGAATATCATGACAAGCACAGTTAAGTCTAACCCACTTCCTATGCATAGGGATTTTGTGAGCAAAAAAATTATGGGAACCAAAATCATCTAGCATACAAAGGCAAAATAAGTGCAACTTCAAAACTTTGAACACATAGAGAGGAAACTTGATATTATTGCAATTCCTACAAGCATAAGTTCCTCCCTCATAATAATTTTCAGTAGCATCATGAAGGAATTCCACAATATAACCCGCACATAAAGAATTATTTTCCTGATCTACAAGCATAGAAAATTTGTAACTCTCCACATAAGCAATTTTCTTCTCGTTCATAATAGTGGGAGCAAACTCAAAAAAATAACTATCATGAGACACTTGATTGACATAACCATATTGCATATTAAAATCATGATAAAAAGTTTCATGGTTGTCATTACTCTCTATAGCATACATGTCATCACAATAATCATCATATATGGGAGGCATGCTATCATCACAATAGTTTTTCCCATCAAAACTTGGGGCCGTAAAAATATCATCTTCATCAAACATAGCATCCCCAAGCTTGTGGTTTTGCATATCATTAGCATCATTAATATTCAGAGAATTCATAGTAGCAACATTGAAATCATGCTCATCATTCTAGGAATTCTCATCAATTATTTTCATAAATTCTTGCTCTACCAATTGAGCACAATTTTCCGAACCATCATTTCACGAAAGACATTATAAAGACAAAACAGGTGATGCAACCTAAACTCCATTTTTTGTAGTTTTCTTTTATAAAACCAAACTAATGAAAAACAAAAAACAAAAAGATTTGATTTTAAGATCTAAAGATATACCTTCAAGCACTCACTTCCCCAGCAACGACGCGAGAAAAGAGCTTGATCTCTACTACATAACTTATTCTTGTAGACTCGTGTTGGGCCTCCAAGCGTAGAGTTTTGTAGGACATAGAAGTTTTCCTCAAGTGGATGACCTAAGGTTTGTCAATCCCTGGGAGGTGCAGGATGAATATGTTCTCTCTCAAACAACCCTGCAATCAAATACAAGAAATCTCTTGTGTCCCCAACACACCCAATACAATGGCAAATTGTATAGGTGCACTAGTTCGGCGAAGAGATGGTGATACAAGTGTAATATGGATGGTAGATATAGGTTTTTGCAATCTGAAAATATAAAATCAGAAAGGTAACTAATGATAAAATTGAGCACAAATGGTATTGCAATGCCTAGAAACAAGGCCTAGGGTTCATACTTTCACTAGTGCAATTTCTCTCAACAATGCTGACATAGTTGAATCATATGTAAATACCTCTCATGCGACAAAGAGTTCACTCCAAAGTCACAAATAGCGGAGAACTAACAAAGAAATTATTGTAGGGTACGAAACCACCTCAAAGTTATATTTTCTGATCAATCTTATGAGGTATCCCTATAAGTGTCACAAACATCCCTAGAGTTCGTACTAAAATAACACCTTAAGACACACATCAACCGAAACCCTAATGTCACCTAGATACCCCAATGTCACCACGAGTACCCATGGGCTTGATTATATGATATGCATCACACAATTTCAGATGCATCATGTTCAATCCAACACACAGAACTTCAAAGAGTTCTCCAAAGTTTCTACCGGAGATTCAAGACGAAAACATGTGACAACCCCTATGCATAGATTCCGAAGGTCATCGAACCCGCAAGTTGATCACCAAAACATACATCAAGTGGATCAATAGAACATCCCATTATCACCAAAGACATCCCATTGCAAGACATACATACATCAAGTGTTCTCAAATCCTTAAAGACTCAATCTGATAAGAAAACTTCAAGGGAAAAATCAATTAATAACAAGAAGATAGAGAGGGGGAAACTCCATATGATTCATCTATATCAATAAAGCTCGCGGTACATCAAGATCGTATCATCTCAAGAACACGAGAGAGAGATCAAACACATAGCTACTGGTACATACCCTCAGCCCCGAGGGTGAACTACTCCCTCCTTGTCATGGAGACCACCGGGAAGATGAAGATGGCCTCTAGTGATGGTTTCCCTCTCCGACAGGGTGCCGGAATGGGCTCCCGATTGGTTTTTCGTGGCTCCAGAGTCTTGCGGCGATGGAACTCCCCATCTAGGTTTCTTTCTGAGGATTTTATTATTGATAGGAATTTTTGGCGTCGATCTCACGTCAAGGGGGTATTCAAGGAGTCCACAAGCCATAGGGGCGCGACCTAGGGGGTGGCCGCGCCCAACAGGCTTGTGGCCTGCTGGTCCACTTCCTAGCCCTTCTTTTCATTCTAGTATTTTTATATTTTCCAAAAATATTCTCTGTAAATTTTTAGCCCATTCCGAGAACTTTTATTTCTGCACAAAAACACCACCACGGTAGTTTTGGTGAAAACAACGTCAGTTCGGGTTAGTTCTAATAAAATCATACCAAAATCATATAGAACTATTGTAAACATGGCATGAATACTTCATAAATTATATATATGTTGGAGACGTCTCAGTGTTCAACCTGGATCACCGCCCCTCTATCATGAACCCCGTGCCTTGAATTCCATGTCTTCGATAGCCTGGACCAGCAAGACCCACTGTCTTCGAGCTTGAGAGGTTCAGGCTGAACAACACATTCTTTGATTCCAACTGCAATCCAGACAAAAGACAGAAAATACGATCTGATAGGTTCTGGAGTGCTCCACAACGTCAGTACTACATGTGTGTGCTTTATGGTCAGAACATGATCTTTCCTCACAGTCATCTTAGCTTTGAATCCATGAAAGGTCTTCCCTGTTTTGATCAAGTGTTGGATTGTCTTCGAGATGAGGGTTTGCTGCCTTTTTGCATGGATCACGGAGACCGGAATGAGGAACTCATCCTCAAGTTCTATGCAACCCTTCACATCTCTGGCTTCAGTCGTGATTTGAACTCTTGGCAGCTGGAATTCCTGATAAGGGATGAACACATCACTGCTTCACCACCGGACTTCTTTCCTGCAACACCTCTTGCTGCCTCTGGTGAAGATTTGGATCCTCGTCTAAAGCCTATGTGGCTGTAACTCGAAGCCTATTCCACATGCGAGAACAAAACATGGCTGAGATGCTGACCCTGATGAAGCCTTTGGCTCGAGATGTAAAATTTACCACTTCATTCTTCATGGATGATCTTCAGTACTTTCCCAAGACTCTCTACCACATTATTCGGCACACCATTTGGCCAATCCAAGGGCACAACTCCTCACACAAGATTGAAGCGCCTCTTAAGACCTTGCTCTAAAACATTGTGTATGGCATCAGGTTTAATCTTCAAGACTTATACCTTCGCAACCTTGCTACAAATCACTTGAATGTCCTTGACCCGAAGATTTATGCTCCTTGGATCATGCGCTCCAGCAAGTATAGAACCAACACCGGGTTTCTTCCTTATGCTCACAACCATGGCATTTATCTTCTCGATATTGAAGTTGTGCAAGAAGATTTGTATCCATCCAAGAGCAAGAGTCTAATAGTCGAAGGCACTAGTGGCAATGCTGATGTTGAAGAACTTCTCATTCCCTTTGATCCATCAAGGGCGAGACTTATTGGTGCTCTTCGAAAACCAAGATCTGATGCTACCACCACTAAAGCCACTGATAGAACCTTGCCTCGTCATTGCTTGCCCAGGAGAGAGCATGCACTCACTGATCGTGAACTTCTAGTTTCACTGATCCATAAGCAAGATAGGCATCATATGTGGACTCGATGCCAGATGCAGCCTATTGTGCAAGACCTCAACCATGTTCGCAATCTGGCTACCACAAATGCCTTTGTTGCCTATGAAACCAGTCGTCGCTCATGGATGACTCAGACTATGCTGGCACCTGAGCATGAGCTTTGTGAAGATGGATTTCATCCACGCTACAGATTTGGTGCACCACCTCCCAGTGCGGAGAAGTGGTGCCAAACATCATCCCTCAAAGACAGTGACTTCTCCTTGTTAGCTCCTTCTGCTAATGTCAGTCTTGCTGATGAAACTAATGATGCAACCTCTGTGCCTCCATCGATTGGCATTGCGGCACTGCACCAAGATCCTCTACACTAGTACCCCAAGACTGCACTGCACCGTCTTCATCGACACCTGTTAGGGACGCATAGTTCCCAATGTCTTTATTCCTTTTTGGTCATTCGATGAAAAAAAGGGGGAGAAGCATTGGGTGATAGTCTTCAATCGGGTCTACTAACAAGGGCTGGGTGTTATTTTTGCTAAGTTTTCAACTCTCGTTTTTGAACATTTGCTGTTTGGGGTTGTAAAACTTAAGTCCTGATGGACATCTTCATTTTATGTTTACCGTACTCTTTGGCGCCTCTTCAAGCTATCTTATGCGCCCGAAGTCATTCTGCAGATGCCCATTTTTCATTATACATTTCATTATCTTTGACTTATCTATTAATGCATAGTGATTAGAGTACAAGATATAGAGGGAGATCTCCACAAACTATGACCTTCCATGTGCACTTCCATTCAAAGCAAAAGTCTGCATATGCACATCTTCAGGGGGAGCTCTCTATATCCTGTAATCAAAATCTTCATAACCTTATCTTCGCATATATTTATTCCCATTGAAAACTTCAACCAGTTTGTCATAAATCACCAAAAAGGGGGATATTGTAAGAGCATCTAGTGCCACCCTTGTTTGGTTTTGGAGTATTGAAGACAAACTTGGTTGAGGGACTAATGTGTTTGTGAGAGTTCACAGGTTAACACAGAGAGAAGTCCCTAGACTTTCAATTTAGCCGTCGAAGACAACCCCCAAAAATGTCTGAAGACATTGATGACGGCTAAAGCTATTGGTGGTGGACCAAGACATTCGTCCGAAGACAATGAAATGTGAAGACGAAGTCTTTTGGTAGTTTTGTTTCTTCTTTCCTAAGTCATAGGAACCACTGTACTGTTAAGTCGGGTCTATGTGATCGAAGTCATATGCTGACGTGATGCTCGACCCGTACCTATGTCTTCAAGCGAAGACAATGAGAGGAAAACTATTCCAGAGGTAGTGGAGTCAGCTTTACTTGTATCCCAAATAAACTTGCCGTGTGCATTCAAAATCCGACCGTTGTGACATGTGTCAGTTGGCCATTGACCCAGGGTCATTTCGGCCATATCAGGTCGTCTTGCCCGCTAGCTACAAATAGCCCACCCCCTCCACCATGAGAAGGTGGCTGCTCAGAGAGAGATACGACCGTTGTTGTTTTGGAGAAACCCACCTCGAAGATATTGAGAGATACACAGCTTGCGAGGATACACCTAAACATCTAGAGGTAGAGTGTTTGAGCATCACCGAAGACCTTCTGTTCTGAGTGAACTAAAGACTTATTACACTTGAAGACTGTGATCTTCCACATGATTCGTCATTTGGGTCTAGAGCGTCCAACATTCATTGTGGACTGTCGGGTGACCAAGTTTGTATGGGTTTCAGAAGTCTCCCCTAAAGACTTACCTGAGTGATTGAGCGTTGTCTAAGTGACTTCAGATCAAGGGGAATAAGGTGAAGAGAGGTCTTCTGAGTTCAATCTCAGCCTCCCTAACCAGATGTACAGTTGTCATAGCAACTGGAACTGCTCCAACAAATCATGTGTCTTCGTCTAGCAACTGGTTCTATCCCTCACTCTCTTACATTCCTACTCTGAACTGTGAAGTCATTGTTCGAACATTGTGTGAAGTATTTCTATGAAGACATTCATATCAAATATTTATCTTCATACCATCTAAGTTTTACTTCGACTCATCGTAGTATTCATGATGATTATGCTTAACTTGCTTGCATGTCTTCACTACATTGCGTGCCCTGTCTAGATCCTTGATTGTATGTAACATCCCAAAATTCCATTTTGGAATGTTATGAATTATAGCTATGCATCACCATTATCATTGCTTGAATGTATGGAATTGTTGAAATGCTTCTTTTGACTTTCTGAAAGCCCCTTTCTACTTCCTATATGTTGCTTTCACCTATTTGAAAACTTTGGAAAAAAGTTCAAAATAAGAGGGGAGTAACATGACACTCCACACCAGGGTCATCTTGGTGAAATATTTGAACAATAAGAACCAGGGGGTCTTTTGAAAAATATTTGCAAAAGGTTTTAAAACCAAATAGGCAATTTCTGAAAAATATTTTTTTTCAAATTATTCAAATGACAGAGGAACAATGTTCATTGAATAGCATTAATTCTCCTGATCATTTTGATATATATATTGCCTATATTTGGAAATGTTTTGAATGCTTTTAAAGAGGTTTTACTGCCCTGGATTTAAAAAAGGTAACGGATTTGTATTTAAACGGGCCGGCCCACGGGCATTTACTCGTGAATTCATTACGAGCCGGGCGACCGACGCGCAAACACCGCCCTCCCTCTCTTTGAGAGCGGACCCCACCCCGACCGCCCGCTGACCCCGCGCGGTCATCACTCACCTCGCGCCCGAACCCTCGCCGGCGACCTCTCTCCTCGCGGATCTGCCTCCCCTTCCTTCTCTCGCTCTGCCTCGCCCCTATATAAGAGTGGCCCCCCTCCGCACTCCATCCCCCTCCGAACCCCTCTCTTCCCCCTAGCCAGAGCGCTGCATCGAGCTCGTCGGAGTTCCCCGACCACCGAACCTCCCCGAGCACCTGGCCGTCGACTCCCTCGCCCTCAGCTTCGTCCGGCACCACCACTCGACTCCGGACGATCACCACCGTCGCCTGGACCTCTCCGACGACCTCCTCGACCACCGGAGGACCTCCCCGACAACCTCACCGCTTCGGACTCGCCGGAGAACCTCCTCGCCGTCGACCCCCCTCCTTCACTGTGAGCCTCCATCTCCTCTCAACCCTCTGATCTGGATCCTATGATCTAGATTAGATCGTTTTAAACGGCGAACCATTTTCCTCTAGAGATCGGCCACCGTTCGCTAGTCCCGGCGCACCTGTGCTAGAAGCCAATCACCGCTTGCCACGTAGCCTCGACCGTCCGTTAGTTTTATTTTCTATTGCTGTTTTGTTTTTAGTTAACAAAATGTTTTCTGATTTTGTTTTGCTTATATCTTTTAAACAGTTTAGTGTTTTTAGTTGATTCATTTTGCATTAGTTCACATTTTTGTTGTAGTTGGTGTTAGTATGTTTAGATTTCAAATTTGAGCTTTAAATTTTAAATCTAATCAAATTTTCTCAAACTACTCAAATCTGAATAACTAGAGTTTAAAAATAGATTTTTATATGAATCTTTTTGCTACTGCTTGGTATTAGTTAGGACTATCATCATGTTTAGTTTGAGGATTTTTAGGACGTATTTGTTTAGTGTTTTAGCTATAAAGAGAATCTGCCTAGTGTTTGGTATAGTTTAGTTAATTTAGTTCTTAGTTAGTTTAAATCAGATTTAGTTATAATTTGTTTTAGCAGGTTCTGTTGCTTAAACATTAGGTGTTTTACTTTCTGTTAATAAAAATATTTATTTGCTTAGTTTTATACTTAAAATCATAGGAATCTCTACTAATTTTTCAACTAGGTATAATTTGATTAAAACCAACTAATCTAGTAATAGATTCTTTTAACAAAGTTTTAAATAATTAAATTCTGTTCCTAAGAAAAGTTTTAGTGAATTCTTTTCTGTTAAGATAAATGTTTTGCTAATAAAAATATAGTTTAGTACACTATTTTGTTGGGAAACTCTAGCCCATTTCATGTAGTAGAGTTTTATAAAAACAAATTAACTTTCGTAGTTTTTCTTTCACAAGAGTTTCTATGAATTTAATTATGTTTATTAATAAAATAGTTTTATTGTTCTTTTCTGTCAACTATTGTTTTGTTAATACTAATAGTTATATGTTGTAATTAGTAGTTTACAACCAACTTTTAGAAAACCAAACTATGTGATGTTTTTCTTTTCTTGTGATTGTGCCTTTGTTTTGTCTTGAGTGATTCTAGTTCATTTCTGATTTTGTGAGTTGCAACATTTTGCTGTATGCTTATTGAGCGCTATTGATTGGTTCGTTAGATCATCTGGAGTATGAGGCTTGTTACCTAGAATCCCTCGAGTACGAAGATCGTCAATCAGGCAAGTCACTTTGCTCATGTATACCTATGTTTTATTGCATTAGTTCTTCCATCACCCCAATTGCATGCAAAGTAGGTAAATTAGAAACTTGGTTACTCGTTGTAGTATCAAGTGGTAGGTACCCCCCTCTCAACCCTTTGACACCTTTGGCCCCGGGAAATGTTGTATTACATTTTTCTATGCTATTAGTAGACGAGGTTGGTTGTGTGAATCATGAGAGTTGAGAGAGTTAATAATTTCAAGACCTACATAATGATCAACACTTCAAGACTCCAAGTTTTCAACATACCTCTGGGTGGATGATGGTTGGACGGCGCCCTGGAGAAACAAGTGGTTAGCCTAGATGATGCTGGAGATGTGCCAGTATTCATGCGGAAAGGTCCACCCAGGCACAAAGAGATGGATGGATGCTTCAAGACCCAAGGCTGACCTGCACAGCCACAAGTTATTATGGGCTCTGGCTTGGTTGGATATCGTGGTGACCCTGGACAGGCGGTGCTACGAGATGTAGAAGAACGGTAGGAAAGGATGGGCACCGACAGAGTCACAGGGAAACCCTTTAGAAGACCATGTTTTGGTCATCCGTTTCTCAAACACCCGAAAGTGCGAGAAATCCAACGGAGGCGACCAAATCTTGTGGGGAACGTGTGCAAAACTCTGCAGAGTACTCAAACCTAATCGATTAGCCGTGTCCACGCTCATGGACGACTTGAGCCAAAGGAACTGAAACTTCCGGAACCCTCAACACAATTAATATGATGATCTAGGTATTAATAACTTGGGTATGAGAATTGGTTGGTGGAACCATCTCATTAATCAACCAACTTAGTAATAATTTTGCTTAGCCCTCTCTTGATGTAGGAAAATTGGCTTTACGCAAAACTTACTACCCCACCTGCCATATATGCATGTAGATTAGATGAATATCTTTTCACCCCTCTTTTGTGGCTTTGCCGGCATATTCCATATGCTGACCTACACGGCTGCAACGTATCATGTTGTAGAATACTTTTCCGACCAGAAGTGAGGATACGCTCTACGCTCGGTGAGATGCCCTTGGAGTCAGATGGACTCATCTACCTTCGATGCTTCTGCAAGATTTAGATATTCTCACGAGTTGGCCTTCAGCCACTTTATTGTAATAAAGGACTCGATATGAGATTTCGATTAATAAATGCTGTGTGATTTCCCTTTGATATATACATTGATGTACCGTGTGTGTACCAGCATTATCTTGGGATGGTACGGAAACACCAGAGATTCGACCTTTCATGTCGGGTCGCTACATTGTATCCCTACCTGACCTTGTTTACGTTTCCGCATTATTCAAATACATTTACCATTTCAAAGACTTTCATATAAATTGCCTATTCACCCCCATCTAGTCGATAACTAGCACTTTCACATGCATCTTGAAGCCATTGACAATGACCTCTCGTATGTCGTCATGGCTAGCATTCCTGGGGTTGGTGAAGGTGTCACATCTGTTGCTGTGGAGAGATTTTCTTAACTGGACTCAACCACCAAGAACATATTTTGTGGTCATATGACCAAAGGACATTATGTTCGTGTGAGTGTTGTGGACACTACGAAGCAAATCTTGGAATGGCTTTCCAATGTTAATGAAGGTGTCTCATCTCAGCGAGACTCATGTGTTGATGTAGTTCGCAACCTGTTCAACGGCTTCCAGAGGCATGATAATGAAAATGTCTAGCTCACAATTGATCGATTTACAGACATCTCAAATGAGTTGAACACTCTCGACACCATTGATATCACCAAACATGAAGTTTTGAAGAAGATATTGAGATCTCTTGATAATTCCTTTGACACACTTGCTCTCATGATCCAAGGACTCCCTAACTTCAAGGATTTAGATCTTGGTGATATCCTTGAGAGGCTGAACACCCATGAGTTCCAACAAGCTGAGAAGAGGTAAATCTATGGTTCTAGTTATGGTCTCTCTCGTGGCATGAAGGTGTATGATCGAGAAAGGGGTGTCTAGAGGGGGGGTGAATAGACAACTAGCAGGAATTTAAAACATAACCTTTTCCCAAGTTAATTGGTTGGATGATTTTAACTATTTTAACAAGTCTAGCAAGTCTAACAGCCCATGTCTACAAGTATGGCACTCGAAAGTAAAGACATTGCACACATAAGTAAAGAGACGGGATAGGAAGATCAAACACAATAGGAGACGCAAGGATTTTTCCCATGGTTCCAATAGGTGGTGCTATCGTACGTCCATGTTAATGGAGTCTTCAACCCACGGATGGCAATGGTCGCGAGAGTCCATAATGGGCTCTACCCATGGAGGGTCCCACAAAGAAACAACCTTGACTATTCCATGCGGCTTCTGTCCACGAAGGACTAGCCTCACTATGGGTAGATCTTCACGAAGTAGGCGGTCTCCTTGCCCTTACAAACTTCTTGGTTCACTCCACCACACGAAGTAGGAGGCTCCCAAGCGACAAGTAACCAATCTAGGAGGCACCACCCTCCAAAAGATAATAGGCTCGATAATGATGATGAAATCCTTGCGCTTGTGCTTCAAGATGATAGACTCCTCAACACACAATCACTCTCTCAAAGATTTGGCTTGGTAGAAGAGATGGGATTGGTGGAAAGCAACTCGGGGAGGCTAGAAATCAAGATCCATATGGTTGGAGTGGAAGATCTTGACCTCAACACAAGGGTAGGTGGTTCTCTCTCAGAAAACTGAGTAGGATCTGTATGGAATAGTTTTGAGTGCTTCTTTCTTGAGTGAGTGGTGGTGAAGGGGTATATATATGCATACCCAAAAATCCAATCGTTACACACAAAATGACCTACTCGGTGACACCAATATATAAATCTCGGTGGTACCGAAGTGACCAAAAGTGGCAACTTTTGAATCTCGGAGGGACCGATATAAAATTCTTAGTTGCACCGACAAGGTGAGCAACGTCAGATTTACCAAACTCGGTGATGCTGATTCACCATTTTCGGACGGACCGAAAATGTGAATTTGCGTAACAGAATCTTGGGAACCCAACTCAGTGGCACCGAGAGAAGTGTCGGCTGCATCGAAGTGTTAGGGTTTGGCTGAGTCTGTCTAGGGTTTAGAATCGGTGGCACCGGGATAGGAATGTTGGTTGCACCGGTTTTGCATATTTGGCTTTGGAAAAACATTGGTGGGAGAATTTGTGGATGTTTTGGTGACTATCACTTGTGTACGTTTGAGCATATTGTTCACCATCAAAACTTTACCCCCTTTTAATAGTATTGGCTCTCCTATGGACTCAAAGTGATTTCTCACAGATGTTAAATGTAGAGTCCTCTTGCTTGAAGCTTGGCCAACCTATTTCCTTGCATCTTGGGGTAATTCCACAATCTCCTCAATCCTTTTGCCAACTCAACTCTCCATGGATATTATCTAAAATACACTAGATAGAGGTGTTATTCCAAGAGACTATGTATGTTGTCATGAATTATGAAAACCACCAAGGGAGCATGTTGTGCTTTTAGAAGGAAAAAATCATATCTTCATCTTAAGAAGAACAATCTGATTGCAGTTCCGAGGATACTGAAGACATTGGCAAAGAACTCACTCTGCTTGTGAGGAAGTTCTACAAATTTGCCAAGTACAAGCGCTTTGGAGAATCTTCAAGGCGTGATTCCAAGAAGTATGGAGAAATGTCTTCGCGCGACAACAAGAAGCAAAAAATGTGACAAGTGCAAGAAAGTCGGCCACTTCATCGCTGATTGTCCTCAATCGGAGAACGAGTCCAAGAAAAAGAGCAAAGACTATGATTCTGGGGACAAGAAGAAGAAGAAGAAGAAGAAGAAGAATTACAAGTATTCATCCAAGTCTTCATCGCATAAGAAGAGTTAATCTGGAAAATCTCATGCTTTCAATGGAAAGGAAATGGACTCTGACATTGAATCTGAGTATGAAGTTGAAGATGAATCTAAGGAGGAGTCTGATTATGAAGTTGCTAGTCTGGCTATGACTTCTGCATTTGTCGCTTCATCTATCTTCGAACCCGAAGATAATGACCCCCTAATCAACACTAAAGCCAGTGACAACGACTATGCTCCAGCCTACTGCTTGATGGCAAAAAGCTCCAAGGTATGCTCAAAATCTTCATGGCATGACTCTGACAACAAACATGAATCTGATGATAACTCGAAACCTAGCTATTCCACGCTTGTCAAGATTACCACAAAAAAAGTCTATGGAGAAAATGCCAAAATCTCTAGTGAAAACTAATGACCTATTAAGCGACGAGATAAGTCTGGACGAAACTATGGATGAAGACATGCACAGTCTTCATTCAAGGTTTGAGGATCTCCAAGGTCGGCATGATACTCTCACAACTGAACATGATAAGCTTTCTCTTGAATATCTTCAAGGAAAGCTTCATGTACAGAAGTCGAGAGAAGCTCATGAGGTCCTTCGAAAGGAAAACAACTCACTCCTAGAAGAACAGATCAGTACCACTCAGGATGAATTTAATGCTCCATGCTTAAAATGCCTTGCTCGTGAAGCTAATGATTCTATTGATAAATGTTCAAATGCTTTTGAAACTGCATTGTGTTCATTTGTATATGCCGTATCTAACCACTCTTCCAAGGAAACCACTACTATCACTGATGATAATGACAGGTTGAAGACATTGCTTGAAATAGGCATGTACAAAAGTCTGGAGGGACATCAGATTATGTGTGATGTCCTCAAGAAGACAATCTTGAAAAAAAAACCTAGGAAAGAGAGTGTGGGTTTCGAAAGAAACTTCAATTTGATGGATAATACTAGAAGCCTGAGTAGTATCCCAAAAGCACATGGGTTGCTGCAAAAGGTCCTTTGGTTGATCCATCCACATTATCTGGCTTTAACTGTGATAATCATGTCATCATTGATGAGTCATTTGACTCAAATTATAAACTATTTAAGTGTAAGAATGGTGAAGTGTTTGTAGGATTCATTGGAACTAACTACAGGAATGGTTCTCCTGTGAAGACGATCAGGGTTCCTAAATCTCTTCTTGAGAAGCTTCCTATGAATATCATGACGACATATCTTAGGAAGAAGTCATACCCCAGATCAAAGTCTTCGAGACGGCAAATGTCTCCATATGATCTTACTAACAACTATGTTTCACAGGAAAGGACTGAATAAACTCATGAGTATGAGCACTATGGCATGAACCTTTATGTTCATAAAACTAAGAATTTCTTTCCATATTCTTTTGAGTACTCTAACCCTCATGTGAAGCGCAATGTTAGGGCCTCATTACCTAAATTATCTGATTCTGCTCTTAGACTCATTGCTTCTAAACCATCCCTACATATGTGGGTGGTTAAGAAGAACTAATATCTTCATGCAGCATCGGGTCTCGAGAATAAAGGTGAGATATCTTGAAGACAATCTCTGGCTACCCGAAAATATTCTTGTCTGGATGCAAGATAATTAATGCCAATGATTTTTACCATTTAAATCACTTAGCATACTTATCACTATGTAGTACAACATCTTCATCAATGCATGTTCCAAATGCATGTCTTGGTGAACAAGACTAATTCTCGAATGAAGGAAGATAAATCCAACACCATTGAATGGATCATGGACAATGGATATACTAGTCACATGACCGGTGATATAAGCCTATTGATGGAGTCAACTCTTCGACCTCCAACCAAAGATCACTTTGCCGACAAAAGTAGCAGCATATTTTTGGGACTAGGTAGAGTTGCTATCACAAGGGATCGACACATGGACAATGTGATGCTTGTCGAATCCCTTAGTTACAACTTAATGTGTGTCTCGATGCTTTGTGATCTAGACATGCTTGTCATATTTAGCAAATTCGAATGTATTGTGCTAATGGCCTATGACAAAACTAAAGTCTTCGGAGGTTTTTGAAGAGGTGATATATACATGAGAAATTTCTCTATAGGACCATGGGTTTCCACTTGTCTTCGAACAAAAGCGTTAGAATGTTGGCAATGGCATTGATGGCTAGGACATGCTGGGATAAGGAACTTGCATAACCTTGCCAAGAAGAATCTCATCATTGGCATCAAGGGAGTCAAGTTCAAGAAAGATCATCCATGTGGTGCATGTGAAGTCGGAAAGACGACTAGGGCCAAACACCCCTTGAACACAATCATGACGACCTCACGTCTCTTCAAGATACTCCATATGGACTTATTCGACCCTACTCATTATTCCACTTTCTATACAACTTCAAATCTATATGGCTATGTAATTGTTGATGATTACTCTCAGTATACCTGAGTGCACATCTTACTCTATAAGACTGAAGTGGAGGATGTCTTCGGGCGCTTTGCAAACAGGTGCATGACCAACTACGATGTCAAGTTCAAGCACATCTGAAGTGATAATGATAGCAAGTTCAAGTATACTGCAAATGAATACTTGTCATTTGAATGTTTCATATATGATACTTATTAGTTCAATCCTTCACATCATTTTTCCTATAGCTATATCTTCGAATGTTATCTAGGCAAATGTGATCGGGCTCGCAAACCTCATCTATGCTTACTCTCCTAACACTATTCAGCTCAAGGCATATGCATTCTACTTGACATTTGTTGATTTTCTTCACGGTATCCTTGGCTGTCGAAGACAAATCCAACCAAACGTTTAAAAATTTCATTCTTATCTTTTACCTCCCTTATCGCAACTATTCCTACGCTCGTCGCTATAGTTCACAGGTAGTGGGCTATCAGCCGTGATGCATGAGTGCCACGCATCCCACTAAGCCGAAGGGTCAGGGGCATATCTGTCCAAATTGTCGGACCGTTCCAAATTCCACCCTCCTTATAAATACAAGACCCCTAGCTCATTTATTACTCTTACATATATCGCCTTCACACTCGAGCTCCAAACCCTAGCGCCACCGCTAGAATTCATCATCGTCCGAGGATAAACGCTTAGGTGTCATGAGTTCTTCGTCACTGTACTCATGCTAGCTGCGATTATCTTTGCCCCACCACCGTCGTAGCCGTCTGCCACCACCAAGCTAGGGTGTGGTCGATAGAACCACTCGGCCTCTCCACCTCGTCAAGCAATTCTTCATGTTCTTTAGCGCGGTAAATAAATCGCTGATTTTTACCGCTCGTTTGATTTGAAAAATTACCGAATATTTTTGAATGTTGTTTTTCCACCTTCCTTTCAACAACACTCAAACATCGATCTTAATTCAGTAAATGCCTTCACTTATGTTGAAAATTTGGTTTGATTTATCACTTCTGCGACTTTTCAGACTTGCACAAATCTGAAACCACCTTATCTTAGGCAATAATGAATGTCTTCGGTGAATGAGGTCATTATCTCCAAAACATGTTTTTATCTTCAAAATATTTTGAGAATGCATATGACCTCTTCTATTCCCCTCGCATCTCTAATTCTTTCATAGGTACATGTCCATGGTAGAATCTCTTGGATCTCATGGTCTAAATTCATTTGCAGACTACTTGTACATACACCTGCACTCAGCCAAAGCCAGTTCACACTTGCATACTATTGTGAAGTCTTTGTGAAAGCTGAAGACAATGGCAAAAGATAAAGCACCAACGAAGTGTGGCCAACAAAGGCATCTGGATATTGCAAAATACCTTCCACCTGCACTCCATGAGCAATACAAGTCTGATCCTGAAGAGAGCTACATACAACGCAAGAACCGGATATAATGGATCCGAAGATATTGGGTAGAGGAATGGTTTTACTACCACTTTGTTACTACTGAATACGCTGAGAAGAACGCACAAAAGGCTCCCGAGAATGACATTGTCTACAATAATTTGCACCCAAAGATAAAGGCTGAATCCGTCAATATTGGCTTCTTCCCATGTATGGTCAGGCCACCAATGCTAAAGCATCCAGGTCCATGTAGCATCCTTGGGTGCCCAGTCGTTGAAGAAACTTCTGAAGAGGATGTAGATCAGCCTCATGTCACTGATCCAAAGCCTATGCAAGAAAATCAAAGGCTTCAAAGCCTGTTGCCACAACACCTAAGACATCATGATCAAGACCCGATGAAAAAGCTGAAAAAGCTAACTAAGGATGAGTCTCACGCCAATCGAAGGTTGAATACAAAACTAGTTGATGCTCGTGGACCAAAGCCATCTGTCACCCTGATGGACACGGCAAACTTGATTGAGATTTCTGATGATGAATTCGATGATGAAGCTTTGGTGAATCTTATCCAAGAAAAGGAGTAAGAGGTCAATCATCTTAAAGACTTGCCTCTATTTGATGTAGATATTCTTAACTAATTCATTGCCGAATGGATTGCTGATCCGTCACTCTCCATTGAATCCCTACAACTTCCTGTTGGGCTCAATGTCACCTTTCAAGGGTTGTTCTGCTATGTCAAAAGATTCACCATGAAAAGGCTTTTTCAAGAGGAACATGCACAAGCTCACTTTTGAGAAAATTCAAGGCTATCAGAAGATGATGGATGCCTTGAAAACTGAGTTTGAAAGGCGTCGTGAAGTCTCCAAAGGATCCCTAGCGCGACTGAAAAAGAAGTCTACCAAGATGGTCCAATCTCACAATGAGATGCTTAAGAGAAAAGCACTTGGCCAGCCTGCACATGACCCAAGAATAATTGAGAGGTCAAGGCAGCCATCTATGTCTTGAGACAGTATGCACCAACAAGAAAAGCAAGACCAAGCATTATCGTCCCAGCTAGCTTCTCTAGCGCAAGGATGCCTTCTCCTTCCTCTTTTGCATCTAGTAAGAAGACCAAGTCTGTAGAGGCTAAAGCAAAAAAACACAAGCATATTTAGTATGCTAAAGCTCGGCCCTCCAAGAAGTTGGAGACAAAGAAGACAAAGTCTTCAAGCTCGACCCAAGTGCCCAAGCCCACTCAAGTTGCATATGTGACTCCACCTTCTCAAGAGGAGCCCTCTGTGGTGATGCCTATCTGTATGGATCCTCTAGCATCTGAAAATGTTGATAGATGTGTTGTTCTGCATGAGTTTGCTACCACGGAGGCTCAAACGACTAAAGAGGTTCTAGCTACTGAACCCTCCGTAGTTGAAGACATTGCAGCTGATGCTGCTGAAGACATTGCTCCTGCGGGATACAGTGTTGAACCTGAACATGTGCCTCGGATTAATGCACATCTGGTATCATCGCCACTGCGTATTGTTAATGTGAATGTGGACATTGGGTCACTTGCTACACTAATTGTTCAAGATGAGTTTTGGAACACGAATCATCTGAACACACCAATGCACGAAGTCATTCCTTGCACTCCACATGCTCCTTTTTCAACTCATGTGTTGCAATCACCCGAGTATCCATTCGAAGCCATGGATGTTGAAGCTCCAAATCATGTGTCCCCTCTCCAAATGCTTCATAGAGGACCAATGCCTATTATATCTTCAATGACAAGCATACTTGAAGATGAAGTGCATGCTGACCTGACAGCATTAGCCGAGGAGATTCCCAGGATTGAAGATGTTGCTCCTGAACTAAGAGAGAACGAAGCCAAAGTTACCAAAGACATTGATGCTACCACTTCTATTGCTCCTCCAGAAGCCTAGCTCACAACAACTCCTAAGGGCAAAGTCAATGTTCCATCTCCTGATAGTCCTCCCGTCCTTGCCCCGTCATCATCTGACGACAATTCTAAAAACATTGCCATAGATCACAATAGGGAAGGAGAGACTGTGCCAACAAAATAGCCCAAGCAAGTACCTCCACCAAGGATGGGTCTTAAATAAGAATTCCACATTCAGCGCTGCCCACGAGTTATGAATTAGATGCCAAGGCTTCCAAGTCTTCGACAATAAGGACCAGCACATCCTCTTATCTTCACTGTCAGGAGCTTCAGACTCAACAACACTTTCCTTGACTCTGACCGGAATCCCTACAAACATCAGAAGATTCAATCTGGTCGGTTCTGGAGTGATCCACAACTCCAATACTATACATGTGTGCTCTATGGGCAGAACAAGATCGTTTCTCAAAAACACCTCAACTTTGAACCTATGAAGGGTCTTCCATGCTTTGATCAGGCCCTTGACTGTGTTCGGGATGTTGGATTGTTGTCCTTTGCTGTCGACCATGAAGACTAGAAGGAAGAACTTATTCTTCAGTTTTATGCAACAGTTCCCATCTCACGCTTTGGAAGAGATCTGAAGACTTGGGTGATGGACTTCATGATCCGAGATGAGCATGTCATGGCTCCTTCTATGGAATTCTTTGCCACCACACCACTTGCTGCATCTAGCGAAGACTTTCATCCGCAATATGGTGCATATGACAAAGCCACAAAGAGCATTTTTTCACATGACTGTGCCAAATATGAATGAAAAGCTGACACTCATAAAGCCATTGTCACCAAAAGCACCCTTGCCTACAACTTTCTTTGTTGCTGATCTTCAGTACTTGCCGAAGGACTATCTACCATATTCTTCGTCATACTATATGGTCAATCAAAGTGTATTCATCTTCAAGCAAGCAGGATGGCGGACTAAAGACATTGATCTATAACACAATACATGGTATTCGTCAATCTTCAGGACTTATTCTTGCACAACCTTGCTGCTAATGGTATCAATCTCTTTGAACCAAAGATTTATGCACCGTGGATCATGAGCTTCATCAAGTGAAGAACAAACACAAGGTATCTGCCCTCTGCTCACAACCATGGTGTGTAGCTGTCACGCCCAAGATGCGATCCTATCCTTATTTGGCTCGAGGGCCTCGACAGGGATAGAAGCGCATCTTGTCATGTCGCAAGAATGGATATCATTACAAGTACGTGTACTGAAGAGATGAGTATATGGAATTGGCTTACACTTTCCACAAGCTACATCAAGTTCACATCAATTCAACAACATATTCAAACATCATACAGAAGAGCAGGGTCCATCTATGGACGAAATCAAACGACAAAATGACATCCATCCATGTTATCCCAGGCTGCCGCCTAGAATCCATCCAAGATTGATGATGAAGAAGAACTCCAAATCAAACAAGCATCGCTCTCACGTCAAAGCATCGCATTATCTCAACTCGCAACTGTTGTTGCCGCAATCTGTGAGCCATGGGGACTCAGCAATCTCATTTCCAAGGGTATCAAGACTATTAAATCTTAATGGGTGAGGTATGGTTAAGTGGTGAGGCTGGAGCAAGCGGCTAAGAATATATTTGAGTGGCTAACTTACCAATACATAAAGTAAAGTATGGTGGTATACGCATAACGAACGTGAACTAGTAATGATCACTAACCGATTCTGAACACCTACTTACGTCAAACATAACCCCACTTTGTTCTCTCTTGGATAAGGACTCACGAGAAGAGACATCCATGGTTACGCACACAGTTGATGTATTTTATTTGATTTTAATTCAATTTTGCTATGACCGGGTGTTAAACAAAGTTTCCAAGTTCCCACATAATCACGGGCACGGCTTTCCGAAAGATTTAACCCTGCAGGGGTGCTCCAACTCGTCCATCACAAATTAACCACACGCGGCGGGAATAACCTCGACCACGAATCTCGTGATCTTCCTAGGCAATTCCACTAGAAAACCTCAACCTCGAGATAGCCCAAAGTATCGGAATTCCATGCACAAGACATTTGAGAAAGGTAAAAAAAATCGAACAAGGCTGCTCGACGTGTCGACGAACCCGATAAGAGCCGTGTATCTCGTTCTTAGGACGCGACGGATAAGCGATGGTTACCACATCAATCACCGACTTGCCCCGGGCGGCATTAATAGGCTGCTCTGAGTTGGACCAAGACTCATGAGGAGCATTGGCCCGGTTTGTTGATTAATCCATGGGGTCCGGAAAGTCCCTATGCAGTTTTATTAGTTATTGGGCAAATGTAGTACCAATATTGGGCCTTGCCAGACAAGCTTTATCCTAAAAGAAAATCAAGGGGGTCCCCATAACAACCCCGAGCCTGTTAGGAGCGCTCACTATGGAACATAACACCAGTCCACAAGTAACTAGAGGCGGCAAAATTGGAACAAACATCAAGCAAAAGGCCAAGCCTTCCACCTTTTACCAAGTATATAAGTGCATTAAATTAAATAGCAATAATATTGTGATATCAAAAGAATTTCCATGTTGACACATGGAAGCAATTGCACATGCAACTAGAAACGCTATAAGAAGGGCTGAGCAAGCGGTAACATAGCCAAACTATGGTTTGCTGGGAGGTGGAGGTTAGAAGCTTATCATGGCAATGTTGGGAGGCTTGACAAACAAGCGGTAGGTAGAGAGACATAATGATAAAAGCGGGACAACTAGCATAGCAATGATAGTAGTGGTATCCAGGGAAATGTGTCATCTTGCCTGAGATCCCGCTAGGAAGAAGAACGAGTCCGTGAAGCAGGCTTTCCGTGAAGTAGACGAACGAGTCCTCACACTCCAAACGCTTTTGGAACTCTATCGAGAAGAAGAAATCTGGAATAAACAATCAACACTCTAGAACACCACATCATATGCATGCCATAATGCGCAAACAAATATGATGCATGTCTAGTTTAAATATGCAAGGCATGGCAATCACAACAATCCAATACTACACATTAAGTGAAGCTCAATATGCAACGAGTTGTATATTGACAAAACTCCACATTTGAATATTTAGTTCACTCTCGTTTAGGTACACGGCAATATTAAATGTCGTTAAATATGGCAAGAGGTGAAGCATAAGCAAACTATCTATCTAGGCATCTTAAATGAGGCTGGAAACAACTTATAGCATTTCTAAAATGACCCCATATGTTAATTTCAAAATTGGTCCAGATCTGAACTAACCATATTTTTATATTTTCTAAACAACATAATAAAGTATACCATGCAATTCTACATGTCATTCTAGTCGATTTACATATATGGAACATCTCAAACGGAGCTACGGTATAAAAGATATGACAATCACAAGATTATATGCCATGAATGCAAAATGCATGAAAATGACAACCACAAACATTTTGAAATCATGGATGCAACATGATATTATGATACCACATGAAATTCTAAGCAAGTTCTAGATACAACATGTTCAAAACGGAGCTACGGTCTAACCACAACAACCAACAGAAGTTTTATTTCAAATCTACCCAAAACAGCAAGATGGCATATTGCAACCCACAAATCAATGAGCTATAGCCACCTAAAATTCACAACAAGGGCATGGTGGTGAAGCCTACATGATTCTTAACAAATCACCTATTAACATCAAGTTGACAAGAAGCATGGATCATTAGGAAATAAGCTCACAAGATAGATAATTGAAAACAGTTTCAGACTTAGTGAACTAGTAGTTTTTGATGGTGTAGTTTTTATCACGAGGCATATTGACAAAAGTAAAACTATATTCTATAGGGCATTTTATGACATGAAATTTAACATCATGCTAGAGGACATTATGAACTACAAATAACTCCACCACACCAACCACAAAAGGGTTCTAGATCACTAGCAGAACACATGGCAAGACAGCTACAAAAAATTACAGATTCCAGACTTAGAAATATTTTGGACCCTCAAAAGAGCAGTATTTTATAGCATGTTCGCCGCAATAAAAATAACACCTAAACATGCATTATCATGGCAAACAAAATGTCTAGGGGCTAGTGCACATGTCAAAGGTAATATCTCATGTACAAATCTAATTCATATGATGCATGTATTTAATCACAAGAAAATAAAAAATGGGCATCACAGCAAAAATGACATGCACACAGATTTCTTGAATGACAAAAAGAAATACGCCGATAAATTCTATGGATTTTTATACCCCAAAAACATATATAAAATGCATACGTTCAAGTAGGAAAGTATCTCACAATTGATTATGCAAGTTTATGGCATAAACCTATTAGCAAGTTATTCCAGCAATTAAATGCAACCAACACATCAAATATATTTTTAGCATGCAAGAAAATGCGTTATAATAATCTACCTTTTTTTACATACACAAGTTTTGTAACCGATGCACCATTTAATAAATATGTGCAATGCAAAACATGGCTTTAAGCAAAATAATACAAAATGGCATGTTTAAATATATTAAACATGGTTGAAATTGGGATATCATTAATCTACACAAAATTCTACATATTTTACATATATAATGTTTTATCATATGATGCACGGATAATTAGTTATTAGCAATTTTAAAATCATGGGTTTTCTATAAAACGACAATTCGATGGATAATTAGCAAAATTCACAGCCACAAAAAAACGATACTGGGCTGAAACAGATCCAACCCTATGTGCACAAGATAATAATAAAGCGTCTGGGCGACTAGAAGCGGAGGCGAGCTGGGTTTGGGGCATCACCTCACGGAGTTCGACCCATGGAGCAGAGGAGGTCGGCGAACTGGCGACACGGTGAGCTTGGCCTTGGCGCAACCCATGGGGCCCACTCGACTGGTCAACGGGAGCGGGAGCTCCTCTCGACGTCCTGTTCGCTCCTGAGTAGGGCCATGGTGCGAAGGCGCTCGGCTTCAGGTGAGACCTCGCGAAGGCGAGGCAGGGGCTGGTGCTAGCTGGGATGGATAGATCCGGGCGAGATCTGGGCGGCCGCGAGGACCCAAGCCACCGGCGAGGCGGAGCATCAAGGTGAGCTTCGACCTTGGGCACGGACGAAGCCGCAGGTCTGGCATTGGGGTCGCCATAGCTGGAGGCTAGGTCAGGCACGGCGGCAAGGCGGAGATGCGGGGGCAGGCTGGCCTAGATCGGCATATCGCGGCACAGGGTCGTCAGTTGCCGGCGATGGCTCGTCGGCATCGGCAGCGGGGCGGCACAGCTCTGGATTGGGAGTTCCTCTCCCGATCTAGAGCATCAGGCGGCTACGGGGCTCTGTGGTCGCCAGACATTGTTCGTTGGCCGCGAAAATTGTCCGGTTGGGCTGCAGGGATGAATTTAGACAACTCATTGTTGGATTTTTGGGTAGAAAATGGAGGGGAGGAGTGAATTTTAGGATTGGAGGGATGTGGGTCTAGAAGGTGGGGTTTTTGAGGGGGTGGCTGCAATTTTACATGGGGAAACCCTAGACAGTGAGGGGGCTCTCTCCATGGGGTGGTTACATATATAGAGGGGTGGTGGCTAGGTGGGATGGACCTTGTCCGTCCGATCGCGATCTGATAACCACGAATAGAGGGGCAAGCTAGGTTGGGCTAGTGGGCTGGGTAGTTGGGCTAAGTGGGGATGAGAGGGAGGTTGTGCGGCCCGGCAATGGAGATTTGTCAAACCAAAAACGTCTGATAATTTGACCGGCTAGTGCCGCTATATATTTAACCGCTGGGCTACCAAACAACCTCTGACCGTGACAAAATTTGGTAGGCGGCCTACCTACAATAAAGCAAGACCGCATGCCAACTTTCGACCCGATCTGAGAATACTCTATATGCACTTTAAAATAATATTTTATCAATGCCGCGGGCGTGTGCATGTGTGGTTGGTCTCAAAAAGGTCAATGACATGAACAGAGAGAACCGGCAGCTACGAACGGAAGCAAGTATGAAAACTCATGTTGCCAAAATGTCGATGATATGCAGATGATGCGATGATGGATGCAACAACCAAACACATCACACGACGAGAATGGAAATCAAGTGGAATCTTCTGGAGCGTCGGTCCCGGGCTGTTACAGTACCTCCTCGATGTGGAAGTCATTCACGAAGATATTTACCCATCCAAGAGCAAGAACCCCATTCATGAAGGCACACGTGGAACAACTCATAGTGTTGTTCCTGCCAGGACTAGGCTGATTGGCTCAATTCACTGTCCTCAACCAAGTGCTACTGCCACTAAAACCACTTCCAGCACTCTGCCTCAACAGACCCAACCCAGAAGGGAACATGCTATGACAGATCAAGAGCTTCTAGTCTCTCTTCAACAGAGGCAGGATCGGGACCATGAGTGGACAAGAAGGCAAATGCAATCCCTTGTGACTGATATCAATCGCATTTGCACCCTCTCCACCAAGAACACATGTGTGGCCCATGAGACTTGCAGGCATTCCTAAAATACACTGACAATGCTAGCACCTGAGGATGATCTTTGTGAGGATGACTTAGATAAAAACTTCAGATTCTTTGCTCCTCCTACTCAAATGGACAAGTCACGCAAGACGACATCTCTCGACGACAGTGACTAGTCTTCTTCAGCACCGTCCGTCAATGTCAAACTTTCTAATGATGAAGTAGACAATGTCACTTCTCCATCAGCACCAACCGTACGCAACGACACTACAACAGGTGCATCTGCACCGCCAACCGATGACCCGGCCGCACCATCATCTTCAACCCAAGCTCGGGACGTGTAGTGCCCAATGTCTCCACCCTTTGGTAATTCGATGATAAAGGGGGAGAAGCATTGGATTTATAGTCTTCATATGGGTCTATAAGGTTGGGTGGTTGCTATTTTGTTAAGTTTACAAGTTCCGTTCTCAACATTTGCTGCTTTGGGTTGTAAAACTGAAGTCCTAATGGACGTCTACATATTTTATGTTTACCTTAACTTTGGCGCTACTTCAAGTACTATCATATGCGTCTGAAGCCATTCAACAGACACCCATTTTTCATTATGCATTTCATTATCTTCGCAAAAGTACTTAAATGCATAGTGATTGGATTCCAAGATATAGGGGGAAATCTCCACAAATTAAAACGTACCATGTGCTTTTGCATTCAAGGAAAATCTTCATAAGCACATCTTCAGGGGGAGCTCTCTATATATTGCAATCATAATATCCAAGTCTTTATCTTCGTTTATTTTATCCTTGTTGAAAACTTTAACCAGTTTGTCATCAATCACCAAATGGGGAGATTGTAAGCGCATCTAGGGCCACCCCTTGTTGGTTTTGGAGTAATTGAAGACAAACTTGGTTGGTGGACTAATGTGTTTGTGAGAGTTAAAGGGTTTACATAGATAGAAGTCCCTGGATATTTGGTTTAACCGTCGAAGACGACCCCTAAAAATGTCTAAAGACATTGATGATGGCCGAAACCATTGGTGGTGCGCGAATATAATCCCTTGAAAATAATGAAGTGCAAAGACGAAGTCTTTTGGTAGTTTTGTTTGTTATTTCCTAAGTCATAGGTACCACAATACTATTAAGTGGGGTCGATATGATCGAAGTCAGACGCTAACATGATGCTCAACCCAAAATACCTATGTCTTCGAAGTGAAGACAATGAGAGGAGATCTCTTCGAGAGTTGGTTAAGTCAGCATTGCTGGTAGCCCAAGTAATGTTGCCACGTGTGTCATTGCAATCTGATGTTTGGAACATGTGTTGTTTGGCCATTGACCTAGGGTCATTTCAGTCATATCATGCTGGATTACGGGATGGCTATAAATAGCCCACCCCCTCCACCATAAGTTGGTGGCTGCTTAGAGTTAGATACGTCTATTGTAGTTTTGGAGCAACGCACCTCAAATACATTGAGAGAGAACTATCTGGTGAAGATAAACCCAAACACCTAGAGCTAGAATGTTTGAGCATCATAGAAATCATTCTTCTCTAAGAGAAATGAAGACTTATTACACTTGAGGACTGTGATCTTCCAGACATTTAGGCGTCTGGGTCTACAACATCCAAGAGTCATTGTGGATTGCCGGGTGACCAAGTTTGTAAGGGTTTCAGAAGTCTCCCCTGAAGACTTTATAGAGTGATAGGGCGTGGTCTAAGTGACCTTGACTCAAGGAGGACAAGGTGAAGACAAGGTCTTCTGAGTTGAATCTGAGCCTCCCCAACCAATCGTATGATTGTCACAACGGAACGGGTCCAACAAATCCTGACTCTACGTCAAGCAACCGGTTCTATCTTTCCACTCATTTACATATTGTTTTGTACTCTGAAGCCATTTCTTGGCTGCTCTTGTCTAAATACATTCACAGAATACATTTGTAAAATTAGCATTTGTCTTCATACTTCTCTAGTTTATCTTCGATGCACTTCTGTTGTGTGATGACTATGCTTTACTTGTCTGAATGTCTTCATGCCATGCCTAGATCCTTGCCTATTATCCCTATCTGATTCTGTAATCATTTTCACTCACTTCTAAGAAATTTACTATTTTGAAGCTTTTCCTAAAAATTGCCTATTCACCCCCCTCCAGTCGGTAGCTAACACTTTCATATACCAAAAGCTATAGGGTAGATGTCGTTGTTGCCAACCCTTCCTGTGGCTACAAGGATTTGTTGTCTAGTGTTTAGCTTGATAAAACATCCATCAAGACATGCATTGTCTCCACACATCAGATACATAAATAGTGACAACAATACATAAATACATTTTATGTACATATATTACATATAAATGGTCTGCAACCATTTAGAAAACCTTGCTTTAAAGCTTCAAGTAGTAGAACATGTACTTATCTTGAAGTAGGTGTTGAGTTGTCTGGGTCCTCAAATGTTGTCACTATACGCATGCTTCCAGGGTTTGTATTAAGCATTGCATGTAGATAATCCCTAAGTCTGTAATACTGCTTCTTATGATCACCATGAACCACATCAACAACATTTCTCCTTGCTCTACAGGCCACACTTCTGGACACATGCACTAGAAACTTAGTCTTGGTCTTTGTAATTACGACATTGACACGATATCTTATATCTACTCTCAATGAGGTCACAACTGATTTGGCCAACCACTTTGTATTAACATTTGTGTTCTCTGCACATGCTACACAAGTGTGCAATATTTCAAACTTCTTGATACAAAAGGTTTTCACATGAGCTATCTTAGATGCAAAAATATAAAATCACATCCACGGGATCTCTCTGAACACCACACAATAACCCTATCTAGGTCATTCCTGTGATAAGCAAAATTCCTCAAAGTCCCAATGTAGTAATCCCTGAATGCATCCCCAAACTCATAAACACTTTTGAACAACAATCCCTTACAAAGTTGATCATTTGCACCAGTAAGGTTCACATCGCACCAAACCCTAACCTTATTTTTCTACTCCTTCTATTCCTTCCACTAGGTAGGTTTGTATAATTCTTCAGGCTCATCTTCTTGATCACGAATGCCAAAATCACCACCAAAACATTTTCCATCTACTTCTGGGACCCAATCTGGTCTACACTTTCTCTCAGGCTCATGGTGGGATCTATTTGTTGGACGAGGATTTCTAAAATTCTTAATGTTGTGAATCTGATGCGCAAATGTAGCTTCTTTTGTAGCTTTCTCTTCTGAGGATGAGGAAACATGTAAGTCCAGTTGTTTTCCATTTAAATCTGACTTCACATCATTAGAACAAAATTCAGACACATTAGTGTACCCTTCAAAATGCATCAAATAAACTTGTCTATCCATGCTTCTTTTCACAAGCTCCTCCTTTATGTCCTGGTTTTCCATATCCACGAAAACGCGGAAGTGCAACTATGTTCTGTATTAACACAATGTCTGGCATAGAAGCCATCTCCATTTTGATCTCTTGGACCTGGGTCTTCATCTCTGCCACTCTTATGTTTGCCGGCTTTTCACGTTGAAAATATCTCAACATCCGTTGCACATCATTCTCACCACATATATGCTCAACACCTTCTAATCCCTTTCCCCCATCCTTAACATAATACATGTAATCATCAGGTCCACAGCCCTCAACACCAATCATACAAACCATGGCCAAAAAGGATATATCTGACTTGTATGTTCTTCTAAAAACTGATTCTCTAGACTGGTAATGAAAACTAATTTCCCACTTTGGGTCATTCACACTACATAGATGAAAAAATTACAATGTTTAGGTCTCTAACATGTAACTAGTTTTAGATAACACTATTTTTAGTTAACATCTACTCCAATCTAACAATGAGCATCCAAATGTCAAGCTAATTAAGTAAGCATAGATAATAAGACATAGAAAATAGATGACAATACCTATCTATGTTGCCCGTATGATAAGGTAGATCGCACCAACGTCTGTTTGTACTCCGCACTGGTAAAGCCGTCGGCGACGAGTCTTGCATCTCGCACCAAATCTATTTCTAGGGTTGGGGGGGCTACGTTGAAAAACTAGTCGTGCCTAGCAAGTTATCTGGTGGGTTCTACTACAGGGTGCATCAACTGCAATTGAAAATTCCTACCTGCAGAACATCCAGGAACGTTCTACAAGAATGGATCACAAATAGCTACCACTAGACGTGCAGTGTCATGCAGCGGAAGTAGAGTTGAGGCATCGCGTCTCCGAAGTCATCTCCTCCTTGTCAATCTCCCACGTAGCCGATCGAATCCCATGAATAGGTTTGACGAAGCAGCGCAAGTGCATCACCTCTTATGGTATCCATGCGTGCAGGAGGAACATCGTCCGGCAGACTACTAGGTTCGATCATAGAACCGGCAGCGAGTGGAGGTGGCTAGTTGCATCTCATGCAAAGCCCTAGTGACGATGATGAAGCGATAACCTGAATCAGTGTGTGGCACCTCCACTATATATAGGCATATATCGCAGGCTCAACTGTTGGGCCTCACATGTATCCTAAAGCCCAAATTCTACTCGGTTATGATCTAAGTCTAGCTTGGATCACATCCGATCAATTATTTGTGTTGACAAAGGTATGCGATGTCAACTTACGCGAACATAATTTTGGATATTCCTATGGCACCATTTGGAATTGAAGGTTCATCTGCATGGTAGAGTATTTGACAAAAAAACTACCATAGTTGGGGTCATCGTCCCATTGAACTAGAACTTCCAAAATTTTGACACAAAGCTACCACTTTTTTCATAATTTGTCCCTTAAAACAACACCTTTCGACTGATGACTATTTTAGAGGGTTTAAACACAAAAGTGACATATGTGGCCCACATTTCATAGCCACGTGTCATTAATGGTGAACGGTCGGCACCTGACGGCTGATATCTTCCTGTACCATGACGACCATGTCCGAGTCAGTCAAAGCATCTGGCTGGCTCTCCACCTCCATCACTCACTCCCCCTCCCCATCTATCTCCCCCCTCCATCACTCAGTCTCCGCTGAGGTTGCTCTATTCTTCACTTCTCTGCTCATACTCTGGTAATGACAACGCGCCACCATCATGCCATCGTGGCCTAAAAACAAAGAGAGCTCCGATGATGACAAGTGAATGAGCGAGTTTAGTTGCATGTGGATGGAGTACTTTGTAAGTTAGCTCACCATGTCCTCTGCTCTCCTCTACTAGGGTTAGGGTTTGAAGATACTTATGATTTATCTTATTTAAGTTCATATCTATGAGTTGTTGTGGTTGAAATTTTTGTTCTTGTTACTGCAACAAACCCTTGACACTATGGTGGACCCTAGTTTCTATGGGCTTGTAGTTGAATGTGAGCCAAAGTGCATCTTGCACAAGAAGAGGCCAGGCAAGTTTGTGGCATTTGTGGCACTGACACAGGGAGGATTTTCATTGGTTGTACTACGAAGGTAAGAAGAACATTGTTTTGTTGTTGTTGTATTTCTCAAAAACTAAAGATTATGTGCACTTGTCTATTAGAATATCTCTTAATGTATGTGCTTAACTTGCTTGATTGGATGTGGTGCACTTTTCTTAATCTATGTGCAATGGAAAAAGAATTGCAATTACTTGAATATCTCTAAATGTATGTGTTGCATTTGTCTGCATGTTTTCTAGTTCCTATTTCTCTAAGTGTTGGTCTGAATTTTTCTGTGGTAGTGTAATTGTAGTAGAGAGTTGGTGTTGTGATGATGTGTGTGGATTTAGCTAGTGTTTATGTGTTCGTTCATCTCTTTGATTGTATTAGTCAGCAACTGGATTTTTTATAAATCTTATAGTCAATTTGACTGAATTTATCTAAGAGTAATATATCACTTTATTTTTAGGATGGTGTAAATTGTGGTGTTACACAGTGGGTAGATGCCCCTTGGCTTGCAATCCTGCAAAGGTGCCTAACCAAGCTTTGGTACATGTATCATGCGCAGAACCTTGGTAGAGTCCAGGACAATGAGGCTCATCAGACAGAGGTGGCAAAATTGAAGAAGGAACTTGATACATTGGCAATCGTTACATCCAGCTTGTGAATGATATATCCAACTTGTTTGACTATCAAGATGGAATGAAATATCATGACATGGATTACACTAGCCAGGCAATCAATGAACCGAAGGAGAAGAACCAACTGGAGGAGCAAGCAAAGATTGAGCTTCAAATGGAGAATCTTAACCTAAAAAAAGAACAGAGGTGCATTCTTTAGACTCAAGGTGATATAATCCATAACACAAGAAAGTCCATGAAGGAGATAGAGGTGGACAAAGACCTCCTTAAACAAGATAAGAAGAAGCTGGAGCATGTCATTATTGAGCTTTTGAAGGTTATTCATGGGTACAAGGAAATTTTGGACAAGATCAAGGAAATTGTCATGGAGGAGTGAAGTGCCATCTGTGGTTGGTAAGTATATATGAGGTATATATGAGATACATCTACTACAATCTAACAATGGACATCCAAATGTCAAGATAATTAAGTAAGCATAGCTAATAAGACATAGAAAATAGATGACAATACCTATCTATGTTGTTCGTATGATAAGGCAGCTCGCACCAACGTCTATTTGTACTCCACGCTGGTAAAGCCGCCGGCGATGAGCTACCTGACTTCTGTGATGGCCGTGAATCTAGTTGGGGAGTCTGCGTTGAAAAACCGGTCATGCCTATCAAGTTATTTGTTGGGTTCTACGGCAAGGTGCGTCGACTGCAATTGAAAATTCCTACATGCAGAACATCCAGGAACATGCTATGGGAATGGATCATTAATTGTTACCACTAGACGTGCAGTGCCGTGCAGCGGAAGTAGAGTTGAGGCATCACATCTCCGAAGTCGGCTCCTCCTTGTCGATCTCCCACGTAGCCGATCAAATCCCACGAATAGGTTTGACTAAGTGAGGCAAATGCATCACCTCTAACGGTATCCACGCGTGAAGGGGGAATATCATGTGGTAGACTGCTAGGTTCGATCATAGAATGACGGCGAGTGGAGGTGGCTAGTTGCAACACATGCAAATCCCTAGTGACGACGACAAAGCAATCATCTGAAAGAGTGTGTTGCACCTCCACTATATATAGGCATCTGTCGCGGGCTCAACTCTTGGGCCTCACATGGATACTAAATCCCAAATTCTACTCAGTTATGATCCAAGTCCAGCTTGGATCACATCCGATAAGTATCCTCTGATCTTGCCTTCCTTCACTTATGCGCATGGCCCCTTAGGTTCAAGTCGGTTTGGTCGCAGGTCGGATCACCTCCGACCTGCTCGGTTAGTAACAGCCTCTAGCAAGGCGTGTCAACCACCAAATAGACAATTGTAGCGACCCAGCCCAAAAATTGGAGTCTCTGTGCATACCATAGTAGTCCTTGGATCGAACTTGCTAGTACACACAATACTTCATGAAATAATATAGAGTTCAAGCACACACTTTATTACATCAAGGTCCTCAAAAGAGTATTTATTACAATAATATGGATGAAGGCCACCTAAATGAAATAATTGCGGAAGATTGAAAGGTAAATGAGTCCATCCATCTCCACGGGCAAATCCCTGGTTGCAGAACCACGACCTATCACACCTTAATCCTCGTCAAGAAACTCTACAACATGAGACATTGCAGTCATGTAGGTTAGCACATCGAATATGCCGGCAAAGTCACCGCAGAAAAAAGAAGATAATTCTATATATACATGCAACTTTGGCTATGGTGGAGGCTCTAAGTTTAATTTTTGCATAAAGCTAAATTTTCTATACATCAAAGGATAACAAATTGATCACTACAAAGTTGATATAATTAATGAGATGGTTCGGCCAACCCAATCCTCATCAAAGGATAACCCGTGGTTGACTTGCATGGCCCATGAATGCTTCAAAGAGCTAGATGTGTGTTTACTGCCACGGGCGGCGTCCTCGGATGCATACACCTCGGCTGCGAAGGCCGTGATCTGTTGCTTAGTACGGAGAGAGCATTTTGTGTTACCATTGATTATGATAACACCGCTGGTTCCTGGCATTTGAGCTTGAGATAAGCATAGTGCGGGACCGCGTTTAAGTGAGCAGACATTGTGCGCCCTAGTAGCGCATGGTACCCACTTTGAAAGGGGAAAATGACGAAGATTAACTCCTCGCATCTGAAGTTCTCGGGTGATCCAAAGATGACCTCCAGTGACATGTGTCTAGTGCAAGGAGCCTCAACACCTAGTATGACGCCTTTAAAGGTAGTGGTGCTTGGCTTGATTCGATATGAGTCAATGCCCATCTTCCTAACCGTGTCCTCATAGATTAAGTTGAGGCTACTTTGCATGTCCATATGGACGCGCGTGAGATGGAAACCATCAACGATTGGGTCCAGTACAAGTGTAGGTGGTCCACCATGCCTAATGTTGGTTGGATGGTTATGTATGTCGAATGTTATTGGGTAAGACGACCACGGGTTGAACTTCGGGGCTACTCGCTCTAATGCATAGATGTCTTGAAATGTGCGCTTCCTCTCCCTCTTGGGGATGTCGGTAACATAGATCATGTCCACCTCTGTTACCTCATTAGGAAACTTCTTTTGGCTTGCGTTGTTGGGCCGCCGAGGTGCGTCCTCATCTTCGTTGTGATTTTGGGCTTTATTTTGGCCCTGTGTTGCTACCTTGGCATCTTGTTTGAAGACCCAACAATTCCTATTAGCGTGGGTTACTGGTTTGACTTGAGTGTCATGGATTTGGCACGATCAATCTAGGACCTTGTCAAGCTGGCTGGTCCATCCTTATTCCTTTTAAATGATTACCTTTTCTGTATGGATCTAGGTCCGGTGAACCTTGCATTAACTGCGGTATCCACTATGTCACTCCTGCCATTTTTATGCATGTGCTTGTTTTTATAGCATCGAGCCTTTGCTTTGGTGTCGTGTGTCTCCGAAGTGCCTGCTAATACTTGTGATCTACGTTGGGTTTTTACCCGAAGAGGAGGGGAGGATGCAACACAGTACAGATAAGTGTTTCCCTTAGTGAGAGCCAAGGTAATAGAACCATGCAATTTCCCGTCTTCAGCACCAACATAGAAAATAGCACACACTTGCACCCAACACGGGCAAGAGTGTTGTCAATCCCCTTGAACTCATTACTTGCAAGCAATGAGTAGTGTAGATGATAGTTTGATAAACAGAAAATAGAAAATAAATGAAAAGTCAATAATGGTAGCAAGGTATTAAGAACGTTTGTAAATGTATTTGTGAATAGACACGAGGGGCTAGTTTTTCCTAGAGGCATCTCTCTTGTAGAAGGCATAAAGCGGATAAACAAATTACTGTTGGGAAATTGATAGAAAAGTGCAAAGTTATGAAATATTTATTCATGGCAATGATCATTACATATAGGCATCACATATGTAAGCAAGTAGACCGACTCATGTCTGCATCTACTACTATTACTCCACCCATCGACCACTATACAACATGCATCTAGAGTATTAAGTAACACAGAGTAATGCTTGGAGAACAATGACATGATGTAGACAAAGTAAATCCAATTAATATGAATAGACCCCATCGTTTTATCCTTAGCGGCAGCAATACAAATATGTGTCATGTCCCTTCCTATCACTGGGATTGAGCACCACAAGATTAAACCCACTACAATGCACCTCTCCCACTGAAGATAAATAAATCTAGTTTGCCAAACTACATCAATAGATCGGAGAGAATTATAAAGCTATCATATAATCATCCATATATATGAAAAGACCAGCAATCAACTCAATATAATCTCATTCATAATCTGAACATAAACCGACAATTCATCGGATCCCAAGAAACACACCACACAAAGTGATTACATCGAATAGATCATCGCGAAGATGCGATGAACTTTGTATTGAAGAACATAGAGATAGAGATATAGACATCTAGGTACTAACTATGGACCCATAGGTCTATGGTGAACTACTCACACATCACCATGAGAGCCGCAAGGTTGATGTAGAGGCCCTCTATTATCGACCTCCCCTTCGGTAGGGCATCGAAATAGAGCTCCAGATGGGAACACGGTGGAACAGATACTTGCGGTGGCGGAAAAAGTATTTCAGGAGGCTCTCTGAGGTTTTTAGGCTTAATGAGAATTTATAAGCCACAGAACAATGCCAGAGGACCAGGGAGGTGGCCCCAAGCCATTAGGGCGCAACCAGCCCCTAGGCACGACCTGTTGGCTTGGTGTCACCTCATATGCGCTCCGGTCCTCCTCCGAAGCTTCCAGGTCCTTATTTTGTCCAGAAAAAAGCGTCAAAAAGTTTTGGGGTATTTGGACATCGTTTGATATAGTAGTCCTAAAAAGCCAAAAACATGCAAAAAAATAACATCTCGCACTTGGCATTGGGTTAATATGTTAATGCTCAAAAATAATATAAATCAGCAAGTAAATGCCTAAAAAGCATCCTAGAATGATAATATAATAGCATGGAACAATAAAAATTTATAGATACGTTGGAGACGTATCACCTACCTCAGCATTGTGAGTGCTTCATGCGAGCCAACTAACTTCTCCCACACAAAAGCGGGTCATCAGAAAAGTAAGGGCTTCCATGGTACTTGGCTCGTCTTGGCCGAGTTGGAGGGAAAGACATTCATCTTAGATTTTGTTATTGGATGTAGCGATGGCTTCGGCATCGGAGCAGTCTATGCTGTGGTTCTTTTTCGTAAGGACCTTGTTCTAGAACTTTTGAGCAGATTCGCCTCGCTGCTGGGTGACACAACCAAGGTCATCGGCGTCCGGAGGTCGGGCGTAACTGCCTTGGAAATATTCCCTAAATGCATCTTCAAGGTCTTCCCAGCTACAAATATGGAGTGAGGAGGCAGGCTGTTAAGCCAATGCCTAGTTGCCCCCTTTAGCTTGAGTGGTAAATATTTGATGGCATGGAGGTTATCGCCATTAGCCATGTGTATGTGTAGAAGGAAATCTTCGATCGACACTGCTGGGTCTGTTGTGCCATTGTATTATTCTATATTGATGTGCTTAAACCCTTTTGGAAACTGATGTTCCATTACCCTGCCTGTAAAGCAGATCAGGTGGGATGGACCTCGGAACCAGTTTGTATCTCATCGGATGTTGGGGGAGAGTCGTTCATAGGCTTGATCTCGGGCACGTCCGTTCTTGTATAGCGAGGTGTCATAGCCATCGAGTCCGTCTAGAGTTGCGTCCTCTTGAGCCATTGATGGACCAAGGAGGCGCTCGATTTGCCTCAATGTGACGTGGAACATCGTGAGGGTTGAGGTAATCCACAGGGTCCTTGCCATAATGGCATGAAGTCGGTCGAGTATTGAGGTTTCATTACTAGCTTGTCCTGACCTCTAGGGGGTCGGTCAGGTGCGTCCGCGGCTAGTTTTTCATCAAACTCCGGCAACATACGCCTACATGGGTATGATTTTGGCGCACTACATTGTCGGCATTTGAGATCTTGTTCATCTGAGAGTACTTATACCCACTTGTCATTTGGGGCATTCACATTCGTTTGCATCTACTACTGCTTGTGTTTCATGCTTCGAGCGGTGGTGACAAGGTGCTACCGAAAGCGCTCTTGTTCTAAGAGGTCTTCGGAGACTATATAGTCCTTGGTACTAAGGCTCTTGTCTTACTCGCACTCTGGCATGTAATTGTCGTTGGCCCCTTCAAAGAGGTCATTGGGATCCGAGTCCTTGGGATTTTCGTCAGGATTGTTGTTCCGTATTGGGGAGGCTTTAGTGTCCTCTCTAGTGTTATAGGCCTCACCGGCCATTGCCTCGTCACCATTGGCGATGGTTTTATTGTCATTGTGTTCACCAGTAATGCCTGTTTGGCATCTACGCCGACGCCTTGGAGGGGATTTGGAAGTTGATCACCCACAAGTCTAGGGCGTCAACCATATGAATCTCGATAAGTAATTGTGTCGAACCCAACAAGGAGCAGAAGAACTGACAAGCGGTTTTCAGCAAGGTAATTTATGCAATCACAGAAATTGTAGGTAATAGGTACTTTTATATCAAGATAATTAGTAACGAGCAAGTAACAGTAACAATAAGTAAAGTGCAGCATGGTAGACCAATCCTTTTGTGGCAAAGGTCATGCCAAAACTATCTCTTATAATAAGAAAATTGTTCTTGAGGGTAGATGGGAATTTCATCTTGTCACTTTCATCATGTTGGTTTGATTCGTGTTTGCTACATTGATAATTTGATATGTGGGTGGACTGGTGCTTGGGTGTTGTTCTAACTTGAACAACCTCCCACTTATGACATCTTGAAAGGATCCGCAACTAGGAGAAAATTATTAGGATAACATCTAACCATAGCATTAAACATGTGGATCCAAATCAGCCCCTTACGAAGTAGCACATAAACTAGGGTTTAAGATTTTGTCACTCTAGCAAACCATCATCTAATAACCACTCCACAATGCATTCCCTTAGGCCCAAGGATGGTGAAGTGTCATGTAGTCGACATTCACATGACACCACTGAGGGAATCACAACATGAATATCATCAAAATATCGAACACATATCAAATTCACATGATTACTTGCAACATGACTTCTCCCATGACCTCAAGAACAAAGGTAACTACTCACAAATAATATGCATGGTCAAGATCATAGGGGTATTGAATAGCATAATATATATGAACATATAATCTTCCACCAAATAAACCATGTAGTAATCAACAACACGAGGTAATCAACACTACTAGTCACCCACAGGTACCAATCTGAGGTTCCGGTACAAACACTGAACACAAGATATGAACTAGGGTTTGAGAGGAGGTGGTGTTGCTGAAGATGTTGATGAAAAATTTCCTCCCAAACATGAGAGGGTTGTTGGTGTTTACAATGGATTCGATTTCCCCCTCCGCGAGGGAAGTTCCCCGATGGAATCATTCCGCCGGAGAGCAAAAGTGCTCCTGCCCAAGTTCCGCCTCAAGACGGCGGCGTTCCATCCCGAAAGTCATCTCCTCATTTTTTTCTAGGTCAAAACCACTTATATACCATAGGATGGGCTCCGAAGGTGGGCCATGCTGAGCACAACCCACTAGGGCGCGCCTAGGGGCCTGACACGCCATGGTATATTGTGCTCACCAGGGGTGGCCCCCTTTGGAAGTTATTTGCTCCAATATTTCTTATATATTCCATAAAAAAAACCATGAAGTTTCAACTCATTTGGAGATGTGCATAATAGGTATGTCTGTCATGCTTTTTTAGGTCCAGATTTCCAACTATCGATATTCTCCCTCTTTTTGAAACCTTGCAAATTATGAGAAAAGGCATTAGAAATACTCCATGAAGCATTATTATTCATAAAAACATTGTAAATAAAAGTAAGATATCATGATGCAAAATGGACATATCAACTCCCCCAAGCTTAGATCTCGCTTGTCCTCAAGCAAAAGCCGATATCGAAAAACATGTCCACATGGTTTGAGAGAGAGGTGTCAATAAAAACAAATACTAAACATATTAGTATCATGCTTATTATCATAATAGCAACAAACTTTATCATAGAACTCTTTCATATAACTTTCATTTCGTAAAAACATCATATAACTTTTCATGAACTAGTAACAATTCATCACAACATAGAAGTATAAAGCATAAACCTTATTGGAAACAAACAAACTATGTTCTCAGTCAACTTTGCAACTACAATTCATCATATTTTCAGGAAGGTTCTCGTGTCGGAGCCTTTTGGCAAGTACACATACTCAACCATCATTTAGTCTTCTATGAGTGCTAACACTCACAGCATACCCATGGGCAAAAAGTTTCAACCGGACACATAGAAAGATAGGGGATTATAGTTTCGCCTCCCAACATATTCACCTCAAGGGTGATGTTAACAACAATAACTCATGGTCACTCATATCCAATTGGATATATGTGCCTAGATATTTCCTCACCACATGATGCTTGCAAAAGGATAAAAATAAAAAGGAACAGGGAAGAATACTTTGACTCTTTCGTAAAAGTAAATGCATAAAGGTAAAAGATAGTCCCTTCGCAGAGGAAAGCAGATGTTGGCATGTGCTTTTTAGTTTGTATGCCAAATCCCTTAGTGCAGAAGAACGTCACGTTGTATTTCCTCTTGTGATAGCAACCTTTATTATGCAGTCTGTCGCTTTTATTACTTTGCCATCACAAGTTCGTGCAACGCTCAATTTTCTCTTACACTAATTAATCCAACACTTTTAGAAGCATTTTTTATTGCCTTAGTGCACCGATGGCAACTTACTTGAAGGATATTATTAAATACATAGGTGGGTATGGTGGACTCTTAAACATGAATTTGGGTTTTGGGTTTTTGGATGCACAATTAGTATCTCTACTTAGTGTGGAATTTTTGGCTAGCAAAGATATTGAGCAAGTACTGCATGTTGAAGGATCTATGACAATATAACTTCTATGTGAATATGAACAAGCTTAAATCAGTACGTTGTCTTGCTTGTCCAAAGTCAACAGTTTTGACATATAATATTTAATGGGGGCTCACAATCATAAAAGATGTCCAAGATAGTGTATTTGCATGTGAATCTTCTCTTCCCTAATTAAATTCTGTCATGAATTGCATCATTGACTAATGATATGTTTGTCAATCTCCAATAAATTTGAGCACTTATAGTTCACCTTATGTGATGTCATTACTCACCATAAGATTAGAATATGATCGTTTTCATTTCTTTTCTTTTCTTATGATTGCAACAAGAAAGTAAAGAAGCAAAGGCTCAAACTAAACTTTATTATATAACTCTCACTCGATTACATAGATAGATAGGTCACGAAACTAGCAAACGAAAATAGCTCATACTAAACTTTTATTCAACTAAATCATGAAAATGCTAAGGATGGAAATAAAAAAGCAAAGGTAAAAAGTGATGCTGATATGATACAGAGACATCTCCCAAAGATTGGCTCAAGCCAAGGGGAGTGCCCATACCCGTGTACTCAAGTCTCCTTTGGTGGTGCTGATGATGAAGGAGGTGGTGATGAAGAAGCGTCACACTTTGACCTCAATAAGTCCTCCAGTTTATGGATGACGCTCTGAAGGGTAATGATATACTCCTCTAGGAAAATATTTTCATGACTGAGAAACTTATTCTGAACATGAACCGCTTTGAAGGACCTAAAACCTTAAATTTCAATAGCGGTGAGGTGATCATAATAAGGTAGGAGGATATATTCTTCTTCCTCCTCCTCTGTTGGCATGGATTTCCATTCTTCATGAGCTTGATCCCTCATGACTCCCTTGCCCTTGTCTTCATTGTTGACTTCTTTTGGCTCCTCTCTCTTCATCTCAGTCTTCATCAAGCAAGCATCTTCTTCTACGTTATTGGAAGAGGAAGAAGACATGATGTCTGGCCTGATAGATCTGATTGGAAAAAGCACGAAACAAGAACTGAGGAAAATCTCGCGATGTGGTGGTTAAAACAATCAGAGATATATAGAGAATTTTTATTCTTGGAAAGCAAGCAAATGGAAGGAAAACAGAGTCGGGACGGTTCTCGAGGTGGGCACAACCCACAAGGCGCGCTAGGGAGGGCAGACATGCCCTGGTGTATCTTGCTCACCTCGGTTGCTTTCCTATTTATTTCACATTTTCCAAAAAAATTAATATTACAAAACTGACAAAAAATATTGTTGCGGATTTTTTGGAGTCTGTTTACTTACCGTATCACATACCTCTTCTTTTTCATGATTCTGGAGTGTTCCGAAAGGTTTCTCTTATGTGTTCCTCCGGTGTCATGGTTTGGATAACATTGCTTTCAACATTAATAGGCATACCTGAGATATAATGTTTAATTCTTTGTCCATTAACCACCTTCGGGTTAGTATCTTCGGCATTATTAATCTTAATAGCTCTAGAACGATAAACCTCTTCAATAACATAGGGTCCTTCCCATTTGGATAGAAGCTTTCCTGCCAAAAATCTGAAACGAGAGTTGTACAAAAGAACATATTCTCCAACTTTGAATTCTCACTTTTGGATTCTTTTGTGATGCCATCTATTTACTTTCTATTTAAATAATTTGGCTTTTTCATAAGCTTGGGTTCTCCATTCATCTAGTGAGCTAATATAAAATAACCTATTTTGACAGGCATGTTTGAAGTCATAATTGAGTTCTTTAATTGCCCAAAATGCTTTGTGTTCTAACTCTAGAGGCCAATTACAAGATTTCCATATACCATTTTGTATGGAGACATACCCATAGGATTTTTATAAGCTGTTCTATAGGCCCAAAGTGCGTCATCTAGTTTCGTAGACCAATTCTTTCGGGACCTATTGACAGTTTTTTGTAGTATTAATTTTATTTCTCTATTGCTAAGTTCAACTTGACCACAAGATTGAGGATGATAGGGTGATGCAATTCTATGGTTAGCATCATAGTTAGCAAGCATTTTATGGAAAGCACCATGAATAAAATGTGAACCACCATCAGTCATTAAGTATCTAAGGACTCCAAACCTTGGGCAGATAACTTCTTTAAGCATTTAAATGGAAGTGTTATGATCAAGACTACTAGTTAGAATAGCTTCTACCCACTTAGTGACAAAGTCAACAGCAACCAAAATATGAGTATACCCATTATAGGAAGGAAAAGGTCCCATATAAGCAGAACTCCAAACATCAAATGGCTCAACAATAAGTGAATAATTCATAGGCATTTCCTAACGCTTACCGGTGTTACCAATCCTTTGACATTCATCACAAGACAATACAAACTTACAGGCATCCTTGAATAGAGTAGGCCAATAAAAACCCGATTGTAATATCTTATAAGCAGTTCTATCTCCCGCATGATGTCCTCCATAAGCTTCAGAATGACATTTCTATAGGATTTGTTCCTTTCCATGCTCAGGTACACAACGTCTAATAATACCATCTACTCCTTTATAAAGATGTGGGTCATCCTAAAAGTAATGTCTTAACTCATAGAATAATTTTTTTCTTTTGTTGGTATGTGACACTAGGTGGTATATATTTAGCAACAATGTAGTTAGGATAATCAGCATACCATGGAGTGTTTTGAGAAACATTTATTGCAACTAATTGTTCATTAGGAAAGCTATCATCACTAGGTAGTGGCTCATCAAGAATATTTTCTAACCTAGATGACTTATGATCTACGGGGTTCTCAGCTCCTTTCCTATCAGTGATATGTAAATCAAATTCTTGAAGAAAGAGAACCCACCTAATGAGTCTAGGTTTAGCATCTTTCTTTTCCACAAAATATTTAATAGAAGCATGATCTGTGTGAACAATAACCTTTTCATCAACAATGTAAGATCTAAATTTATCACAAGAAAACACAATTGCTAAAATATCTTTTTTAGTAGTACCATAATTTCTTTGGGCGCTATCTAGAGTTTTGCTAGCATAATGGATAAGATTTAATTTCTTATCAACTCTTCGTCCTAGAACAGCACCAATAGCACAATCACTAGCATCACACATAAATTGAAAAGGCAAGTTCAGATCAGGTGGTTGAACAATAGGTGTAGTGGTTAAGGCTTTCTTAAGTGTTTCAAAGGCTTCTACACAATCATCATCAAAAACAAAGGGAATATCCTTTTGTAAAGGATTATTAAGAGGCCTAGAAATTTTGGAGAAGTCTTTAATAAACCTCCTATAGAAACCAGCATGATCAAGCAAACTTCGAATACCTTTAATATCTTTAGGACATGGCATTTTCTCAAGCATCAACTTTAGCTTGATCCACCTCAATGCATCGTTTGGTGATGTTATGACCCAAGACAATACCTTCGTTAACTATAAAGTGGCACTTCTCCCAATCCAAGACGAGATTAGTTTGTTTACGTCTTACCAAAACTCGATCAAGGATTCTTAAGCAATCATCAAAAGAAGTTCCATAAACGGTAAAATCATCCATGAAAACCTCCACAATCTTTTCACAAAAATCAGAGAATATAGCAGTCATACATCTTTGAAAGGTAGCAGGTGCATTGCATAAATCAAAAGGCATACGTCTATAAGCATAGGTTTGAAAAGGATATTTAAAAGGTTGTTTTCTCTTGATTAGATTGTGACACAGGTATTTGAGAGAAACCAAAATATCCATCCAGGAAACAAAAATGTGTGTGTTTAGATAATCTTTATAGCATTTGATCAATGAAAGGCACGGGGTAATGATCTTTTCAAGTAGCTTTATTTAATTTTCGAAAATCAATTACCATTCTATAGCAAGTAATAGTTCTTTGTGGGATAAGTTCATTTTTATCATTAGGAACAACAGTAATACCTCCTTTCCTAGGGACAAAATGAACGGGACTTACCCATCTACTATAAGCTATGGGATAGATTATACCTGCTTCCAGAAGCTTTAATATTTCAGTTCTTACCACTTATTTCATCTTAGGATTCAATCGTCGTTGGTGATCAACAACGGGTTTAGCATCGGGTTCCATATTGGTCTTGTGTTGACATAGAGTGTGACTAATGCCCTTAAGATCATCAAGAGTATATCCAATAGCAGGCCGGTGCTTCCTAAGAATTTTAAGAATCTTTCTTCTTCATGTTCTGAAAGGTTAGCACTAATAATAACAGGATATATCTTTTTCTCATCAAGATAAGCATACTTTAAAGTGTCAGGCAATTGTTTTAATTCAAACATAGGGTCACCTTTAGGTGGAGGAGGACCTCCTAGAGTTTCAATAGGTAAATTGTGTTTTAGTAGAGGTTGTCTTTCTAAGAATTTTATCTATTTCATTTATTTCACACAAGTGCATATCATTTTCATGTTCTAGCAAATATTGTTCTAGTGGATCAGTAGGAGGAACGATAATAGAAGTAAGACCAATTATTTCATACTTACTAGATAATTCTTTATCACGAGGTTGTCTACTAAACTTGGAAATATTAAACTCATGAGACACATCAGCAAACTCAACAGTGACGGTTTCTTTTTGACAATCTATCTTAGCATTAACAGTGTTCAACAAAGGTCTGCCAAAGATAATGGGACAAAAGTTATCTTGTGGGGAACCAAGAACTAGAAAATCAGTAGGATATTTTTGTAACATCCCAACATTTCATTTTGGAATGTTATGAAATATAGCTATGCATCATCATCACTTTGTTTGAATGAAATGAATTGTTGAAGTTCTTCTTTTGGATTTCTAAAAGTCCCCTTTCCTTTTCTCCATTTACTTGTTTCACTTATTTGAAAATCTCTCGAATTATTAAAAAAAAGAGGAGTAACATCAAACTCCACACCAGGAGCATCTTGGTGAATTATTTGAACAATAAAACTAGGGGTTTATTTGAAAGTTTATCTCAAAAGAATTTAAAATCAATTAGGCATTTTCTAAAAAATATTTTTTAAGTATTCATTTTGACACAGGAAAAATGTTCATTGAATGGCATTTATTCCCCTCATCATTCTGATATATATATTACCTATGTTTGGAAATGAATTGAATGCATTAAAGGATTTTAAACAATCTGGAAAATAGAAAAAAGAAACGTATTTAAACGTTTTAGTTAGCAAACCGGCCAGCCCACAACCTTTAAGCCCCGAGATCCCTCCGGATCGGTCACCGACGCACTGATCCTGCCCCCTCTCTCACTGACCCGTGGGACCCACCGTTCGACAGCTTCATCAACGCGCTCATCCCCTTCCCCTCCCCCCCGACCTCGTCGGCGATCCCTTCCCCACGGATCTCTCTCCCCTCTCCCTCTCCCGACCCGCACCTGGCCTATAAAAGCCCCTGCCCTCTTCGCACTCCGTTCCACCCCGAGCCCCCAATCCCCTTGCCGGAACGTCACCGCACCACCTCGCTAGAGTTCTGACTCCACCCGAACCCCCTAGAGCTCCGGGCCGTTGTCTCCGTCGTCCCCAGCCCCGTTTGACGCCACCATTCGATGTCGGATCTTCGACGCCGTTGTCTGAGCTCTTCGGATGCCGCCCCCGACCATGGCACAACCATCTCCGACAACCTCCAATGGCCGGCCGCCATCGACCTCGCCGGAAACGTCGATACCCCCCTCTGTAAGCCACACCCCGTGGACCGTTCGATCCAGATCCGACGCGTTAGATTAGATCACTTAAAATCCTGAACCGGTATCCTCTAACATTCGGTCGTCTGCCCGCAAACACCCGCACGTGCGCTCCTTCGACCAATAGGAATTCGCCACGTAGCCTCTGTCCGTTAGCTAATTTTTTCTTTTTCTGTTTATGTTTTAGAAAACATAATGTGTTCTGATTTTATTTTTGTTATATCTTTTAAACTAATTAGTGTATTAAATTGATTCTTTTTGCATTAGGTCACAAATTTCATGTAGTTTCATCCTGTAGTCTTAGATTTCAAATTTCAACTTTTTAATTTGAATCTAACCAAATTTTCTTAAATTGCTAAAATCTGTATAACTAGAGTTTAAAAATATATTTTTGTATGAATCTTTTTGCCACTGGTTTGTATTAGTTAGACCTATCATCCTACATTGTTCGAGGATTTTTGGATGAATTTGGTTAGGGTTTTTAATGAAAACAGAATCTGTTTAGTTCTTAATACAGTTTAGTTAGTTTGATTTTAGTTTTAGTTTTAATCTGAATTAGTTTAACTTTTGTTTTTAGATTTCATTAGGTTCTGTTATTTCAACATTAGGTGTATTATTTACTGTTAATAGAAATATTTTTCATTTGTTTTCTGCTCTAGTTTGAATAGGTAAATCTTCTTTTCACCTTTAGTATTGTTTAGAAAAATGCTTTGTAGTAAGTCTTTTTGCACAAATTTTTTATAATGAAATACTTTCCGTTTTCTAATAAAATTTTGTACTTACTTTCTGTTATCTAAATAGATAGTTGTTCAAAACAAATTATTTAATTGTTATGTCTTAGTAGAGATTTGACACCAAAAAATTTGGAGTCTTATACTTTGAGTGATTCTTCCTTTTGATTGTGCTATTTGTTTGTTGAAGTATTTGTTTACCTTGCTGTTGTATGAATTGTATTGTGGTTATTCTTATTGTTTGTTTTATTTGATTCGTTAGATCATCCGGAGTGCGAAGCTTGTTATCTAGAGTCACTTGAGTACGAGGATCGTCAGCAAGGCAAGTCACTTTAACCATGTATACCTATGTTTTTATTGCATTAGTTCTACCATTTCCCCAATTGCATGCAAAGTAGGTAATTTGGAAACTTGGTTACTTGATTTAGTATCATGTGGTAGGCACCCCTCAACCCTTTGACACATTGGCCCCGGGAAACGTTGATTTAATTTTGCTATGCTATTAGTAGACGGGGTTGGTTGTGTGATTCATGAGAGTTGTGAGATAATAATTTCAAGACCTACAAGATGATCAAGACTTCAAGACTCCGAGTTTTCAACATACCTCTGGGTGGATGATGGTTGAACGGCGCCCTGGAGAAACCAGTGGTTAGCCTAGGTGTTGCTGGAGAAGTGCCAGTATTCACGCGGAAAGGTCCACCCAGGCACAAAGAGATGGATGGATGCTTCAAGACCCAAGGCTTACCTGCACAGCCACAAGTCATTATGGGCTCTGGCTTGGTTGGATATCATGGTGACCCTGGACAGGCGGTGCTACGAGATGTAGAAGAACGGTAGGAAAGGATGGGCACCGACAGAGTCTCAGGGAAACCCTTTAGAAGACCATGTTTTGGTCATCCGTTTCTCAAACACCCTGAAGTGCGAGAAATCCAACGGAGGCGATCAAATCTTGTGGGTAACGTGTGCAAAACTCTGTAGAGTACCCAAACCTAATCGATTAGCCGTGTCCACAGTCATGGATAGTTTGAGCCAAAGGAACTAAAACTATCTGGAATTGTCAACACAAATAATTGATGTGGGTATTAATGACAACTTGGGTATGAGAATTGGTTGGTGGAACCATCTCATTAATCAACAAACATTGTAGTAATAACTTTTGCTCTCTCTTGTTGTAGCAAAAAAAATTGGCTTTATGCAAAAACTTACTACCCCACCTGCCATATATGCATATAGAATAGATGATTACTTTACACCCCCTCTTTTCTGACATTGTCAACATATTCAATATGCTGACCTACATAGCTGCAATGTATCATGTTGCAGAGTACATTTCTGACCAGGAGTGAGGATATGCTCTACGCTCGGTGAGATGCACTTGGAGTCAGATGGACTCAACTACCTTTGAAGCTTCCGCAAGATTAGTTATTCTCATGAGTTGGCCTTCAGCCACTTTATTGTAATTCTTATTGTAATAAAGAACTCGATATGAGATTTTCGATTAATAAAGCTGTGTGATTTCACTTTGATATATACATTGATGTACCGTGTGTGTACCAGCATGATCTTGGGATGGTACAGAAACACCGGAGATTCGACCTTTCTGGTCGGGTCACTACAGAAATGGTATCAGAGCACACGCTGACCGTAGGACGTAACCTTTAGGATTGGAAAAGCCTTAGGGTTTTTTCTCTTTTGTATTTAAAATTCTTATACTCTCATCTGCTCATTTCTGACTTCCCTCCGATTTATTTCAAAATTTATAGATGGCCACCTTCATCCCAGTTTTGATCATGGTGTTTTATCAGCCTGACGCGACGATGCCCTTTGGCAAGGAGCTGGTGAAGATCGTCAGGGATGTAAGGATCGCTTTGCCAAGAATCACCGGGACTCCTATCATGTCTTTTCCACAAGACGGTCGCTACAGGATCGAGGTGCACATCCCCGAAAAGACCTTTGGAAATCGTAAGGAACCCATTGACTTCAATTTTGTGGCACCCAGCTAGATTCTTGGGAGGGACATGGCGATTCACCGTGCCCTTGGACGTATTCAGGAGGAATACAGGGATTGCCCCATTTTGCCAGGACTCAGTGTGGTTTGTCGCAGGGATGCCAATGGAAATATCATAAACACTCCCACTGAAGACTCCACCCTTAACTATATCCAGACTTTGGAGACGCACATCAGGACCTTGGAGCTTTAGGTACATGCCGACACGAAGACGATCAAGAGGCTAATGAACCACGAGATTGACCTCGAAGATGACCTATGGGAAGCCAAGTACGAGCATGAGCATGAAGTGAGGGATTTCTTAGAGAGGATCAAGAAGCTGAACACTCGCATTGCAACTCTGGAGGAACAGCTGGACATGGGGGAAAATCTTCACCCAGAAGGAGACATGGCTCCCTTGATCAGCAATGATGATGACTATGAGGAGAGCGTCACCGGAGGAGGCCACATCACCATGTACTTTTGAGGAGAACTTTAGTTATGCCGCCATGTATCTTTATTTTCGTCGTTAAAGCGTAGGTCGATGCTTAGTTTGATTTGGAGACTGGTATCTCAATGTTTGAACCTTGAGTTGAATAAATGAATGAGTGTTTGGTGTGATATGTTTGTTGCATTGCATATGGGTAGTGAAATTTCCTTTTAGGTCCTTGTTCTATTCTAATTCTCACCTCTGTGAAAACAGCAAGATGCCTCCACGACGTGAGCCCGACTTCACCTTCCCGCCGGAACTCACACAACTTCTCCAGCAGCAGAATGCCTTGATGCAGTTGTTGATCCAGTAGCAGACCAACAACCACAACAACCACCCTCCACCTCAGGGCGACAACCTCACCCATTTTCTGAGGCTGAATCCACCAACTTTCTCCAACATCACTGAGCCCATTGTGGCAGATGATTGGCTCCACAAGATGGAGAGGGAACTCAACACCGCTGGATGCACTGAGGCTGAAAAGGTGTGTTTTGCCGCCCATCAACTGGAAGGACCAGCAGCTTCATGTTGGGAGAACTACACCACCACGTACCCCATTGCTGGTGCGACTTGGGAGCAGTTCAAGCTAGCTTTCCGCACTGCTCATGTCTCAGCTGGAGCCATGAGTCTGAAGAAGCGTGAGTTTCGCAACTTACGCCAGGGGAACCGCTCCGTGGCCCAGTATGTGGATGAATTCAGCATGTTGGCTCGTTATGCACCAGGAGATATGGCCGATGATGCAGCCAAACAGGAGAAGTTCCTGCAGGGACTCAACAATGAGTTGAGCGTGCAGCTAATGGTGGCTACTTTCAACAACTACCAGGAGCTGGTAGACAAGGCCCTCATCTTGGAAGGGAAGCAGCAACAAATTGAAAACCGCAAGAGAAGGTATGGATAGGGGAAGTCTAACTCTGGAGCTCAACAGAAGCCCCGCTACTCCCCGTACTCAGGGAATACCGGATCAGGAATCGGTAAGTATGGAGGACACACTCATCACGTGCACACCCATGGAGGCCACAACCATGGAGGAAATGGGAATAATCGTCCCAACAATGGCAACTTCAAGAATGGTAATGGAAGTGGGAATGGAAACCAACACCGTCCCGCTCCAGCTCAGAAGGATCTGAACCATATCACCTGTTTCAAGTGCCAGAAGACAAGGCATTATGCCACTGAATGCCCTCAGAACAAGCAGGGGAATGGAAATGGCAACATCAACGGCAACTCCGCAGCTAAGAAGCCAAATCCTTTTCCTCGTGCTCAGGTGAACCACATTGATGTGGAAGAAGTCTATGATCATTCCGAGACTCTGGTTGGTAAGTTTTTATTGCATTCACGTCCAGTTATGGTACTTTTTGATTCTGGTGCAACTCATTCATTCATATCAAGGGTAGTTGTGGAAAAGTATGGTTTACCCACCAGAACCCTTAGTCAGCCCATTAAGGTCAATTCCCCAGGAGGGATGATGATGGCAGGGATAGGATACCACACATTGAAACTCCATATAGGGAATCATGTTTTCCCCACCGACCTCATCGTCTTAGAATCCCAGGGATTGGATGTAATCCTAGGAATGGATTGGATGACCAAGTATGAAGGAAACCTTGATTGCCCCAGCAAATCTATTTTACTCACCACCCCAGAGAACAAGAGGATTAAGTATGTATCCCGACGCACACAGATGAGTGCTCGGTTAAATTCCCTCACAGGAGTTGTTCAGGAGGAAGTGCCAGTTGTACAAGACTTTCCAGATGTATTCCCAGAGGAATTACCAGGCATGCCACCAGAGAGAGAGATTGAGTTTCTGATAGAGTTACTACCAGGAACAACCCCAATTTCCAAGCGACCCTATCAGATGCCCACAAATGATTTAGTAGAAATCAAGAAGCAGATTAAGGAGCTATTGGATAAGGGATATATTCACCCAAGTTCTTCACCTTGGGGAGCCCCAATACTTTTGGTGGAGAAGAAAGATAAAACCTTGAGGATGGTGGTCGATTATCATGCATTGAACGAGGTAACTATCAAGAATAAGTACCCTCTGCCGATGATTAATGACCTGTTTGATCAGCTAGTAGGAGCCAAAGTATTCTCCAAGATCAATCTTCGATTAGGGTATCACCAACTGAAAATTCGTGAACAGGATATACCCAAAACAGCCTTCACCACAAGGTATGGCTTATATGAGTATACAGTCATGTCTTTTGGTTTGACTAATGCTCCTGCCTACTTCATGAATATGATGAACAAAGTGTTTATGGAATATCTGGACAAGTTTGTCGTGGTGTTCATCGATGACATTTTGATATTCTCCAAGAGCGAGGAAGAACACAAGGAACACTTGCGTTTAGTTCTGGAGAAGCTTAGAAAGCATCAGTTATATGCCAAGTTTAGTAAATGTGAATTCTGGCTAACGGAAGTCGGATTCCTTGGACATGTTATTTCCGGAGAAGGAATAGCAGTAGACCCCGCTAAGGTTGAAGCAGTCACTGAGTGGAAGTCACCCACCTCAGTTAAGGAGATCCGCAGTTTTCTCAGACTTGCAGGATATTATCGGAGGTTCATTGAGAATTTCTCAAAGATTGCCAAGCCGACGACCGAGTTGTTGAAGAAAGAGTCTAAGTATATTTGGAGTGAGGAATGTGAAGCCAGTTTCCAGGAGTTGAAGAAACGTTTGGTCACAGCCCCAGTGTTGATACTGCCAAATATTCGGAAGGACTTCCAGGTTTATTGTGACGCATCACGTCAAGGACTTGGAGGAGTACTGATGCAGGAGGGAAAGTTGTAGCCTATGCATCCAGATAGCTACAACCCCATGAGTTGAACTATGCCACCCATGATTTGGAACTAGCAGCCATAGTGCACGCACTCAAGACCTCGAGACATTTCCTAATCGGAAATAGTTGTGACATTTACACTGATCATAAAAGCCTGAAGTATATCTTCACATAGAAGGAGTTGAACCTCAGACAGCGGATATGGCTAGAGTTAATCAAGGACTATGACAGGAGACTGCGATACCATCCAGGAAAGGCAAACATTGTAGCAGATGCTTTGAGTCGGAAGAGTTATGTGAACACACTCATAGCCGGAGGATTACCCCAGGAGTTAACCGATGATCTCAGAGAGCTTCGGTTAGAGATAGTTCCAAAAGGATATGTTGCCACACTAGAGATTCAGTCCACCTTGACCGAAAGAATTTGTGAAGCCTAGAAATCTGACAAGGAGATAGCTGAGATAAAGCAGAGAATGAAGGATGGAAAAGCTAAAGACTTTCGTGAAGATGAAAAAGGTACTCTATGGTTTGAGAACCGAATCTATGTGCCCAATGACCCAGAGCTTAGGAAGTTGATACTTCAAGAATCCCACGATTCACCCTACTCGATACACCCAGGCAACACCAAGATGTACCTGGATTTGAAGGAAAGTTACTGGTGGACAGGTATGAAGAAGGATATTGCCGAACATGTTGCGGTATGTGATGTTTGTCAGCGAGTAAAGGCAGAACATCAGAAATCAGTAGGGTTACTCCAACCTTTGTCGATACCCGAGTGGAAATGGGATAAGCTTGGTATGGACTTCATCACAAGATTACCCAGGACCCATTGAGGTTATGATTCCATCTGGGTAGTGGTCGATCGCTTGACCAAGGTGGCTCATTTCATTCCAGTGAAGACCACCTATACCAGTGCTAAGTTAGCCAAGATATATATGACTAGGATCGTATGTCTGCGTGGACTTCCGAGGAGTATCGTGTCAGATAGAGGAACACAATTTACCTCAAAGTTTTGGCATCAGTTACATGAAACTTTGGGTACAAGGCTGGAATTCAGTACAACTTTTCATCCGCAGACCGATGGACAAACTGAGAGAGTCAACCAGATCTTGGAGGACATGTTGAGAGCTTGTGTGCTAGACTATGGGTCTAGTTGGGATGACAACTTCCCTTACGCAGAGTTCTCGTACAACAACAGTTATCAGACTAATCTGAAGATGGCCCCTTTTGAAGCTTTATAAAGAAGGAGGTGCAGAACACTATTGATGCGGGATGGTGTTGGAGACCAAAAACTTTTTGGTCCCGATCTTATCCGAGATTCTGAAGAAAAGGTCAAACTGATTCGAGACCGACTCAAGATAGCCCAATCCAGGCAGAAAAGCTATGCTGATAACAAACGCAAGGAGGTGATATATGAAGTGGTAGACCGAGCATATCTTCGTGTGTCCCCCCTTCGAGGAATCAAGAGGTTGGTGTTAAAGGAAAGTTAGCACCCAGATTCATAGGACCCTACCAAATTCTGGAACGTAGAGGCGAAGTTGCATACAAGCTGGAATTGCCGGAAGGATTGTCCGGAGTTCATGATGTTTTCCATGTTTCCCAGCTGAAGAAATGCCATGTTGATATGGCTGATATTCCTTTGAGAGACATAGTGCCCCTAGAGGCCATACAACTTGACAGTGACCTGACCTACAGGGAGAAGCCTGTCAGAATCCTCGAGACTACCAACAGAGTTACCCATAGCAGGACCATCAGGTTTGTAAGGTTTTGTGGAGTCACCACACCGAGGAAGAAGCCACCTGGGAACGCGAAGAAGATCTTCGTAGAGACCACCCGCACCTATTTTCTAGCCAACCCGAATCTCGAGGGCGAGATTCATCTTAAGGTGGGTAGGTTTGTAACATCCCAAAATTTCATTTTGGAATGTTATGAAATATAGCTATGCATCATCATCACTTTGTTTGAATGAAATGAATTGTTGAAGTTCTTCTCTTGGATTTCTAAAAGGCCCCTTTCCTTTTCTCCATTTACTTGTTTCACTTATTTGAAAATCTCTGGAATTATTCAAAAAAGAGAGGAGTAACATGACACTCCACACCAGGAGCATCTTGGTGAATTATTTGAACAATAAAACCAGGGGTTTATTCGCAAGTTTATCTCAAAGGAATTTAAAATCAATTAGGAATTTTCTGAAGAAAAAAATTAAGTATTCATTTTGACAGAGGAAAAATGTTCATTAAATAGCATTTATTCCCCTGATCATTTTGATATATATATATTCCCTATGTTTGGAAATGAATTGAATGCATTAAAGGATTTTAAACGTTCTGGAAAATAGAAAAGCAAACGTATTTAAACGTTTTAATTAGCAAACCGGCCGGCCCACAGCCTTTAAGCCCCGAGATCCCTCCGGATTAGTCACCGACGCACTGATCCCGCCCCCTCTCTCACTGACCCGCGAGACCCACCGTCCGGCAGCTTCATCAGCGTGCTCATCCCCTTCCCCTCGCCCCTGACCTTGCCGACGATCCCTTCCCCGTGGGTCTCTCTCCTCTCTCCCTCTCCCGACCCCACACCTGGCCTATGAAAGCCCCTGCCCTCTCCGCACTCCATTCCACCCCGAGCCCCCAATGCCCTCGCTAGAACGCCACCGCACCACCTCGCTGGAGTTCTGACTCCACTCGACCCCCCCAGAGCTCCGGGCCGTCGTCTCCGTCTTCCCAAGCCCCGTCCGACGACACCATTCGACGCCGGATCTTCGTCGTGGTTTTCTGAGCTCTTTGGATGCCGCCCCCGACCACTGCACGACCATCTCCAACCACCTCTGACGTCCGGCCGCCGTTGACCTCGCCGGAAACCTTGACACCCCCCTTTGTAAGCCACACCCCCCTGGACCGTTCGATCCAGATCCGATGCGTTAGATTAGATCGTCCGCCCGCAAACACCGGCACGCGTGCTCCTTCGACCAATAGGAAGTCGCCACGTAGCCTTTGTCTGTTAGCTAATTTTTTTCTTTTTCTGTTTCTGTTTTAGAAAACAGAATGTGTTCTAATTTTATTTTTGTTATATCTTTTAAAGTAATTAGTGCTTTAAATTGATTCTTTTTGAATTAGGTCACACATTTCATGTAGTTTCATCCTGTAGTGTTAGATTTCAAATTTGAACTTTAAAATTTGAATCTAACCATATTTTCTTAAATTACTAAAATCTGTATAACTAGAGTTTAAAAATATATTTTTGGATGAATCTTTTTGCCACTGGTTTGTATTAGTTAGACCTATCATCCTACATAGTTTGAGAATTTTTATGATGAATTTGTTTATGGTTTTTAACAAAAATAGAATCTGTTTAGGTCTTAATAGAGTTTAGTTAGTTTGATTTTAGTTTTAGTTTGAATCTGAATTAGTTTAACTTTCGTTTTTAGATTTCATTAGGTTCTGTTATTTGAACATTAGGTGTATTATTTCCTGTTAATAAAAATACTTTTAATTTGTTTTATGCTCTAGTTTGAATAGGTAAAACTTGTTTTCACCTTTAGTATTGTTTAGAAAAATGCTTTGTAGTAACTCTTTTTGTACAAATTTTTTATAATGAAATACTTTCTGTTTTCTAATAAAATTTTGTACTTAGTTTCTGTTATCTAAATGGCTAGTGGTTCAAAACAAATTTTTGACTTGTTATGTCTTAGTAGAGATTTGACACCAAAAATTTTAGAGTCTTATACTTTGAGTGATTCTTCCTTTTGATTGTGCTATTTGTTTGTTGAAGTATTTGTTTACCTTGCTATTGTATGAATTGTATTGTGGTTATGCTTATTGTGTGTTTTGTTTGATTCGTTAGATCATCCGGAGTGCGAAGCTTGTTATCTAGAGTCACTTGAGTACGAGGATCGTCAGCAAGGCAACTCACTTTAGCCATGTATACCTATGTTTTTATTGCATTAGTTCTACCATTTCCCCAATTGCATGCAAAGTAGGTAATTTGGAAACTTGGTTATTTGATTTAGTATCATGTGGTAGGCACCCCTCAACCCTTTGACACATTGGCCCCGGGAAACGTTGATTTAATTTTGCTATGCTATTAGTAGACGGGGTTGGTTGTGTGATTCATGAGAGTTGTGAGATAATAATTTCAAGACCTACAAGATGATCAAGACTTCAAGACTCCGAGTTTTCAACATACCTCTGGGTGGATGATGGTTGAACGGCGCCCTGGAGAAACCAGTGGTTAGCCTAGGTGTTGCTGGAGAAGTGCCAGTATTCACGCGGAAAGGTCCACCCAGGCACAAAGAGATGGATGGATGCTTCAAGACCCAAGGCTTACCTGCACAGCCACAAGTCATTATGGGCTCTGGCTTGGTTGGATATCATGGTGACCCTGGACAGGCGGTGCTACGAGATGTAGAAGAACGGTAGGAAAGGATGGGCACCGACAGAGTCTCAGGGAAACCCTTTAGAAGACCATGTTTTGGTTATCCGTTTCTCAAACACCCTGAAGTGCGAGAAATCCAACAGAGGCGATCAAATCTTGTGCGAAACGTGTGCAAAACTCTGCAGAGTACCCAAACCTAATCGATTAGCCGTGTCCACAGTCATCGACAGTTTGAGCCAAAGGAACTGAAACTATCTGGAATTCTCAACACAAATAATTGATGTGGGTATTAATGACAACTTGGGTATGAGAATTGGTTGGTGGAACCATCTCATTAATCAACCAACATTGTAGTAATAACTTTTGCTCTCGCTTGTTGTAGCAAAAAAATTGGCTTTATGCAAAAACTTACTACCCCACCTACCATATATGCATATAGAATAGATGATTACTTTACACCCCCTCTTTTGTGACATTGCCGGCATATTCAATATGCTAATCTACACGGCTGCAATGTATCATGTTGCAGAGTACTTTTCCGACCAGGAGTGAGGATACGCTCTACGCTCAGTGAGATGCCCTTGGAGTCAGATGGACTCAACTACCTTTGAAGCTTCCGCAAGATTAGTTATTCTCATGAGTTGGCCTTCAGCCACTTTATTGTAATTCTTATTGTAAGAAAGAACTCGATATGAGATTTTCGATTAATAAAGCTATGTGATTTCACTTTGATATATACATTGATGTATCGTGTGTGTACCAGCATGATCTTGGGATGGTACAGAAACACCGGAGATTCGACCTTTCAGGTCGGGTCACTATAATTCTCCCATACAAGACTTCAACATCTTTAACAATCCCAAGTGGTGTGGTGGTATCTGTATTAGCAAGTTTAATAGTAACACAAATATCTTCTATTTTAGTAGTTGCTATGTCATTCATAATTTCTTGGTATAAGGTAAAAGGAATAGCACTCACACTAGCACCCAAATCGCATAACCCATGATAGCAGTGATCTCCTATTTTAACCGAGATAACAGGCATGCCAACTACGGGTCTATGTTTATCTTTTTCATCGGGTTTAGCAATTCTAGCAGCTTCATCACAGAAGTAAATAGCATGCCCATCAATATTTTCTACCAAGAAATCTTTAAGCATAGCAACACTAGGTTATACTTTAATTTGTGTAGAGGGCTTAGGTGATTTAATATGACTGTTGTGAACCACAGTCGATACCTTAGCATGTTCCTTTATCCTAACAGGGAAAGGTGGTTTCTCAATATAAGTAGTAGGCACAACTGGATCAACATTGTAAATATAGTCTATTCTTTAGCTATGACTGGTTCTTTGATTTCTTATTGAATAGGGGGATGATATTTAAACCACTTCTTCTTAGGGGGATCAACATGAGTAGCAAATGATTCACAAAAGGAGGCTACTATCTCAGAGTCAAGTCCATATTTAGTGTTAAACTTGTGAAAAGCATCGATATTCATAAAATATTTAACACAATCAAACTCAAGCTTAATACCTGACTCATTAAATTCGTCGAGTTCCCAATCTTCAGAGTGGCGTTTAATTCTTTATAATAGATCCCACTTGAATTCAATAGTCTTCTTCATAAAAGAACTAGTACAAGGGTATCAAGCATGGATCGATCATTATGAGAATGCCGATCATAAATTTTTTGAATAGTAATTTCTCTCAAGATATCATGATTGGGGCATGAATATAACATTGACTTAAGCCTCCCCAACATAGAGCGATGATTTCTCCTTCATGAGGCCAAAGATTATATATATAATTCCAATCACGATTAACCGGATGCATAGGATAAAACTTTTGGTGGAATTCCAATTTCAATCGATTCTAGTTCCATGATCCAATTTCATCACATAGCCTATCCCATGTCAATGTTTTTACTTTCAAAGATAATGGGAAAAGCTTCTTCTTAACTTCATCTCCTGATAAACCTGTAAGCTTAAATAATCCACAAATTCCATCCACATGTATTAGGTGCATATCGGGATGTTCAATTATGTCTCCTACATAAGGATTAGCTAGCAGTTGTTCTATCATACCCAAAGGAATTTCATAATAAATATTTTCAGTAGGTGCATTAGGTTGAGGGGAAACTAATTGTGGTTCCGGTCGAGGTGGAGATACCCCGAACAAGCCCCTCAAAGGATTGTTATCCATAGTGACAAGTGACAATAAATTTCAACACATAATATAAGTTTTTCCTTACAAATTTCCACTTACCTAGAGCGCTTCACTCCCCGGCAATGACACTAGAAAAGAGTCTTAATGACCCACAAGTGTAGGGGGTCAATCGTAGTCCTTTCACTAAGTAAGAGTGCCGAACCCAACGAGGAGCACAAGGAAATGACAAGCGGTTTTCACCAAGGTAATTTTTGTAAGCACTGAAATTGTAGGTAATAGGTAGTTGGATAGCAAGATAATTGGTAACGAGCAAGTAACAGTAACAATAGGTAAAGTGCAGAAAGGTATCCCAATCCTTTTGTGGCAAAGGACATGCTAGAACTATATCTTATAATAAGCAAAGTGTTCTTGAGGGTGTTGGGGAATGTTGCATGGGAAACAAAAAATTTCCTACTCACACGCAAGATCTATCCATGGTGATGAGCATCTACGAGGGGGAGAGTGGATCTACATACCCTTGTAGATCGCTAAGCGAGAAGCATTAAGAAACACGGTTGATGTAGTCGAATGACTTCACGGTCCAAATCGCCGAGCATCCCGCGATCCCATCAAGATCTGTCCCGCGATCCCATCACGATCCGTCCCGCGATCCAATCACGAATCGTCTCGCGATCTTGATCACGGTCCTTCCGATCTAGCACCGAATGGACGGCACCTCCGCATTCAGCACACGTATAGGTCGATTACGATCTCCGCCTTCTTGATACAGCAAGAGGAAGCAGAGAGGTAGATGAGTTCACCAGCAGAGCGATGGCATTGCGGAGATGGTGGTGGAGTTATTCCAGCCGGGCTTCGCCTAAGCATCGCTGAAAACCGATCTAGAGGGGAAACTGCGATCTAGAGGAGAGGTAGCACGTGGCTGTTTTTCTGTGTCTCAAAACCCTCGAAACCTCTAGTATATATAGGAGGAGAGGAGGAGTCCTCCTCCAATCCTAGTAGGATTAGGACTCCTCCTTCCCACTTGGAAACTCTTTCCACCTTGTGTTTTTCCTTCCCAATCCACTCTAGCCGCATGGGCCCTTAGAGGAGGCTTCGGCTAGCCCACCAGGGGCTGGTTTATTTCCTCCCACAGCCCATTTAGCCTCTTGGGTCGAGACACCCCTCCCGATGGTCGCCCGGTACCGTCCCGGCACTCCCAGACTAGCGATGAGCCCGAAACTTTTTCGGTGACCAAACCAGGACTTCCTATATATCAATCTTTATCTCCAGCCCATTCTGGAGCTCCTCATGATGTCCGGGTTCTCATGTGGGACTCCAAACAACCTTCGATCACCACCATACATAAATCTATACTACCAAAACGTCACCGAACCTTAAGTGTGTAGACCCTGCGGGTTTGAGAACTATGTAGACATGAACGAGACACCTCTAAGGTCAATAACCAATAGAGGGATATGGATGCCCATATAGGTTCCTACATATTCTACAAAGATCTTTATCGGTTCAATCTCTATGTCAAGGATTCAATTAATCCCGTATGTTGTTCCCTTTGTTCTTTGGTATGTTATTTGCATGAGATTCGATCGTCGATATGTCTATACCTAGTTCAATCTCGTTACCGGCAAGTCTCTTTACTCGTTCCGTAATACATGATCCCATGGATAACTCTTTGGTCACATTGCTTGCAAGGCTTATAGTGATGTTGTATTACCGAGTGGGCCCTGAGATACCTCTCCGTCACACGGAGTAACAAATCCCAGTATTGATCCATGCCAACCCAACAGACACCTTGGGAGATACCTGTAGAGAACCTTTATATGTTGTGACGTTTGATACACACAAGGTACTCCTCCGGTGTCAGTGAGTTGCATGATCTCATGGTCATAGGAATAGATACTTGACATGCAGAAAACGGTAGCAATAAACTGACATGATCATATGCTACATTTACAGTTTGGGTCTTGTCTATCACATCATTCTCCTAATGATGTGATCCCGTTATCAAATGACATCTCATGTCTATGTCCGGGAAACCTTGACCATCTTCGATCCATGAGGAAGTCTACTAGGGACATGGTGTTGTCTATGTATCCACACATGTATCTGAGTTTCCGATCAATACAATTCTAGCATGGATAATAAACGATTATCACGAACAAGGAAATATCATAATAACTAATTTATTATTGCCTCTAGGGCATATTTCCAATAGTCTCCCACTTGCGCTAGAGTCAATAATCTAGTTCACATCACCATGTGATTCACATTATTATGAATCTAACACCCAGTGAGTTCTGCGGATCGATCATGCTTTGCATGTGAGAGAGGTCTTTTAGTCAAAGGGTCTGCGACATTCAGATCCGTGTGTACTTTTCAAATCTCTATGTCTTATTGTAGACACTGCTACCACACTCCACTTGGAGCTATTCCAAATTGGTTCTCCACTATACGTATCCGGATTGCTACTAAGAGTCATCCGGATTGGTGTTAAAGATTGTATCGACGTAAGTCTTTACGATGAACTCTTTATCTCCTCCATAATCGAGAAACATTTCCTTAGTCCTTTAGTTACTAAGGATAATCTTGACCATTGTCTAGTGATCCACTCCTGGATCACTTTTGTACCCCTTGACGTACTCATGGCAAGGCACACACAGGTGCAGTACACAAAATGGCATACTATACAGAGCCTATGGATAGGGCACGGGGCACAACCTTCGTCCTTTCCCTTTCTTCTATCATGGTCGATCTTTGAGTCTCACTCAACTTCACACCTTACAAATTAGGCAAGAACTCTTTCTTTGACTGATCCATTTTGAACTCTTTCAAAATCTTATCCAGGTATGTACTCATTGAAAGTCTCATCAAACGTCTTGATCTATCTCTATAGATATAAATGCCCAACAATTAAGTAGCTTTATCCAGGTCATCCTTTGAAAAAACTCTTTTCAAACAACCATTTATGCTTTCCAAAAATTCTACATCATTTCTGATCAACAATATGTCATCCACATATGCTTATCAGAAACTCTATAGTGCTCCCACTCACTTTATTGTAAATACAAGTTTCTCATAAACTTTGTATAGACTCAAAAACTTTGATCACCTCATCAAAGAGAATATTCCAAATCCGAGATGCTTGATCTAGCCCATACAAGTATTCCTGGAGCTTGCACACCTTTTAGCATCCTTAGGACTGACAAAACCTTCTGGTTATATCACATACAACCTTTCCTCAAGTAATCCTGTTAAGGAAACCATGTTTTGACATCTATCTGCCAGATTTCATAATTGAAAAATGCAACAACTACTAACATAATTCCAACAGACTTTAGCATCGCTACGAGTGAGAAAGTCTCATCACAGTCAACTCCTTGAACTTGTCAGAAACTTCTTTGCAACAAGTCGAGCTTTTATAAATGGTGACATTTACCATCAGCATTTGTCTTCATCTTAAAGGTCCATTTGTACTCGACGAACTGCCGTCCAACGAGCAAGTCTACCAAAGTCTATACTTGGTTTTCATACATGGATCATTTCTCAGATTTCATGGCATCTAACCATTTGTCGGAATCCGGGCCCATCGTCACTTCTCCATAGCTCGTAGGTTCATCATTGTCCAATAACATGACCTCCAACATAGGGTTGTCGTACCACTCAAGAGCAGTACGCGTCCTTGTCAACCTATGAGGTTTGATAGTAACTTGATACAATGCTTCATGGTCATCAACATTAACTTCCTCATCAACTGACATAGGCCCCACAGAAACATCTTTCTGCACTACGCTACTCTCTGGTTGAACAAAGGTTCAACAACCTCATCAAGTTCTATCTTCCTCCCACTCAATTGTTTCAAGAGAAACTCTTTCTCGAGAAAGGACCCAGTTTTAGCAACAAACACTTTGTACTCAGATCTGAGATAGAGGGTATACCCAACTGTTCTTAGGGTATTCTATGAAGATGCATTTGTCCGCTTTGGGTTAGAGCTCTTTAGGTGAAAACCCTTTTCACATAAGCATCGCAGCCCCAAACATTAAGAAATGACAGCTTAGGTTTCTGCCAAACCATATTGTGTCATCTCAATGGATTTAGATGGTTCCCTATTTACAGTGAATGTAGTTGTCTCTAATGCATAACCCAAAACGATAGTGGTAAGCCGATAAGAGACATCATAATTCGCACCATATCCAATAGAGCACGACTACGACATTCGGACACACCATCACACTATGCTGTTCCAGGTGGCGTGAGTTGCGACACAACTTTCACATTGTCTTAAGTTGTATACCAAACTCGTAACTCGGATATTCACCTCCACGATCATATCGTAGATATTTTATCTTTTTGTCACGATGATCTCAAACTTCACTCTAATTCTACTTGAACTTTTCAAATGATTCAGACTTGTGTTTCATTAAGTAAATCTACACTATATCTACTCAAATCATCAGTGAAGGCAAGAAAATAACGATATCCACCACAAGCTACAACACTCATTGGACCATATACATCAACATGTATCATTTCCAATAAGTCACTAGCCCGCTCCATCATACTGAAAACGGGGTCTTTAGTCATCTTGCCCAAGAGGCATGGTCCGCATGTCTCAACCGATTCGAAACCGAATGATTCCAAAGATCCATGAGCATGGAGTTTCTTGATGCTATTTATACCAATATGACATTTAGCGGCAGTGCCACAGGTATGTGGTACTATCATTATTAACTCTGCATCTTTTGGCATCATTGTTATGAACATGTGTATTACTACGATCAAGATTCAACAAACCATTCTCATTGGGTGGATGACCATTGAAGGTATTATTCATGTAAACAGAATAACCATTATTCTCTCACTTAAATAAATAACCGTATTGCAATAAACACGATCTAATCACGTTCATGCTCAACGCGAACAGCAAATAACATTTATTTAGGTTCATTACTAATCCCGAAGGCAGAGAGAGCGTGCGATGTTGATCACATCAACCATAGAAACAATTCCAACACACATCGCCACATCACCCTTAGCTAGTCTCCGTTTATTCCGTAGCTTTTATTTCGAGTTACTAACATTTGGCAACCGAACGGTATCCAATACCCCGGTGCTACTAGGAGTACTATCAAGGTACACATCAATTACATGTATATCAAATATACTTCTATCGACGTTGCTAGCCTTCTTATCTACCAAGTATCTACGGTTGTTTCGCTTCAGCGACCGCTCTCCTCATAATAGAAGCATTTAGTCTCGGGTTTGGGTTCAACTTCGGGTTGCTTCACTGGAGTAGCAACTTACTTGCCATCCATGAAGTTTCCCTCCTTACCCTTTCCCTTTTCGAAACTAGTGGTTTTACTAACCATCAACACATGATCCTCCTTCTTGATATCTACCTTTGCGGTGTCAAACATCGTGAACTAGCTCAGGGATCATCATTTCTATCCCTGGCATTTTATAGTTCATCACAAAGCTCTAGTAGCTTAGTGACAGTGACTTGGCGAACTATATCAATCACTATCTCATTTGGAAGATCAACTCCCACTCGATTCAAGCGATTGTAGTACCCAGACAATCTGAGCACATGATCAACGATTGAGGTATTCTCCTTCATCTTGCTAGCGAAGAAACTTTGTTGGAGATCTCACATCTCACAACACGGGCACGAGTCTGAGATCCCAATTTCAGCTCTTAGAACATCTCATATGTTCCGTGACGTTTCAAAATGTTTTGGAGCCTCAATTCAAAGTCGTAATGCATGACGCACTAAACTATCAAGTAGTTATCAGAACGTGCCTGTTAGATGTTCACAACATCTACATACAACGCTAGAGGGGGTGGCACACCAAGCGGTGCATTAAGGACATAAGCCTTCTGTGCAGCAATGAGGACAATCCTCAGATCACGGACCCAGTCCGCAATATTGCTACCATCATCTTTCAACTCTATTTCTCTAGGAACATATAAAAATTCAGGGGAGATAAAGCGTGAGCTAGTAATCTACAACATAATTTGCAAAGACACTATGGACAATGTTCATGTTAATGAGTTCAATTAATCATATTACTTAAGAACTCCCACTCAAATTGACATCCCTCTGGTCATTCGAGTGATACATGATCCAAATTCACCAACTCAAGTCCGATCATCAAGTGAGTTGAGGTGGTTTCAATGGTGAACATCATCATGTTGATCATATCTACTATATGACTCATGTTTGACCTTTCAGTCTTTTGTGTTCCGAGGCCATGTCTGTACATGCTAGGATCAACAACTTTAACCCGAGTGTTGCACATGTGCAACACTGGCTTGCACCCGTTGTATGTGAATGTACAGTCTATCACACCCGATCATCACGTGGTGTGTCAACACGATGAACTTTCGCAACGGTGCACACTCCGGGAGAAAACAATTTATCTTGAAATTTAAGTGAGGGATCACCTTATAATGCTATCGTCGTCCTAAGCAAAACAAGGTGCATAAAAGGATTAACATCACATGTAAATCAGAAGTGACATGATATGGCCATGAACTTGTGCTTTTGATCTCCAAACTTAAAGTACCGGCATGATCTCCATCATAATTGGCATGACACCATGATCTCCATAGCGCTTAATGATTGGCACGCATGTCATACAATAATTAAAGACAACCCTATGGCTCTTGCCAGTTGCTGTACTCATCGACATGCAAGTCGTGATATTCTATACAATATATGATCATCTCATACATCACATGTATCTCATCACGTAATTGGCCATATCACATCACAACATACCCTGCAAAAACAAGTTAGACGTCCTCTAATTGTTGTTGCATGTTTTACGTGGCTGCTACGGGTATCTAGCAAGAACAATTCTCACCTACGCAAAAACCACAATGGTGATACATAAGTTTCTTTTCAACCTTCTCAAGGACTGCCTTTGTCAAATCTGATCCAACTAAAGTAAGAGAAACAAACACCCGCCAGCCATCTTTGTGCAATGAAGTTACACGTCAGTCGATGTGTCACACCCTGTGTTTGTATCACCTTGCAATGTTTGAATTTATAAAATTTGGAGCCAATTAAAAAAAATTCAATGTTTGTGCTCGGTTGATTTGTTGCTTGCTTGCTTATTGAATTGTTGTGTATGGCACTCTTAGATTCTATCCCTCTTCATATTCATCTTCCTCGACCCAAACCTCTTGCCCAATGATCATGCCATGTGAATAGTGCCCAAAACTATTTTTATCAAATTTTATTTTGACCAAAAAGGATTTTTCCAAATTAGGTTTTCAAAAAACCCTAAATTGTGGTTGTGGTGAAGGCTTTACTTCAAACCTACTACATATAAGACTTTCCAAAACCACAAAATATTAATTTTAAAGATTATTAATATATTTTATTTAAAGGCTTTTTCTTAAGACCAAAACTGGTTTTGGAAAAATCATTTAAATGCTTTCAAAATATTTGAGAAAATTTAGGGAAACTCAGTGGACATATATTTTCCATATATATGAGTTTCAACACATGGGCACGTTCAAATCATGGACAAAACCCCTCAAAACCCTTTATGTTCAAATCAAGCTTTTGAAATATTTATATCAGAAATATTCTCAATAAATTCCAAAAAATTTCCATCAAGTCAACACTACCATAGGTGATGATCTTGCAAAGTTTCATCTCAATCCAAGATGATTTGGTTCATCAAACCATCCCAAAACCCTCCCTGTCCAGATTCAAATTTGAACAACTTTACATTGTGAAGTTTCTCCCCTTGACCCCAAACTTTGTGGACATGCTCTAATCAGCAAATAATGATCCTACACTAAGTGGTGCATCAAGCGTAATATCTTAGCATGACTAGATCTACAAGAACCAGAATCTGTTGATTTCTAGGTTTCCACAAAGTTACATTATGAACTTTCATGAAACTATCTCAAACATGGTGGTCAGGCTTATTTTTAACCACCATTTGATCCTGTCGAATCTCATGGCAAGAAAAGTCCAATTGCTTGCCCTAATCTCCATCAAACACCTTCATGTCAATTCTAGAAACCATTATTTTCTCCACTTCTACTATTTCTCATGCCTCCAAAATTTTACCACAGCTATCTGGTATTTCCTTTAACCCCTAGTAAATTTCTCTCGCCAAGGCTCATTGGGTAAGTGGGGTAAAACCCACATTTACCTCTATGTTTCACCATGGCAAGGACATTTCTACCCTCTACCTCCCCCATTTCCTTTTCCTCTATCCTCCCCTAGATCCTAGAGGATCTCCTAATCGTCTAGAAGCTAGTGAATATGCAGGGGCGCGTCCAGAGAACGCAAGCATGCCATGGCATGCCAAAGACATGCTCTGGAGCGCGCTATAGTGCATGTCCCCACTGTAGCAGGAGCACCCTGAGGGCTCCCGATAGCCTTGGGATGGGGGAAGCTGTCCCCCGAGGTTCCCTCGACATCTGCAACCCTCCAAAACATCACCCCCTCCTCCCTAGCTCTCTCTCGCCTCTGTTCATGCATGCCCGACACCGCCCGAGCCGGGCAACACGCGAGCTCGCACATGCGGGCACTAGGGCGTACCTCCTCCCTCTCTCTCCCTTCCGCTGGTCCTAGGCATAGCCCAGGAACACCCCTGACCCTTCTCCGGAGACCCTCAAGGCCTATAGCCCCTGCCTGCATCATCGCCAGTGCACACGTCCATGGTGGACCGAGGGCTGGCTATTAAAGCCACCCCAAAGGCCTCTCCTTCCCTATGCTGACCCTCCTAGTCCTCCAGAGTGGACCTACGCCACTATCTCGACCTCCCCGTGCTCGAGCACTCGGGATCGATCGGAGATTGCCACGGCGTCGCCACCGTCGATCTCCTGGTAGCGACCTCCTCCGGCCCTCCTTCTTCTCCAGCTATTCCTCCTTCGCCGCGCTGACTCGAACACCCCTCGTTCCATCCTCCTTGCATCTCGAGTCACACCCGACGACCTCCTCCAGAAGCTCCTCCGCCACAGGACCTCGTTGCTGGCGATCGGCGCCTCCCCATCGACCGTCTCCAACACCTCTCGACCAGCAGTGAGCCCCTGAGCATGTAGGTGCCCTCCATTCACCATCCCGTACCCTGTCGCTTCTCCGAGGAAGTTGATGAAAAGCAGGCCCCACTTTTCATCCTCCCCAGGTCCCCCGCCTCCTTCTCTCTCGCTGACCAGCCTGGCCCACTGGTCAGGTTAGAACCGGCGCACGCGCGCCAGGCTCGCGCGGGTCTGCTCCGCCGGCTAGGCCGATTCGGCCAGCTGCTTTTGGCCCATTCTCCTAAACCTTTTCTTTTTATTTTTCCCTGAAAACCCCAAAAAACACCCAGGACATATTATTTCTCCTAATGAGATAATTCCAACTACACAAACCTTAGAATATCCCATAGAATTTAACAGTGCCACTTGTGAAAAATATTGAAAATATTTTTTGTATTGCTTTATTTTAAAACCTAAGTTAGGCACCTTTTTTCCTCTATTTAATAATTTCCAAAATCTTTTACACAACAAAACCTTAGGAAAATATTTCTATTATAGTTTTCAATATTTATCAGAGTAGTGTAGCATTTTTAATATTAGCTTGTGTGCTCTGTTTTTGTGTGATGCTTATTTTTATCGCTATTTATTCGCGACGATAGATTGCTCTATTAATGAGGGAGTTGGACCCGAAGACTTTGAAGACCCTGAAGACTTTGTTGAGACAGGCAAGCAGACCTCTGAAAACTTTTTCATGCATGACATATATCACTTGTTGTTTCGATGATTGATCATGATGCAGTGCTCCTCATTCGGTGGGTTGCCTCCGATACTTCTACCATTGACACTTGCATCATGCATGACCCTACCACCTTATGAGGGTTATGGGGGTGGGTGTAGATAGGATGCTAGTAGATGATACGCAAGTGGGTTTGGGTCTATGCATAGTGATGGAAAGAAATAAATGATTTCAAAGACTTTTCGAAAACCCCGTCGGGTACCACTAATGCCCAAGGGAGATGATGATGAGTTGGGTGACCACTTGAGAAAAATGTGGTGTGCCGGGAGAGGATGAGGGTGTGTTTTCGAAAATGGAGGGTTTAAGATTTTTCGACCATCCAACCTTATATGTGCGACCATGATACCCCTTATGGGACGCGGCTTTGTTGAATACTATGGTTGGTGCTAGCAGGGAGCCTGCATTACTAGTGGCAAGGGTGAAGTGGTCACTCTCGAGACGGGGTCATCCCGGAAGTGGAAGACCATGCGCTGTCTTTACAGGCACCGGGCACACCGTTGCGTGCCATCATGGATGATACGTGCGTTGTATATCATGAGGGATGGCACCAAAGAGTGGACTCTTTGTCTAGTATCACCATGGGAAAGGCATTGTTCCGGTGCTTACCTCGGGGATATAATATACCGCGAGTCGTGGATGACACGGAAGTTCCCCGAGTCTTGTGGGAAAAGCGCGCAACCTCTGTAGAATGTAAAACTATTCGAATAGCCGTGTCCATGGTCAAGGACAGTTGGGTGGTGCTTCTTATGCCACGTTCAGATGTTTTCACAAACATGGTGTGAGTGTGTGTGTTGGTGACAAAGAGGTTACCTGAGCTAAATCCGGTGACTTAGCTTGACGATTAACTTAGTCCGATGACTTAGCATAATGATGGGTCATGAGATGTTCAACCCCTTCTTATGATGATATTTGTAGCTTGTTCATATGGATATTTGCCAACTGTTGACGCATGCTTACCTAGTAATTTGATCATGTCATTGCATTCAAAATTAGCTTTCCGCAAATTACCTACTTAGTGCTATACCATTCATCATTATTACTTGTTCCACAACTTGGGTTGCTTGCGAGTACATTCAAAGTATTCATTGGCTTGCCACTTGTTATTTAATTGGCCAGGCATGGAAGAAGAGGAGTATGTTGAAGACTTCGTTGGTGACGAACATGCGAACTAGGACGCCTCCCAGTTAGAATGCCTGTTGGTTAAGGCAGATGGCATGGGTTCACGCTCTCGATCAAGATTTCCGCTACTTGTTCTATTTAAGTGGTTGTCCCTCGTGGCCCTATCTATGTAAGACTAAACCTGCATGGTCTTTATTTGTGTCAGACGCTAAATGTGGATGTAAGACTCTTGTTATTCAGCTTCTGTGTGTTCAGTGAGCATTGATCTCTAGGATCACTGTACACATGCATTCGGTGATCACGACTTATGAGTCAGGGTCCCCACAAAGCTGGTATCAGAGCCACCCTGACTGTAGGAAGCCCTTAGTTAGCATGGACGTTAGTTAGGATAAAACCGTTTTCAAAACTACACATAGCACCTATACTTAGGAATTCTGCACTATTTACCTCTTCTGTTCTTCACACAACACTCTGATGACTCTCCCCCTTTCAACTTTTGTAGATGGCTATCGTACCCAAAGCCTTCCTGACATCCAACTTTCCCTTACTCCTTGGGGATAGCCTGGAGGAGTGCCAGTTGCGCCAACCACCCGTTTTTCTCTACCACAAGCACTGGGTCGATGCCGTCACGAAGGTGTACCACGTGGAGGTGGTCGTGAAGGCAAATGACTTCCTGACCAGTTGGTTCTTTGAAGGACCACGGATGGAGACCATGATACTTGTAGTCGAGTCAGCTGCACGCAAGGCACTCCTACACCTTCGAGACATCATTCTAGAGATGGCCGACGAGCCGGCTACTCGCTACGTTCCTTTCAGCAAGGATGATCTTGGCAAGAGTTGGACGCTGATTCCATCCAAGGAGGATGGCACACCACTCATGTTCTAGACCTACTTCAGCCTCTCCGCCTGTAGTCTGGTGCACAACCTAATTAAGGAGTCCATGAAGCTCCGTGAGGAACTTCACCACACCCGAGAGCTACTTCGTCAAGCCAACACAAAGCAAGACAAGATCAAGAAGGATGGAGTCCCCAAGGGACGACCAGCTGTCGCTTATCGAGGAGTACCCCCAACTAGAGATGCACCTACATGTCGTCATCCCATGAGTGCGAAGGAGTACCGTGAGCTCTTCACCGACCCGCCAGCAAAGCGTCATCGGGATAGACCTCCTCGTTCCCCGATCCCTTTGACCGGGAATGATGGCCGTTCGAATGACAAATAGGAGGAAGACCCAGAGGAGCGTGACTACGAGACCAAGCACTCCACCACCTGAGTCCGAGAACCTCTAGGGTAGGAACAGTCATGTATCCCTCATGTGAAGTCGTGTCCGTGTAATGGTTCATATGAAACCATGTGTGCTTGTTGTTTGTTTTGTTGTTTGTGTTTCGATGCAAGTCGTGCTTTTTCCTTAGGCAACATGTAAGCGGCTCCATCATTTATCTTAATATATGTTGGTCTTTCGACCTTTGTTTTACCACACTTGCACTCGACCGAACCCCTTAGGCGCGCTCTTCCATTGTTGCGTTTCCTCTCGTCTATCCCAGTTGTTTGACTTGGCTTCTCCAAACAGGATGGTGACTGCTACTTGCAATAGCTCCTTCGCCAACCTTGAAGCCGGCAACTCAAGATAGCAATAGGGAGCTCGCGGGGCTGCTCACGCTGGAGGACACCAGGAGCAGCCACAAGGCAACATTCCCCCGCCACCACCTCGACCGGACAACATGACCATAGCCTAGTTTCTCCAAGATCTCCGGGAGGAGTGCCAGGCCAACAATGCTACTATCCAGCAAATGGCTCAGGCCCTTGCGAACAACTAGCACCAAGGCAGGAACGGCAATGGCCGCTCCACTTTGTCCGAGTTCATGAGGAACTCGCCCCCAACTTTCACCGAGACTGCAGAACTATTGGATGCTGATGACTGAATCCACACCATTGAGGACCTCCTTGCACTGGTCAATTCCAATGAGGATCGTGAGAGGGTGATTTATTGCTCTCACTGCCTCGGAGGTACCGCCCGAGCTTGGTGGGAAGGATTCAAGGTCATGCAAGGTGAGCATGTGATCACTTGGAATGACTTCAAGGAAGGATTCCGCACCACCCACATTCCTTCTGGGATCATGGCTATCAAGAAGACAGAATTCCGAGCGCTGAAGCAAGGAAGTGGCTCTGTCAAAAAGTACCTGTAGAAGTTCAACCTGCTGTCAAGGTATGCACCTGAAGATGTCAGCACGGAGGCTGCCAAGAAGGAACACTTCATGGAGGGACTTCAACAAACCCTGCAGTATCAGCTCGTCGTCTGCAACTATCGTACCTTCTTCGACCTGGTGAACAAGGCCCTCATGCTGGAGGACAAGCATCATGCCATAGACGACACTCGCAAGAGCAAGACGATCAGCAAGGGTAGCCCTAGTAACCAGGAGCCTCACCCCTGGAAGCCAGCCCCAGCCAAGCCGACCTATCAGCCTCATCAAGCGAGACCTCCAGCGCCTCGTCCGAGCTACCAGCCTCAGCAGTATGCCAATCCCATGCCAGCCTACAACAACCCCAATAATAACAATGGAGGTAGGAACTACAACAGCAACCCTAGGCAAGTCAGTTGCTTTTCATGTGGTCAATCAGGACACATCTCTAAGCTCTGCCCCAACAAGAAGCCCGATGCACCATGCCCCAATGCTCCATCTCAAGGTCAAGGCCGTGGAGCACCACCAAGGAACCCAGCTCCCCGCAACCAGCCCAAAAATGGCATGGGTCGTATGAATCACATCACGGCATAGGAAGCCCAGAAAGACCCAGACGTCATACTGGGTACATTCCTCGTCAACACAACCCCAGCAACAGTAATGTTTGATTGTGGAGCTTCACATTCTTTTGTCACCCAAAAGTTTGCATTAGAGAGTGACATGAAACCTACACCCCTGGGTAGTCGTATGTTGATACAAACCCCGGGATCAGATATGAAGTCTGGGATAGGTTGTAAAGGAGTGGAGATTGACATCAACGAGGTAGACTTCCTAGCAGACCTTATAGTTCTGGATACACTAGGCTTGGACGTCATCCTTGGCATGAATTGGTTGACCAAAGACCAAGGCTTGTTAGACTGTGCCAAAAGGATCGTTACCATGACCAATAGCCAAGGACTGGAAGTCAAGTATGTCCCCAACCCTACCTCCACACAAGCCCCTTAGGCTAACTGTCTATTGGGAGTTGAGTTGGATCAAGTGCCAGTGGTATGTGAATACCCGGATGTGTTTCCAGATGAGCTGCTCGGAATGCCTCCTAACCGCGACATTGAGTTCATCATTGATCTTATGCCCGGATCAAGGCCCATCTATAAGAAGGCCTACAGTATGGGATCCGAAGAGTTGGCTGATTTGAAGAAGCAACTAGCAAAGCAGCTCAGAAAAGGATTCATTCGCCTAAGTGCCTCTCCTTGGGGATCACCTGTTCTATTTGTGTCAAAGAGGGACGGAACTATCAGACTCTATGTCGATTACCGTTCTCTCAATGAAGTCACAATAAAGAACAAGTAAGCACTCCCCAAGATTGAATACCTATTTGATCAGTTGAATGGAGCCAAGGTGTTCTCCAAGATCGACCTCATGTCTGGGTACTATCAGCTGAAGATCAGACCCCAAGACATTCCAAAGACGGCGTTTGTAACCCGGTATGGCTTGTATGATGCCACGGTCATGTCATTTGGGTTAACCAATGCCCCTTCCTACTTCATGTACCTCATGATTAAAGTCTTCATGGAGTACTTGGACAAGTTCATTGTCGTCTTCATTGATGACATACTCGTCGTCTCCAAGTCTGAAGAAGAGGATGAGGAACACTTGAGATTGGTCCTACAGAAGCTTTGAGAGCACCAGCTTTATGCCAAATTCAGCAAGTGTGAATCAGTGGATCCTGCCAAGACTGAAGCCGTGACTGAATGGCAAACTCCTATCACCGTGAAGGAAGTCAGGACCTTCCTCATCCTCGCGGGATATTACCGCAAGTTCCTGGGAGGGTTCTCAAGCATTGCCCGACCCATGACCCATCTTTTGAAGAAGGACAAGAAATTTGAATGGACAGATAATTGCGAGGAAAGCTTCTAGGAGCTCAAGAAGAGATTGACCACAACCCCAGTTTTGGCCACCCTTGATATTCGCAAGGAGTTTGTGATATATTGTGATGCATCAAGAACCGGGCTTGGAGGTGTTCTGATGCAAGAAGGCCGAGTTGTAGGATATCTATCCAGACAGCTACGACCTCATGACGATAACTACGCAAGTCATGATCTCGAGTTGGCAGCCGTGGTTCATGCCTTGAAGACCAAGCGACACTACCTTCTGGGGAAGCTATGTGATATATACATAGACCACAACAGTTTCAAGTATATTTTCACTCAAAGGGAACTGAACATGAGGCAGCGAAGATGGTTGGAGTGGATCAAGGATTACGACCTCAATGTTCAATACCACCCCGGAAAGGCTAAAGTGGTAGTAGACGCCTTAAGCAGAAAGGCTTGTTCCTTGAATGCCATGGTTAAGGAAAGGTTACTCTCCCTATACGAAGAGCTTGAAAGCTTCGGCTTGGAATTAGTTGCACCAGGATTGCTCGCCAACCTCAAAGCAAAGCCTACCTTGATGGATGACATCAAATAAGCTCAGAAGGGACATGAGAGCATTGAAGGCATCAAGAGGAAGATCATGGTCGGCAAGGCCCCGGGATTCTCAATGGATGAGCAAGGAGTTGTATGGTTTAGGAAGCGCATCTGCGTGCCCAATAAAGAGGAGCTCAAGAACCTGATCTTGCAAGAAGCTCATGACACTCCATACTCCATCCATCCTAGAGGAACCAAGATGTAGCAAGACCTCAAGGCAAGATTCTAGTGACATGGCATGAAACGGGAGATAGGCATGTTCGTTGCTAAGTGTGACACATGCTAGAGAGTCAAAGGTGAGTATCAGCGACCCGCTGGACTATTCCAACCTCTCAAAGTTCCTGAATGGAAGTGGGATAAAGTCAGGATGGATTTCATTACCGGATTACCCAGGTAAAGTAAAGGCCATGATTCAATTTGGGTCATTGTCGACCACCTGACCAAGGTAGCCCACTTCATTCTTGTCAGGACCACCTATGATGGAAGCCAGCTCGCAAACCTCTACATCAACTGCATCGTAAGTCTTCACGGAGTTCCAAAGGAAATCGTGTCGGACCGAGGAACCCAGTTCACCTCAAGATTCTAGAAGAAGTTTCAAGAAGCCATTGGAACCAAGCTCTCCTTCAACACTGCTTTTCACCCTCAGACCGGTGGGCAAACAGAACGAGTAAATCATATACTCGAAGATATGCTCTGTCTTGCCGTATGGAGCCAAGTGGGAGGATTGCCTACCATTCGCCGAGTTCTCCTAAAACAACAGCTATTCGTCGAGTCTTCAAATGGCACCATTTGAGGTGTTGTATGGACACAAGTGTCATACTCCCCTCAACTGGTCAAAGACCGGAGAAGGATCAATTTTTGGACCAGATATCCTCCGCGAGGCAGAAGAGCAAGTTCAACTCGTCCGAGAGCGCCTTGAGACCACCAAGTCAAGACAGAAGAGCTACGCAGACTCCCACCGCCGAGAAGTGAGATTCTGTGTCGATGACCATGTCTACCTTTGGGTCACGCCTCTCAAGGGAACCAAGCATTTCCATGTCAAAGGAAAGCTGGCACCAAGATACATTGGCTCCTTCAAGATCACCGCAATGCGAGGGGAAGTTGCCTACCAGCTAGAGCTACCTTCTGAGCTATCGGATGTGCACAACGTCTTTCATTTGTCACAACTCTAGAAGTGTCTGCAAGTCCCCAACCTCCCCGGCCTCTACAAGGACATCAACCATCAAGCCATCGATCTTCAGCCAGACATCACTTATCGTGAGAGGCCAGTTTGCATCCTGGATGAGGCAGAGCGTTGCACCCTAAGCCGCACCATCAATTACATCAAGGTCCAATGGAGCAACCACACTGAAGCGCAAGCAACCTGGGAGAGTGAAGACTATCTTAGATCAGAGTTCCCTTATCTCTTTAGCGCTTAGCCTAGGAATCTCGGGGATGAGATTCTTGTAAGGGGGTAGGTCTATCTCACCCTGTGTTTGTATCACCTTGCAATGTTTGGATTTATCAAATTTGGAGCCAATTAAAACTTTTTCAATGTTTATGCTTGGTTGATTTGTTGCATGCTTGCTTGTTGAATTGTTGTGTATGGCTTTCCCATGGTGATAATAAACAAAGAGTCCACTCGTTGGTGCCATCCCTCATGATATACATCACTCGTATCATCCATGAGGGTACTTAACGGTGCGCCCGGTGCCTATAAAGACAACACATGACCTTCCACTCATTGACGACCCCATCTCAAGAGTGACCACTTCACTCTTGCCACTAGTAATGCGGGCTCCTTGCTAGCATCAACCATAATAATCAACAAAGCCCTGTCCCATAAGGGGTATCATGGTCGTACATGTAAGGTTGGAATAACGGTCGCAACTTACTAAAAATATGTTCTTAGGGTTTTGCTGTGAAAAAGATTTTGGAAGTAAAATAAAAGAGGCAAAAAGGTGCTTGTATATAGGTTTTAAAATAAATCAGTACGAAAAACATACTCAAACATTTTTTACAAATGGCACTAATAAATTCTAGGGATTATTTCATGAATTTAGGTGGAAGAAAAATTGGCAGTGGATAAATATTTCACCCGATGGGATTTTTGGAAATCTACAGAAAAAAGAAAAAGGAAAAGGCTACTGTGCCCTTTCGGGCCAGAATGCCTGCGAGGAGCCGCGCACGGCAGGTTTGTTTTTAAACTTGCTCGCGGGCCCGGCCTACCAGCGAGAGAGAGGGGGGCGAGGGGATGACAGGTGGGCACCATCTGTCATCCCTCTCCTCGCGATAGCAGCGGAGGAGGGGCCCACCGGAGGGCTTTAGGCCACGATGGAGGGAATGGAGGGCACAGGCGGGTTCCTGGGAGCTACGCGCGTCGGAGGGGGGTTGCAGGGTCTCCGGGGAGAGAGGGGAATGCCGGCAAGGAGGAAACCCGATGGTGGCAGCGAGGGTTTGGGTCGGGTGGAGGCTCCCGACCACGGGGAAGAGAGCTCTGGGCACGGGGGAGGAGCGGAGGAAGAGGGGCAACAAGGAGGGGGGAGCAGGAGGCGTGGGGAGGCCTTAAATAGACGGGCCACCGGCTCACCGTGGACGTGGTGTGCCGGTGAGCACGGGGCGCTCACCTCAGGCCACGGGATCAGGCGAGGCCATTCCTAGAGGCTACCTATACACCATCCACATGCGGGAGGAGGGAAAGCAGCCAGGAGGATGGCCCGGGGGTGCATGGGTGCGAGCGCGGCCACTGGTCGGTTCGTACAGTGTCGTGCGTGCCCGAGAGATGAGGGGCGACTAGGCGGCATGCTACGGACGCCGAGGTGGCAGAGGGGATATGTTGGGGCGACCCGAGGTGGTTGGGGCTGCTCGTTGGTTGGCGGCTATAGTGCGGGTGTGCACTGTAGTGCGCTCCAGCACGCGAGCTCTGCATGCCAGGGCAATATTTGAGCCCCCCTGTGTGTCCCCTTGTGTCTTGGGGTATTGGAGATGCCCAAATGTTAGGGTAGGCTAGGGGTAAGCTCTAGAGGAGTCTTAGGGAAGAAGGAAATGGGGAGAGGGGATAGAAATGGTGCTGCCAGGGGTAGAAACAAGGGTTTCACCCCACCTCCTGGTGACTTGGGATCTTGGGGTTCTTACTGGAGGTAAAATACACCCATGAGAGATTGTGGTAGAAAGTTGGGGGCAAGCGTAAAAGGTTAAGAGGTAGAAATAGGGGTTTTACCAAATCACCAGAAGGGGTTTGGTGAAGTTTTGGTCAAGAAAGAATTACGATCTTACTGAGATTTTTAGCAGGGTCAAAGGTTAAGTAAAAATGAGATGCTCCACAAAATTTGAGCTCAAGGGGAAAAAGTTGATAATGGAAACTTGATGAACCCTAGAAATTGGCAGAATCAGATTTCTGTAGATCCAATGATGCTAGGCTTTAACCCTTGATGTACCACTTAGTGTATCATCACTATTTGTCCATTAGACCGTGCCCACAAAGTTTGAGTCCAAGGGGAGACACTTCACAATGTAAAGTTGCTCAAAATTGATTCTGGACAGGAATGGTTTTGGGATGATTTGATTAACCAAACCAACTTGGATTGGGATGAAACTTTGCAAGATCATCACCCATGACAGTGTTGACTTGCTGGAGTTTTAATGCAATTTATTGAGAATATTTCTTATAGAAATATTCCAAAAGTTTGATCTGAACAGAAAGGGTTTTGAGGGGTTTGGCCTATCATCTGATCATGCCCTTGTGTTGAAACTTATATATATGGAAAATATATGTCTAGTGAGTTTCTCTAATTTTTCTCAAATAATGTATTTAAATAAATTTTCCCTAGGAAAAACCATTTCTGGCCTTAAGAAAAATTCTTTAAATAAAATATGAAAATAATCTTTAAAAAAATATTTGATGGTTTTGGGAAGTCATATATATAGTAGGTCTGAAATAAAGCCTTTGGGAAAGAAGGGTCCACCTGAATTAAGGACTTGTAGTGCAAACCTCATTTCAGGGGGTTTTGGAAACTTAAATAAATCATTTTTGGTTAAAAAAAACTTGATAAAATGGTTTTGGGCACTATTGACATGGCATAATCATTGGACAAGGGGTTTGGATCAAGGAAGATGATTATGAAGTGGAATAGAACCTAGTAGTGCCATAAAACACAATCCACAAGCGAGCAATCAACATAGCAAGCAAGCGCAAGCACATCGAAAAGAGTTTTAGTTGGCTCCAAATTGTATAAACCCAAACATAACAATGTGCTACAAACACAGGGTGTGACATCTACATGAACCAGAATCTATTAATTTCTAGGTTTCCACAAAGTTACATTATGAACTTTCATCAAACCATCTCAAACTTGGTGGTCAGGCCTATTTTTAACCACCATTTGATCCTGTCAAATCTCATGGCAAGCAAAGTCCAATTGATTGCCCTGATGTCCATCAAACACCTTCTGGTCAATTCTATAAACCATTATTTTCTCCACTTCTACTATTTCCCTTGCCTCCAAAAATTTACCATAGCTATCTAGTATTGCCTTTCACCCCGAGTAACCTTGGCCAAGGATCATTGGGTAAGTGGGGTAAAACCCACATTTACCCCTGTGTTTCACCATGGCAGGGACATTTCTACCCTCTTCCACCCCCATTTCCTTTTCCTCTAGCCTCCCCCTAGCTCCTAGAGCATCTCCTAATCGTACAGAAGCTAGTAGACATGCAGGGGCGCGTCCAGAGCACGCAAGCATGCCATGGCATGCCAACGACATGCTCTGGAGCATGCTATAGTGAATGTCCGCACTGTAGCAGGAGCATCCTGAGGGCTCCCGACAACCTTGGGATGGGGGAAGCTATCCCTCGAGGTTCCCTCGACGTGTGGAACCCTCCAAAATACCGGCTCCCTCCTCCCTGGCTCTCATCGCCCCTGGTCACGCGTGCCCGACGCCGCCCGAGCCGGCCAACGCGCGAACTCGAACACGCAGGCACTAGGGCCTACCTCCACCCTCTCTCTCCCTCTTGCTAGTCCTAGGCATCGCCCAGGGAACACCCCTGCACCTTCTCCGCGGACCCCCGTGGCATGTAGCCCCCATTTGCGTCATCATCGGTGCACGCGTCCATGGTGGACTGGGGGCTGGCTATTTAAGCCACCCCCAAGGCCTCTCCTTCCCTCTGCTGACCCTCCTACTGCTCTAGAGCGGCCCTGCGCCACCAGCTCGACCTCCCCGTGCTCGAGCACTCGGGATCGACCGGAGATCGATGCGGCATCACCACCGTCGATATCCTGGTAGCGACCTCCTCCATCCCTCCTTCTTCTCTAGCTAGTACTCCCTTGCCGCGTTGACTCGAACCCCCTTGTGACCCGTCCTCCTTGCAGCTCGAGTCGTCCCCAACGACCTCCTCCCGGAGCTCCTCCGTCGTGCGACCTCGTCACCTGTGATCGGCGATTCCCCGTCGACCGTCTCCGGCACCACTCGATCGATGGCAATCCCCTGAGCACGTCGGTACCCTCCGTTCGCCTTCCCGTGCCCTATAGCCGCAGGTAAGCCTTCTAGCCCCTCCCTAGCCCGAGGAAGGTGATGACAAGCGGGCCCCGCTTGTCATCTTCCCCTGGTCCCCCGCCTCCCTCTCTCTCGCTGACCAGCCTGGCCCACTGGTCAGGTTTGAACTGGCAGTGCGCCAGGCTTGCGCGGGTCGGCCCCGCCGGCTGGGCCGATTCAGCCAACTGCTTTTGTCCCATACTCCTGAGCCTTTTCTTTTTCTTTTTCCCTGAAAACACCAAAAAACACCGAGGACATATTATTTGTCCTAATGACATAATTCCAACTCCACAAATCTTACAATATTCCATAGAATTCAATAGTGCCACTTGTGAAAAATGTTGAAAATATTTTTTGTATTGTTTTATTTTCAAACCTAATTTAGGCACCTTTTTGCCTCTGTTTAATAATTTCCAAAATCTTTTACACAACAAAACCTAAGGCAAATATTTTTATTATAGTTTTCAATATTTATTAGAGTAGTGTAGCATTTTTATTATTAGCTTGTGTGCTCTGTTTTTGTGTGATGCTTATTTTTATCACTATTTATTCGTGACGATATATTGCGCTATTGACGAGGGAGTTGAACCCGAAGACTTTGAAGACCCCGATGACTTTGTTGAGACAGGCAAGCAACCCTCTAGCCATGTTAAGAAACTTTTTCATGCATGACATATATCACTTGTTTCGATGATTGATCATGATGGGGTACTCCCCCTTCGGTGGGTTGCCTGCGATACTTCTACCATTGAAACTTGCATCGTGCATGACCCTACCACCTTATGAGGGTTATGCGGGTTGGTGTAGATAGGATGCTTCTAGATGCTATGCAAGTGGGTTCGGGTTTATGCATAGTGATGGAAAGAAAGAAATGATTTCAACGACTTTTCGAAAATCCTGTCTGGTGCCACTAATGCCCAAGGGAGATGATGATCGGTGGGGTGACCACTTGAGAAAGAAGTGGTGTGCCGGGACAGGATGAGGGTGTGTTTTCGAAAACGGAGTGTTTAAGATTTGTCGACCGTCCCAACCTTACATGTGCGACCACGATACCCCTTATGGGACGGGGATTTGTTGAATACTATGGTTGGTTCTAGCAGGGAGCCCACATTACTAGTGGCGAGGGTGAAGTGGTCACTCTCGAGACGGGGTCGTCCCGGAAGTGGAAGGCCATGCACTGTCTTTACAGGCACCGGGCACACTATTGCGTGCCCTCATGGATGATACGTGCGCTGTATATCATGAGGGATGGCACCAACGAGTGGACTGTTTGTTCAGTATCACCATGGGAAAGGCATGGTTCGGGTGCTTACCTCAGGTATGTAATATACCATAAGTCGTGGATGACACGGAAGTTCCCCGAGTCTTGTGGGTAAAGCGTGCAACCTCTGCAGAGTGTAAAACAATTGGAATAGCCGTGTCCATGGTCAAGTATAGTTGGGTGGTGCTGCCGATGCCACGTTCGGATGTTTTTGCAAACTTGATGTGAGTGTGTGTGTTGGTGACAAATAGGTTACCCAGACTTAGCTTGACGATTTACTAAGTCGGATGACTTAGCATAATGATGGGTCATGAGATGTTCAACCCCTTCTTATGATGATATCTGTAACTTGTTCATATGGATATCTGCCAACTGTTGACGCATGCTTACCTAGTAATTTGATCATGTCCTTGTACTCAAAATTAGCTTTGCGCAAATTACCTACTTAGTGCTATACCATTCATCATTATTACTTGTTCCACAACTTGGGTTGCTTGCGAATACATTCAAAGTACTCATTGGCTTTTCACTGGTTACTTAATTGGCCAGGCATGGAAGAACAGGAGTATGTTGAAGAGTCCGTTGGTGATGAACATGCGAACTAGGATGCCTTCAAGTGAGAATACCTGTAGGTTAAGGCAGATGGCATGGGTTCACGCTTTCGATCAAGATTTCTGCTACTTGGTCTATTTAAGTGTTTGGCCCTCGTGGCCCTATCTATGTAAGACTAACTCTCCATGATCTTTATTTTGTAAGACACTAAATGTGGATGTAAGATTCTTGTTATTCAGCTTCAGTGTGTTCAGTGAGCATTGATCTCTAGGATCACTATACATGTGCATCCAGTGATCACGACTTATGAGTCAGGGTCCCCACAGAGCTGGTATCAGAGCCATCCTGACTGTAGGAAGCTATTAGTTAGCATGGACGTTAGTTAGGATAAAAACATTTTCAAAAGTACACATAGCACCTATACTTAGGAATTCTTCACTATTTACCTCTTCTATTCTTCACACAATACTCTGCTGACTCTCCCCCTTTCAACTTTTGTAGATGGTCATCGTACCCGAAGCCTTCACGACATCCGGGTTTCCCTTACTCCTTGGGGATAGCTTTGAGAAGTGCCAGTTTCGCCAACCACCCATTTTTCTCTACCACGAGCACTGGGTCGATGCCGTCACGAAGGAGTACCACGTGGAGATGGCCGTGAAGGCAAATGATGACCCGAGCAGTTGGTTCTTTGAAGGACCATGGATGGAGACCATGATACTTGCAGTCGAGTCAGCTGCACACAAGGCACACCTACTTCGTCAAGCCAAGACAAAGCCAGACAAGATCAAGAAGGATGGAGCCCCCGAGGGATGACCAGCTGTCACTTATCGAGGAGAAGAACCCCCAGCTAGAGATGCACCTACATGTCGTCATCACATGAGTGTGAAGGAGTACCGTGAGCTCTTCACCGACCCGCCAGCAAAGGGTCTTCGGGACAGACCTCCTCGTTCCCCAACCCCTTCGACCAGGAATGATGCCCGTTCAGATGACGAATAGGAGGAAGACCCAGAGGAGCATGACTATGAGACCGAGCACTCCACCACCTGAGTCCGAGAACCCCTAGTGTAGTAGCAGTCATGTAACCCTCATGCGAAGTCGAGTCCATGTAATGGTTCATATGAATCCAGGTGTGGTCGTTGTTTGTTTTGTTGTTTGTGTTCCAATGCAAGTCGCGCTTTTTCCTTAGGCAACTTGTAAGCGACTCCATCGTCTATCTTAATATATTTTGGTCTTTCGACCTTTGTTTTACCACCTTGCACTCGACCGACCGCCTTAGGCGCGCTCTTCCATTGTTGCTTTTCCTCTCGTCTATCCTAGTTGTTTGACTTGGCTGCTCCAAACAGGAGGGTGATTGCTACCCGCAATAGCTCCTTCACCAACCCTGAAGCCGGCAACTCAAGCAGCAATAGGGAGCTGGTGGGGCTGCTCATGCTGGAGGACACCACGAGCAGCCACAAGGCGACATTCCCCCTCCACCACCTCCACCGGAGAACATGACCATAGCTCAGTTTCTCCAAGTTCTCCGGGAGGAGCACCAGGCTAACAATGCTGCTATCAAGCAGATGGCTCAGGCCCTTGCAAACAACTAGCTGCAAGGCAGGAACGACAATGGCCGCTCCACTTTGTCCGAGTTCATGAGGAACTCGCCCCAAACTTTCACCGAGACTGATGAACCGTTCGATGTTGATGAATGGATCCGCACCATCAAGGACATCCTTGCACTGGTCAATTGCAATGAGGATCGTGAGAGGGTTCTTTATGCCTCTCACTGCCTCGGAGGTACCGCCCGAGCTTGGTGGGACGGATTCAAGGTCATGCAAGGTGAGCATGTGATCACTTGGAATGACTTCAAGGAAGGATTCCGCACCACCCACATTCCTTCTGGGATCATGGCTATCAAGAAGAGAGAATTCCGAGCGCTGAAGGAAGGAAGTGGTTGTGTCAAGGAGTACCTGTAGAAGTTCAACCTGCTATCAAGGTATGCACCTGAAGATGTCAGCACGGAGGCTGCCAAGAAGGAACCCTTCATGGAGGGACTTTAACAGACTCTGCAGTATCAGCTCATCGTCTACGACTGTCGTACCTTCTTCGACCTGGTGAACAAGGCCCTCATGCTAGAGGACAAGCGTCGTGCCATATACAACACTCGCAAGCGCAAGATGATCAGCAAGGGTAGCTCTAGCAACCAGAAGCCTCGCCCCTGGAAGCCAGCCCCAGCCAAGCCGACCTATCAGCCATAGTAGGCTAGACCTCCTGCACCTCGTCCGAGCTACTAGCCTCAGCAGTATGCCAATCCCAGGCCAGCCTACAACAACCCCAATAACAACAATGGAGGCAAGAACTACAACATCAACCCTGGGCAAGTCACTTTCTTTGGATGTGGTCAGTCTCGACACATCTCTAAGCTCTGCCCCAACAAGAAGCCCGATGCACTGTGCTCTAATGCGCCAGCTCAAGGTCAAGGCCATGGAGCACCGCCAAGGAACACAGCTCCCCGCAACCAACCCAACAATGGTAAGGGTCGTGTGAACCACGTCACCGCAGAAGAAGCCTAGCAGGACCCGGACGTCATACTGGGTACGTTCCTCGTCGACTCAAGCCCACCAACAATATTGTTTGATTGTGGAGATTCGCATTCTTTTGTCACCCAAAAGTTTGCATTAGAGAGTGGCATGAACCTACACCCCTTGGTAGTCATATGTTGATACAAACACCAGGATCACTTATGAAGTATGGGATAGGTTGTAATGGAGTGGAGATTAACATCAACGAGGTAGACTTCCTAGTAGACCTTATAGTTCTGGATTCACCAGGCTTGGACGTCGTCCTTCGCATGAATTGGTTGACCAAGAACCAAGGCTTGTTAGACTGTGCCAAGAGGATTGTTACCATGACCAATAGCCAAGGACTGGAAGTCAAGTATGTCCCCAACCCTACCTCCACTCAAGCCCCTCAGGCTACCTGTCTATCGGGAGTTGAGTTGGATCAAGTGCCAGTGGTATGTGAATACCCGGATGTGTTCCCAGATGACCTGCCCAAAATGCCTCCTAACCGTGACATTGAGTTCATCATTGAGATTATGCCTGGATCAAGGCCCATCTATAAGAAGGATTACAGGATGGGATCTGAAGAGTTGGCTGATTTGAAGAAGCAACTGGCAGAGCAGCTCAGAAAAGGATTCATTCGCCCAAGTGCATCTCCTTGGGGATCACCTATTATATTTGTGTCAAAGAGGGATGGAACTATCAGACTTTGTGTCGATTACCATTCTCTCAATGAAGTCACAATAAAGAACAAGTGCCCACTCCCTAAGATTGAAGACCTGTTTGATTAGTTGAATGGAGCCAAGGTGTTCTCCAAGATCGACCTCAGGTCTGGGTACTATCATCTGAAGATCAGACACCAAGACATTCTGAAGACAGCGTTTGTAACCTGGTATGGCCTGTATGAATACACGGTCATGTCATTTGGGTTAACCAATGCCCCAGCCTACTTCATGTACCTCACGAATAAAGTCTTCATGGAGTACTTGGACAAGTTCATTGTCGTCTTCATTGATAACATACTCGTCTACTCCAAGTCTGAAGAACAGCATGAGGAACACTTGAGATTGGTCCTAGAGAAGCTTCGAGAGCACCAACTTTATGCCAAATTCAGAAAGTGTGAATTCTGGCTGCATGAAGTTGGATTCTTAGGTCATGTGTTGACTACAGAAGGATTATCAGTGGATCCTACCAAGATTGAAGACGTGACTGAATGGCAAACTCCTACCACCGTGAACGAAGTTAGGAGCTTCCTCGGACTCACGGGATATTACTGCAAGTTCGTGGAAGGGTTCTCAAGCATTGCCCGACCCATGACCTAGCTTTTGAAGAAGGAGAAGAAATTCGAATGGACAGCTAAGTGCAAGGAAAGCTTCGAGGAGCTCAAGAAGAGATTTACCACAACCCCAGTTTTGGCCACCCCTGATATTCACAAGGATTTTGTGATATATTGTGATGCATCAAGAACCGGGCTTGGAGGTGTTCTGATGCAAGAAGGCAGAGTTGTAGCATATCTATCCAGACAGCTACGACCTCATGAAGGGAACTACACAACTCATGATCTCGAGTTGGTAGCCATGGTTCATGCCTTGAAGACCTGGCAACACTACCTTCTGGGGAAGCAATGTGAGATATACACAGACCACAAGAGTTTGAAGTATATTTACATCCAAAGGGAACTAAACAAGAGGCAGCAAATATGGTTGGAGTTGATCAAGCATTACGACCTCAGTGTTCAATACCACCCCGGAAAGGCCAACGTGGTAACAGACGCCTTAAGCAGAAAGGCTTGTTCCTTGAATGCCATGGTTAAGGAAAGGTTACCCGCCCTGTACGAAGAGCTTGAAAGCTTCGGCTTTGAATTAGTTGCATCTGGATTCCTTGCCAACCTCGAAGCAAAGCCTACCTTGATGGATGACATCAAAGAAGGTCAGAAGGGACATGAGAGCATTGAAGGCATCACAACGAAGATCAAGGCAGGCAAGGCCCCGGGATTCTTGGTGGATGAGCAAGGAGTTGTATGGTTTGGGAAGCACATCTGCATGCCCAACAAAGTGGAGCTCAAGAACCTGATCTTGCAATAATCTCATGACACTCCATACTCCATCCATCCTGGAGGAACCAAGATGTATCAAGACCTCAAGGCAAGATTCTGGTGGCATGGCATAAAACGGGAGATAGGCACGTTCGTTCCTAAGTGTGACATATGCCTCAGCGACCCGCTAGACTATTGCAACCTCTCAAAGTGCCCAAATGGAAGTGGGATAAAGTCGGGGTGGATTTCATCACCGGATTACCCAGGTCAAGTAAAGGCCATGAGTCAATTTGGGTCATTGTCGACCACCTGACCAAGGTAGCCCACTTCATTCTCGTCAGGACCACCTATGATGGAAGCCAGCTCGCAAACCTCTACATCAACTACATCGGAAGTCTTCATGGAGTTCCAAAGGTAATCGTGTCCGACCAAGGAACCCAGTTCACCACAAGATTCTAGAAGAAGTTTCAAGAAGCCATGGGAACCAAGTTCTCCTTCAGCACTGCTTTTCACCCTCACACCGGTGGGCAAACAGAACGAGTAAATCGGATAGTAGAAGATATTCTCCACGCTTGTGTCTTGGCGTATGGAGCCAAGTGGGAAGATTGCCTACCATTCGACGAGTTCGCCTACAACAACAGCTATAAGTCGAGTCTTCAGATGGCACCATTCGAGGTGTTGTATGGACGCAAGTGTCGTACTCCCCTCAACTGGTCAGAGACCGGAGAAGGATTAGTATTGGACCAATATCCTTCGTGAGGCAGAAGAGAAAGTTCAACTCGTCTGAGAGCGCCTTGAGACCGCCAAGTCAAGACAGAAGAGCTACGCTGACTCCCACCGCCGAGAAGTGAGCTTATGTGTCGGTGACCATGTCTACCTTCGTGTAACGCCTCTCAAGGGAACCGAGCGTTTCCATGTCAAAGGAAAGATGACACCAAGATACATTGGCCCCTTCAAGATCATCGCGATGTGAGGGGAAGTTGCCTACCAGCTAGAGCTACCTTTCGAGCTGTCGGATGTGCACACCGTCTTTCAAGTGTCACAACTATAGAAGTGTCTACAAGTCCCCAACCGCCTCGACCTCTAAAAGGACATCGACCATCACGCCATCGATCTTCAGCCAGACCTCACTTATTGTGAGAGGCCAGTTTCCATTCTGGATGAGGTACAACATTGCACCCAAAACCGCACCATCAATTACTTCAAGGTCCAATGGAGCAACCACACTGAAGCTGAAGCAACCTGGGAGCGTGAAGACTATCTTAGATTGGAGTTTCCTTATCTCTTTAGCGCTTAGCCTAGGAATCTTGGGGACGAGATTCTTCTAAGGGGGGTAGGTCTGTCACACCTTGTGTTTGTATCACCTTGCAATGTTTGGATTTATAAAATTTGGAGCCAATTAAAACTTTCTTCAATGTTTGTGCTTGGTTGATTTGTTGCATGCTTGCTTGTTGAATTGTTGTGTATGGCACTCTTAGATTCTATCACTCTTCATATTCATCTTCCTTGACCCAAACCTCTTGTCCAATGATCATGCCATGTGAATAGTGCCCAAAACTATTTTTATCAAATTTTATTTTGACCAAAAAGGATTTGTCCAAATTAGGTTTTCAAAAACACCTGAATTAAGGATTGCATTGCAAGTCCTCAAATTGGGTGGATCCTTCTCCCCAAAAGGCTTTACTTCAAGCCTACTACATATAAGACTTTCGAAAACCACCAAATATTAATTTTAAAGATTATTCATATATTTTATTTGAAGGCTTTTTCTTAAGACCAGAAATGGTTTTCCATTGGGAAAAATTATTTAAATGCTTTCAAAATATTTGAGAAAATTTAGGGAAACTCAGTGGACATATATTTTCCATACAAATGAGCTTCAACACATGGGCATGTTAAAATCATGCGCAAAACCCCTGAAAACCCTTTATGTTCAAATCAAGCTTTTCAAATATTTCTATCAGAAATATTGTCAATAAATTCCAAGAAAATTCCATCAAGTCAACACTACCATAGGTAATGATCTTGCAAAGTTTCATCTTAATCCAAGATTATTTGGTTCATCAAACCATCCCAAAACCCTCCATGTCCACATTCAAATTTCACCAACTTTACATTGTGAAGTTTCTCCCCTTGACTCCAAACTTTGTGGACATGCTCTAATCACCAAATAATGATTGTATACTAAGTGGTGCATCAAGGGTAATAGCTTAGCATGACTAGATCTACAAGAACCAGAATCTATTGATTTCTAGGTTTCCACAAAGTTACATTATGAACTTTCATCAAACCATCTCAAACATGTGGTCAGGCCTATTTTTAATAACCATTTGATCTTGTCAAATCTCATGGCAAGCAAAGTCAAATTGCTTGCCCTAATCTCCATCAAACACCTTCTGGTCAATTCTAGAAACAATTATTTTCTCCACTTCTACTATTTCCCTTACCTCCAAAATTTTACCACAGCTATCTGGTATTGCCTTTCACCCGCAGTAAATTTCTATGTCCAAGGCTCATTGGGTAAGTGGGGTAAAACCCACATTTACCCCTCTATTTCACCATGGCAGGGACATTTCTACCCTCTTCCTCCCTCATTTCCTTTTCCTCTAGCCTCCCCCTAGCTCCTAGAGCATCTCCTAATCGTCCAAAAGCTAGTGGACATGGAGGGGTGTGTCCAGAGCCCGCAAGCATGCCATGGCATGCTAAAGACATGCTCTGGAGCGTGCTATAGTGCATGTCTGCACTGTAGCAGGAGCATCCCGAGAGGTCACGACAGCCTTGGGATGGAGGAAGTTGTCCCTTGAGGTTCCCTCGACGTCTGCAACCCTCCAAAACACCGGGCCCCTCCTCCCTGGCTCTCTCTCGCCCCTGATTGCGCATGCCCGACACCGCCCGAGCTGGCGAAGGCACGAGCTCGCATGTGCGGGCACTAGGGCCTACCTCCACCCTCTCTCTCCCTCCCGCTAGTCCTAGGCACCGCCCAGGAACACCCCTGACCCTTCTCCGCAGACCCCTGAGGCCTCTAGCTCCCCCCTGCGTCATCGCCGACTCACTCGTCCGCGGTGGACCGGGGGCTGGCTATTTAAAACACCCCCAAGGCCTGTCCTTCCCTCTACTAACCCTCCTACTCCTCCAGAGCGGCCCTGCGCCACCAGCTCGACCTCCCCATGCTCGAGCACTCGGGATCAATTGGAGATCGTTGCGGCATTGCCACCGTCGATATCCTGGTAGCGACCTCCTCCGACCCTCCTTCTTCTCCAGCTAGTACTCCCTCGCCGCACTAACTCGAACCCCCCTCGTTCCCGTTCTCCTTGCATCTCGAGTCAGCCCGATGAACTCCTCCCGAAGCTCCTCCGCCGCGGGACCTCGTCGTCGGTAATCTGTGCCACCCCATCGACCGTCTCCGGTACCTCTCGACCGGCGGCGAGCCCCTGAGCATGTCGGTGCCCTCTGTTTGCCTTTTCGTCCCCTGTAGCCGCCTGTAAGCCCTCTCGCCCCTACCTGGCTCGAGGAAGCTAATGACAAGTGGCCCCTGCTTGTCATCCTCCCCAGGTCTCCCGCCTCCCTCTCTCTCGCCGACCAGCCACTACTAGAAAAAAGGCTATTAGTGGCGCACCAGTTTTTCCTATTAATGGCGCACTATAGGTGCGCCACTATTAACATGCCACTAGTAACAAATAGTAATGGCGCACCTCTGGTGCGCCATTAGTATCCCATATAATAGTGACGCACCACATAGTGCGCCATTACTATGTCCAATAGTGCGCCATTACTATGCCTCCTAGGGGGCCATATTTACCTTCACCTATGCCCCCAAGTGCACCATTACTATGCCCCATAATGCGCCACTAGTATTTAGCCTTGGTGCGCCACTAATGCTAAATATGGTGCGCCACTACTGGGTCCATATTTTCCTTCAACTATGCCCCAAGTGCGCCATTACTATGCCCGATAATGTGCCACTGGTATTTATCTTGGTGCGCCACTAATGCTTAATATGGTGCGCCACTACTATGAATATTAGGAATTATTATGTTTTTCTTTTCTGGTATTTCTACATGTTACAAAATACATTACAGCACAAAATATAACATCACACAATAGAATTCATCATATTAGTCTCCAAATTCGAAATAGCGAACAAAGTTCAAACATTAGCCAAGTTTAGGTCTCAAGACATTAGCAAAGTTCATCATATTAGCCGAGTTTGTCGTCACATTACAAAGTCGATATCGATCATCTAAACTACCATCACATAGAAGAGAGTTGCGATCACGATGAGCATCATCGCGATGAAACTGGTCTTCATCCGGTTCCTCCTCCGCTCCCTCCTCTCTCCCGCTAGATAGCACGCATATCTAGCTTCCGCCTCTGCCCTAGTGGTGTACCCTTTGTAACTGTTACCGCTGAAACGGTGAACCTGTCTCCGACACTCCTCCCAGTCGTCGTAGACTTCGGGAACCTCACCCTTGTACACGACATACGACGGCATCTCTATGCACTAGACAAACAAAACGTTAGTTGCAATTCACAGATAATATATAAGCAATATATAAGTATGCAACAAAAGGATCGGAAGAGAAAAGCAACACATTAATAGCATGATTCATGGTCCTACTAATAAATATCATCGATTACATATAAGTTGAACGATTGTCCAAACTAAAGAGACATATAAGTTCATTAAAGTTTAATTACAACATGAGCTAATCGATATTTCAGAACTACATAGCATCAATACTTTCGACTCGACTCAGGGACCGGAGCGTGGATGAAGCCGCCATCTTTCGTGATGGTCATGAATGTGCGGTCGTTGTCAGCCTACATTTGTAGCGTTGTTTCTATTTCACTGTTGGACGGTTGACATTTGAGGTAGAACTACCCCGAGGTACGAAGGACATCTTGATAGATGATTTCCGCAAACTCCGATTGGATGCGAAAGAATTCTTGTCTGATGTCTGCGTCCTGGATTGCCGACAAGCATGTGGCCCATTCTTTGAGATTATTTGGTAGAGTAAGGTGATGAAGGTCCCGTACGATCGCCCGCATGTGATGGAGGGCATAGTAGGCATCCTTCTGACTGCTAGGCGGCTGCTTGATGCAGGGGAACGTCATTACGTGGGTGAACACGTGCTTGCCGTACCTAAAAATTGGCCTCCTGAAGGTGCCTCCAGATTTGGCATAGCCGAGGAGAGCATCATCAAGAACTTTCTTGATATTTGTGTAGTCTTTATTCGACTGATGGTCCGAGTCGAAATACGTGGCCATGGAATATTTCGGGCTTAAGAGGATGAGTGTGCAATGTGTGTCACTGCACAAAACACGGAATGTTAGAAAAAAAAGAACGATCAAAATCTAAGAAATCATATGTTACGGGGCGATGAGGGGATGACTTACTCGGAAAAGTAAGGCATGAGGAAGTTATCCTTATCTGGGTTCGCTAGAATGACGCCTTCGAGGTATAAACTCGCGACTTGCCGGTTCCCAGCACTGCCCAAGATCTTGGCACACATGTAGAAGGGGTCAACTATCACGATGTCTAGGGTCTTGTCTCTAATGATCCGCATCTCCACAATGAGCGAAAATAGCCGAACGAAGGTGTAGTGCAGCGGATAAAGGTTAAACATAGCGAAGATGTCATCAAACCACAGGACGATCATATGCCCGATGGTGCTATCGACAAAGCGCTAGCCCTCTGGCACCTTGGCCACGAGAACCGGGTATGCCACATCATTCTCGGAGAGACGCCGCTTCTCCATAGAAAGAACACCGTCATGCAGACTCCGCATAGCACCGGTTGCAGCATTGAGCAGATTAGTCGGTAGCATCGGTCTACCCGCCACATGCACCCTCCTCGAGATATCCTTAGGTATTGGTGGCCCGTCCTGAGCACGGATCGTACTCGGTGCCGGCTGGCTCGCACACTTGTTGTTTTTTCTTTTCCGTCCCTTCTGCTTCTTCTACTGTAATGGGATCGAGTTCTGCTCAGAGACCACCTTCTTGAGTGTGTTGGGGCTGATAATATTTCGCACCTCGGCTATTTGAGTCTCGATGAAGGCGGCGGCTGGAGGCGTCTCCTGAGAACTGAATAGACGACGCCTGTTGCAATTGGGTTTCTCCACGGTACCAGCTAGATCGCGATCGTCTTTTGCAGGGTTGAGTTCTTGAGAAGGAGGCCCCAAGAATTCTTCACCGTACCCATCTTCGTTGATGTACTTATCAATGTTGGAAAATGTACCGTCATCGTCGTCCGGATCCTGTGCCATATGCATGTCCGGATCAGCTGACGGCGGTAGCGTTGCAGCGGACTTGCCATGGCTTGGCGCCGGCACGACTGGCGGTGTTGTCTATGGGGTGGTGTCCCCCGCCCCCAAACGAATCTGGCTCTTCGGCCAAAGCATGGACCAATTTAAGCAGACACTGAGGGTCATCACATCATCTTCGTCAACCCCAGGGGGTCGATACGAAGGTAACAAGTCATCGCAGCCCCGCAGCACCCGAACCAGTTGAACCCTATACACGGTGGGTGGCATCGGATTACCGTGGAACACGCGGTTGCCCGGTTCAACGATTTTGGCGTTGGCGACATCGATCAACTCGCTGTCCACGAAGTGCAGGAGAGTGCATGGAACGTTGGCGGCACCCTACGAAAACATGTAGGGCGTCAGGGATACCCAGTCAAAGGCAAGGAGATGAAGTCATCGGCTGAGGCTTAGTTACCGTGATGGCATCGAGCTCAGCTAATGTCGAGGAACCGCCAACGGCGGGCGTGCAAGTGATGGAGGGGCCGCTTGCTGCCAAGGTGCCGGCCGGTGTGTTCTTCCCACACCTGGGTGCATTAAGCTCCAATATCGGTGCTGACGCCGGAGACCCCAATGCCACCTCCGCCGGAGACACCAATGCCGGCGCATTGTGCTAGTTGCTTCCCATGAAGTTGGGAATCGGGGGCGGCCCCTGTTGGCCGCCCGCAATCCACCCTCGCAGCCCCTCAAGCAAGGAAGGCATAATGGCGGTGATCGTTGCTCCCAGTTGGTCTCGCACTTGCTCTTGTTCTATCTCCGGAATCCGCGCCACTTGTGCCTTGAGTTATTTAACCTCGCGCTCCTGGCTTTCCAAGCTGGTCTTTCTCTCCTTTCGCCTAGCCTTATAGTATTACGACCATTTCGTGGACAAGCCTTCGCCAGCCACACGACCAGCTGACGATGGCTTACTAAACTTATCCTTGTGTTTCATTACGTTCAACGCCCTATTTAAAGTGGTGTCCCAAGGGGCAGACGGGGAGCTCTGAGACCCCGCGCTACTGCTTTCAGTTTCCTGCAGAAGGAACGTGAACCATTTAGAAATTTGGCTTCATTAATTAGAATGCAACCATATGGAGCTAATTACGCGGGGGTGTATTCCTAACCAGAACACGCTCAAGCTCCTTCACCTTCGGATCCGTGCTAAGCTCCCCTGTTACCGGGTCCACCTTGTACCGGGCCCTGACGTAATTCCTGGTCTGCTTTTCATGGTGTTTATTGAAGAGGGGCGGTAGGCCTTGCTCGGCACGCTCCGTGTCCTCCTTGTCCCATTTAGATTCCGCCACTCTGTAACCGCCGGGACCGAGTTTGTGGACCCCTAAGTTCAAGTCCCGCATATCTTTCCCCCACTAACTTGATTCCGCGGATGCGTTGCTCTCGCACTTGATCTCGAACTCCAGGTAGTCAGCTTCACTGATCGAAGGATTTGTCTCCTTGATCTTCTCATAACTATCACCACTTACAATCCTTCTCTTCACCGCGACTCTCCAAGTAGCCAGGGCCGTGCTCATCTATGTGAGGGCGGCACTATTCACTTTATTCCCTGAGAGGTATGTGTTTGCGAAGTCACCGGGGAACTTGTATCGTTCGTGCAGCTTTGTGAAGAGGAGGTTGCGCAAATTCCCTCGGTCACGATGCCTTAGGTTCTCGGTGTTGATCGAGACGATGCTCCGAAGAATGCACCCGAGTTGTCCCGCGTACCCACGGATTAATTCTTTGGGCACCGTTGGATGCCCACTGGAGGACACTTCGGTAAATTCCTCCTTGACAGTGTCGAGCACGTTCGGGCGCCGGTCCTTCCATTGCCTCTTCGGTTGGCTGCCATCTATGCGTTCGCTGCCATCATCAGTGGTGGCATCCCCGGCGGCACCATCAGTGGTGTCATCCCCGACGCCACTAGGGGTTGTGTAGTCGGGATCGGTGTCTTCCGCGGCGTCCTCATAGCGGTGATGTTCTTCCTCCATCTCCTGGGATAGCTCCTAGAATGGCTTACCCGAACCGCCGGCCTCATCGTTGTCGGCCATGTTCACTCTAAATAGGAAAAAAGGCTACTAGAGTTATTGGATGAGATCAGGGTAGTATCTATTCTTCTCAGATTTAGAGGAAAACAAAGAATAAAATATGTAAAATGTTGATTAATTTTTGTTTCGGTTGAGAATCGGGCACCTTCTAGGTCAAGAAAATTGGGCATGACCTTTGCTAATTTTCTTGACCAAGGAATGCCCCATTATAACCGAAACGGAAATTAATCAATCAGGAGAAAGGGTAACTATTTGTCCCTGCACAAATATTGAACTGAAGGAGCCTCAGTTCAGTTGTGGCGCCCTTGAACAAGTGATCATCAAGCTCAGGCTAGTGACCTGCTTGAGCCAAATTATCAACGGCAGCATTCAACTTAATCTGTAGCTTCAGTGTGTCATGCCCAACTGATCATAAGGTTGATGTGCATATAGGAACCCAAATTGTCATCTTTCCTTACCAAATTTGACATGTATAAAAACATGCATACGTGTCAATATATAGGTTACATGCATGCATTTCTTCTGCATTTTTGGGGTTGAACCTTGTAGATATGACTTTTCAAGAAACTTGTCAATATGTAGTTATGATACCATGACAAGATGGTCCTAGTCCTAGGACAAATTACTGTGACCCCCCTCCCCCCGCGCACGCCCGACGTGCATCAGATGATATAAAACATCAGCTTTTTTCCAATTTATAGATGATTTCAAGTATCTGTCCTTTTACAGATCAAAAAATGTATAATCAACACCTCATAGCAGGCCATGAAAATGAAAAAAAATATTGTGTACTTCATGTTGTTGGCCAGCTGCTTTACCGTTTAAACTTTACCAGTTTCACTAGTAGAAAACAGACCTTTCGTCCTGAGCTTTAGTCCCAGTCTGGTCACGAACCGGTACTAAAGGTGGTACTAGTCCCGGTTCGTGCCGACTACAACGGCAAGGAGCAGGGCGACCTTTAGTACCGACTCGTGAGGGACCTTTAGTACCAGTTCGTCTCATGAGCCGGTAAAAAAGGGGGCATGGCAGGGTTTTGGCAGACATGGGCCCGGCTTGCACCTTTAGTACCGGCTGGGGTCACCAGCCGGTACTAAAGACTTCCTACATATACATCCGTCCGCAGCCGATCGAAAGAGCTTTGTTTTCTCCCCTGTTCTTCTTCTTGCTCCAAGCTCATCCTCCATTTTGCCAAGGATTTGTCAAGATTTAAAGGCACCCCATCTATCCAAGTGTTCATAAAGGTTAGCAACTTTGCTCCTTCATCTCTTGCTAGATTAGCTTGTGGTATGCTCAAAGATATGTGATATGTGATTTGTGGGAGTTTATTTGATTTATATCCAATTTGACCTCAAATTAACTTGTTAGGTTGCATATGTGTAGGTGTGGTTTATTTGGTGTGCCTTCCCATCCCCGGCCGTCCTAACCACCGTCCATCATCCGCACCGTCTCGTCGCGGCACCGGCCACCTTGGTGAGCTTCTTGTTCTTCTTAAAATCCTTTAAAAAAAATTACTTGTATGATTTAGATAGCTGCGTGTATGATTTACTTACTTGTATTATTGTTAGTTATTCTATAGTGTAATGGTTATGGTATCTTCCCGCGTCGGCCCTCGTCCAGTCTATGATTCAGATGTGGTATGTCATTAATTATCTTTTATAACTATTTCACACATCATCTAATGTCTTTGACAATTAATTATGCCAGCAAATGGATGTAGATATTTTTATCTTTAGGAAGTAGTTGAACCAGAAATTCCAACCGACTATGCAATTCTGCTCGAGAAATTAACACAAGCTGAAAAAGAAATTGATCATTTGAAAGAAAAATTGAAAAGAACTGAAGATGAGAAGATGGGATTGGAGTTGCATGTTGCCAATATCATCGATGATCACAAGAACAAGATGGTTGGAATGCGCTTGAAGCTTAGAAAGATTAGAAAATATGCCATTGATAAAGAGGCTTGGTATCATTATGCTGTTGGATCAATTGTTACTTTAGTTGCGATTATGATCGCATTTGTTGTTGTATTCACATGTTTTAGATAGTTGGTGTTGTTTTATGAGATGTATATGTATGAACTATAAGTATCCATTATTTGCAGTAATAACATTTGGTCACTGCTAGCTCTACTTTTGGTTGTAATGTGATGATGAAGTTATATTAATTTGATCACTTCGATGTTGTGTAGTGAACATGAGACGGCAATGGATGTACGATGACCGACTAAGTCCAGGGTTTCTTAATGGCCTGCATGATTTTATTCGTGTGGCTGAGACAAATAAGAAGAATGGTTTCATGTGTTGTCCATGTCGTGACTGTAAGAATGATAGGAATTACTCTAACTCAAAAACCCTTCACTACCACATGCTGAAGTCCGGTTTCATGTCTGGCTATAGCTGTTGGACCAAGCACGGAGAAAGAGGGGTTATAATGGAAGACAATGAAGAAGAAGAGGATGATGACAACTATCCTTTCGCTGATACAACAATGGGGGAAGCTGAAGAAGAGGCATCAATGGGGGAAGCTGAAGAAGAGGCATCAGATGAGCCCGCTGATGATTTGGGTTAGGTCATTGCTGATGCAAAGAGAAACAGCAAAAATGATAAGGAGAGGTTGAAGTTGAAACACATGTTAGAGGATCACAAGAAATTATTGTATCCAAATTGTGAAGATGACCAGAAAAAGCTGGGTACCACGCTGGAATTGCTGCAATGGAAGGCGAAGAATGGTGTAACTGATAAGGGATTTCAAGAATTGCTGATAATGATAAAGAAGATGCTTCCAAAGGGTAACGAATTGCCTGAAAGTACGTACAAAGCAAAGAAGGTTGTATGCCCTCTACGATTAGAGGTGCAGAAGATACATGCATGCCCTAATGACTGCATCCTCTACCGCGGTGAGGAGTACGAGAATTTGGATGCATGCCCGGTATGCGGTGCACTGCGCTATAAGATCCCCCGCGATGACCCTGGTGATGTGGAGGGAGAACGCCACAGGAAGAGGGTTCCTGCCAAGGTGATGTGGTATGCTCCTATAATACCACGGTTGAGACATTTGTTCCAAAACAAAGAGCATGCCAAGTGGTTACGATGGCACAAAGAAGAGCATAAGAAAGATGGGATGTTGAGAGCACCCGCTGATGGGTCGCAGTGGAGAAAAATCGAGAGGGAGTTTGAGGACCTTGCAGCTGACGCAACGAACTTATGGTTTGGTCTTAGTACAAACGGCATGAATCCTTTTGGCGAGCAGAGCTCCAGTCACAGCACCTGGCCCGTGACTCTATGTATGTACAACCTTCCTCCTTGGTTGTGCATGAAGCGGAAGTTCATTAAGATGCCAGTGCTCATTCAAGTCCCTAAGCAACCCGGTAACGACATTGATGTCTACCTAAGGCCACTAGTTGATGAACTTCTACAGTTGTGGAAAAAACAAGGTGTGCGTGTGTGGGATGCGCACACACAGAAGGAAATTAACCTACGAGCGTTGCTGTTTGTAACCATCAATGATTGGCCTACTCTTAGTAACCTTTCAGGACATACAAACAAGGGATACAATGCATGCACGCACTATTTAGATGATACTGAAAGTATATATTTGGATAAATGTAAGAAGAATGTGTACCTGGGACATCGTCGATTTCTACCGATCAACCATATCTTAAGAAAGGCAGGCAACCATTTCAAAGGTGAGCCAAATAACCGGAAGAAGCCTGGCCTCCGTACTGGTGAATATATATTTGATACGGTCAAGGATTTACAGGTAATCTTTGGAAAGGGTCCTGGCGGACAATCTGTTTCGAATGACGCCAACGGACACGCACCCATGTGGAATAAGAAATCTATATTTTGGGAACTTGAATATTGGAAAGCCCTAGAGGTCCGCAATGCAATCGACGTGATGCATGTGACGAAGAATCTTTGTGTGATCCTGCTAGGCTTCTTGGGCGTGTATGGAAAGACAAAAGATACACCGGAGGCACGGGAGGACAAGCAAATAATTAATGAAAAAGACGGCATGCCTCCAAAGCAGTATCAAGGTCCTGCCAGCTACGCTCTTACGAAAGAAGAGAAGGAAATATTTTTTGAATGCCTGCTCAGTATCAATGTCCCGTCTGGCTTCTTGTCAAATATAAAGGGAATAATAAATACGGCAGAGAAAAAATTTCAAAATCTAAAGTCTCATGACTGCCACGTGATTATGACTCAATTACTTCCGGTTGCAGTTAGGGGGCTTCTACTAGAAAATGTTCGATTAGCCATTGTGAAGCTATGCACATTCCTCAATGCAATTTCTCAGAAGGTAATCGATCCAGAAATCCTACCAAGGTTACAAGATGACCAGGTCCAATGTCTCGTCAGTTTTGAGTTGGTGTTCCCTCCATCCTTCTTCAATATTATGACGCACGTTCAAGTGCACCTAGTCGAAGAGATTAACATTCTAGGTCCTGTATTTGTACACAATATGTTCCCCTTCGAGAGGTTCATGGGAGTCTTAAAGAAATATGTTCATAACCTTGCTAGGCTAGAAGGAAGCATCGCCAAGGGATATGGAATAGAGGAGGTTATTGAGTTTTGTGTTGACTTTTTCCTGACATTAAGCCGATTGGTCTTCCTGAATCGCGGCATGAGGGGAGACTGGGTGGAAAAGGCACATGAGGAAAGAAAGAAGCAATAAATATGGACGGGCATTCTTTCACTCAAGAACACTACACGGTTCTACAAAATTCCACCTTGGTGACTCCATATATGGAGAAACACAAGGATATTGTACGGTCCAAGAACCTAGAGCAGTCTGGCCCCTGGATTGAACATAAACACATGGAGACTTTTGCCAGTTGGTTGCAAACAAAGCTCATCAATGACAACGATGTTCTCGATGAACTATACTGGTTGGCCAAGACACCAAGTTCGACTATAACAACTTTCAAAGGGTACGAGATAAATGGGAATACATTTTACACGATCGCCCAAGATAAGAAGAGCACCAACCAAAACAGTGGTGTCCGCTATGATGCAACCAACTTTGAAGACACATATTATGGTTACATAGAGCAGATATGGGAACTTGACTATGGACCTGATCTTAAGGTCCCTTTGTTTCAATGCAAATGGGTAAAATATACTGGAGACGGGGTACAGGTAAACCCGCAGTACGGAATGACAACAGTGGATCTCAACAATCTTGGATACACAGACGACTCATTCGTCCTAGCCAATGATGTGGCTCAGGTTTTCTATGTGAAGGACATGTCTAGCAAACCGAGGAGAAAAAAGATAAGGAAGCGAATACATCATACGATGAGCCAAAGCGCCACATAGTTCTTTCAGGGAAAAGAAACATTGTGGGAGTGGAGGACAAGACAGACATGTCCGAAGATTATGAAAAGTTTCATGAAATCCCTCCCTTCAGAGTGAAGACTGACCCAAGCATCCTATTAAATGATGAAGATTATCCATGGTTACGGTGCAATCATAAGAAAGGGACAAACACGCAGAAAAAGTCATACACCGCGAGATCCCACTCTAGGATGTGACCAGCTTCACCGTCATCACTTTCTATATATTTATGTGAAGGACATGCATGCATTTCCTAGCTAGCATGGTATATCTTTGTAACAGTTTGTACACGAAGTGCATCCAGTTTTTGCCGTAACCCTCTCAACTCTCTAGAAGTTGCTATGTGGTTATGATGTCATGCCAAGTTACAACCTTTTCAGAGTTCATTTGTACTGCTTTTCAAATTCAGGGTCATTTAGCTTAAAATAAATCATTAAATGCATGAAAAATATCAAATGAAGTCAGAAAGGGTTCAAAATTGATGATGTGCCTTTGAATGGTGCATATTGAACACAAAAAAAGTATCGAGTTAAAATAAGTTATTGAAAATGAAATCCCTTTGTAATAGACGAGTTTTGTCCGAAACCCTCATACTTCTAATGAGATTGTCCAATTTGTACACGAAGTGCATCCAGTTTTTGCTGTAACCCTCTCAACTCTCTAGAAGTTGCTATGTGGATGAAATTATGATGTCATGCCAAGTTACAACCTTTTCAGAGTTCATTTGTACTGCTTTTCAAATTCAGGGTCATTTAGCTCAAATAAATCATTAAATGCATGAAAAATATCAAATGAAGTCAGAAAGGGTTGAAAATGATGATGTGCCTTTGAATGGTGCATATTGAACACACAAAAAGTATCGAGTTAAAATAAGTAATTAAAAATGAAATCCCTTTGTAATAGATGAGTTTTCGTCCGAAACCCTCATACTTCTTATGAGATTGTCCAATTTGTACACGAAGTGCATCCAGCTTTTGCCGTAACCCTCTCAACTCTCTAGAAGTTGCTGTGAGGGTGAAATTTTGATGTCATGCCAAGTTACAACCTTTTCAGAGTTCATTTGTACTGCTTTTCAAATTCAGGGTCATTTAGCTCAAAATAAATCATTAAATGCATGAAAAATATCAAATGAAGTCAGAAAGGGTTGAAAATTGATGATGTGCCTTTGAATGGTGCATACTGAACACACCAAAATTATGGAGTTAAAATAAGTTATTAAAAATAAAATCCCTTTGTAATAGATGAGTTTTCGTCCGAAACCCTCATACTTCTTATGAGATTGTCCAATTTGTACATGAAGTGCATCTAGTTTTTGTCGTAACCCTCTCAACTCTCTAGAAGTTGCTATGTGGGTGCAATTATGATGTCATGCCAAGTTACAACCTTTTCAGAGTTCATTTGTACTTTTTTTCAAATTCAGGGTCATTTAGCTCAAAATAAATCATTAAATGCATGAAAAATATCAAATGAAGTCAGAGAGGGTTGAAAATTGATGATGTGCCTTTGAATGGTGCATATTGAACACACAAAAAGTATGGAGTTAAAATAAGTTATTAAAAATGAAATCCCTTTGTAATAGATGAGTTTTCGTCCGAAACCCTCATACTTCTTATGAGATTGTCCAATTTGTACACGAGGTGCATCTAGTTTTTGCCATAACCCTCTCAACTCTCTAGAAGTTGCGATGTGGGTGAAATTATGATGTCATGCCAAGTTACAACCTTTTTAGAGTTCATTTGTATTTCTTTTCAAACTCGAGATATGAATATTTCAAATGCCATATTTAATCAAATTATCTTATACAGTAGTTGAAGTTGTTCAAACATGCATGGAAATGCCATAAACAAATTCTTTATATTTTTCTGATATGTTTTCATATATTATTTATTTCCATTGGAGTCCTATTTTTTTTCTATGATTTTCTAAAGTTTACGGGGATTTTCTGAAAATAATAACTAATATTTAATTTAAAAACACATTTAGTACCGGTGCTAGCCACGCACCGGTACTAAAGGTCCACCGCCCCCGCGCTCTTTTGGCAGGACCTTTAGTACCAGTGCATGACTAGCACCGGTACTAAAGACCTTTTAGTACCGATGCGTGCCACCCGCCGGTACTAAAGGTCCACCGCCCCCGCGCTCTGTTGGGAGGACCTTTAGTACCTGTGCATGGCTAGCACCGGTACTAAAGACCCTTTAGTACAGGTGCGTGCCACGCACCAGTACTAAAGGTCTGTCTGGTATAAAAGGAGGACTTCGTCGTCCCGGGCCGAGCAGCGCAACGGGAGAGCTCAACTTGCGCCGCCAGGCTGCCGAAATCGCCATTGCCGTCGCCCTCGCCGTCGTCGCCCTTGCCGCTGTCGCCCTCGCCACCGTCGCTCTCGCCGGCGTCGCCCTCGCCACCGTCGCACCACCACCGCGCCATTGCCGTCGCCCTCACCACCGCCGCCATCGCACCACCACCGCCGTCGCCCTCGCCGCCGTCGGCCGCGCCGCCGTCGCCTCACCACCGCCACCGTCGCCCTCGCCGCGGTCGCCCTCGCCGCCGTCGTCCTTGCCGTTGTCGCCCTCGCCGCCATTGCTCTCGCCGTCGTCGCCCTCGCCGTCGTTGCACCACCACCGCGCCATTGCCATTGCCCTCACCACCGCCGCCGTCGCACCACCACCGCCGTCGCCCTCGCCGTCGTCGGTCGCGCCGCCGTCGCCCTCACCACCGCCGCCGTCACCCTCGCCATCGTCGCCCTCGCCGCCGTCACCCTCGCCGCCCTCACCCTCACCTACCCGGACGCTGCCGTCGCCCTCACCACCGCCGCCGTCGCCCTCGTCGCCGTCTCCCTCGCCGCGGTCGCCCTAGCCTACCCGGATGTCGCCCTCATCACCGGTCCCGTCGCCGCCGGCCCGCTCACTCCGGCCGCCGCTCCGTGATCCCGTTGCCGCCGCCCCGAGCCCGTCGCCGACGCCACCTCTGGGTCGGGAGGCTAGGTGAGATCTCCCGGCCGACCCCTCTCCCCGACGATCGCCCCGATGATCGCCGGACTAGTGTGTAGATTCTAGGGTATCTAAGGTCCCTCGACGTCGAACCCCGACACCCCGACACGACACCCCCGACACCTGACCCCGACCACGACACAACACCCCTATTTAGTTAGTTAGTTAGTTAGGTTGTCAGGTTATTAGGATATGTGTTAGTTTATGTTTAGTTTAGGTTTAATTTAGTTTATGTTTAGTTTAGTTTTAGGTTTAATTTAGTTTGGATCCTAATGCGTTTGTGACTTTCGGTCTGTCGTCGATCCTAATTTAGTTTAGGGTTTCATGTGTGTTCTTGATGGAGGAATCCAGACTGTTGTCGTGGGGGGCGCTTCCTCTTTCTCCTCTTCTTTGCGATATACTCATCGATATATTGTGCAAGAAGAGGAGAGGGGAAGCGTCCATCACCGCCGGTCGAACATATTATTGCGAGAGAGTGTCCACCAACATATATACACCATCGTATCAATGTGAGAGAGTGCGCACCAACACACCATGAGATATGTGAGAGTTATTTAAGGAAAGTCTCGACAGACCGATAGTCACACACGCATTAGGATCCAAAGCGTGCCGTAATTCTTGATTTTGCTAGATGCTAAGTGTTAATTTTGCTAAGTGTTAATTTTGTTAAGTGTTAATTTTGCTAAGTTTTATTTAATTTGTTTTCATAAAGTGTTTCTTCTCGACATCGACGATGCCGATCCCGCATCCTCGCCGTCGAGTCGCCGGAGGAGGTCACTTGCTTGACCCGAGGGGCCCTGTCAGGGACTGGGCTCCGCCGGGCTGTTACTAGGAGGCTGTTACTAGGAGGTGCTCCCTTCCGGGCGGCGCAGCTTGGTGAGGAGCCAGCCCATCGTCGACCTGGAGGTTCTGTGGTGGCGGCCGCATGGGCCACAGACGATCGAGAGGCTTGAGTCCCCCGCGGAGGTGGTACAGTACCATGGCAGCAAGGAGAACGAGCACGTCTGACGCTACATGGCAGCTTTGGAGGCCAGGTCCGACAATACCTAGCAAATTCTTCAGGGATCTCACTGGAGCTATGTTCCTGTGATGGTTCCTTCTCTTTGGGTGTCCAGCGCCTGCCCCGATATTCACTAGGCGCTAGGGTTCTAGCTAGATTGATATATTAGCTAGCTACTATTATGATGTATTATTATGAGGTATTAGCTAGATCGATGGAGATTAGCCGATGTATTGAAAATTATCCAAGATTATGCATATGAGATCTTTTCTAAGAACTATACTATATATGTATTCGATGATGCATTATTAATTAACTACCAGTTATTTTGCTTCTTGAATGCATGCTAATTTAAATACTAATTTGTTTTATCTATATTATTATGGACTAGTTATTAAGCTATGGACAATACCGGTGGAGCTCATGAAGAGGACATCTTCGACATGATACGCTCCTCCGAAAACCCAGCGGACCTTCGAGGTGAATCACATGATCATGATGATGGCTCACAATATTTGAAAGATCACGGTGATGGATGTGAGACCAAGGAAGAACAACTTGTGTTCCAAAATCCAGAACAACCAAGAATGTTCAGTGAGGTATATACACATCCATTAGCCTCTGGTGATCATTACATGTGTATTAATTGATTTGTATATATATATATATATTAACAAATCTTTCTTATTTTAGTTATCAGCCCTCCGGATCGAGCCAATCTAGTAGAAATGTATGAGGCGCTGCCAAAATATTGAACGGCAACGTAAAGCTCAATCTTGATGCTTTCAAACATAATGGCGAACCAACTCACCGTGAAGCCAATGCCAAGACATTTGTGCATCAATGCGGAGTGGTTGTTAGGGACGGAGTCCCGATCACAATGCATGAATGGATTCAGCCAAAGGAACCAAAACCAGGAGTGAATTATGTCGATACAAGAATTAAAGATGCCCTTTGGCGAGAGCTCATGGAGCATTTCGCCCTACCAGATTCTCTCTCGGAGCGTCAAAGGAACAAAGTCAAGGAGTTTGCTCTCCATAAGATGGCCGGCACGTTCCAGACTTGGAAGAAAAGATTATGGACCGAGTACAAAGCTAGAGGCAAGAAGGCGCCCGAATTCAAAGGTATATACGAGAAGGTAAGGGATCACTGGGACGCATTTATCGAGTACACGACATCGATAGCTGCTATGGAGAAGTCGGCAAAGAATAAGATAAATGCTGAGAAAAAAAAGTATCACCATAAGGGACAGGTGGATACAAGTCAGCCATTCCTAAGTGGGATGCATTAGAGAATAAGATGCTTGCTGAAGGGATCACTCAAGTAACCTTCAACTGTCCCAAGAGGTGCAGGAATTGTTTTTTTGCACATGGGGGAAAGTTGGACCCAGCCACAGGGAAGATTATTGCACTGGCCAGTCTGAAGCATGCATCAGATGAGTTGATTCAAGCAATAAAAGATGTCCAAGAGGGACGGTTTCACCCCAATAGAGACAACGACGAGCTTACACGCGCCCTTGGGAATGCCGAACACGGAGGACGAACATGAGGCATGGGCGTTGTTCCGTGGTACGAGGGCTTTGCGGGATGGCAGGACAGTTATAAAAGCCATTCGAGAAAAAAGAAGGTGGAAGCAGACCCACTTTCGAAGTTGGAACAGAAGTACGAGCAGCAGCAGCTGCAGATACAGGTACTGACCTAGCAAAGGGAAACTCCGCAGCAGGAGGCAGGGGAAGAACCCATCCCATCTACAATGCCGAAAAGCAGCATGGGTTCCATGGGGGCACCGCTGGGTCACACCCCCGTGGATGATATCACCGAGAAGACATCTTGTGAGCTAATCCAGAAAATGAAGAACATACCCATGCGGTCGCGACGGGCAATGCTTTACCAAATACACCTGATGTTCTCTGGCATTGCATACCGGTTCCAGCTGGGTATGCTCGTGTCGCGATGGATGCAACAGAGCCGAGATATGATGAACTATTGCTTGACATCCCCGGAGGTGAGGGGGAGTCCACATTGGCAGAAGCCGGCCGTGGTCTCATTCTATGGAGTAAGGACTGCATCGTCTTTCCACACTCGGCGCTAAGGCTACCGGCTCCTCCGAGTATCGATGTCCAACGCGAGGGATCCTAGCTAGAGGCATCGCAGCGCCAGCTGTCCTCCCCACCTCGCTAGCAGTACTCCCCACCTCGCCAGCAGTCACCTCGGTAGCAGTCACCTCGCCAGCAGTCCTCCCCACCTCGAGCTCCCCCACAGTCGTCCCCACCTCGAGAGGCATCCCACCTCGCCAGCAGTCCTCCCCACCTCGCCATGAGCAGTCCTCCCAACCTTGGGACGGAGCACGACGCGAGTCCATATCATCATCGATATCGATCTCCGCCCCGTGAGCCGACTCCACCCCGGTAGCGGTCCCGCCAGCAGGGCTCCCAAAAGAGGAAGGCCACTAGCAGTCCTCTTCGGAAGAAAGCAAAGAAGAAACCCGAGCCTCCGGCCAAAAGGAAGCTACCTTATGACATGACAATGGAGGAAAATAAAATTGAATGCGATCTCGAAGTGAAAGCCTTTTTTGCGAAGAAGACCATGCCGCCAAAGGAGGTAATATCCAAGGAAGTCCAAGAGCACTTTATGGAACACTTTATTGATCGACCCCTGGCATATGTCGAGCGTATGCCGACAGACTATGAGCAACAAATTCAGAAGGCAAGTGAGAAGAGAAGTCGGCCCAGCCGAAGGAAGAAGTCAGGAAGTACGGCATCAACTAGCGTGAAAACAGTTCCCCAGCTCGGAGAACAATCCAAGCAATTGATCTCTCCACTCAAGGTGAGTACCAATCCAAGCAAGCAACCGATCTAACCAGTCGACGTGCAAGGCAACCCAATCGACCTCGAAGTACTAAAGGCTGCAGGTCTCACTCTTGACCAAATCCTTGGCACCGAGGAAATCCGCGGGTACGATGCAATTCAGTACGCAATGTAGTATGCCGTCGGAAAACCACTTGTCACACCCGAGCAGTACAAGGAACTACCAACTGCGATGCGACGGTTGCATGATTAGTACATGCGTGACGCAAAGCGAGGGGAGATGGCGGTCATGGTCAAAGTAAGGAAAGAGCATTACGTCAATGCATGTGACATATGTCTTGAATTCTCAGAACTTTTCCAGTTATACCACATGGACTCTATCGACAAAACTCTCATCAGTTGCTATTGTCTGTAAGTGATTTATATCTTTAGTAATTTAAGTCTCTAGCTAAGATATCATTCATTGGCTTATCCTCAATATATATGTTCTTTTCTATGCTATTATGCAGATTGAAGATGTGGGAATTGAAACAAGAGGGAATCGATGACATTGGGTTCATCGACCCAAGTACCGTTAATGGTCATGTGGTAAAACATTATGCCAAGGACACAAAAGATCTCTTGGAAAATTTTCTAGAGGCACTAATGAATACCAAATCTACTATAATATTTCATTACAACATGGGGTGAGTGTTTACTCTCTTGTATACTACAAATTCTATTTTTGCTTACTAGCTCGCTGTCAAGTGTAGCTGATGAGCTATATGCGCATGCCTGCTTAATTATATAAACTTTTGCGCAGAGACCACTATATCTTCCTATATATTATCCTCGCGTATGGTCTTGTTCAAGTGTACGACTCACTAGATACACCAGAACAATCATACGTGGACTTGTATTTTATGATAGAACGGTGATTTCAATCTTTATCGACCTCACTTTCTTTCATTATTTCCTGATATCAAAAGTAATTATAATAACTCTGTCGTTCTTTTTCTTTGCCGGGTAGTGTTTGGAAAAAGATGATACAAAAAACCATCACGGTCGTCAAAGAAAACCGAAGCTGAAGTGGAAAAAGATGCAGGTAATTAAGTAGTACTACTAGGTCCGCGCATCTCATTAATTCTATTTTCAATACCATTATCATGCTCGATTATTAATTATCTTATTCAATTCTATTATTTTGCAAAGTGCGCGAAGCAGCCACAGGGGACAAATTTATGTGGATATTTCCTCTGGGAGAACAATCGCATCCAGACCGAAAGTCATATACATCGCAGAGGAGCACGTGAAAGACAACTCCGGGTTTGGCAGATGATGTCGAAGCTCTCACTCAAGAAACGCTTTGTAGCACTTCAAGAGGAATTTGTGACATTTCTTATTCAACATGTCATTGATGTAAATGGAGAGCACTATTCCTGACCGCCGCCTCAATAATGCTAGCAAATCAGTAGTAGAGAACTGAGATTTCATCCGGAGCACTAGCTAGCTAGTCCCGGCCGGGTTTTGGGCCTTAAGTTAATTATAAGTCCTGAATTTATATGGATGTGTAATTCCATTTGTATATATATACGGTGGATGAGATATTGTATATTATATTACATATATATATATATGCATGAACTTGTGTACTGTTTACAGTATGTAGCACCGTAAAATAAATTTGAAATGAATGGAAAACACAAAAAATAGAGAGGAAAATTAAAACCTAATTAAAAGCTCAAACAAAAAAACCAGAAGACTTAGTACCGGTTGGTATCACCAACCGGTACTAAAGGTGTTCCACCACCAGTCCACGCAGGCAGCCACGTGAAGGGCCTTTAGTACCGGTCCGTAGTCCAACCGGTACTAAAGGTCTGGACCTTTAGTCCCGACCCGTTAGTACCGGTTGGGGAACTGGTACTAAAGGTCCATCCGGCCCGGGACTATAGGCCTGGTCTGCACTAGTGTTTCCTCATCCTACCTTAGCTATCTACCAAATCCAAGATAACAATAAGGGCACTCGAAACTGATTTGCAAACCTGAACTATCAGTGCATCAATTATAATTTAGAGAAGTTCTAAAAACTCAGGGACATCCAAACTATAGGATGCTTTGTGGGATACAAAGAAGTCGTGTCTGTTGGTGTACGCAACATAGAGCACATAACAATGCAATCCAAGGAACTGATAATAGACATATAGTGTGATATCAAACAGACTTGAAATCTGAAAATTATACTCGCTGAACTATTATATGGTCATGCTCTAGGCAGAAAGGATATTACAATTGTGATCTCCATTGAAAAGAAAATTGCTTTGACCACAAAGCTAGAAAATCAAACTAGTATGGAAGGCGTTGGTTCACCAATGAAAAGCTCTGCCTTTTTTCTAAATTGGAAAAACGAATGCATTTGGTTGTTCACTGTTGGTTTACAAACAGTGGGTGAACACGTATATCAGCTGAGCTCATGGCCACGAGAAAATCTGGCGGCATGCAGGCAAGTACTGTCCGAACGGGTGTTGCATGCCGTGAGGCAGCATGGGCTCCTCCATGTCCAACTTCAGCCGACAGTTACCAGTCTGATTTGGTTCTTTTGACGCTCGCAAGTCAAGCAGCTCTTTCAAGGACGTGCACCGCCGCCGCACTCTGCCACTAGAACATACAGTAGCATGACCTAGCGCTCTCCACGGCCGTACGTAGGCAAGGGAAGGAGCGAGGTGCGATCCAGGCAAAGCTAGGGGTTCGATACTCACCGGGTGGAGGAGGAGGACGGGGCAGAGGGGTGCTCCGGTCGCGGTGGTGGTGGCGGAGGGGTGCTCCGGTCACGGTGACGGTGGCGGAGGGTGGCGAGATGCTTCGGGACGGACGGACGGCGGCGTGGAGTGCGGGTGGCAGCGGTGTGGAGTGCGGGCGGCAGCGGTGTGGAGTCACGGCCCGGATCGACGGCGAGATGCAGATTGGTGAGAAGGACGATCAGAAGAGGGGAGGGAATGAAAGAAGGGGAAGGGTTAGCAATGGCGCACCTTCAAGGCTTGTTCCATAAAAATTGGTGTATCAATGGCGCACCTTTTAGGGGTGCGCCATAAAAATTGGTATATCAATGGCGCACCACTTAGGGGTGCGCCATAAACACCGTGATAGCAATGGCGCACCTTCTCCTGGTGCGCCATTACTATTTTTTTTATTTTTTTGGATTTTTAGTTGCATGTAATAATTTAAGATTTGAGATAAAATAAAAGGAAAATGCAAATGGAGTGATAAAACCATTGTGCAAAGATTTAGAATTAGATGACATGGTTGAAATCAAGTGACATGAAATAACAGTCATCAAAGATTGAGCTTGCCACTGACACACACACACGCGGCCGACATGTCGTGATTCGATCTTAGCTATCTTTTCACAATTTTCTTGCCCATCTTTCTCACGGTTGAATAATTTAGCCCTACAACCCCTTGAATTCTTCTTTTGAACGGACGTCCTTTAGGTAGGGTCGTCCTGCTTCTTCTTGTGGTGTATGGTACTTCATCGTCATCGTCATCTTCCATCTTCGGGTCGCCGTACTTGTCAAAGTCTTGCTCATTGGGGACTCCATCCATTTTGATGATGTTCCTTTTGCCTCTCCTCATGACAACACGACTGGGCTTTGACAGGTCGGTAATGAAGAAGCATTGGTCCACTTGGCAAGCCAGTACCCATGGCTCATTTTTCGTGGTGACGTTTGCACCCGCGGTCTTGGATTTGGCTTCGGGAATAACCATGGTGGTGAAATACCATCTTCTTTTAGGATGCTCTTGGCCCATCTGACACGGACATCGGGACCTTCTCTCCAGCGTAGATCAGCTCCCAGATCTCCTCGATCCTTCTGTAGTATCTGTCGTTGTCGTTACCGGTGTAGGATTCCATCGTTACCCCGGAGTTCTGATAATCGCTCTTCATGTCCTTTTCCTCAGTGTAGAATGTGTAGCCATTGATATCGTACGCCTCATAGGTCATCAGGTTGTGCTCGGCGCCCTGTGACAAGGCGAATATGAGTTTTTCTTCCGTGGAAGAATCCTCATGTAAAGTGTACGACAGAAGCTTGTCCTTGAACCAACGCGTGAAACATGAGTTGTGCTCTTTGATTATATCTCCGTCCGTCCTCTGTTGGCCTTGGTCATTGTATGTCTTCTCAATAAAGGTTTTGTGCTCTACCATCCAAGGATCGACCACGTCTATGTGTTGTAGCGCAACTAGGTTTGCTCTTTCAAAGTCGGCGAGTCGACCCTTGAAGTCGACATGCATTTCGCGGTGACCCTTGCGGTGAACCCATCCAGTGAGCCTGCCGAGGTGCCTGTTGACAGGCAGACCAACGAGGTTCTCGATGCCTAGATAATTTGTGCAGAAGGAGATGCACTCTTCGGTCAGAAAGCCCTTGGCTATGCTTCCATCGGGACGTGCCCTGTTGCGAACGTATCCTTTGATGACACCATTCATCCTTTCGAACGGCATCATCCCAAATTGGATGATATCCTCCACGATATGGACCAGCAGATGCACCATAACGTCGAAGAATGCGGGAGGGAAGTACATCTCAAGCTCGCATAGTATCACCACGATCTCTTCCTGTAGCCTTCTGAGTTGACTCACGCCAACCGACTTCCAAGAGATGACGTCGAAAAAGTTGCATATGCCAACTAGCATTTCACAGACGTGTGCGTCCATGATCCCATGGATTGCAACTGGAAGTATCTGCGTCATCAACACGTGACAGTCGTGAGACTTCATCCTGCTGAACTTCTGCTTCGCTGAGTCTAGGTATCTGCTTATCTTCCCCGCGTAACCGTAAGGAAGTTTTACTCCTACGAGGCAGGTGAAAAAATGCTCGATCTCCTTCTGACTTAGAGTGAAGCACATGGGAGGGCAGTCATATTCGATCTTCTTGGCCTTTTTGCCTTTGCGACGACTTTCCGTGTCCTTCGCCTCATCATCATCATCATCATCATTAGGCCGTTTTGCGTGAAGCTCCTCCCTGATGCCCATTGATTGCAAGTCTACCCTTGCTTTCGGCCCATCTTTGGTCCTCTCTGGCATGTTGAGCAGGGTACCAAGCAGACTCTCGCACACATTCTTCGTGATATGCATGACATCAAGGCTGTGAGGCACACGGAGGATCTTCCAGTACGGCAAGTCCCAAAAAATAGACCTCGTTTTCCATACCTTCAGCAGCGGCTCTGGTGCCTTTCGCTTCTTTCTCGGCGGTGGGCACTCTTTCCAATTTTTCAACAGCTTGTCTATTTCCTCACCGCTCCTCATACGTGGCGGTCTTTGGGGTTCGGTTTCACCATCGAATAGATCCTTGCGTTTTCTCCATGCGTCATCATCGCGAAGCCACCTTCGATGTCCCATGAACACGGTTTTCAAAGACCCGGGATCTCTATCTAGCTGGCGATACGTTGTGTCATCCATGCGCCTGACGCATGCAAAAAATCCGTGGACCACCTGCCCCGCGACATATCCGTAACCGAGATAGTCGTGCACCGTCGTGACCAGTGCGTCTCTCATAGGGAAATATCGTTTTGCTGCGGCGTCCCACATATTGGCTGGTGTTTTCCACAGCGTGTCTAGCTCCTCTTTCAGCAGCCCCAGATACAGATTGATGTCGTTCCCTGGTTGTTTCGGCCCTTCAATTAGCATACTCATGTGAATGTACTTCCTCTTCATGCACATCCAGGGGGGAAGGTTGTACATCCACACAAACACAGGCCAGGTGCTATGTGTGCTTCTCTGGATGCCAAACGGATTGACTCCATTGGTGCTCGCGCCCAGCATGATGTTCCTTGGATCGTCCCCAGATTCTGGGTGTTCAAAGTTCAATGCTTGCCACTGGCTCGCATCCTTAGGGTGACTCAGCATCTTGTCTTTTTTATTTATCTCCGGATCATTTCCGTCATCTTCTCGCTTCTTCTCCTCCTTATCCACGTGCCAACGTAGGAGCTTTCCTAGCTTAGGGTCCGCGAAATACCGCTGCAGACAAGGAGTCATCGGAAAGTACCACACCACTTTTCGAGGAGCTTTCTTCCTCTTCTTGTATCGAGTGACGCCGCACACTGGACATATGGTAGATTCCGCGTGCTCATCCTGATAAATGATGCAATCATTCATGCACACATGGTATTTCACGTGCGGTAAATCCAGAGGACACACGATTTTCTTCGCCTCCTGGAAACTGGTCGGGCACTTGTTCCCCTTGGGAAGACGTTCGTCCCAGAATGACATGTTCTCGTCGAAGCATGCGTCGGTCATTTTTTGTTTTACCTTCATCTCCAGAGCCATGAGCATTACTTTCAGGCGGGTATCCTCAGGCCTGCATCCTTCATACCATGGAGTAACCGTGTCTACCTCCAGTTGATCCAGCTTGGCTTTCTCTCGGGCGGCAGCTCTTGCGTTACCCGTCTGCTTGAGAAGCAGCTCTTGAATATGAGGGTCCTACACCTAGCCCATCGATGGTCCATCATCGTCTGCTCCGGCATCTTCATCTTCATGATCATGCCCTTCGTCTTGATCTTCCTCATCATCATGTCCGGCATCTTCTACATGATGACTGTGTCCTGCATCTACTTCGTGATCATGTCCTGGAGATTCTTCGTCTTCTCGCCCGCCGTCGCTGCTATTCTCTTGTTGCCCTTCCTTATTTCTTGCCCGCCCCCCATGGACGACTTCATAATCATCTTCATCACCTTGCCACCGATAGCCATCGATGAAACCACGCACGAGCAGGTGGTCCCGCACCTGTCTGGAATCCGGGTCCATCAGGCTCTTCAGCTTGCATCTTCGACACGGACATCTTATCTCCGTCTCGTTCTTTTGAAGCATCTCGGCCTTCGCGGAGCTCAAAAACCTATTCACAATGCCTTCGGTCATCGTGCGGACCATGGTCGCCTGCAGGGTAGAGCAAAACGATATTTTAGAACCAAAATTTTTTTGGCATGACTTTGCCTAAAAATAGGACCAAAAAGAATGCATAGTGCCAAATTCTCGCCGAAACAGAAATGAATCAACATTCCGGCAAAATATTGGCAACTATCGCATTTCAAATACCGGTACCTGCAAACACAAACATATGCAACACCACAATCATACGTAGATCTAGGCCATAAAAAGTGTGTACGTTGCAGGGAGAAAAAAGTAGAACTAGAACATAAAGAAAGCTTTCCCCTTACTTACCTATCAAAAAAGGAAATTTAACCACTTAATTTGGGTGAATCTATGGTGCAAATGAATTAAGGAGGAGGAGGGAGCCGAGACCAAGCTTGGTAGAGGTGGAGAGAATGAAGTGGGGAAAGTGAGTGTGGTAGGTGGCTGTCAAAAATATCTAGCTGCTCTCAGGTTACCAATGGCACACCTCCTACGAATGCACCATTGGTAACCAGGGTTACTAATGGCGCACCTGGTGTGTGGTGCGCCATTACTAGTTTTGAAAAAAAAAATTGAAAAAAATTTGTTAGTAGTGGCGCACAGTGGGTGTGGTGCGCCATTACTAGTTAAAACTAGTAATGGCGCACTTTCCCCTGGTGCGCCACTTCTAAGTCTGGGAAGGGTGTGGGGCCAGGACAAAACTAGTAATGGCGCACCACACACCGGGTGCGCCATTAGTAATATGGCCATTAATGGCGCACCTATATCTGGTGCGCCGCTGCTATATAGCAGTGGCGCACCACATACATGGTGCGTGATTAATGTCCATATTAGCTATAGCCGTTTTTCTAGTAGTGAGCCTGGCCCACTCGTCAGGTTTGAACTGGCACGCGCGCGCGCCATGCTTGCGCGGGTCGGCTCTGTCGGCTGGGCCGATTCGGCCAGCTGCTTTTGGCCCATTCTCCCGAGCCTTTTCTTTTTCTTTTTCCCTGAAAATCCCAAAAAACACCCAGGACATATTATTTGTCCTCATGAGATAATTCCAACTCCACAAATCTTAGAATATTCCATAGAATTTAAAAGTGCCACTTGTGAAAAATGTTGAAAATATTTTTTGTTTTAAAACCTAATTTAGGCACATTTTACCTATGTTTAATAATTTCCAAAATCTTTTACACAACAAAACCTTAGGAAAATATTTTTATTATAGTTTTCAATATTTATCAAAGTAGTTTAGCATTTCAATATTAGCTTGTGTGCACTGTTTTTGTGTGATGCTTATTTTTATCGCTATTTATTCACGACGATAGATAGCACTATTGACGAGGGAGTTGAACCTGAAGACTTTGAAGACCCCAAAGACTTTGTTGAGCCAGGCAAGCAACCCGCTGGCCATGTTAAGAAACTTTTTCATGCATGACATATAGCACTTGTTGTTTTGATGATTGATCATGATGGGGTGCTCCCCTTCGGTGGGTTGCCTCCGATACTTCTACCATTGACACTTGCATCATGCATGAGCCTACCACCTTATGAGGGTTATGCGGGTGGGTGTGCCGAGATAGGATGATGGTGTGTTTTTGAAAATGGAGGGTTTAAGATTTGTCGACCATCCCAACCTTACATGTGCGACCACGATACCCCTTATGGGACGAGCCTTGCTGAATAATATGGTTGGTGCTAGCAGGGAGCCCGGATTACTAGTGGCGTGGGTGAGTGTGTGTGTTGGTGAGAAAGAGGTTACCCGAGCTAAGTCCGGTGACTTAGCTTGACGATTGACTAAGTCCGATGACTTAGCATAATGATGGGTCATGAGATGTTCAACCCCTACCTATGATGATATTTGTAACTTGTTCATATGGATATCTGCCAACTATTCACGCATGCTTACCTTGTAATTTGATCATGTCATTGCATTCAAAATTAGCTTTCCGCGAATTACCTACTTAGTGCTATACCATTCATCATTACTACTTGTTCCACAACTTGGGTTGCTTGCGAGTACATTGAAAGTACTCATTGGCTTGCCACTGGTTATTTAATTGGCCAGGCATGGAAGAACAGGAGTATGTTGAAGAGTTCGTTGGTGACGAACATGCAAACTAGGACGTCTCCGAGTCAGAATGCCTATAGGTTAAGGCAGATAGCATGGGTTCACGCTTTCGATCAAGATTTCTGCTACTTGTTCTATTTAACTATTTGGCCCTTGTGGCCCTATCTATGTAATACTAAACCTTCATGGTCTTTATTTGTGTAAGACGCTAAATGTGGATGTAAGACTCTTGTTATTCGGCTTCTGTGTGTTCAGTGAGCATTAATCTCTAGGATCAATGTACACGTGCATTCGGTGATCACGACTTATCAGTCGGGTTCCTCACACGATGGAACCGGTCTCTTGTAAGCATACGAGTAAGGTTGGTTCGGGCCACTTCATCCCAAAATCCCGCTGAACCAATACACGACCAAGGGAGGAAGCAATCTAAGTATCAACGTCCACAAACTCCTTGTGTTCTACTCGAGATCTCATCTACACATAGACCTAGCTCATGATGCCACTGTTGGGGAACTTTGCATGGGAAACAAAAAAATTCCTACGCACACGCAAGATCTATCCATGGCGATGAGCATCTACGAGGGGGAGAGTAGATCTACATACCCTTGTAGATTGCTAAGCGGGAAGCGTTAAGAAACACGGTTGATGTAGTTGAACGTCTTCGTGATCCAAATCGCCAAGCATCCCATGATCCCATCATGATGCGTCCCGCGATCCCATCACGATCCGTCCCGCGATCCAATCACGAATCGTCTCGTGATCGTGATCACGGTCCTTCCAATCTAGTGTCGAACGGACGGCACCTTCGCATTCAACACACGTACAGCTCGATGACGATTTGTGCCTTCTTGATCCAGCAAGAGGGAGCAGAGTGGTAGACGAGTTCTTCTTGATCCAGCTCGATCCGATGGCGTTGCGCTGATGGTTGTGGAGTTATTCCAACAGGGCTTCGCCTAAGCAACGCTGAAAACCGATTCTAGAGGAGAAAGTGTGATCTAGAGGAGAGGTAGCACGTGGCTGTTTTTCTGCATCTCAAAACCCTCAAAACCTCTAGTATATATAGGAGGACGGAGGGAGGAGGCTTGGTGCACAAGGGTCCATACCTTGGCCTTGCGCAAGGAGGAGAGGAGGAGTCCTCCTCCAATCCTAGTAGGATTAGGACTCCTACTTCCCACTTGGAAACACTTTCCACCTTGTGTTTTCCTTCCCACTCCACTCCAGCCGCATGGGCCCTTACAAGATGCTTCGGCCAGCCCCTAGTGGGCTGGTTTACCTCCTCCCACATCCCATGTAGCCTCTTAGCTCGATACACCCCTCCCGATGGTCCCCCGGTACCCTCCCGGCACTCCCGGTACACTACCGATGAGCCCGAAATTTTTCCGGCAACCAAAACAGGACTTCCTATATATCAATCTTTACCTCCGGACCATTCCGGAGCTCCTCGTGACGTCCGGTATCTCATCTGGGACTCCGAACAACCTTTTATCACCACCATACATAACTCTATACTACCGACACATCACCGAACCTTAAGTGTGCAGACCCTGTGGGTTCGAGAACTATGTAGACATGACCGAGACACCTCTACGGTCAATAACCAATAGCCAGACCTAGATGCCCATATTGGTTCCTACATATTCTATGAAGATATTTATCGGTTGAACCTCTATGTCAAGGATTCAGTTAATCCTGTATGTTGTTCCCTTTGTTCTTGGCATGTTACTTGCCCAAGAATTGATCGTCGGTATCTCTATACCTAATTCAATCTCGCTACCGGAAAGTCTCTTTACTCGTTCCGTAATACAAGATCCCATGGATAACTCTTTATTCACATTGCTTTCAAGGCTTATAGCGATGTTGTATTACCAAGTGGGCCCTGAGATACCTCTCCGTCACACGGAGTAACAAATCCCAGTCTTGATCCATGCCAACCCAACAGACACCCTCGGAGATACCTATAGAGCACCTTTATAGTCACCCAGTTATGTTGCAACGTTTGATACACACAAGGTAATCCTCAGGTGTCAATAAGTTGCATGATCTCATGGTCATAGGAACAGATACTTGACATGGAGAAAACTATACCAATAAACTGACACGATCATATGCTACGTTTATAGTTTGGGTCTTGTCCATCACATCATTCTCCTAATTATATAATCCCGTTATCAAATGACATCTCATGTCTATGGCCAGGAAACCTTGACCATCTTTAATCAAAGAGCCAGTCTACTAGAGGCATACTAGGGACATGGTGTTGTCTATGTATCTACACATGTATCTGAGTTTCCAATCAATACAGTTCTAGCATGGATAATAAACGATTATCATGAACAAGGAAATATGATAATAACTAATTTATTATTGCCTCTAGGGCATATTTCCAATAGAGGGTGCACAGGAATTTCATCTAGTCACGTTCATCATGTTGGTTTGATTCGTGTTTGCTACTTTGATAATTTGGTATGTGGGTGGACCGGTGCTTGGGTGTTGTTCTTACTTGAACAACCTCCCAATTATGATTAACCCCCTCGCAAGCATCCGCAACTATGAAAAAAGTATTAAGATAACATCTAACCATATCATTAAACATGTGGATCCAAATCAGCTCCTTACGAAGTAGCACATAAACTAGGGTTTAAGCTTCTGTCACTCTAGCAACCCATCATCTAATAACTACTCCACAATGCACTCCCTTAGGCACAAGGATGGTGAAGTATCATGAAGTCAGCATTCACATGACACCACTAAGGGAATCACAACATACATATCATCAAAATATCGAACACATATCAAATTCACATGATTACTTGCAACATGACTTGTCCCGTGACCTCAAGAACAAAGGTAACTACTCACAAATAATATGAATGCTCAAGATCAGAGGGGTATTGAATAGCATAATGGATCTGAACATATAATATTCCACCAAATAAACCATATAAGAATCAACAACACATGGTAATCAACACTACTAGTCACCCACAGGTACAAAACTGAGGTTCCGGTACAAAGATTGAACACAAGAGATGAACTAGAGTTTGAGAGGAGGTGGTGATGTTGAAGATGTTGATGAATAATGGCCTCCCAAATATCAGAGGGTTGTTGGTGATGATGATGGCTTTGATTTCCCCCTACGGGAGGGAAGTTCCCCCGATGGAATCGCTCCGCCGAAGGGCAAAAGTGCTCCTGCCAAAGTTCCGCCTCGAGACGATGGCGTTCCGTCCCAAAAGACCTCTCCTCATTTTTTCTATGTAAAAACCACTTATATACTAGAAGATGGGCTCGAGAGGTGGGACGTGCTAAGCACAACCCACCAGGGCGCACCTGGGGGGCCTGGTGCGCCCTGGTGTATTGTGCTCACTAGGGTGGGCCCTCGATGTCCGTGGCCTTGTCGTAGTCTAGCACGTCATTTAAGTAATTGATCGTGGCGACTGGGTGGTTGCTGAGTGGGACCTAAACTTCCCAATTGTCGGCTTTAAGTCCAATTTTGTTGTGAATCGAAGTATTGCCATTTGAGATGGACATGTTCTGGATATGATCAAGCATCTTGTTTAGGTGTGATAGATATTCGGAGTTCATTGCCTAGCTATAAGTAGGGCTGACCCGAAGCATGGACGGTACATAGCTTGGCGTGTTTCCAGTATGGAAGGACCCAAGGGTGATACTAGATCCTGTAATGGAGTTGGCTCGAAATCTAACGTAGTTTCAGAGATAGTGACCGGAATTCGGTCCAGGCCAGGGTTCGAGGGGAGATTGCTCGGAGTCACTACATTGGGGTTCTCCGGTGACACCGAGGTCTCTAGCCCAATGTCCTCGAAAGAGATATTTTCCAGAGTCGATCCTTCGGTGTTGGGTAGCCCCTCCATCCGATCAGGTGTCCATCCTGATAGGATGAGTTCTCTATGGAAATCTACGATGTATTATGGGCCTCCAAAGGTCACGATCTGATTTTGGGGCGTAGTTCTCGATGGAGGCCAGATGGCTTGTTGAATCGGCATAGAAAATCATGTTACCAAACATAAAAGGTTGGACGGGGACGTAAACGGTCCCGTTGCCGTTATCGCAATTGATCTATAGGTGAGCCATCGATCCTTCTGTCAATCTCACACTCGAACTCTCAAGGAAAGCACTAGTGTTGGTGTGAAAACCGGTAGACCTCAGGGTAGGGGTTCCTAAGCTGTGAATCTCGGACAGATGGTAACAGGAGCAAGGAGACGATTTTTACCCAAGTTCGGGCCCTCTTGATGAAGGTAATACCCTATGTCCCGCTCTTGTTTATATTAATGGAGACGTCTCGAGTACAGAGTTGATCTACTTTGAGATTGTCAGATGTGTTCTAACTTTACGGCTAGGTGAATGATATTGTCTTGATGCCCCCTCTACAGGATAAACCTTGCGACATATATACACACGAGGTAGGGTATCTAGGGTTACAAGATCGGTATCTTAGCGTTGAGGCGGTAGGAGAAGTCTTGGAGTATACACCAAGACTTCATGCAGATGTAGTCGTGTACAGCTTCTGGAGTCCATCTTGGAAAGAATTATGGCCCATCGGTCCAATCCGAGGAGCATGGGCTGACTAGGGTAGTACCCACTAGTCCAGGACACCGTCAATAGGCTCAATACTTGAGATAAATGAGTAATGCTCATAATAGTTAGTGTAATGCCCAAGATGTGGTCCTATCCTTATTTTGGCTCGAGGGCGTTGATAGGGATAGAAGCGTGTCTTGTCGTTTCGCAAGGATGAATATCGTTACAAGTACATGTAAAGAGGAGATGAGTGTATGGAATTGGCTTACACTTGCCACAAGCTAAATCATGTCCATCTCAAATACAAACATACATATCAATCATCATACATAAAACCAGGGTCCGACTACGGGCAAAATCAAACAATAAAAGCAACATACATCCTTGTTATCCCAGGCTGTCAGCATGAAACCCATCATATGATCAAAGAAGAAGAACTCCAAATCAAGCAAGCATCGCTCTCACGTCAATGCATCAGATTACCTATACCTGAAACTGTTGTTGTAGTAATCTGTGAGCCACAGGGACTCAGCAATCTCATTTCCAAGGGTATCAAGACTAGTAAAGCTTAATGGGTGAGGCATGGTTTAGTGTTGAGGCCGCAGCAAGCACTAAGCATTTGAATATATGTCTTAACTTATGAGTACAAGAATAAGAAGGGTGATCTAAGCATTATCAGACGTGAACTAGTGATGATCAAGAAGTGATCCTGAACCCTTACTTACAAGTGATAACCCCACTGTGTTCTCTCTCGGTTTGGAACTCACAAGAAGAGATGGTCACGGTTGGTGTATTTTAATCGAGTTTACTTCAAGTTTGCGATGACCGGTTGTTAAACAAATTTCCAAGTTGCCACAGAACTGCGGGCACGGCTCTTAGAAAGATTTAACCCTATAGGGGTGCTCCAACTCATCCATCATAAACTAGCCAAAAGTTGTGTGGAAAACCTCAACCACGGGATAGCCCGTAGTATCCTCGAGATAATGCGAAGTATCCTCAAAATCCTGGTGCACAAGAAATTACAGGAAGGCAAAACAAATCTAGCAAGACCGCCTGGTGTGTCGATGAACCCGATAGAAACCGCGTATCTTGTTCTTAGGACACGACCGGATGAGCACAACATAGAGTGGCCTGATAGAAATAACCCGAGTTGCCCTGGGTTGGCCCCGCACATCACTCTAGTTTGGACCAACACTAATGAGTAGCACTGGCCCGGGGGGGTGATAAACTATCCGCGGGTGTCGGAGGGTCCCTATGCAATTTTATTAGTTATTAGGCAAATGTAGTACCAATATTTGGCCTTGACAGAAGAGTTTTATCCCAAAACAAATCATTAAGGTGGTCCCCATAACAACCCCAAACATGTTTGGAGTACTCAATATGGACCATAACACCGGTACACAAGTAACTAGGGCGGCAAAGGTGGAGAAAACATCGAACAAAAGGCCAAACCTTCCACCTTTTAGCAAGTATATATGCGCATTAAATTAAATAGAAATAATATTTTTGATATCCCAATATAACCATGTTATCACATGGAATAACCTACACCTGCAACTAGCAACACTATAAGAATGGTTGAGCAAGCGGTAACATAGCCAAACAATGGTTTGTTAGGACATGGAGGGGTTAGAGGCTTTTCATGGCAATGTTGGGAGCCTTGACATTCAAGTGGTAGGTAATAAGACATAACGATAGAAGCAAAACAACTATCATAGCAATGATAGTAGTGGTATCCAGGGAAATGGTCATCTTGCATGTAATCCCATTTGAAGAAGAACAAATCAAAGAAGTAGACGAACCAAAGTAGTCGAACAAATCCTCACACTCTGAAACGCTTTCAGAACCCTATCAAGAAGAAGCAATCCGGAAACAAACAAATGACAGGATAAACACCACAACATATGCATGACATGATGCGCAAAAAAATACGATGTATGTCCATACGATTATGCAAGGCATGACAAAGAACAACAATCAAATACTACACATTAAGTGAATCTCAATATACAATGAGTTGCATATTAACAAAACTCCACATTCGAACCATTTAGTTCACTCTCATTTATTTACTTCGCAAGATTAAATATTCTTAAACATGACAAGAGGTGAATCATAATTAAACTATCTATCTAGGCATTTTAAATGAGGCCAGAAACAACATATAGTATTTATGAAATGACCCCGTATGTTAATTTCAAGATTTGTCCAGATATAAACTAACCATCTTTTATATTTAATCAATAGGGAAAAAATTGTATAATGTGATTCTAAACATCATTCTAGGCAATTTACATATATAGAATAGTTAAAACGAAGCTACAGTCTAAAAGATATGACCAAGACAAGATGATATGCCATGTATGCAAAATGCTTGATAACAACACCCACAAACATTCTAAATCATGGATGGAACAAGATGTTATGAAACTCCTTGAGATTCTAAGCAAGTTTCATATATGGTATGTTTAAAACGGAGCAACGGATCAACAATAACACCCAACACAAGATTTGATAAAATCTATCCACAACAGCAACATGGCATATTGCAACCCACAAAACAACAAGCTACAACCACTGGTGTAGCGAGGTGCTATACAAATGGTTTTTGACCCCTTTCCCCGACGGAGTTTTGAACTGTTTCCTTGGTTACAACAAAATTGTCGGCGATGGTGGCCAATGAACACAAACGTTTGGCAAAACAAAGTGTATGTGATTTCCGTATCTATCACAAACGAGAGTCACCTACCAACCGTTTGAGATATGACATCCTTCCCATATGGCCCATCCTTGTAATTCGTGTGAGATCACACTAACATCGCAAGCGTTATTCAGTAGCGCACCATTTATGATGTGTGCCAAATTGCGAACATTTCACAATTGTAAAGCACGTGTGATAAGGAGACAATCACACACACATTTTGTCCTACAACATCGTTTGCAATATACCAAGATTCACAAACACTCGAACTATCATACTCGTGTCGGATGCATACAACATAACAAACAGTTAAACATTATAAATCGTGTATGATAAGGATACTGTCACAAAACATTTAGGTCTGCTTAACCATTTCTGATACTGTCTAGCATCACACGGTTTGCAGATAGCAATTATGTGCATTGTCGCACAAGGTTTCTCTCACTGAAACATGTCGACTCATGAGGTATATCACACACGTTCTGCTTTACAAACTGTGTGCGGTGTAATGACCTACAGAGCTTGTTTTTTGGCTATTTTAATCGCCACAATTCCAAATTCTACAGGATTTGAGTTTGATAGTAGGCTATAACATTTTTCATATCCATCTTATATAGACATAGTTTCAGCAACCAATGCATTATTACATTCAAAGTTACATATGTTCAAGAATTACATCAAGAAATAATAATTACATTAGAACCAGATAAATAATGATGAACCACGGTTGCATATGTGTATTAAATACGGTAAAGGAAGAGGCGAAAGACACTCTAGGAGTTGTACAAGGTGAAGCGGAATGCCCGTATTGCATCCTCCTCCATGCAGAATGCACAGACGACTCTAGGCTAACCCCTTGTGATGGCAGACCACATATCCTTCTCTGTGTTGATGAGGACATCTAGGTAGTCATCATGGCCTAGTAGATATACTTTAATGTTTGCATGTCCACCTATCATGTAGTTTGAGAGGTAATCGTGAGTAAACTGGTTTGAGAACCACTACGAATAAAATAGATTCAGACACTGTAAATTTGCAAGCTAACAACTCAATATGGGCAGTAAAAAGGAGGGTACAGAGTTCGTAGTTACCATCCTCAAGTTCACTGTTGTCTTGGATAAGGTGTAAAGAAATAGTTTAATTGCCATATTTTTTCCCATTTTATTAACAACCTTTATAAGTTTCCTCACTTGACGTTGGTTGATGAATATCTCATTGCCCCATATGCAAAAAGGGTTGACACACGGATCTTTAGCAGTGACATATGTACCTACAAGCAACAAGTTAGTATTAGAAGGTAAACTGAAATTGCACAATGACATAGTGCAGTATTCCCTACCCCAGTATATAAGATCTTATTACATCCAAAATACTCACATATTTGATGTATTAACATCTTATACTTTGGGGTGGATGGAGTATAGATAAGCCATGTGATGAAACTAACATCGATGAAAAACAACAGTTCTTCTCGATATTGTTCTGAGTAAGTACATCGAAAGGCAGGTTAAGTACTAACAGTCTAAACATCAACCAAATATATGGATGGTAAACAACATGATCAGAAAATGATAGCTTTAGTGTGCTGGTTTAAGCACACTAGCTAAGCTAATAATAAGTGGATATGTGTGTTAATTGCAATAGGCTTAGCATTTAATAACAACAAAATATAGTCATTCAAACTGGTATTGTGCGTGTTTAAGCACACTAGTTATAGTACATAAAAATGGAAAAGCTTGTGCTCACTACAACAAGCTTAACAGCAACCAAATCTAGTCATTCATAGTGGTGTTGTAGAAGTTGCATAGAATGTAGCTCGTGTTTACACATCAAATTGTATAAGTGAACATCACATTGTGAAAAAACAAAAATAAATACTGTCCATGTTAACTACACCAGACTTAACATGAACCACATATGGCCATTGAAACTGGTATGATGAAATTGAACTAGAAAGTACATACTTATAAATATAGAACTTCACAATGTGAAGAACTGAAATAAACAAGGCATACTATATAGCAATTGAACCATGACATATGCTCGGTACAAACAACCGAGCTAGGAAAAACAGTTAAACAAGGCATATGCTCACTACAACAGGCTTGATAGAAACCAAAAATAGTCATTTGAACTGTACTATTGAAACTGGATAGAACATAGACGATGCTTAAACATGAAATTGTAAAATTGAACATCACATGCGAAAGAATTGAAATAAATAGTGCATATGTTAACTACGCTAGGTTTAGCGCAAGCCATATATGGCTCTTGAAACAAGTATTAATGAAATTCAATTGCAGAGTCCATACATTTAGCATAAGTGAAGTAATTTAACATAGTATGGGTTTCCTCACCTGTCACAGATGGGCTCATTTTCATTAGAAGAGCGCAGATTATGGGTGTGCTACCTGTTGTCACGGAATGGCTCCTTCCCCTTGGAAGAGCAGGGATGCATGGTGCCCTCCCTGATGTCACAGATGGGCTCTTTCCCCTTGGAAGATACGGATAGGGTGTCGTTGTTGGCGTCGGCATCGGCGTCAGCAATGAGGTCTAACTTGGCAACTGACGATGCCGAGCCACGGCCATAGAACATGTCGTTCAGAAATGACAAAGGAGGCTCCATGGATATGAAGGAAGGCAAATTCTTGAGAGTGAAGTAGAGTAGACCAGCGGCTGGGCCTTGAATGAGGTCAACGGGGGTTGAACCCGAGGGGTCGGGGTAGGGACACTTAACCTGTGACATAGCCCGTGACAAGCCGTCACTGTCGACTATCTAGACGTCGTAGCTGGCTACGTCGATATGCATCCATATGAGAAACCGTTGTCTTATAGCCTCATACTCGTTAGATTTCCTAGCGGCCACTACAAGAAATATGTCAACTTGTGACCTGCTAGCACTGACCCTGGAAGAAATGGTCGTAAATATACAACCATTTCAGACCGATTGGTTGTAAGCTGTCCGGGGGGGTCCTAACCCTAAACACTGACGACCATTTTGGTCAGAAAGGTCGTAATTTCCTTATTGGAAATGGTCATAAAGCGTACAACACTGGTCCATTGCCTTATTTCTAGCTGATCATGACGAAATACATGGTCATTACACTTGAGTTCGAATGCATTAGGATGATTAGACAGCCACCTTAGCAGCGTTGTGTATGTGTCATTGTTTAAGTGTCATTTTTTGCTTACATTCATACTCAATAGACAGACGGGACCCATTTGATACGGGGCAAGCCCGTGTGTGTCGATCTTCCACGAATTGGAGGGGGATTCCACGAAGAACATGGGAAGAACGAGAGGAAACACTCAAGGACAATCTCAATCACACATCCACTAGATCCATAATAACACAAGGAGAACAAGATCCCAAATTAACCAACGATAAAAATAGCAGTACACGATCTCCCACTCCGGAGGAGGGGCCTTGCTATCCCGGAGGATCTTCCCTCTAGAGGGGCCTTGGCATCACTTGGATGTTCTCCCAAAGGAGGTCAAGCTCCTCAAGAGAGACAAGTAATGGAGTTGAGCTCAAGAGGAAACATTCACTAACCCTAGAGAGAGGGGCAGTTGGTTCTCATATAGTACTAGGGGAAAAGGGGGCGAGATAGGGGGATACAAGGCCCATTGGCCCGAGTCTGCCCACACAGGGGCCGGATGTCTAGGATAGGGGCCGTATGTCCGGGGCTTTGGTGGGGGGCTAGATATCCGGGATCATGTCCTGGATGTCCGGGCTGGTGGTGGTCATTTCCAACAGAACCAGACACGGGCATGCCAGATTTCCGGGGCTGGTGCCCGGATTTCTGGGGTTGTGCCAAATGTCCGGCGCTGTAGCTTCAGCCTGGGTGCTATGAGGGTCCCCAGGTGTCGGATGTCCGGGCTGGGGTCCGGATGTTCGGGGCCTGGCAGATGATCGTGCCTTCCCTTTGTCCTCGTGTCCTCACGTCTTCATATCCGTCTTCATGGTGGCTTGGCCTTCACTTCGACCATCTCCTAATCGTCTTCATAGTACCAAATCACACAAAGAGTCTCTGCTTGAGATAGCATCCATGTTCCAAGAGCATCAAAGGGAGAATCATAAAGGCGGGATGTCACCTCGTTTGTAATGGCACGTGCACGAGCTCTCATCATGAGGCCTTTCGTAGCTTGAGGTGTTGGTGATGGGTCCATGGTGTTACTCATGGGATGCTCCACATCACCATTTGACAGAGGTGAGCACACACTGACAGGGGGCACTTGACAGGCGGGGCCGAGCGTTTAATTCCCTCGAAAAAGATGCGTGGGCGGGGAATCGAACCCATGACCGAGCGATGTCTTTGCTCGTTCGCTACCACCGGGCTAGAGAGGTATTGTTGCTCATGTATCGGAATGTGTCTATATATTATATAAAACCACGTATCTTTCATATCATTGACAAGTGGGACCTTCTAGGACTTCCGACAATTAGCATCGAAAAGAGCCAACACTTAGCATTTTTCTAGGTCTTCCGACAGGGGTGGGGGCGGCGACCTATGGGGGCGGGGGAAATCAGCGGGGGCAGGGGCGGCGACCGGCGGTGGTGGTGCCGATGCCACGGCCACCTCGCCCATCGGCAGCGGTGGGGGTGTCACTCGCCTCGCCCATGATAGGAACGGCGAACTCTCCCACACATGAGGGACTCGCCGCCGCTGCCGTAAGCAGACCTCCCGGTATGCACCCCTCTCCTCTCCTCCATGTCCTCTCCTCTCCGCCTGAAATCTGTTGATGTAGATTTGATGCAGATTTGTTGTAAACTTGGAAAAATCTCATTGATGTAGATTTGATGCAAACTTGGAAATGTCATTCCTGAATTTCGTAGGAACTCCATAGATGAAATTGTTAGGAGAATTGTTGTTGATGAAATTATTAAGAATTGTTTTGGAATTCAGTCAATCTCATTGATTAATAGAACAGAGCTCAAGTTAGACTGATTTATGCCATGGGTAAATAATGTATGCTAATTTATTTTGTCCACCAAGTTGGTCTTTCCTCGAACTAGGATCCTTCAAAATCCTGGGGGGTATTAACGGTTTGGTTTGATTTAGCCTTCTTTATAAATTAAATCCATGTCGATTTCAATGTTGGTTTGATTTACAGTTTGGTTTGTTTCAATGTTGTGGTTAGTCAATTAGCATATAAAATTTTCTAGATTTTTAGCTACCATTACTGCCATCCATTTTTATTAATTAATGTTTATGCACTTCGATTGATTTGCTAATTTGCAACAAGGTCTTTGGTAGATGGACAGAAAATGGATTAGAAAAGGGGTTAGAAGGTTTTCAAAAGAACATATGAAAGGAGTTGATGAATTCATGCAATTTGTTTGGGCAAATTTTGCCAAGGATGATGTCATTCTTTGCCCATGTTGCGATTGCCTCAGCCCTTCGAGAAAAGCTCAAGGAATAGTGGAAGATTGTTTGCTTCTTAATGGGATGCTCAGCACATATGATAGATGGATATATATGGGAGAACCTTTATACGGACAACCTCAACATATAGAAGTTGATACAGAGGCCCCTCATCTGATGGGTGGTGGTGATGTTGGCATTGATTTTATGGAAAAGATTTTGTGAGATAATGTTGGTTTGGAGGAAGAGGATGGGCATGAAGATGATAGGATTGCTGACCTATTGAAGCATATGTACGATGCTGAAGATCATGTTGATGGACAAAAGTCGATGTTTGCTGAGGTGTTAGAGGAGGTGAAGCGCGCAACTCACGAAGGGGGTAAATTTTCAAGATTTACCCTCACCGTGAAGTTACTCCACATCAAGTCTTTCTACCGGATTAGCAATGTTGCATTCAATGTAATACTCCACCTTTTGACCTTGCAATTCCCTGATAGATGTGTTCCCAGGTCTTATAATGAAGCATTGAACATAATCCACAGGCTAGGGCTAGGTTATGTTTCAATACACGTGGGGCCAAATAAATGTGTCTTGTTTCGGAAGGATTATGCCAAGCATGGCAACTATCCAAAATGCAATGCCTCTAGAGGGAAAGATGTTGATGGGAAGAAGTCAATACCAGAGAAGGTACTAAGGCACTTTCTGTTGATACCAAGGCTACAACAGATGTTTATTGGAAATCATCGTTGGAGGTACAATGGCACAAGCTGATGCGACAACCTATGGACAATGAGCTGAGCCAACCAGCAGACGAAGATGCATGAATATTTTTGACAAAACTCATATAGATTTTGTTGTAGATCCACGAAACATAAAACTCGACATTGCCGCTGATGGCTTTAATCCATTTGGGAACATGAGCACCTCTTATAGCATGTGGCCCATTTTTGTGGTGGCGTACAACCTGCCACCATGGGCATGCATGGATCAGTCCAACTTCATGATGTCGTTGCTTATCCTGGGTTCGGGGTCTCCAGGAAAGGATTTTGATGTCTTTATGGATCCCCTCGTAGAATAACTGCTCCAACTTTGTACCGGTGTACTTACATACGATGCCTTGATTCTGGAAGAAAACTTTAATCTATGAGATGCAATCATATGGTCCATCCATGATTTCTCGGCGTTGCACACTCTGTCTGGGAGGATCACATCGTGTTATCAGGCCTACGTGCATTATGACAAAGATCCTTGCTTGAGGATAATAAGGAACTAGATCTGCTATGTTGGGCACCACCGTTTTCTTTCCCAAAACCATCGCTGGAGAAGAAGTAAAGATTTGAATGGTGAGACTGAAACCCATGACAAGCCAGCGGGATTAACTAAAGAAGAGAGGGAGCGGCAACTTGAAAAGGTGAAAGATATGAGACAAGGAAAGCTTGCAAAGAAAAGAAAACGTGAGGAAGGTCAATGTTGGGACTAGAGATCTTGTTTGTGGACCTGCCATACTGGGCTGATCTGAAATTGAGGCATAATCTCGATGTCATGCACATTGAGAAAAACATATGCGAGAATCTGCTAGGGACATTTCTAAACATCGAAGGGAAGACAAAGGACACAGTTAGTTCTAGGCTTGATTTGGAAGATATGGGCATAAGCATCTACATCATAATGAAGATGCAGATTCATTTGAAATGCCATGAGCATGATATACAATGACTAAAGAAGAAAAACTTGCATTCTGTGAATTCATAAGAGCAGTGAGATTTCCACATGGTTATGCTGCTAACCTAGCAAAGTGTGTTACTTTTGATGGATTCAAGCTTTCAGTACTAAAAACCCATGATTGTCACATCCTCCTCCAAAGGATTTTACCTGCGTGCCTTCGAGGAATCATGGATAATGATATATATGAAGCGGTTGCTGAGCTGGGAAATTTCTGTAGAGAACTGTATTGCAAAACACTCAAGTTAACTGTTTTGTAAATACTTGAAAAAGAAGTCCCAATTATTCTTGGCAAGCTTGAGAAGATTTTCCCTCCAGCTTTCTTCACCGTGATGGTCCATTTGGCGGTGCATTTACTAAAAGAGGCAATGCTTAGAGACCCTGTGCAATAGGGTTGGATGTACCCAATTGAAAGAAGGTTGCTTACTTCTAAGTGTTATGTGCGAAACACGACAAGACCAGAAGGTTCGATTGCTGAAGCATATGTCATTGATGAGTGCTTGACATTTTTCGCTAGATACTTTGGCGATGTGCAAATGAGATGGAATCGGCCGGGCAGAAATAGGGAGTGGTCTGATTCGAAAAGTGGTGATGTATCGGTTTTCAACAGTGGTGTGAAATGTCTTGGACCCTCACAATACTTGGAGGCTTGTGATGAGTATGAAAAGATGGTTTTGTATGTGCTCAGCAATTGTGCTGAGGTTCTACCATATATCTATTACGTTATATCTTGTGCTCGTTATATTATTTTTCTTGGGTTGGCACTAGCCTAATGTTTTAATTGACTTGTTTTGTTGGCATTGCAGGAAATGCATGGAAGAATTGAATCAGGAAGAAAGCCACATCCATGTTGATAAAAGGGTTGCTAAGGGATTTGCTAAAGGGTTTAAGGATCATGTGAGATCTTTAGCCATATGTTTTTTTGTTTTCTTTGTTATTCATGAACTGTTAAATATCATTAGTGCTAAATGGTTTATTTGTGCAGATTTGAAAGTTGCATGAGGAGAAGATCGGTGATGGTCTATTTGCTTTGGCATGTGGACCCGATAAGCGAGTGAGACTGTATTCAACATGCATTGCTGACGGTGTCCGGTACCACACTGTTGACCACGAGGAAAAAGGAAGACACCAAATAGTGGAATCATCACTGAGGGGTCACATGCTGGTCAAAACATTGACTTCTATGGTCAGTGAGAAGCATCATTAAGTTGCAGTACAACTCTAGTGGAGGCAGCAATCACTCGGTTGTTTTATTTCACTGTGACGGGTTTGATCTTGGTGGCAAGAAGTATATAAGAGTGAAATATGATGGCCACTTCAGAAGCATCAACATTGGAAGGTGTTGGTATAAGAATGATCCCTTTATTCTAACACCACAAGCAACAATGGTGTTCTATCTTCCAGACACTCTTTTGCACGGAAAATGGCAAGTTGTGCAAAAGTTTGAGCACTGACACTTATGGAGTGTGGATGAAACTGAAATGGAAAAGGGCCCCGGTGGTAGTGGACTAATATACCAAGATGATGACTCTACGGAAGTTCTGATGCAAGCTGATGATGAATCTACGGAAGTTCCGGTGCAAACCAAAGTGTGAAGGGACCGGGAAAGTGTGACCGTTGATGCTGCAATTGTTGAAGGCATTAAGAAGAAAAGAAAGGTGGTAGCAGATGGACATGAGAGCGAGGATGATGAAAATAGGACTGATCATACTATGCTGCAATATTGTAGTGACGACGAGGAAAACAGGAGTGGGCATAGAGTTCCATGTTTTCGTATGGACGATGATAAGTAGCGAATGGACTAATACTATGCATGGTAAACCTTCTAATTCCCTGTAGTTTTCCTTGCAATTCTCTATAGTTTTCCTTCTTGTACATATGCATGGTGATCCTGATGTACTACAATTCTCTCCGGGTAGCAAAATGCATGCTTGAAGATCCCGATGGATGTAGATGCATGGTTGTAGTGATGTGATCCTGATGCTTGAAGATGCATGGCTGTACTGATGATGCTGATGGTTGTAGTGACAAAACTCTGGTTGTAATATTTGATGCAAAATGCAAAACATTTGATTCCCTGAATTTGATGCAAAATGTTGGTTCTAATATTTGATGCAAAATGCAAAACTATGATGCTGGTGCATTTTGGATGCTTATTGTTACGATATTTGGGCAGAAATGACAAAAGTTTCTTCACTGAACGTTTTATGATTGTTTTCAGAGTTGTTTTTGCTTTAACTGAATTTTGTACTCCATCAGACAGACATGGCCGCGCTCCATCATACAACCGTATAATCCCACACGGGGCAAAAAAAAGTGTGGAAAAAAATATATGCACAAGCAGGGACTCGAACCCATGACCGAGCGCATATTTCACTATGTACAGAACCACTGAGCTAGGAAGAGAATGTTGAATATATATATAGTTGTCTCACTATATACTCAAACTCACGATCGAGCACACACATGTGCGTGTGACCAAAAAATAATGCGCGAGCGGGGGCTCGAACCCATGACATGGCGCTTATTTTACTGTGTTCCTACCACTTGGTTAAGAAGAGGTTGTTGGTTGAGTACAAGAACTTTTTGCTATATCAAACAGAACTGGCTGACAAGTGGGACCCACTCTTTTCCCCACCCTACCCACTCCCCTATCCATATGAAACAGAACCGGCAAGTCCTTCTCCTCCCCTTCGCCAGTGCAGCCACCTCCTTCCTCCCCCGTTATCTCGACCCACTGCCGCTGCCGACTCCTTCCTCTCCACATAGGTATGAATACGCTGCTGACTCCTTCCTCACCCATTGGTTTTCTGCTGCTGTTTAGGTTAGGGTTTGATTAGGGTTGGATTAGGGTTCTTGCCGCCGCTGTTATTTTGTATTAGGTTTGGATTAGGGTTCTTGCCACCGCTATTGATTGGGGTTGGATTAGGGTTTGATTAGGGTTTTGGAAAATTTTGTTAGATTAGGAAAGGAAGTAAAGGTAAATTTGGGAGGAACATGGGTGGCAGTTTAGTAAACATTGTAGCAAGAGACATGGTTAATGGCGCAAGGAAGGAAGGAAGGAAGTAAGGATAGAGGGGTCCATCCATCCATGTGACCGCCTTGCCCTGCCTCACTGATTCAACAAGAAGAAGAAAGAAGAAGTTTAACGTAAAAAAGCAGAGATGAGTGAGTGAATGAGATGGTGCAGAAGTAGACACTAGTTGAGTCTTGGTGGCTTCCCTATTGTTTACCTACATAACAGACATGTTCTTTCTTCTGTAAATATGGCTTTGGTTGATGTTATATGGCAGATATGTTCTGTAAATATGGTTTTACTTGGTGTGCTTGTTTCCGTAAATATGGTCCACTTATAGTTGATATGGTTAATTTATCAAATATGGTTCTAGCTGTGGTTCATTTATCATGTAGCAAAATGTAGCACATGGATAGATATAGTTCGAGTTGTGTTTGCCACTTATAGTAATATCCCATTTATAGTAGTATCCCATATTAAGGTAAACAAAGCTAATATTTCTGATTGGGACATCCAAGACTGTCACCTCTAGAGATCCAAGATTGTCACTTATTAACCAAGTGTGTTTAATAAGCACTTTTGTCAGCATCCTTAATAGTAGTGCTTTAAATAGCTTCTTAATCCTTGTCTGGTGGCACTGCCCAGGTTGTTGTTGCTTAATCCCAATTATACTGCCTAGGTTGTTTAACAAACAAAGTGACTTTCTTTGCATGCATTTTGTTGTGTTGGTATGATCCAGAACTATGCTTGGAAACAAATCTCCCCAAAATATACTTATAATATTCCCAAATTCCGTTGTGCTTGGAAACTGTCTTCTTTTACTATGTTGGAAATTTTGCTTGGTCATTTTGTACTGATAATCTTTGTTACATCACTGCTTTTCAGAGACGGGGAGGCCTCCACTGCCAAGTGAGATGGCAGGTTTCGAGTTCTTCAAGATCATATTTGAGAAAACCTCATGTGGGCAGGTATATACAAGAAAAGCTCTCCCTTCACCCATCTCTTTATCATCATTTTGCATGTTGTCTAGTGCTTGATCGGCATAATTAATCAGTCTTGGACCCTCGCTGCAGAAGCTTCCTAGAAAGTTTGAGAAGATGCTCGACGGTCATGAGCCCCACAAATTGAAGCTGTGGGAGGCTGGCAGCAGGCGTCGCAGGCTGTGGGACGTGGTGTTGAAGCTGTGGGACCGATGGCCACATGTACCTAGGGCGCGGCTAGGAGCAGTTCGCCCGTGCCCACGACCTGTGGCTTGGGCACTTCCTTGTCTTCAGCTATGACGGCGATGACGTGCTCACCGTGAAGGTCTTCGGCGGCACCATGTGCTGCAGGCACTACCAGCATGACGATGATGCCAGTACGCTTTGCCTCTTCTTCCTCTCCTTTTTGCTTCGTCTCACGCCGATTGTTAAAAAAATTGCATTTGGTGAGGCAATGGGAGCAGCAGTGACTATGCCTATATTAAAAGCAGTAGCAAGGATGAGGAGGAGCGGAGTGGGAAAGAAGAGGAGCAGAGCAATGCCGACAGAACTGACAATGAGCCATAGAAGGCTATGGTTGTGTATGAAGATGACCTTGCGATGGTTGATGCTAAAGATGACCTCACGATGATTTAGGCTCAAGATGACCTCGCGATGGTTGATGCTGAAGATGACCTCACGATGTGGTGGCTGACGATGACCTCGCGATGGTGGTGGTGCCTGAAGATGACCTCACGATGGTGGTGGCATTGGTGATCCCATAGCTGGGCAACGGGACCAGGCCAATTCTGGTAGAGGAGTACATTCGCCATGTCGGCATTCGTAGCATCCGCATTCGCCGCTCTAAGCGCATTAGGATGATGAAAAAGAAGAAGGAGAAGAAGATGTTGGGGAACGTACTAATAATTCAAAAAAATTCCTACATGTCACCAAGATCAATCTAGGAGATGCTAGCAATGAGAGAGATGGAGTGTATCTTCATAGCCTTGAAGATCGCTAAGCGGAAGCATTACAAAGAACGCGGTTGATGGAGTCGTACTCGCGGCCATTCAAATCGCGGAAGATCCGATCCAAGCGTCGAACCGACGACGCATCCGTGTTGAACACACATACATCCTGTGGACGTCTCCTCCTTCCTCATATATCAAGCGGGGGAGGAGAAGTTGAGGGAGAGCTCCGACAGCACGACGGCGTGGTGGCGGTGGAGCTCGTGGTTCTCCGGTAGAGCTTCGATAAGTGCTATGGAGGAGGAGGAGTTGTTGGAAGGGGGAGGGCTGCGCCAGGGGAAGGGTGCGGCTTCCCTCCCACCCCCCACTATTTATAGGGGGAAGGGGAGAGGTGTCCACCCCCCCTAGATCCATCTAGAGGGGGTGGCGACCCTGGGATCCATCTAGAGGGGGGCGGCAGCCCCCCGGGGAGGACTTGCCCCCCAAGTTAGGTGGGAGGCGCTCACACCCCTAGGGTTTCCAACCCTAGGCGGCTTGGGCCCTTGGGGGGCGCACCAGCCCACTACGGGGTTGGTTCCCACCCAACTACAGCCCATTAGGATCTCCGGGGCAGGTGGACCCCTAGAACCCCTTCGATGGTCCCGGTACAATACTGATAAACCTCGAAACCGTTCCGGTGACTGAAACTGGACTTCCCATATATAAATCTTAACCTCAGGACCATTAAGGAAATGATACTTGGCATTAGAAAAGCTCTAGCAGACGAACTACACGATCTTGTGCTATGCTTAGGATTGGGTCTTGTCCATCACATCATTCTCCTAATGATGTGATCCCGTTATCAATGACATCCAATGTCCATGGCCAGGAAACCATGACCATCTATTGATCAACGAGCTAGTCAACTAGAGGCTCACTTAGGACATGGTGTGGTCTATGTATTCACACCTATTTTACGGTTTTCGGTTAATACAATTATAGCATGAACAATAGACAGTTATCATGAACAAGGAAATATAGTAATAACCATTTTATTATTGCCTCTAGGGCATGTTTCCAATAGTCTCCCACTTGCACTAGAGTCAATAATCTAGTTACATTGTGATGAATCGAACACCCATAGAGTTCTGGTGTTGATCATGTTTCGCTCGTGAAAGAGGTTTAGTCAACGGATCTGCGACATTCAGATCTGTATGTACTTTACAAATATCTATATCTCCATCCTGAATCTAACCACGAATGGAGTTGAAGTGGCACTTGATGTGCTTGGTCTTCTTATGAAACCTGGGCTCCTTGCCAATGGCAATAGCTCCAGTGTTGTCACAGAAGAGAGTCATCGGGCCTGACGCATTGGGAATTCCTAGGTCGGTGATGAACTCCTTCATCCAGACTCCTTCCTGCGCTGCTTCCGAAGCATCTATGTACTCCTCTTCACATGTAGAGGCCACCACGACGCTTTGCTTGCCCCTCCACCAGCTGACTACCCCACCATTCAACATATACATGTATCCGGTTTGTGACTTGGAGTTATCCAGATCTGTGTCAAAGCTAGCATCGACGTAACCCTTTACAACGAGCTCTTCGGTGCCTCCATAAACGAGAAACATATCAGTAGTCCTTTTCAGGTATTTAAGGATATTCTTGACCGTTGTCTAGTGTTCCATTCCGGGATCACATCGGTACCTCCCTACCAAACTTATGGCAAGGTTCACATCAGGTCTGGTACATAGCGTGGCATACATAATAGAGCCTATGGCTGAGGCATAGAGGATGACACTCATCTTTTCTCTATCTTCTGTCGAGGTCAGGCATTGACATGTGCTCAATCTCATACCTTGCAATACAGGCAAGAACCCCTTCTTGGACTGATCCATATTGAACTTCTTCAATATCTTGTCAAGGTATGTGCTTTGTGAAAGACCAATGAGGCATCTCAATCTATCTCTATAGATCTTGATGCCTAATATGTAAGCAACTTCTACAAGGTCCTTCATTGTAAAATACTTATTCAAGTAGGCCTTTATGCTTTCCAAAAGTTCTATATCATTTCCCATCAACAATATGTCATCCACATATAAAATGAGAAATGCTACATAGCTTCCACTGACTTTCTTGTAAATACGGGCTTCTCCATAAGTCTGTATAAACCCAAACGCTTTGATCACCTCATCAAACCGAATGCTCCAACTCCAAGATGCTTGCACCAGCCCATAGATGGAGCGCTGGAGCTTGCATACCTTGTCGAGAAAACCTTCCGGTTGCATCATATACAATTCTTCCTTAAGGTAACCGTTAAGAAAAGTCGTTTTGATGTCCATTTGCCAAATCTCATAATCATAAAATGCAACAGCTAACATGATTTCGACGAACTTCAGCATCGCTACGGGTAAGAAGGTCTTATCGTTGTCAACTCCATGAACTTGTCGATAACCCTTAGTGACAAGCCAAGCCTTATAGACGGTCACATTACCATCCGCGTCAGTCTTCTTCTTAAAGATCCATTTATTTTCTATGGCTTGCCGATCATCGGGCAAGTCCACCAAATTCCATATTTTGTTCTCATACATGGATCCTATCTCGGATTTCATGGCTTCAAGCCATTTGTTGGAATCTGGGACCGCCATGGCTTCTTCATAGTTCAAGGATTCACCGTTGTCTAACAACATGATTTCCAGGATAGGGTTGCCTTACCACTCTGGTGCGGAACGTGTCCTTGTGGACCTACGAAGTTCAGTAGTAACTTGATCAGAAGTTTCAGGATCATCATCATTAACTTCCTCTCTAGTCGGTGCAGGCATCACAGAAACATTCTCCTACGTTGCACTACTTTCTGGTTCGAGAGGGGGTACAATCACCTCATCAAGTTCTATTTTCCTCCCACTTACTTCTTTCGAGAGAAACTCTTTCTCTAGAAAGGATCCATTCTTGGTGACAAAGATCTTGCCTTCGGATCTGAGGTAGAAGGTATACCCAATAATTTCCTTAGGGTATACGCACTTTTCTGATTTGGGTTCAAGCTTTTCAGGTTGAAGTTTCTTGACATAAGCATCGCATCCCCAAACCTTCAGAAACGACAGCTTAGGTTTCTTCCCAAACCATAATTCATACGGTGTCATCTCAACGGATTTAGACGGTGCCCTATTTAAAGTGAATGCGGTTGTCTCTAATGCATATCACCAAAATGATAGCGGTAAATTAGTAAGAGACATCATCGATCGCACCATATCCAATAGAGTGCGATTACAACGTTCGAACACACCATTACGCTGAGGTGTACCAGGCGACATGAGTTGTGAAACAATTCCATATTTCCTTAAGTGCATGACAAACTCGTGACCCAAATATTCTCCTCCATGATCAGATCGTAAGAACTTTATTTTCTTGTCACGTTGATTCTCAACCTCACTCTGAAATTCCTTGAACTTTTCAAAGGTCTTAGACTTGTGTTTCATTAAGTAGACATACCCATATCTGCTTAAGTCATCAGTGAGGGTGAGAACATAAGGATAGCCACCGCGAGCCTCAATGCTCATCGGTCCACATACATCTATATGTATTATTTCCACGAAGTTGGTTGCTCGCTCGATTGTTCCGAAGAACAGAGTCTTAGTCATCTTGCCCATGAGGCATGGTTCGCACGTGTAAAATGATTCATAATCAAGAGACTCCAAAAGTCCATCTGCATATAGTTTCTTCACGCGTTTGACACCAATATGACCAAGGCGGCAGTGCCACAAGTATGTGGGACTATCATTATCAACCTTACATCGTTTGGTATTCACACTATGAATATGTGTAACATCATGTTTGAGATTCAATAAAAATAAACCATTGACCAGCAAGGCATGACCATAAAACATATCTCTCATATATATAGAACAACCATTATTCTCGGATTTAAATGAGTAGCCATCTCACATCAAACGAGATCCAGATACAATGTTCATGCTCAAAGCTGGTACTAAATAACAATTATAGAGGTTTAAAACTAATCCCGAAGGTAGATGTAGAGGTAGCGTGCCGACGGAGATCACATCAACCTTGCAACCATTCCTGACGCGCGTCATCACCTCGTCCTTTGTCAGTATCCACTTATTCCGCAACTCCTGTTTTGAGTTACAAATGTGAGCAACCGCACCTGTATCAAATACCTAGGAGATACTACGAGTGTTGGTAAGGTACACATCAACAACATGTATATCATATATAAATTTGATGTTGCCATCTTTCTTATCCGCTAAGTACCTGGGGCAGTTTCGCTTCAAGTGACCGGTTCCCTTGCAATAAAAGCACTCAGTCTCAGCCTTGGGTCCATTCTTGGGCTTCTTCCTGGAAACTGATTTACCAAGCGCGGCAACTGCTTTGCCGTCCTTCTTGAAGTTCTTCTTACCCTTGCCTTTCTTGAAACTGTGGTCTTATTCACCATCAACACTTGATGTTCCTTTTTGATCTCCACCTCCGCTGATTTCAGCATCGAATATAACTCAGGAATGGACTTCTCCATCCCTTGCTTATTGTAGTTCATTACAAAGCTCTTGTAGCTAGGTGGAAGAGACTGGAGGATTCTGTCAATAACCGAGTCATCCGGAAGATTAACTCCCAGCTGAGACAACTGGTTGTGCACCCCAGACATTTTAAGTATGTGCTCATTGACAGAGCTATTTTCCTCCATCTTACAATTGAAGAACTTGTCGGAGACTTCATATCTCTCGACCCGGGCATGAGGTTGGAAAACCATTCTATGCTCTTGGAACATCTCATATGCTCCATGTTTCACAAACGCTTTTGAAGCCCTGGTTCTAAGCTGTAAAGCATGCCACACTGAACCAGGGTGTAATCATCACTACGCGACTGCCAGGCATTCATAACGTCTTGAGTCGCTAGGAAAACGGGTCTGTCACCTAGCGGTGCGTCAAGGACATATAATTTGTTGGAATTTATGAGGATGATCCTCAAGTTATGGACCTAGTCCGTATAGTTGCTTCCATCATCTTTCAGCTTGGTTTTCTCTAGGAACGCATTGAAGTTGAGGGCAACATTAGCGTGGGCCATTGGATCTACAAGATAGATTGTAAAGACAATTTTACACTAAGTTCATGATAATTAAGTTGATCTAATCAAATTATTTAATGAACTCCCACTCAGATAGACATCCGTCTAGTCATCTAAGTGATACATGATCCACGTCGACTAGGCTATGTCCGATCATCACTTGAGACGGACTAGTCATCAATGGTGAACATCTCCATGTTGATCGCATCTACTATATGACTCATGTTCGACCTTTTGGCCTATCGTGTTCCGAGGCCATGTCTGTACATGCTAGGCTCGTTAAGTCAACCAAAGTGTTTGGCGTGTGTAAATCTGGCTTACACCCGTTGTATGCGAACGTTAGAATCTATCACACCCAATCATCACGTGGTGCTTCGAAACAGCGATCCTTCACAATGGTCCACACTTAGGGGGGCACATTTCTTGAAATTTTAGTGAGGGATCATCTTATTTATGCTACCATCGTTCTAACCAAATAAGGTGTAAAAACATGATAAACATCACATGCTAATCATAAAGTGACATGATATGGCCAATGTCATCTGGCACCTTTGATCTCCATCTCTGGTGTGTGGCATGATCACCATTGTCACCGGAACAATACCATGATCTCCATCATCATGATCTCCATCATCGTGTCTTCATGAAGTTGTCTCACCAACTATTACTTCTACTACTATGGATAACGGTTAGCAATAAAGTAAAGTAATTACATGGCATTTCTGATTGACACACAGGTCATACAATGAATTAAGACAACTCCCATGGCTCCTGCCGGTTGTCATCCTCATCAACATGCAAGTCATGATTCCTATTACAAGAACATGATCAAACTCATACATCACATATATTTCATCACATCCTTTTGGCCATATCACATCACATAGCATACCTTGCAATAACAAGTTAGACGTCCTCTAATTGTTGTTCCAAGTTTTACATGGCTGCTATGGGTTTCTAGAAAGAAAGTTTCTTACCTACGCAAAAGGCACAATGGTGATATGCCAATTTCTATTTACCCTTAATAAGGACCCTCTTCATCGAATCCGATCCGACTAAAGTGGGAGAGACACACACCCGCTAGCCACCTTATGCAATAAGTGCATGTCAGGCGGTGGAACCTGTCTCACATAAGCATACGTGTAAAGTCGGTCCGGGACGCTTCAGCCCACAATGCCGCCGAATCAAGATAAGACTAGTAACTGCAAGCAAATTGACCAAATCATCGCCCACAACTACTTGTGTTCTACTCGTGCATAGAATCTACGCATAGACCTAGCTCATGATGCCACTATTGGGGAACATAGTAAAAATTCAAAAAAATTCCAATGTGTCACCAAGTAAATCTAGGAGATGCTAGCAATGAGAGAGAGGGAGTGCATCTTCATACCCTTGAAGATCGCTAAGTGGAAGCATTACAAAGAACATGACAGAGTCGTACTCGCGGCGATTCAAATCGCAGAAGATCCGATCCAAGCGCCAAACGGACGGTGTCTTTGTGTTCAACACACGTACAGCAAGGGGACGTCTCCTCCTTCTTGATCCAGCAAGGGGGAGGAGAAGTTGAGGGAGAGCTCCGGCAGCACGACGGCGTGGTGGAGGTGGAGCTCGTGGTTCTCCAACAATGATTCGCTAAGCGCTATGGAGGAGGAGGTTTAGGAAGGGGGAGGGCTGCACCAGGGGAAGGGTGCGTTTGCCCTCCCCCACACTATTTATAGGGGAAGCGGGGAGGGGTACGCCCCCCTAGATCCATCTAGAGGGGGGAGGCACCGCCCTGGGGGATACTTGCCCCCCAAGTTAGGTGGAAGGCACCCCCACCCACTAGGGTTTCCAACCCTAGGCACCTTGGGCCCTTGGGGGCTGCACCAGCCCACTAAGGGGCTGGTTCCCACACAACTACAACCCATTAGGTCCTCCGGGGCAGGTGGACCCTCCTGGTAGACCCCCAGAACCCCTTCAGTGGTCCCGGTACAATACCAATAAACCCCGAAACCATTCCAGTGAATGAAACTGGACTTCCCATATATAAATCTTCCCCCTGGGCCATTCTGGAACTGTGACGTCCGGGATCACATCTGGGACTCCGAACAACTTTCGGTAACCACATACAATTACCATTACAATTCTAGCGTCACCAAACCATACGTGTGTAGACCCTACGGGTTCGGAAACCATGCAGTCATGACCGAGACACCTCTCCAGTCAATAACCAATAGCAGGATCTGGATACCCATATTGGCTCCCACATGTTCCATGATGATCTCATCACATGAACCATGATGTTGGGGATTCAATTAATCCCGTATACAATTCCCTTTGTCCATCGGTATGTTACTTGCCCGAGATTCGATCGCGGGTTTCCCTATACCATGTTCAATCTCGTTACCGGCAAGTCTCTTTACTCATTCCATAATACATGATCCCGTGACTATCTCCTTAGTCACATTGAGCTCATTATGATGATGTATTAACGAGTGGGCCCAAAGATACATCTCCGTCACATGGAGTAACAAATCCCAGTCTCGATTCGTGGCAACACAACAGACACTTTCGGAGACACCTGTAGTGCACCTATATAGTAACCAAGTAACGTTGTGATGTTTGATACACCCAAAGCATTCCTACGGTATCTGGGAGTTGCACAATCACATGGTCTAAGGAAATGATACTTTACATTTGAAAAGCTCTAGCACACGTACTACATGATCTTGTGCTATGCTTAGGATTGGGTCTTGTCCATCATGTCATTCTCCTAATGATGTGATACCGTTATCAACGACATCCAATGTCCATGGCCATGAAACCATGACCATCTATTGATCAACGAGCTAGTCAACTAGAGGCTCACTAGGGACATGGTGTGGTCCATGTATTCACACATGTATTACGGTTTCCGGTTAATAAAATTATAGCATGAACAATAGACAATTATCATGAACAAGGAAATATAATAATAACCATTTTATTATTGCCTCTAGGGCATGTTTCCAACAGTATCCCACTTGCACTAGAGTTAATAATCTAGTTACACTGTGATTAATCGAACACCCATAGAATTCTGGTGCTAATCATGTTTCGCTCGTGAAAGAGGTTTAGTCAACGGATCTGTGACATTCAGATCCGTATGTACTTTACAAATATCTATATCTACATCCTGAATGTAACCATGAATGGAGTTGAAGTGGCACTTTCTGTGCTTTGTCTTCTTGTGAAACCTGGGTTCCTTGGCAATGGCAATACCTCCAATGTTGGCACAGAAGAAAGTCATCGGGCCCAACGCATTGGGAATCACTCCTACGTCGGTGATGAAGTCCTTCATCCAGACTCCTTCCCGTGTTGCTTCCGAAGCAGCTATGTACTCCAGTTCACATGTAGATGCCACCATGACGCTTTGCTTGCAACTGCACCAACTGACTACCCCACCATTCAAAATATACACGTATCCGGTTTGTGACTTAGAGTCATCCGGATCTGTGTCGAAGCTAGCATCGATGTAACCCTTTACGACGAGCTCTTTGGCACATCCATAAACGAGGAACATATCCTTAGTCCTTTTCAGGTATTTAAAGATATTCTTGATCGTTGTCCAGTGTTCTATTCCGGGATCACTTTGGTACCTCCGTACCAAACTTATAGCAAGGTTCATAGCGGGATCTGGATACCCATATTGGCTCCCACATGTTCCATGATGATCTGATCGGCTGAACCACGATGTCGGTGATTAAATTAATCCCGTATACAATTCCCTTGGTTCATCGGTATGTTACTTGCCCGAGATTCGATCGTTGGTATCCCTATACCTTGTTCAATCTCGTTACCGGCAAGTCTCTTTACTCGTTCCATAATACATGATCCCGTGATGAACTCCTTAGTCACATTGAGCTCATTATGATGATGTATTACCGTGTGGGCCCAGAGATACCTCTCCGTCACACGGAGTGACAAATCCCAGTCTCAATTCATGCCAACCCAACATAGACTTTCGGAGACACCTGTAGTGCACCTTTATAGTCACCCAGTAACGTTGTGACATTTGATACACCCAAAGCATTCCTACGGTATTCGCAAGTTGCACAATCTCATTGTCTAAGGAAATGATACTTGGCATTAGAAAAGCTCTAGCAGACGAACTACATGATCTTGTGTTATGCTTAGCATTGGGTCTTGTCCATCACATCATTCTCTTAATGATGTGATCCCATTATCAACGACATCCAATGTCTATGGCCAGGAAACCATGACCATCTATTGATCAACGAGCTAGTCAACTAGAGGCTGACAAGGGACACGGTGTGGTCTATGTATTCACACATGTATTATGGTTTCCGGTTAATACAATTATAGCGTGAACAATAGACAATTATCATGAAAAAGGAAATATAGTAATAATGGTGTGGGAACGAGCCTGACAGTAGATGGTAGGGGTACAAAAGGAGAGGGCAGAGTCCTAGCTATGGCGAGGATGTACACACGGATGTATGAGTTCAAGCCCCTCTCGTGGAGGTAACAGCCCTACGTCTCAGTGCTCGGGAGCTTATGTCATGTGCAATATAGAGATTACAATGGTTGCGAACCCTTTTAAGGAAGGGAGCGGCGGCTTATATAGAGTTCGCTGCCCCTCATAAATACCCAGCATCTAAGGGTCAGATTGTGGGGGTAAAGTCTGCCGTTACCGGTAACGTACGTAATAAAAGCTATTAATGCCTATTGAATCAACGTCTGCCCATTGGGCTCTTAATGATGGCTCCTGGTCTTCTGGCGTCGAGTGAGAACGAGGTCTTCCGAGTGACACGCTACCGCTGAGTGAAGGAAGGAGTCTCCGAGTGGATATCCTGATGAGTGACTTCGAACATCTCATGGAATCCACACGGAAGTTTATGCTTGATCTTCAAGTCCCCCAATGTAGTGCCCTTAGGTAGGGTATGTAGGCGTTGCCTATAACCCTACCCTAGGTACATATCCTCGTCATTAGCCCCCGAATGGATCGGGGTTCGAGTGGTGAAATGGGGTATCAATGCCAATCTTGAGTTAAGGCAACAAATCTTCCGAATGATATTTGGGATTCCAATGAAACTTGCGTCGACTGAACTCTGAGTGTTAACGTCAATTCTGGATCGACACGCCAAATCTTCCGAATGATATTTAGGGCTTCAACGAATCTTGCGTCGATTGAATTCTTCTCTGCTCGCCTGGATCCATTCAACCTTTAAAGTGTCCAAGTGGATGTTCAATGCCTGTTTTGCTCCGAGTGAACCGAAGGCTTCTTTGGAGGTGACGAGTCGATCTGTCAGCCCCGGATTTTGCGGGATACAAAAATTTGGGAAGCGCACGCATGCGATGATGACGCGACAATCAGGGCAAGTGGAGGCACGACGGCTCAATTCTCATGCCGGTCATCTCGCCATGTACTGGTCGCCATCAGCGGTTGGCATGTGTGGTGATCTCGTGGGCCCACTCGTCAACGAGACACTCGGTGGAGTATAAATCTCTGTATGCCGTGATTTGCATAGTACCTCCGCCCATTCTTTCTCCTTTCCTCTGCCTCCTCTGCCTCCAACGCCCCACTCCATACCTCCTCGATGAGAGTCGTCGTGCCGATGATGAAGAACATGACGGAGAAGCTGGAGCAAGCTAAGAAGGGGGCGACGAAGCTCAAGGGCAAGAAGCCCTCGACCGCTCGGTTCACCGCGCCGGCGGGATGGATGCAGGGGGATTTTCTCCCCTCCGTAGTCACTCGCGAGGACATGAAGGGCATTTTCGCCGACGGGCTCATGGCGGACGGTGCCTAGAGGCTACCGGAGGAGAGCGCAAGCCGGAGCCGCGCGACGGGGAGTGGGTCCTCCTTCTCTCCCATGTCGAACTAGGTTTCTCTATGCCGCCCCACACTTTCTTTAGAGGATTCTTGAATTTCTTCAGCGCCCAATTGCACCATCTCCCACCGAATACTGTTGCATACTTGTCTGCCTTCGTTACTCTGTGCGAGTGTTTTCTGGGCTGCTCTCCCCATTGGGGGTTGTTCAAGCACATCTTCACGGTCAGGTCCCAGACCATGAAGAAAGCTCTCCCTACCAATGGGAAGACTCATGTGCTTCAGTTGTGCGGAGGTTTAGGACTTCAGAAAAGAGCTCGTAGTTCCTTTCCTGCCATGACTTTTCCTGAGTCTGTTACAGGCTGGCAGACGACTTGGTTCTACTGCAAGGATATGACATCGCCCAACATGTTGACTGGCCTTCCCCCCAATACACCCGACCGTCCAGTCGTCCCCAAGTCTCTGAAGGTGACCAAAGAGGAACATGTCCAAAACGGGAATCTTGGTTGAGGCTGTGGTGCAGTTGATCCGGGGTGGGGTAACTGGCATGTATCTGTTGGAGATGTTTCTCAGTCGATGTATTCAGCCGCTCCAAGCCAGAGATCACACCATGTGGCACTATGCGGGCCCTGAGGACTCGACCAGGGCGCATCCAGAAGAGGTTCCACAAAAAACTGTCGATCAGTGGCTTCGCAACATCACTATAGCCTGCGACAGCCCTTTGGGAGCCAAGAGGATCCGACCTTACTCGATCGAAAAACCGCTGAAGAATTGGGTGAGTTGTATGGTGTCGACTGATGTATTAGTACTGTCGAGTGATATATTGATTTTATGAACCGACTTCTTTGCTTGAAACATGCAGGAGTTGACGCACAAGCACTCGCCCTTTCCTAACGGGAACCATGTTGAAGATGGCGTGGTGAGCGAGGGTGGCAGCATGGACGGCGACGGTCCCTCTGATGCTGAGGATGAATACAAGGACTCCGGCGAAGAGGAAGAAGTCGAGTCACCTCCCTGGCGCGAAGGCCGCACCAATTCCCGCCAGGATCCAGCAGCTATTGAGGACAGGGCTCCGAGCCCTACTAAGAAGAACCAGAAGTGGGGCCGCCCTTCGACTGTTGAGTCGAGTGAGAGGCTGGCCAAGCAACCCAAGCAGGACAAGACCAAACCTCGCAAGGCTCTGCCTCGCATGAGGATGGTTGTACCTGTCGTCTCCACGTAAGTATTTATTTTCGAATTCTTTTTGTCGACTGTGACCTTGAGTTGTAGCTAACCGAGTGTTGTTCGATCCGTTAGAGCTGCTACGTCTATGACCTTTCTTAATCGGGAGGGAGGGGAGGCAATGGACATTGACACTCCTGACGCTGCCACTTCTCATAGAGGTTAATAAGTTCTTGATTCATCCGAATGGGTTTCATCATTTGCAAAAGTTAACACTGTTGGTTGATGTTGCAGAGATCATTCAGGTGGAAGACGACGAGGAGCACCTGGACGCTTCGCGCACCCGCACCCGAAGAGCTTCATCAGTGCAGGCGCTTCAGCGCTCGACTATGGAGTCCTCCCAGCGGATACGTGACTCGACACAACTCAGAGCTGAACCTACAGCACCTCTGTCGTATGCTCCTCCAACTGTCTCGCCCATTGTGACGTCGACTCCAACCGGACCCGCTCAGACTGCCTTAGCCGCTCCAGCAGCAACGCTGATTCCGCCTATGATAGCTTTCTCTCTACATCGCGTCCCGGAAGATCAGACCGGAGCTGCGAAGGAGGCTATGATCCAGGTGGAGCAGATAATGTTGCGAACCAAGGAGGCATACGAGGTCAGCAAGCTAGCTTACGACATGCGCGGCCCTCAACGCCAATGTCCGAGTAAGTTCGATTGTAAGTACATTTCTGATTGAATTCCTATCTTTTCTTGACTGCACACCCACTTGGTGATTATTGTAGAATGTTTGAAGTTTCTCCACTCGAATAGGACGGATTGTAGTCGAGTAGGATTGGAATCGACAGCACACGTGGTACTAGAGTCACTCGACATGTCGAGTGTATATTCTGACAGGGCTGACCTTGTCTAACATTTCAGTAACCAGTGGGGGCACGCTAAGTGCACCCACTAGGTGTACTCCCCGAGGCTACTGTTGATCGCAGACGATTAGCAGTAGCCTTGAAAACTTGTCGTACACGGAGTACTGGAATCACTCGACATGCCGAGTGCATATTTTTTCTGGCGAGTTACTCGACGGATCGAGAGTTAACCATCTTAGTGGGGGCACTCTTAGTGCACCCACTGGGTGTAGTCCCCGGGACCGATGTCGAGTGCTTGCACTGGCAACGGTCTTAATAGAGACAACTTTGAATTTGTTTACAGCGCGCGGAGCGCCAAGGCCACTCAACATGTCGAGTGGACTTTTGCTTGACGGACATCATAGGTCGATCCATATAGCCCAGTCGACCGTCCTTCGCATTACTTGCCGATTGAATTCCTTTCATTTGTCGGTTTCAGAGGGCTTGCAAACTTGGGACCCAGTACAAGGACCTAGAGGATGAGAGGAACCGGCTGCGAGTGGATCTGGAGGCCTCCAACAATGCTCTAGAGCGAGCGCATGTTGAGTTGAAGTCTTTGGGAGGTAATTACTATTGACTTTCTGTCTTCCCATCTTTGCTCTTCACGTTTTGAACCGAGTGCTCTCACTCGAACAGATGTATGCAATGAAAACCGTTGAATCCAAGTGCGACTCATCAATGTTGTTTCTTTAGATTCCATGAAGATGGCATTGGAGGAGAAGGACAAGGCACTTGCTGATGCCCAACGAGTGGCCACGGACAAAACTGAAGCCCCAGATCGGAAGCTGACGACCACCAAGAAACTCGACGAGGAGAATGCAAAGTTTAAGCAGGAGTGCGCGGACCTTGTTAAAAGGGCCGAGCAGCTGAACAAGCGGAAGAATGGCCTGGAGAAGCACCTGGGCAAATTCTCAAGGAAGATGTATATTCTGCTCGACCGTAAGTGTTTCTTGTCGACTGAAGTTTATAAAACCTTTGAAGGTCGCAGTTCACCGATTCCCCTCCCATTCCAACTCTTCAACAGAATTCTGCCAAGACTTATATAAGGAGACAGAGGAGGTTGAGCCCGATATGGATCCCACTAAGTCACCAGTCGCAGATGCAGTAGCCATGAACATGCTCAGACTCAACTTCCGGCTCCAAGGCATCCAGGCATGTATTGCCCGACTGAAATCTACAATGGAGAGAATCGACAAGGAGCTATGGCGTGAGGACACTCTTAAGCTCGACCTCAACTCTATGATGGCTCGCCTGAATGAACTTCCTAGCCGAGTGCAGGCTAGGAAAAAATCTGCTGCTCGCTGTGGGGCTGACGTGGCATTATCACTTGTCAGGATCCATTGCAGGTACGTGAGGGAAAAGAAGCTGAAGGACCTCCAAGTGGTAAACACGAAGAAACTCCAGTTTCAGGACTTCATGGAAACCTTCATTGAGGCAGCCACCAAAATCGCTGATGGCATCGACTTGGACACTTTTGTCAAGCCAGCCAGCCCGTCACCTGTTTAAAAAACTTGGCCTCTTGAGAAATACTTTTATTCGCCTCGGTATGCCGAGTGAAATTGTATCCCTTAAATCTTCATTCAGGCCTTAGGCCTGAGCACATTTGCTTCTGCATGAAACGTTTATCCGCGGTTTACCCTTTGGATTTTATTCGTGTTTTGGCTTTCAATCGACTATTCGACTGGGTTTGCTTTTAACTTAGGAGAAACGTGTTTGCAGATAAGCCCCCGAGTGTGAGGATTGCCCATCACTTGGGCTATTTTCGAACTTAGGCGAATGTTGATTCGTAGCTAAGCTGTCGAGTGAATGGATTACTATCCACCCGACAAGGTTTTTAACTTAGGTGAAACGTGTTTCGCAGCTAAGGCACTGAGTGTGAGGATTGCTCATCACTCGAAGTTATTTTCGAACTTAGGCGAATGTCGATTCGCAGCTAGGCTGTCGAGTGAATGGACTGCTATCCACCCGATGAGGTTTTTAACTTTGGCGAAACATGTTCATAGCTAAGCCCCCGAGTGTGAGGGTTGCTCGTCACTCGGAGTATTTTTGAACTTACGCAAATGTCGATCCACAGCTAAGCTGTCGAGTGAATGGATTACTATCCACCTGGCGAGGTTTTTAACAACGCTCTAGAGCGAGCGCGTGCTGAGCTGAAGTCTTTGGGAGGTAATTACTGTTGACTTTCTCTGTTCCCATCTTTGCTCTTCATGTTTTGAACCGAGTGCTCTCACTCGAACAGACATACGCAATGAAAACCGTCGACTCCAAGCGCGACTCATCAATGTTGTTTCTTTAGATTCCATGAAGATGTCATTGGAGGAGAAGGACAAGGCACTTGCTGATGCCCAACGAGTGGCTAGGGACAAAACTGAAGCCCCAGATCGGAAGCTGACGACCACCAAGAAACTCGATGAGGAGAATGCAAAACTGAAGCAGGAGTGCACGGACCTTGTTAAAAGGGCCGAGCATCTAAACAAGCGGAGCAACGGCCTGGAGAAGCACCTGGGCAAATTGTCGAGGAAGATGTATATTCTGCTCGTCGGTAAGTGTTTCTTGTCGATTGAAGTTTATAAAACCTTTGAACGTCGTAGTTCACTGATTCCCCTCCCATTCCAACTCTTCAACAGAATTCTGCCAAGACTTCGAGAAGGAGACAGAGGAGGTTGAGCCCAATATGGATCCCACGAAGTCACCAGTCACAGGTGTAGTAGCCACGAATATGCTCAGACTCAACTTCCGGCTCCAAGGCGTCCAGGCATATATTGCCTAATTGAAATCTACAATGGAGAGAATTGACAAGGAGCTATGGCCTGAGGACACTCTTCAGCTCGACCTCAACTCTATGATGGCTCGCCCGAACGAACTTCCTAGTCGAGTGCAGGCTTGGAAAAAATCTGCTGCTCGCTATGGGGCCGACGTGACGTTATCACTTGTTAGGGTCCATTGCAGGGACGTGAGGGAAGAGAAGATGAAGGAGCTCCAGGTGGTAAACACGAAGAAACTCCAGTTTGAGGACTTCATGGAAACCTTCATTGATGTAGCCACTAGAATCGCTGACAGCATCGACTTGGACACTTTTGTCGAGCCAGCTAGCCCGTCACCTGTTTAAAAAACATGGTCTCTTGAGAAATACTTTTATTCACCTCGGTATGCTGAGTGAAATTGTATCCCTTAAAACTTCATTCAGGCCTTAGGCCTGAGCACATTTGCTTCTGCATGAAACGTTTATCCGCGGTTTACCCTTTGGATTTTATTCGTGTTTTGGCTTTCAGTTGACTATTCAACTGGGTTTATTTTTAACTTAGGAGAAATGTGTTTGCAGCTAAGCCCCCGAGTGTGAGGATTGCTCATCACTTGGGATATTTTCGAACTTAGGCGAATGTCGATTCGTAGCTAAGCTGTCTAGTGAATGGATTACTATCCACCTGACAAGGTTTTTAACTTAGGCGAAACATGTTTCACAGCTAAGCCCCCAAGTGTGAGGATTGCTCATCACTCGAAGTTATTTCTAAACTTAGGCGAATGTCGATTCACAGCTAGGATGTCGAGTGAATGGACAACTATCCACCCGACGAGGTTTTTAACTTTGGCAAAACATGTTCGTTGCTAAGCCCCCGAGTGTGAGGATTGCTCATCACTTGGAGTATTTTCGAACTTAGGCGAATGTCGATCCGTAGCTAAGCTATCGAGTGAATGGATTACTATCCACCTGGCGAGGTTTTTAACTTAGGTGAAATGTGTTCGCAGCTAAGCCCCCGAGTGTGAGGATTGCTCATCACTCGGAGTATTTTCGAACTTCGGCGAATGTCGATCCGCAGCTAGGCTGTCGAGTGAATGGATTACTATCCACCCGATGAGGTTTTTAACTTAGGCGAAACATGTTCGTAGCTAAGCTCCCGAGTGTGAGGATTGCTCATCACTCGGAGTATTCCCAAGAATGAAACTGTACGATTGGAATCAACAATATATATTGTAGAAATGTGGATTGCATTGATGAAGTATTCTTATTACATCAGAAGATTCTTGTCTCAAGTATAAAAATGCCGGAGCAGATCTGCATTCCAGGCTCGTGGCTCGTCTATCTGCTTCATGAGATTGTACAGGTGATAGGCCCCATTGTTTAGCACCTTAGTGACAACGAAAGGACCTTTTAATGAGGAGCAAGCTTGTGAGGTCGGTGTTGATTCACTCGAAGCACCAGGTCTGCCTCATGAAACGACTGACTCTTAACATTCTTCTCATGGAAGCGCCGGAGGTCCTGTTGATAGGCAGCAGTCCGGATTAGAGACATCTCTCATTCCTCCTCCAGAAGATCTACACCGTCTTGTCTGGCCTGTTCAGCTTTAGCCTCAGAATACAGCTCCACTCGAGAAGAATTGTGAGCCAAGTCACTCGGCAATATGGCTTCAGCACCATAGACAAGGAAGAAAGGAGTTCATCCAATCGACCGATTTGGAGTAGTTCTCTGGCCCCATAACACAGACGACAGCTCGGTTACCTAGGCACCAGCGACATGATCCAGGTCGCGGATGAGACGAGGCTTAAGACCCTGCAAGATGAGACCATTGGCTCGCTCGACTTGCTCATTGGTTTGTGGGTGAGCGACAGATGCATAATCCACCCGAGTGCCTTGGGAGTTGCAGAAGTTCCTGAATTCTTCCGAGTCAAAATTAGTGTCGTTGTCTGTGATGATGCTTTGTGGAATGCCGTATCAATAAACTATCTCTCTCATGAATGTGACCGTCATGCGGGAGTTCAGCTTCTTGATTGGCTTGGCTTCTATCCACTTGGTGAATTTGTCGACTGCTACGAGTAAGTGAGTGAATCCTCCTTTTTCGGGTCGGAAGGGGCCAACGATGTCGAGTCCCCAAACCGCAAACGGCGAGGCCAGAGGAATTGTCTTCAAAGCAGACGCCGGCTTGTGTGACCATTTTGCACAGAACTGACAACCATCACAATGATCAACGATGTCTTTAGCCATCTCATTAGCTCGTGGCGAGTAAAAACCAGCTCGGTATGCTTTAGCGACAATCGTCCTTGAGGACGCATGGTGGCCACAAGTTCCCGAGTGAATCTCATCTAGAATCATTCGACCTTCCTCGGGGGAAATGCAGCATTGGGTGACACCAGTCGCACTCTCTTTGAACAGCTGATCTCCCATCATAATGAAAGCCTTGGACCTGCGCACAATCTGTCGAGCCTCTGTTTCATCTTTGGGGAGCTCTTTTCTGAGGATATAGGCAATGTAAGGCACAGTCCAATCGAGAATGATAACCAGAATTTCCATGACCAGGTCAATCACTACAGGGACATCGACTTCTATTGAGTCAGTGAACTCAGAGCCTGTGGGGGCTCTTCGGTGAAAGGATCTTCTTGAACCGAAGAGTGTGCAAGTGCTCCAAGAACACATCACTAGGGACAAGTCTTCGAGTGGAACCAATCTAGGATAGTTCATCGTCCGCCTAATTTTTCAATCGGGGAACATGATGAAGTTCCAGGCCTTCAAACTTCTTCTCCAACTTTTGAACTGCATTGCAGTATCTATTCATAGTGGGGTTTCGAACATCCCACTCTTTCATCACTTGATTCACCACCAGATCTGAGTCGCCATAAACCATTAGGCGATTGACGCCGAGTGAGATAGCCATGCGCAACCCATACAAAAGTGCTTCATACTCTGCCTCATTGTTGGAGGAATCAAAGTGAATTTGCAAGACATAGCTAAGCTTGTCGCCTCTGGGAGATATCAAGACAACACCAGCACCGGACCCATTCAACATTTTGGAGCCATCAAAGAACATTGTCCAATGCATCAAGTGAACTTGGATAGGCTGTTGGTGTTCGATCCACTCGGCCATGAAATCTGCCAATGCTTGGGACTTGATTTCTTTTTTGGCTTCGAATCTGATGTCAAAGTGTCCAAGCTCGATTGCCCATTTACCCACTCGACCTGATGCATCTCGATTATTGAAAATTTCAGACAAGAGAGCATCACTGACGACTGAAATCGAGTGGTCTGCAAAATAAAGCGCCACCTTCTTCGCTGATAGGTAAATACCGTAAACCAGCTTCTGATAGTGAGGATTTCTTTGCTTTGAGGGGGACAATAATTCCAAGACATAATAAACTGGCCGCTGGACCTTATAAGCTTTACCTTCCTCTTCCTGCTCGTAGTCAGTACTGTACTGACGACCTGATTTGTGGCCGCGATGTACAGGAGCAAGGGCTCTCTACTGGCAGGAGCGGCAAGCACCGGCTGGGTGGAGAGCAGGGCTTTGAGCTCAACAAATGCTGCTTCAGCTTCGGGAGTCCAGTCGACCGTGTCGGACTTCTTCATCAATTGATATAAAGGCAGAGCCTTCTCACCAGGACGAGAAATGAATCGACTCAATGCTGCCAAGCAACCTGTGAGCTTCTGAACATTGTGCACTCGCACGGGAGTCTTCATACGGGTAATGGCACTGATTTTCTCAGGGTTGACATCAATTCCTCGCTCGCAAACGAGAAAACCGAGCAACTTGCCACCAGGGACGCCGAAAGTACATTTGGCCGGAATCATCTTGATGTCGAATCGCCTCAGATTGGCGACTGTCTTGGCCAAGTCAGCCAGCAGGTCGGAACCTTTGCGGGACTTGACCACTATATCGTCCATGTATGCCTCGACATTTCGAGGGATCTGGTCGAGTAAACATTTCTGAATCATGCGCGTAAAAGTAGCGTCGGCATTCTTGAGACCAAAAGGCATGGTGATGTAACAAAAACACCCGAATGGGTTGATGAAGGCTATATTTATTTCGTCCGGGCCATACAGACGGATCTGATGGTACCCAGAATAAGCATCCAAAATGATAAATTCTCACACCCCGCTGTCGAGTCAACAATTTGATCTATGCGGGGGAGCGAAAAATGATCTTTTCGGCACACCTTGTTGAGATGTTTGAAGTCAGTGCACATCCGCAACGACTTATCTTTCTTTGGCACCATCACAACATTCGAGAGCCACTCGGAGTGTAAATCTCCCGAATGAACTTGGCTTGCAAGAGACGGGCCACTTCTTCTCTGATTGCCTTGCGCTTCTCCGCTGGTGAGCGACGCAAATGCTCTCTAACGGGTTTGGCTTTTGGATCCACTCGCAGACGGTGCTCAGCCAGCTCCCTGGGAATCCCCAACATGTTAGCAGGCTTCCATGCGAAGATATCCCAGTTCTCACGGAGGAACTGGATGAGCTTGGCTTCCTATTTGCTGTCGAGTGTTGATGAGATATTTGTCGGGGAAGCAGTAGGATCCATCGGATGGACGTGTACCTTCTTCACTTCCCCTGCCGACTGAAATGTCGACTCGGAAGCCGGCTTCTTTGCGCGGAGCAAATCAGCAGGGTCGGCGGTTTTCTTGTACTCCTCCAACTCAACCATGGACATCTGGTGATCGGCGATCTTGCAGCCTTGCTGGAGGCATTCTTCGGCCCGCTGTTGATTGCCAATGATTGTGATCACGCCCTTAGGGCCTGGCATTTTCAACTTGAGATACACATAACATGGTCGGGCCATGAAACATGCATAAGCGGGTCGACCCAGAATGGCGTGGTAAGCACTCTTGAAATCCACGACTTCAAATGTCAACTTTTCTTTTTGGAAATTTTTGTCATTCCCGAATGCCACATCCACTGCTATCTGGCCGAGTGACTTGGCCTTCTTTCCTGGGATGACCCCGTGAAACTGCATGCTGCTCTCACTCAGACGGGACATTGGAATGCCCATCCCTTTCAGGGTATCCGCATAGAGAATGTTCAGGCCACTGTCGCCGTCCATGAGGACCTTTCTAAGTCGAGTCCCCTCCACCACTGGATCAACTACCAGAGCCTGTCGAACGGGAGTGTCCACATGAGAAGGATGGTCTGTCTAGTCGAATGTGATAGCCTATTGGGACCATTTGAGGTAGGTGGGGCTATCCGATACAACCATGTTGATTTCTCTGTTGATGACTTTTAGACGGCTCTTGCTCTTGACATCAGCAAAGATCACCAATGTAGCAGTGACGTCCGGGAATGTTTCCTTATCCTCATCTTCATCTCCCTTCTCAGGAGATTTATCACTCGGCCGGTCTCCCTTGAATTGCTGGATAAGGGTCCGACACTGTCGAGTGGTGTGCTTGGGCAAAATGAGATTGCCTTCCACATCTTTCCTCGTGTGTATTACACATGGCTGATCCATGATATCAGTTCCTGACTGATTTTTCCCTTTCTTGGGGGCATACTGTGCCTTAGCTTTGTCCTTGTTCTTCGATGAGTCGCTAGTGCTGCCGCTTTTGCTTGAACCAAATCTTCAGCTTTTCGCTTCTGTTTCCGCTGCCACCACCCTCATTCACGAGTGCCTTTCCTTTACCGCTACGGAGACGGTCTTCTTCCTCGCCATTGGCGTACCGAGTGGCGATTTCCGTCATCTTGTCGAGTGAAATATCACTCGTCTGCCCAAACTACAGATATAGCTCTCTGTATCTCACACCGGCTTGAAAGCACAAACAGCCTGGTGTTCCGACAGATTCTCCACTGTGTGATGCAGAGTGGACCATCGCTGAATATAATCTCTCAAAGTTTCATTGGGCTTCTGGACATAGTGTTGTAAGTCAACCAGACCTACCACACACTTGCAGGTGCCCTCAAAGGTTTGGATAAACACTCGGGCAAGATCCTCCCAACAATGTATGCTGGAGGGAGCCAAACAATTCAGCCAAGCTTGAGCTGAACCATCTAACATCAGGGGCAGGTGCTTCATTGCAACATTCTTATTTCTGCCACCAATTTGCAAAGCCACTCGGTACTCATCTAACCAAGTCTCTGCCTTTGTTTCGCCAAAAAACTTTCCGATTATCGCCGCCATCCTGAAGTTGGGGGGGATCTCTGCAGAACATATGCCTCTGCTAAAACACTCGGGACCAGACACCACGGCTAAGATTCCACTCGGAACATTTATGTCGTGTCCTTCTCTGTGGGCCCTGCCCCTATCAATCCGCTTCTGAACGAGGAGGTCGCGGGCGTCAAAGCCCACATTCCGCTCATCACCAAAGGAGCGCCTATCGTCCTAGCGCCGGGGCGCGTATGGACCACTCCGCGGAGGAGTGGGCACTCGATGGTGGTCTTCGCGGTGGAACTGATCTCTGACCTGCTCTTCATGGAAACCTCCGGCCCGACGGCGCAAGGGCGATCTAGGGCTGTGTGCCGACTGAACGGTCTCTGCCCTGGGTGAATTGCTATGTATCTTGTTGCGAGACTAGGAAACAACCGAATTCTGATGCTGTGCTGCATCCAACAGTGCTCTGATCTGCATCAACCCTCTTCTAGCCTTTGACCGGGACGGCTGAATGGAATCTGCTATCCTAGCAGAACAACAACATTTAACACAGGAGTTCGGTATACCTCAACGTCATCGTGAGATCTAGTCGGAAATAGATGCCGTTGACATCGACTGGGGCGTGGGGGCGCTAGCGAGCGCGCTCGTCAAGTACTGCCTGGAGTTCTTCCAGACGAATGTGCGCGCATCCAAAGCTTGAGCCTTCGCAGTTGCGCCAATGATGGGAGTATGAAGAACCTCCTCTTCGCGGCGCGGCTGCTCATTCGATGGACCGCCAGCCTCACACCTGCCACGGCCAAAGCCCGGTGGCGAACTCTGATGAGAGCCTGCACTCGGAAGGCACGTCGGACGGCTCGGAATCCGACTCGAACACGCCATTAAGGGACTCGGCGGGCTCGAGTACTGCAATCTACGGAGAAGTTTGACGCGCCATTGAGTGTTTGACCCAGCGCTGAAGCCGTGAGCAGCCGGACCGCTTGCGACCACGAACAGCGAGGGGAACCGACGAGTAAGGAGTCGAAGACTGATGCAGCAAAACATCATAGGAACTTGCACGGAAGTGCGTGGCCCCACGGACCGGGAGCGCCTCGACGTCGAGAGGCGCTTCCTGAAGCCATGTCGAATCATTGGCGATGAAGGTGAGCGCTCCGAAATGGATCTCGTGGCCCATAGCAAAAACACCACCGAAAGACATGTCGAAGGACGAAAAATGCAACCTCGCCGGAAGTCACTTAGAGGCCTGCCCCATGGTAGGCGCCAATTGTCGTGGGAACGAACCTGAAAGTAGATGGTAGGGGTACAAAAGGAGAGGGCAGAGTCCTAGCTACGGCGAGGATGTACACACGGATGTATGAGTTCAGGCCCCTTTTGTGAAGGTAACAGCCCTACGTCTCAGTGCTCGGGAGCTTATGTCATGTGGAATATAGATATTACAATGGTTGCGAACCCTTGTGCAGGAGGGGAGGGGCGGCTTATATAGAGTTCGCTGCCCCTCATAATTACTCAGCATCTAAGGGTCCGATCGTGGGGTTAAAGTCTGCCGTTACTGGTAACGTACGTAATAAAAGCAATTAATGCCTATTGAATCAACGTCTGCCTGTTGGGCTCTTAATGGTGGCTCCTGGTCTTTTGGCGTCAAGTGAGAACGAAGTCTTTCGAGTGACACGCTACCGCCGAGTGAAGGAAGGAGTCTTCGAGTGGATATCCTATCGAGTGACTTTGGACATCTCATGGAATCCACTCGTAAGTTTATGCTTGATCTTCAAGTCCCCCAATGTAGTGTCCTTAGGTAGGGTATGTAGGCCTTGCCTAGGACCCTACCCTAGGTACATATCTTTGTCAAATAACAATTTTATTATTGCCTCTAGGGCATATTTCCAATAGAAGGAGGAGTGAAAATGTGAAGAAATTAAGTGGCAATGTTAACCCTGTTAATCTGAACATGTCAATGTTAAGTATGTTAGGTTTAAGCTTGTTAAGTATGTCAGGTTTAAGGTTGTTAAGTATGTCAGGTTTAAGCATGTTACTATAAACCTCTTAAGTATGACAGTATTAATCTACTATTGTTTCTTAACTATGGGTTTTTGTGCATGGTCATGGATGAAACAACATTAGTTTTTAGAAAACACCGTAAAAAGATTAAATAAATAAATAAATTTTGTGCGTAAGTTTTGTGAAAACTCCATAAAATATTAAACAACATAATTTTTTTTGTATGCTCATAGACGAAACAACATAAGTTTTGTGCATGCTAATGGAGAAGAAAGATAAGAAAGAGGAGTGATGATGTTAAGAAATCCCCTAAACACGGATGGCCACCGTGATGAATTCAGTGGGATTTTGAAAACACCGAAAAAATTCAAAAAAGATCAAAAAATGGGAAACCGCCGCGTCACATCATCACATGTGATCTAGCAACTAGCAAAAATATTAACTCAAAATACTGATATTTTCGTGAAAAGGTGTTCTAAAAAATGACCTACCATGAACGACGATTCATGGCTTTCAATCCAAACGGGGAATGATATGGCCACACTCGCTGAATAGTTTTTGATAATATGCCCAAATTTGGCACATGCCTGCATCTTGATATGGCAAACAATATTTCCAAAGCGAGGTTCCAACTTGTTTCAACAAAAAAAACATTTTTCATTTTTTTAATGCTAAAAATATGTGTTTTTCGTGAAGCAGCTACAAATAGAGTCATTGGTGCCTATCTCAAAGTATAATATATTTACGTGAGGTCGCCGAAAATCATGCATTTCCGAGCCTCGTAGCTACCCTTGGCTATTCACACAGCCATCGGCCGATTTAGCTGGAACGAGCTAAAATTTGAACTGCAGGTGCTCCATAGCTTGCCCGTTATTTTTACTAGAAAACATTTTTTTAGCTTCATGGGTAGACATTTTTTTAGCTCCACACCTTTGATTCAACCCCTAGCCACGGACGACCGCCGCGATGAATTCGGTCGGATTTTGAAAACACCGTAAAATATTCAAAAATCACAAATGGGAAACCTCTATGTCACATCATCACATGTGATCTAGCAACTAGCAAAATATATAAAACTCGGAATATCGATGTTTTCGGGCAAAAGTGTTCTCAAAAACGACCTACCATGAACGAAGATTCATGGCTTTCAAGCTAAACAAGAAATGATACGACCACACTCATTGAATAGTTTATGATAATATGCCCAAATTTGGCACATGCCTCCATCTTGGTATGGCAAACAATGTTGTCAAAGCAAGGTTCCAACTTGTTTCACAAAAAACATTTCCATTTTTTGAATGCTAAAGCATGTGTTTTTTGTGAAGCGGCTATAAAGAGAGTCACTCCAAATGGCCCCATTATTGTCTATCTGGAAGTATACCATATTTTACGAGCGGCCGTCGAAAATCATGTGTTTCCGAGCCTCGTAGCTACCCCCGGCCATTCACATAGCCATCGGCCGATTTAGCTAGAACCGACTAAAATTTGAACTGCGGGTGCTCCATAGCTTGCCCGTTATTTTTACTAAATATCATTTTTAGCTTCGTGGGTAGGCATTTCTTCAAAGAATCACCAACACCTTTGCATGATTCAACCCCTAGCCATGGACGGTCGCCGCGATGAATTCGGTCGGATTATGAAAACACCGTGAAAAATTCAAAAAATCGAAAAATGGGAACCTCTCCGTCACATCATCACATGCGACCTAGCAACTAGAAAAAATATAAAACTCGGTATACCGATATTTTTGTGAAAAAGTGTTCTCAAAAATGACCTACCGCGAATGAAGATTCATGGCTTTCAAGCCAAATGGGGAATGATATGGCCACACTCATTGAATAGTTTATGATAATATGCCCAAATTAGGCACATGTCTGCATCTTGGTACGGCAAACAATATTGCATAGCGAGGTTCCAAATTGTTTCACAAAAAACATTTTCCATTTTTTAATGCTAAAAACATGTATTTTTCATGAAGCAGCTACAAAGAGAGTCATTCCAAATGGCCCCATTCGATGTCTATCTCAAAGTATACCATATTTTATTGGCATTCACCAAAAATCATGCATTTCCGAGCCTCATAGCTACCGCCGGCCATTCACACATCCATTGGCTGATTCAGCTAGAACCGGCTAAAATTTGAACTGCGGGTGCTCAATAGCTTGCCCGTTATTTTTACTAAAAATCATTTTTAGCTTCACGGGTATGCATTTCATAAAGAATCGCCAACACCTTTGCATGATTCAACCCCTAGCCACGAATGGCCGCTGCGACGAATTCGGTCGGATTTTGAAAGCATCGTAAAAAATAAAAATAAAAATAAAATGGGAAACCTCCGCGTCACATCATCACATGTGACCTAGCAACAAGCAAAAATATAAAACTCAGAATACCGATGTTTTCATGAGCTATTCGGTATGATTTTAACCATTATTTCTACAAAGTTTAAAAAACTAAAAAATCATGCCTCCAAACCCAAAAAAAAGTGCTGAAATTTTTTGTCCCCACACTCCTCTCCAACTACCATGCGGGACCCATCACTCGCTCTCCCACTATCACGCGGGATACACCACTCCCACTCCCAAAATTTCCCCATTCCCCTCCCTCCCCGCAACCCTAGCCTCTCCCTCTCCCACCCTCCTAGCTCTCCCTCTCCCGTCGCCGCTGAGGAATGCCTCTCCCTCTCTTGCCGCCACACCTCCCCTTCCCACCAAGGAGGAAGCCCCTCACTGCAAACCTCCTCGACGGCGAATCCACTCTCCCCTCTTCCCAATGACATGTGTGACGACGACTACGTGCGATGACAGCGACATGAGGATAGGAGCCTATGGCGACGGTGACAAGAAGGTCGACTGCATCGTCAACAACATTGCCGGTGAGTTCTTCCATCCATCTCCCTAGTTGTTCCGTCCTTCTAGGGTTAGGGTTAGGATTCGATAGATATCCATAGGATTCTAGGGTTAGGGTTAGGACCTCCTGCTGGTTCTTGTTCATGGGATGGATCGATATGGATGGGGATGGATTCTTGGGGATCGATGGGGATGGTTTTTTGTTGTTGGGGAGGGTTAGGGTTCATGGTTCATGGGGTTCCTAGGGTTAGGATTAAGGGAATCTCCTGGTTCCTGGTGGTTCTTGGTGCTTTTGCTTCATGGGGATCTACTGGTGGTTCATGGGGTTCCTGGTGATTCATGGGTTCCTGATGGTTCATGGGGTTCCTAGGGCTATAATTAGGGGAATCTCCTACTTCCTGGTGGTTCATCATGTTTTTATTTCATGGGGATCTCCTGGTGGTTCGGTAGAGCTCCTTCTTGTTCATGGGGATGGATTCATGTTGCTTGTTGCATGGGTATGATCTCCCTCTGGTTCGACTACACCATGACACCACAACGGCGACATGCAAATATCGGCATAGCTGTACATTAGCGACACATTATTTGTGAGAAACAATGCCGACACGCTAGTTATCCATGTTGCTTATTCCACAGGCACTCTATCCGTCGGCAGTTGGCTAACAGTCCCCGATAAAAAGGTGTCATTATATGTACCTTTTGTGGGTAAATTATCTGTCAGGAATAAATTTATCTGTCGGTAAAGATCTGTCCCGGCAGGACTATTGGCGATAGATCATTTTTGTTGGCAAAGGTCTTTCCCGACACTAAATGTGTCGCCTTAGGTGACCTATGCCGACAGATTGTTTGACGATGCTTTGAGTGTCGTGGTGTAGTGTTCATGGGGTTAATGTTCATGGGCTTATGCTTAGGGTTCATTGTTCTATCAGGTGCTCGTGCCTCCTGCTTGAAGAGATATTAAGGGTGGTAGCATTATAGCATTGTTTGAACTGAAAATGGGAGCAAATGCATTGTCTGAACTACAAGCATCATTGTCTTAACTGCATTGTTCTTCTTTTATGATATGCCCATTGGGGTTTGTAGCAGTGATCTTCTTTTATTATATGCCCTTTAGAAGTGTTTGTAGCGTGTTCTTGTTTTATGATATGCACATGAAGCTTGTGTTCTGGTTTCCAGTGAACAAGTAAATGCTTAGTACTTAGTGTGTTATTGTAATTCCTGGTGTGTTAAGGTAGTATTACTAGTTCTAATATATACATGATTGGTCCTAGATAATTTTGGGTGCTGTAATATGCAAGGTTAATTCTGATTATCGAAATATCTGAACTTGTCGGACCTAACATCATGACGATATGTCTTGCTAGTTCATAGCAACGCTCCAATCTATCTTCTGGTCTGTAGCCAATTTTGGTGTGTATAGTTAGCATAATCAATAGTTGAGTATAGTTGTTTCATGTGCTTTTGTACTTCTCCATGTATATTTTTTTAGGAATAATTGTATTTGTGCCCTTAGTTGTGTCACTGTCGACAGGAATACCCCTAGTTTCCGAAAATACGCAGTCATGCCCACATCACTTTGCTCGTCTTGTGCTTTTGTCATTTGATCGTTTGACTCCCATTTTGAAAACTTCATAACTATTTCATACAAACTCGGAAAAATGCAAATAAGATATCAAAATGTTTGTAAACACATCACCTATACGTGCATGCCATTTGCAGTCATGACAAAAGTGCTGGAAAGTCCCCATCACCTATATGATCTAAAACTGATATGGAGACTTCCCAACAATTTTCTCATGAATGCAAATGTCATACACATATAGGTGATGTCTTTCCGAACATTTCGATATCTTATTTGCATTTTTCTGAGTTAGTATGAAATAGTTATGAAGTTTTCAAAATGACAGTCAAACGGTCAAAGGGCAAAAGCACAAGATGAGCAAAGTGATGTGGGCATGAACGCGTGTTTTCCAAAATTAGGGGTATTCCTGTCGATGGTGCACAACTAAGGTCTCAAATACAATTATCCCATTTTTTTATGCTTTACCAGTGGCAACATCTAGTTGTTCTGAAGGTCCTCATGATATACTTGTCGATCTTGCTGTCAGGTTGTCTAAGCATGTGTATATTGCACCAACTCACTTAGTTGAGTTATGTACATTACTACCTGATGCTTGATGTAGTCAAGATATTAAGGTATGTTTCATATCTTTCATGTGTACATGCATGCTTGTTTAGTGCACTTACATGTTTGGTTAACTAATATAACTACATCACTATATTGTTGATCCATCAAGTTTGCTTCACATGTATTACTACTGATGCATTGCTACACCTATATGTGCATGTTGGTCCAAGTGCTTTCCTTTATTGCTACAAGTGCATCATTCTACTCTATCGGTGTTGTATCTGATTGTTGTTTATTCTAGTTTTCAAGCTATTAGGGTAACCGGATAGAAACATTCCAACCACCTCGAGAACATCCCTTGCAAGGTTGACAAGGTCAAAGATGAGGTCGGCCGTTGGTATGCGAATTGCTCCTTGTGGTTATACTTTCAGTTTTATAAAAGATGTGTCTTAATATACTAAGTGAAATGTATTGTTGTAATCTTAGTAAGCTTCATTAATTGTGCTTGTGTGTTGTTAGTCTTCCTTATCCGAATAACTAGGATTAAATGATAATAAAATTTCATAACATATGCTTGGTTGTTTGTCCATGCATTCCAACCATTCACCTAATAATTATGTCCTCTTTATCATGCAAAGAAGGCCACCTCTCTGAGTACGAGAAGGTTAGGGCTAGAAATATGCTGAGGAACAATCAGATATTACAATCCCTTGGCATTGGTACAATAGCATCAATGATTAGGAAAACAAATGATGTATAACAAGGTATAACTAATGAGTTTCCAGAAGGTAGTGGAGTTATCAATAATGACCCAGAGTATAAGCCTAAGGACGATGAAGTTATTGATGGAGAGCAAGTTGATGATGTTGTAGTGAAGAAGACTATCAACATGCAATCACTATCTTACTGAGAGGGTTAAGAGTACTTGTATGCTTTTGTGTTTCCTTGTCCTCACATATTTTTCTTCTGATCTAATGTTTTTTTCTGTGCTAATTACATGAGGCACTGAAGGAATCTAGGAGGAAGAGATCTAGTGTTAAGAAGACAATCAACAAGAAGAGGAAGAGCTTAGAAACATCTGCTGCAATGCCTCCAGGAAGGGTGATGGACGTACCTCTAGGACAAACAAAGAGGATCCTGTAACTTGATGAACCTGCCCCTATTAGAGTCACAAGGCAAAAAGCAAAGATGGCGGTTGCGATGGACCATCAGGGAAGTCTGCTGTGCATAGTCTCCGAGAGCTCACTGCAAATGAGGGATGAGTTTCTTCCCATGGATGAAGACAGCACTCCCCGTATGGATGAAAGAGGCATCGACTCCCTGGATGAACGAGGGACTATCAGCATAGATGAAACAGGCACTGTCCACACAAACCTCAGACATGTTACACCTTGTGTGGACAGGAATGCTGTCAGCACTGAAGAAGAACACCAACTTGTGCTTCAATCAAGCAAGTTCACCTTTGCAATCCTCTCTTTTACTAGTGCATTTTCGAAATAGAAGTGATCCTGTATGCTTACCTGTTCGGCAAAACCATTCCTGCATTTGTCGATTTGTCTTCTAATTTATGAGTTCAACTTCATTTTCAGATGTAATGTCTACCAAGCCAAAAACTACAAAGGGCACATGGCTAGAGAGAATCACCAAGGTGCTTGGTACCAAGGTGCCAATCCAAATTACCGAAGGGATGAAGCGTCCAGAGAAGCCTTTGCCGGCTGCAAAGCTTGCTTTTGAGTGTGGACTCATTGTAAGAAGCCATCTGTCGGTTCTTCCTCACTTCAAGGCATACAAAAAATTCCTATCTATTGGAGGACTACATTGGAAAAGTTGTTGTAAGTTACTTGTTTCGTAGCTAATGTGCTATCTATTTTCTGTTACACATGCGTATGATCACTAATCTTGTTCATACCTTGTTTGATGTCTTGGTAGGAAAATTTTGAGATGAACATGGACTCGGAGACCATTAAGACCGCATGCAAAGATATTATGCAGAAAAGTTCAAAGAACAGATGCCACCAGATCAAGAACAAATTCTTTTGATACGATAGCAGCAAACAAAGTCAGCATCAAGTCTCCGGTGCCAGATATGACACACGGTGAATGCCAAGCTATGGTGCAGATGTGGTCTACCCCAAGTCACAAGGTTTGTATCTGCTATTGTGGCATCTCGTATACATGTAGCTGCTGGTTTATCTTATGCACATGATATGCTAGTGCTAGATCATGACGACAATATGCTTTTTTGTAAGAAACATGTGTGTCGAACAAGAGGAATCGAGAACAAGTCATGTACCAATAGAGAACTGGTTCCAAGCACTACACAACACACATATTTTCCATTGTAAGAACTTTTATCTAGAAAGTTTACCATTTGATCCCTGTTGAATAAAATTTTTGATTCTTGCTGAATAACATTTTGATTTTTGTTGAAAAACATTTCAGAAAGAAGAACGTAAAGGTGAAGAGTTGTCTGCGATTGACTTGTTCAAGGCCACCCACAACAGCAAGAAGCACGTGTTTTCTTAGCCAGTCAACATTGTTATAGTAAATCACTCCATGTTTTGTCCACCCAGTTAAGAGCCTAAGGTATTATGTTTTGCTGATGATGTTGTATGTTCCATGCTTTGATGCTATTTGCTAGAGCTTTAGATAAGTTTGTATGTTCCATGCTTTGCTGATGTTGTTGTATGTTCCATGCTTTCATGTTGATGTATTTTCCTATGCTTATATTTTATTGGAAATTCTGCTTCAGCCATGTGTTGGAAACTGTCTTATTTTCTTTGCTTGAAAATTCTGCTTGGGCATTTTGTATCATGTTTGATGTTGTCTTTCACAATCTTTTATCTATGCCATACCATTATCTCAACAAATACAACCATTAAATATGAATTGTGCTAATAATCATTGTACCTATTTGTTGTAGCTATTTGGTAGATAGTTCTCAGCAAAGATATCAGAATTTGATGTAGCTATTTGTTGCATTTTTTATGATATGATGAAATTGATCTGAATGTTGTATCCTTTGATGATCGGCTCACTTGGAAAGCCATATTATATAGAACCACCATTCTAGGCTTATTGAAGCCATCATATTCTTCCATAAGAACTCACTAGAATGAATCTTAGAGTTGTGTTAGTATTTAAATATATGTTGTTGACAATATCTACGTGCAGATTCCAATAATGCTTTCATGTTACTAATGTCTATCATTTTCTTCTTGTGCTTTAGTTTGAGTAAAATATCTTCCTATAGATTTTGTGTGCTAGTTTGATTACTTCAAATAATTCATTTTGTGGCATTATTGTTTGGTTTCTCTTGCTTTCTAGTATGAGAAATGTGGAATAGATATGCTACTAATGTCTTATCACTTTCCTCCATATGCTAGCTTGAGATGGAAAAAAGGAAGGACACACCGGTAACAGAAGATGAAGAGCCAAAGTCTGCTGCTGAAATTATTGATGAAGTGCGCAAGACCGAAGTCAAGCAAAGCACATTCCTGAGGAATGTTCAACTCCAATCATCTGGGAACAACTCCACCAAAGCAAGTGCTATTGTGCCTACTCATGTGCGTGATCTTGAGCAGAAGCTGGAGAGGTCGAAGCTTCAAGCTGAAGTGATGAAAGAAGAATTGGCAGGAACCAATATGAAGTCCGAAGAAGGTGAAGCTGCATGCAAGAAAGAATTTGAGTTGTTGCTCAAGAAGTCTGAAGAACAAGATGAGAAGTTAGCCCACTTGATGGCTCTCTTTGGAGCTAAAGCAGTTTCATGCTATCAAGTTCTTTGGTTTTATGCAGTTTGCCTTTGAACCTATGAAGTTATGTCGTAGTATATCGTGAACCGGTGAAGTTATGTCGTAGTAGGTCGTAGTATGTCGTGAACCCGTGAAGTTTGTTAAATTTTGCACTTGTGAACCTTGGAGCTATGGAGTTATGTGGATCTTGCAATGTGAACCTGGGAGCTGTGTGGAGTTATGTGGATCTTGCTGTGTGGAGTTATGCATTTCGTAAAGCTGTTTTAAGTTATGCATTTTGTGAAGTTATGCAAAATATGAACCTGGGCTCTAAACTTAGTCTAAAAAGGCTGAGGCCCAAACAAGAATTATGCTAAAAAGGCTTGGGCCTGAAAAAACTAGTCTGTATAAGCTTGCATTTCAAAAAATAAAAAGGCCAAGGCCTAAATAAGAACTAGAATAAAAAGGTTGTGGACAAAAAAAGTTGACTATAATATAAAAATTGGTCTGTAAAAGGCTCCATCCCAAAAATTACAAGGCCAAATTATTGGGCCAGGCCCATGCAGCTAAGCAAAAAATTAAAGAGAAAGAAAACATTTTAAATGGGAAGAATTATTGGTCTTGGCCCATATAGAGGCCGAATTGGACCAGGCTGATTCTAATCTATGACCTTCTCATTTAGTCGCATATCTGCCACGTCAGCTTTCCACGGTGAATTTGGCATGGTGTGGGTAGACTTCTAATGACCAAAACTATTGGTCATAGAACCTACGACCTTCCATTTTGGTCATAAATGTCTACGACCATTCCAACAGAAAGGCCGTTAAGTTTCACTAAAGAAGTCCATCTTTTGACCAACATTATTTGGTCACAAAAAGGTCGCAAATGAAAATCAATGACCATTTAGTGACCAATATTGATGGTTGCAAATTAACATATTTCTTGTAGTGGGCCTCAGAGGCCACCTCGTCATCGTAGTTAGCTTCCCCGGCAGCCTCGGCAGCCACCTCATCATCGTAGGCAGCTTCCCTGGTGGCCTCGATGGCTGCGGCGGCCAACTTGTCATCACCGTCAACTTCCCCGATAGCCTGGGCGGCCACCTCATCATTGTAGCCAACTTCCTCGGTAATCCCAACGGGCACCTCGTCATCGTAGTCAGCTTCCCTAGCAGCCTCGGCGGCCACCTCGACATCGTCTAGTGGAAAGGCCACAATATACCTCCCTGTGGCCATTCGCTCCTCGATCTCCCCTGCAAGTGTAGCTGGGATTAGGGTGCGACGGTCTACGGTGGGGATCAGTGCTGATCTGTGAGGGAGGAGGTGTTTAGCAGGTGCCATCTAGGAAATTCAGGGCAGCGAGGGCACGGAGACGGGTTCGTAACCTGGACGGGGAGAGCAGGAGAGGTTGAGTGTGGGACGCGGATGGGATCGGGGCGGTAGCGGCGGCGGCGAGGTAGCTAGGGTTCGAGCAAGGGAGTTGTGTGGGATTGGGGGTGGGAGGGGCCTAGATGGTGTTTGAGGAAATGTTGTGTCTACTTTAAATTTTACTTGGAGGGAATGAAAAGCGAGGACAAAGTGAAATTGTTATGAAGGGTATGAAGTGACGCCAAAAGAACAAACATTGCACACGGCCCGAACATAATACATGTGTGAAATTCAAAGAAATAAACCCACGGAACCATCAATTTTTAAATTGAGAAAGGGGGTAACTATTTTTAAGATTTCTCTATGCGGGTTGATGCAAGGTGGTGTGTAGTTACGTCACAACTATGGACCGGGCATGGCGCACAATTAGCATGCGGGAATTGTGCCTGCTGCGTACACAATCGCACAGTTGTCTCCTTTGACTCGTCTGCTATTTAAGTTTCAAAAAAAAAGACTACCCTTCCATTTATATAACAACATTGGAAAATAAACATGATAAATGTAGGGTCATAGCACAAAACGACCTACTTATGGACCAAATGTATTTATGGAAAGGTTGTTGTGGTGTTGAAATACGGAATGCACAACTTTCATGTGGCACACAATGTCCTGTAGAGCACACGGGAATGTTGGCTTATTCCCCCCTACACATATGCGCCTTCGAGTCGGCAGGGGGATGGTAGCTACAGTATATATATGAACTTACAAACTTACACTACAACTGCAAATTCACCCTACCATAACACAAAGGCAATAGAAATCCATCATGATCACCCCCCTCCCCCGTGTTTTAGTTTTGAGGGTAGTTTGCGCGGGCCCATTGATGGGCGCGTCTCGGAAATTTCACAAGATGGGTGAGACCGCAACCACATGTGTGTGGCTCAACTAATTAATTAAGGTGGTATGATATTTCATGCGTGCAAAACTTTTTGACGTGGCTCAAAAGTTGAATGGTATGTAGTACGTGACCTCATAAATAGGTTTCGTGTATACGTACTATTGTTTTGCCCCTCCCCTGCCCCCACCTGGCCCCACGCACACACATGCTTTGAACAGACACCACGGCCTATATATTTATGTGCTCAAACTTCTGTCTTGTATCTCACCATGGACTATATCGTAAGAAATAATGAGAAGACTATATCTACCTTGCTCAAATTAATTGTAGTATATATGGGCCGGTTTAAGTGATAGAAGGCATGGGTCCACAAATTTAGCATGTCGTCCATAACCACGTGAGGGAGTGTCTATAGACAACACCAACAAATTTGGCATGTCGTCCATAACCACATGCATGGCCCTAGGCACATATCTATGAAAGTGTTGTGTGATGTTTTCAAATACCAAACTCAAAAATTTCGCTGCCACATGTGTGTCTCTTAGACCAGAATGGCCACGTACTGAGGTTAACAACCCATGCATATACAAACCCACGTGCGCTCACGGTTCGATCCAATATGAGGGATTCAATGTGTATGATGCATTTGATTTTTTGTTAGATTTGAAATTTCGATGCATATGTATCAACTAAGAATAATATATATATAACACATATACCAACAAGAAGAATCCACCTTGGTCGAATTAACATCTCTATAGCCATCTGGCATAGTGACGATCCACATGGACATGGTTGTGTCTATTGGAGTATCCAAAACAAGGCCATATATAGTATATGTATGCCTCCCCACCCTGACCAACCCTCCCATTTCGAGATGGTAGCGGGATGGGTTCATAGGTATATATATAGGTGACCACACAATGGCCCCATAGATTGACGCGTCACCGATTACCATGTGAGGGAGCCACACTTAGGACCACCATCAATTAAATGTGATACAAGCATGCATGGGTTTGTTTTTTGATTCAAAATGCCAACTGCACCAATTTGATCCAGTGCATGCTTCACAAATTGGAATGACTGCATGCTAAAGAAAATTGCGCGCAATATGTATGTCTCCTCCCATGCACCCGCTCAACTTTGAGCAGTAGGAGGTACTCATGAGTACGTCATGTCACTGGTGCAACAACGTGCTATGCAAACAGTTTTTAACCCCTTTCATTGATGTAGTTTCAAACTGTCACCTTGCTAGTGTTGGCAGTAGGGGGTCCATCACACACGCTATACATCCCACATAGTTCAACACAAAAAATGTTTGCAATTGGATTAGCATCACACATTGTTATTTCATTAAAATCGTATGTAATGTGCGATTCATTGCACACGATTAAAAATAAAAAACTGTGTGTGATGTAAATTTCATCACACACAATTGGATCAAAAAAACAATGTGCAATGTGTGATCTTAATGACGTGTTAATTAGTCCTAAAATCAGCTAGACGTAATCAATTTACAATGGTCATCTTTTGACAATCAAACATAACACAAAAATGCACATTCAGAATCCACTATATGATTTCTTTTCAAGCTTTGACATCCAACATACAAAAGTACAAACATACTATCCCACATCACATGACAGCCAACACATACAACTAGCAATCACATCTAATTACGTCGTAAAGATTCAGCGGTGTCTTGTTCATCAATGACATCAAATCCCATACCTTCCCATATTTCTTATTGTATCTCATCCTAAAAAACAAGAGAAAAGGGTGACAAGGTCAAAAAGAGTAAAACCTTACACAAAGCAATGATTTAGTGCCCAGGCTCATCTGCACTTTCGATCAAAATCAAAACAAATAATAGAAAAAACAAAAAAAACTAATTTTTCTTGTATGGTAGATAATTTGGTGCGTGAGGTTCGCTCCAAATTTCAGATCATTCGGATTTCTGAGTGTCCCTCGGTAAAACAGACAAATTTGGGGTGTGTAAAAAAGTATACTGTTAATGTATTGTTCTGATCCAATTTGTTTTTTTGCTGACAACGACTCAGATGTCCAAATGAGCTGAAATTTGGAGCGTACCTCACACAATAAGTGTTCTACCACACAAAAAAAATTGGATTTTTTTAAATTTTATTTCTATTTTTAATGACTTTTTTGTCTTACCTACTCAAGTATCCTACTTGAAATTAGTTCTTACACTAGTTATGCATAATATTTTTCTCAAAAAGTATTGGAAGAGAAAGTTCATGACTTCACGAGAGATATTTTGTGATTAGTTTGATGTCTTGGGAAAACTTGATGGATGAGAAGAATCAAGAATTGATTAGATGTCCAGAGACATCATACTTAGACATACAAAAAAAATATTAGTTTAGTACTATTCGGCCAGCTAGCAAGCAACCAGCCTGGTGGATGGATTCTTGGAAAGAGATGCACGAGAAGTTAGCTTACATGGCCATGAGATGCACCTTCATGACGCTACTTCTCAGGATGCAGAACATGTTGAAGAAGTTGTGTCACTGGATGATATCCCAGAGTTGTACGGCTGCTTCGTGCTCGTGCTCACGTCTATGGCCAATGACGAGCCTCACGCACGGCCACCCAACGCCAAGCGATGCTGTCGTGTCATGTTCCTAGTTGGAGCTTGAAGCAGGCGTCGTCTGCCTCACCGGCCATGGCATGGAAGAAGTGTGTGTTATGTCCATGGTTCTATGGAGGTTGGATTGGTGCTAGTTAGATATATATGTGGATGTGGTAGAGTACATGGTAAGGAGATAAGGCTAGATATTTTTCTTGGCTGTGGAGTGTGGACGGATGGATTCATGCCATGTTATCGATCCAAGACTTCAATCTCTTAACCAATGAGAATTTAGTACACCTTTGTGTGCTTTCTTGCCATTTGATTTTTGCCCTCACACCATTAAAATAATTATGGATCCTTCTTAAATTTTTACTACAGTATACTAAGGTCTTATATTGACACCATGCCAAGTTTCGCATTTATTGGACATTATTTATATTTTCTAGAATTAAAATACCAATAAACTTCATGTTCACGGTTGATTCTTGCCACATAGAGTTTTGAATTTTATATCTATTTCTTGTATGAGGCATACGCATATACTCACTGTCCTAAATATGATTTTTCAAATCATTTTGTATACTTTTTTCTGTACTCATAGTACAAATTTGAATGCATCCGTTAAATGGCTAGAAATGTAGTTAATGACTCAAATATAGCAAATGAGCTCCGAAAAATGCCAAATTTTAATGTGGAGGATTATGTGGTGTATCTTAACTGTAGAAAAAAAAATCAAGGTCAAATGATAAAGGAAAACATAAGTTTGCCACCAATTTGGTACATTCACTCTCGAAACCATGATCTATCCTCGGAGGTTGTGAGATTTCTAAAGGATGTATATCAAAAAATTGTGAAACATTCTCAATTTTTTACCACATCATGGTGAGGTCATATAATCACACTATGCCAAGTTTCATATTTTTCAGACTTCATTTACAATTTTTTATCATTTCAATACCAATAAACTCCATGTTGCGGATGATCCTTGCCACATATGTCTAATAAATTTATATTCATTTCTTGTATGAGGCATACAAATACACTCAATAACCTAAATATGATTTTCTAACTCATTTTGGCGTACTCTTTCATGCATTCATAGTTCAAATTTGAATTTTGTCCATTAAATGACTGGAAATGCAGATAATGACTCAAATATAGCAAATGAGCTCTGAAAATTATCAACTTTTAACACGGAGGATTCTATGGTGCATTTTAATGTCGAAAAAATTCCAAGTCAAGCGACGAAGGCAAATGTCAGTTCGCCTTCAAACATATTGCGTAAACTAGTATTCTTTCAAAAAATACTAATTGCATGTGTCACACATAGTTCCATTTGTGAAAGTGTGTGCGATGGCAGACTACATCACACACACAATGTTTTCAAAAAAGTGTGCAAGGAATCACACACGTTTGCGTTTTTAACACCGTGTGCAATATATGCTACATCACACACACACACTTTTTGCAAAAACAGTGTGCATGGCATCACACACGGTTGCATTGTAATAGCTTTGTGCAATCATATAGTACATCACACACACACATCATTTGCAAAAACAGTTTGCAAAGAATCGCACACGCAACTCTTATCCGAATCATGTTTGATGGATTTGCCATCGCACATAGTTCGTGTCATTAGCGACGGAGCTTGAACTATACTGTTTGCGATTGGTGGATCGCACACCGTTTCGTTGAAGGCTCTAATTTATGTGTTGTCTTTGGACCATTATGTAGTAGTGCGTCAATATTTTTTGGTGTGGAATCTCATGATGATCTAACGCAGCACATAGCAGATTAACTGAACCCACCTTGGTTAAGCCCCTACCAGTGCGGCTCAAAAGTGATATACCACATGGACCCATGAATGTGTGTGTCACTAATGACACACGAAGGATTATTGTCCGAGGGGCCACCACCATCGTGTGCATGTGTCCTAAACACATGCATGGTGTTATAGGTGTGCCTTGTTTTAAACATTTCAATGCACAATTTTGATAATTTGGGGCGGCAACTGCCTCACAAAATGGACAATCCCACACATAGAGGCTCGTGAGACAAGTGAAGTGGAAAGACCCCCCGCCCCCACGCGGCCACCACCAGAAACACCACTTCGAGGCGTGTCAAACTATTTTTATGCAGAAAACACGTGACACATCAGTCCGTGTTATAATAATAAAATGTCCATATATCATTCGAAAAATATGCATTCATTGATTTTCCAGGAATTCATTGGGGGAAATCATATGTCACCTTGTGTTCATGTGCTTAGTCGCCATGTAATAAATGGTATGGAACCTCAAACATCTTGGTGTCATGGAAAACATTGAAATTATTGGTTTTTAGACAGATCGGCCTCAAACATCAAAAAATCATTTTAAATTGAAGTGGATCCAAAAATCAACTGAAGATCATGTAACCTGGGATTTCGTTTCATGATGTATATATATATTGTGCTTATTTTTGGCCAATTAGAGACAAATTTTTCATATAGTTTTCTTACAAATGGGAGCTTATTAAAGGTTGGTGCTTGGTACACACACTTGTCATGTTATCATCGCGGACGATTATAGTATTCAACCATGTGTGTTGGTCCCAAAAAAATATTACGTACCACCACTAGCCTCGTGTGCCGTCCGAGCGGTTATGAGTCGACGGGACACATCATGCAAGCACTTCGCTGCTTGGGCTGGCCTAGAGGCGTGCGAGCAGGTGTGTAAATTGATGGGACGTGTGGGAGCAGGCCGCTCTAGCTCACCAGGAGACGTGCGAGCTGGTGTGTGAATTGACGGGATGCATGCGAGCAGTCGTCTGCCCAGGCTAACCGGGACACCTCCGAGCAGTCCTCTATGCAGGCTAGCCGGGAGACATGCGAGCAGGGGTGAGGCATGCGAGAAGACCGCTCTGCAGGCTCACCGAGAGGCGAGTCGTTTAACCACCTCCTGCCAAGCTCCCAATCATTGTATATTAATCACGTTTGTGTCACTGGTTATAGTAGGCGGTCGCACTACCCTCTCTCCACACATCGCACCTGCATCCTTGCTGTCGTTCCCATTCATAAACGCTCTCAAAAGTATATCATATGGCGACCAAGTGCACCATCGGAGGGAGTGGTGACGCGGGGGTCAAAAATGGGTCTGGCGAAGCAACTAAGCATCTCTTGATGATGGGCGATGAGGTTGCCCTCCCCATCGATGAGATATCATGTGGACATAAGCACGACAATGACATTGTAAGCCCCGTCGTGCCTCCCTAACAAGAGGTGGTGCTGCACAAAGACTCCTACGACCATTCTGATGACCAGTCCACCGACGACAACTTTGAAGGCGACAACTCCGATGACGACGGAGAACAGGTTAGACCCCCCTATTTTGGTCACTATATCATAGGGTATCTCTGATTACTTTTGTTTTCCACCTTTTTTGGAATTCGTCTGGGGTTCATGTTATTTCAATCCATGTAATCAGAGTAAGATTCGATAGATCCGTGTAAGTGTGTGCGTATTGATTGTTTGGTAGGTAAATGATAAGTGACTTGGATAAGTGACAACCGTACATACGATTATGCTAATATTATGTCTAAGGTTTTACAATGATTTAATGGTTGATTTGTACAAATGATCATTTTGCTAATAATCTGTCTATGTAGATGATTGTACTTGTATACATTTGTAAATAATCACTGTATAAGAGCATGTAGATCACTACTTTAGTGATAATGTGGAGTATTACTTACTTTGAAGTTCCTTGTTTGTTTGACAATAATCAGTGCATGCATTTAAAGTCATTAGTTAATAATTTTATTGCACTAAGTTGTTTGTGATATCATTTTATGAATTTTATTCATCAATGTCATGATTTTTTATTATATGTATTGGTGCTATCTGATGACGTTGGCAGCGATAAATACAAGCAGAGAAGGTACAAGAAACAAAAGCTCGGGGAGCTCTATGGGGGAATGCATAATTGTTGTATAAGGACCCGAAATGGGGGCTTCAGATGCCCGTTCTGCCCCCCAAAGGCTTAACCCCGTGTTTGCAAGTGTTCTTATGCATGCTAGAGGATGAGTCATTTGCGCCTTAAAGCAAAAGTATTATCGGAGGGTGGCGTATGCCGCGTATGCAGAGTACTTGGAGAAAGTTTATGCTATTGGTGGGTACGATTAGGATTGAGTTATATATACATGTCCTGATACCATCACTACCCTAGCTATCTATAGTTCATACTTCTTATTTCTCTGCTTGAGTATGTTTATTATGTGTTGATCTAGATGTCAGTGAGACTCTGTTTTATGAACTAATACACAGACCAATGTAATTGCAGTCTTGAGATGCAATCATTTTGGTTGATGGAATATTTATGTTTATCTTAGAGTCCCCACACAATTTACTACTAGCTATTGTTTTTCCCAACATGCACAGCTACATTTGAGTGTTGGCATTTTTTTACACTATGCATATTATAGTAAAAATGCTTGACTTACCCGCAAACTTGTTGAATGCGGCAAAAAAGTTAGATGTCACATGAAGCATGAAATTTGGAACCCACAAACTTGGTTATTTTCCCAGATTGAAACCGGGTGTGAGGACTAATATTGTGCCGCAACACGTGTGCGACCTGGTTGTCCAGAACACATTGCCCGCATCACACGTCTGTGTTGTAGGATTTACACGGACCATGATAGTCCACTTACACTGTAGTGACACTTATCGCAAATGGTTGTGTCTAGTGAACCATCACCTCTGAAGCACATTATTATTCTGGGCGAGAAAACCCACACCATTGTCACTGCTTAACGAAACCCTCACTGTCCTTCACAGTTTCACCAGCACTGCATATTTCACACCACTTCTTAGTGTTGAACGTGTATGCTGCTTTAAGTCATTACACACGCATCGTTTTTGCTAACCGTTTGCCATTGAATGCCCCAAAAAATGGGAGCTTCTTCCAGCCGACGTGTGGCCAACTGAGCTGGGCAGGAGGTTGTGCGTGGTTGCCCGTGGGAACGGGCTCACCAACGATACGTCGGTGGCACTTTGAGCCGCCATGGGGCCAATCGAACCGTTAGGAACGCTTGTTCATGTGCTGGTCAAGCTTGCACAATAATTCTCTGCCAGGAACGCGGTGACAAGATGTGCCAAATACAACCCATCCAGCCCCCATTTACTCCACCGCTCATTTATCCTATTGTCTCTCTACAACCTGTCCCCGCAATGCAAGAAGCACACCAACACTCCAAATACAGAGAGGATATCCTGCTCGGCTCCAATGGTGAAGCTCCAAGTGGTTGCCGACGACGAACGGCAGTACACCATTCGTGTGTACGTAGATACACACATAAGATTCAAGATCATCACGGTGGTGTACACCAATGGCCTGGTCTGGGTGGAGAACTCCATCCACACCATGGAGCAGTTACTTGCCTATGACAAGTACAAAGTGGTTGGCTTCAACCTCTAGTACATCTGCGGTTATGTCGGGCATGATTAGAAGGCTGTCGTCATCCAGCTATGTGTGGGCCAGTACATCCTTGTCTACCACTACTGTCTGGCCACAAGGCCTTGTGATCGATTTGCCAGGTTTGTCAACAGCCCTAACTACATATTTGGTACGGAGGACACCACCAATGATGAAAAGGTGCTCAGGACCGCAGGCTTGGCCTGTCGGAATCTTGTGGACATCCAATGCATGTAGAAGATATTGGGCGGCAAGGAGAAGCATAAGGACTCCCTGGTTGACCTCGGCATGGCCATCATCGACCTCAACTACAGAGGCATGAAGGATGTCTGCAAGAAGAAGAAGGTTGCCTGGCACCGCACCTGGTTCCGAAGCCTTGATGAAGATCATGTCAAGTACGTGGCCAAGGATGCATGAATAAGTTACGAGATGTGCAGGTGGATCATTGAAATGAGGAAGTGCCTCCGTCCTGTGTCGATCGGCACCCCTTGTCACAAGAAGTATAGATGAATGATTTGATGAACGTCACTACTAGTTTAGTATGCATGTACTTGTTAATTTATGTGTGCAAATGTTATTTGTAGTTAGTAATGTAATTGGATGTTTATTTAGGTTATGCAATCATGATGTTGTTCTATAGACAGAGCATAGATGCTATATGCAGGCATAGCAAATCACATCGCTTACGATTATAGAAAGGAACACACGTCGGTGATGATTTCAACAATCACAGACAATTGGGTGCGAGCAAGTGTTTGCTGATAGGCCACATCACACACAACTTATTATCAGGAATTTTCTGTCTTTTTATCGGTGTTCCCACACAATTCCGAGTACTGACCTGTTTGATGGGTATCACACACATCTTGTTACATAGAATTGTTCATGTCACTTTTGATCAACACAAACAGTTCATCCAAACGACCTATTTGTCGGGTATCACATACAATCATGCGAATGGCATCTTATGAGGGAGAATCTTATTTTCGTAGTACTATCTTTTCCTTAGTATGCAATAGACAATTAATATCTCGACATTAATATTCAATTTTTCATTGTTTCCTCATGACAAATGCCATGGGGTGGCTTATCGAGAGTGGTTGGGGCCAAAAGGATGTCGGTGGGCTCCAAAAACGGGATCGGGGACAAGCAGTGCGCGATAGACGATGTACCCAGGTTGGGGCCATCCGAGGGAGGTAACACCCCTAGTCATGCTAGTCCCATTAATGAACCAAGAGTGATATAATGGTGCTCCTTAAGCTGTTCGACGGAGGAGGAAGAAGGAGCTAGCTTGCTCTCTCTACCTCTACTGTATGTGTGTCTAAGTGAGTGTGTGCTAGATGGACTCCGGCTTACCACCTACATGGGGTGGCTCCAGGAGGTTTTATATGCCAACCCCCTGGCTTCCAATATGCACATATGGTGCTGGAGGGGACCCGGCTGACAGCCTCTCTAACCCGCCAGGGGGCTCACCAGTCGAAGAGTATTTTCTCTTGTAGGCCCTGCTGACTGCAGGGTCCCATCGGGAGCCGGGGAGCGCCGACTGGCCATCACTATTGGTGCATGCCCGTTACGCCGTGGCATGGGTCGTCCTGTGCGGCGGCATATTGTTGCAGCCAGTCGCGGTCAGCAGTAGGGTCGGCCGCACTGTAGCCACGCGGGGGGAGGTAATGGAGTGGTTGGAGGCGTGCGGATACTGAGTCACCCGCCTAGTCATAGTCGGCCAGGGTCGGCGGCACTGCTTCCTCCACTGCATCCATGTGGGTGCTAACCAGTGGTACGGCGGGTGTCACTGTAGCCACGCATGCTCTGGCCAGCAGTACCCGGATGTTGTAGCCACGTCACACTATTGCGCCTCTGTCCTGTTGGGCAGCATGATGTGAAAGGCGTTGACCCGCCGGCTGGCGGGTCGCCCAAGAGCCGATTGGCTGGAGGCTTCGCCTCGAGCCAGCTACGCTGTGCAACCAGCAAATGGGGAGGCGGCCTACGGAGGGTGCGCCTCACCCCATATCTTGTGTTGGAAAAGGAGCAGCAACCCGAATGAGCCTGCCCTGGGGTTATCCCCTCGTCAGTAGTCCCCGAAGCAGGGAAGGCCCTCTAGCACGACGTGGCGGACCTTGCCGGCATGAACCTTGTGCCCGTGGACCCGGAGCTGGACCGCTTGATAGCCGGAGGCAGCCGAAGTCGCAGCTGGTTGGCATCCCGCGGGATGCCTCAGAATCTCCGAGGCGCAAAGATGGAGCACCACGTGTAGCGTGTAGCGGGTCGTGGCCTGACAAGCCATGCAATGGAGAAGACTGGGACATGGGGTGGGGCCCGCCTGGCCAAGGCATCGGCCCGCGCGTGTGGATCTTCTATGGCCAGGGCCGACGATTGGCGTTCTCCATGCATTGTAATGCCTCCCGTGCAGAGCAAGGGTAGCGGGGATCATGTGGGTCGAATCCCCTCCCCACTACCCCACGCGGGGTTTAAATGGGAGGGAAGAGGGCCGGTAAGGGCCTTTCGAACCTCCGCCCTTGTCCCTTGCCTTCTTTGTTGTTCCCCCTCCTCCATAGAGAGCAAGTGCACGACTCGTGCGACCATCATGCCGCTGCTTGCCACTGACACCTGACGCATTCCGTCGGCACTCACCCGCCCTATTGTTGTGCACAAGCTCGCTCCAGGCCAAATGGCGAGCAAGGGTGCTTGGGACGGCAGCAATGTGAACGAAGGCTACATTGAGCACCTCCGTAACTGACGCAAGCTGCCGCCAGCAGGGGTCGTGGAAGCGCGCATCACGGCGGCAAAAAATGCCCCGACCCCGTAGGAAGGCAAGGTGGTGGTCTTCGCCAAACACTTCACCCGCGTGCTTGGGATGCCGGTGAGCACCTTCTTCCGGTGGTTCCTCACGCATTTCGGCCTACAGCCGCACGACCTTAGTGCCAATGCCATCCTGCAGTTGTCCACCTTCGTCTCCCTGTGCGAGGGTTATTTGGAGGTGGAGCCGCGCCTGGACCTCTAGTGCTGACTCTTCTTCCTCAAACGAGAGATGGTGTTGAACAAGGGCACGGGGCTGAAGGAGATGACCGCCTATGGATCCGCCCTCATCCACCACAGCATCGGAGCCTGCTTCCCCAAGCTACCACTGCAATACTCGGTGAAGAGTTGGTCTAAGGGTTTATTCTACGTGAAGAACGTGGAGTAAAACATGGACTTCATCAACATGTGTGCCTTCGTCGACCAGCCATCGAATGCCATGTTGAACTTGAGGGATCCTCTATCGTAGCCGGCCCAGGCGATGGACCGGCTCAGCGCTTGGCTGGCAGTGCTGATCGGCTCGGAAGGCCTCACGGCCGTGGACCTAATCACCACTATGGTGGCGCGCTGGCTGCAGCAATTGCAGCATCGGCCGAACCTCATCTCTCAAATGGGTGGGAGGCATGACTCGAGCCGGCTCTACACCAAGGAGTTGAAGGTCGTGCACGTGGTTAGGTGGGTGAACTTTATTTCCACCACCAAGTTCAGTGAGGATGGATGACGGTGGGGAAAGGCCCCGTACGATCAGGAGCATCCGGCTCTGCAGGTACCTGATGAGCCACGCATCATGTTTTTAGCTGCTTTATGCCCTCCTCCACACTTTATGACCCAAAGCCACTCCCGGCTGCAGTTGTTTCCTCTGCTATAGGATTATGGCAAGCTCGCGGGCGACGTGGTCGATTCGGACGTCGAGGAGATTGAGGACGTCAATTGCGTGGAGCTAGACGACTCGGTTCGAGCCGGAGTGTCGAGGACCACGACGCGGAGACACAGGGATCTGCGTCGGTCGATGAGTTCCTCCCCAAATCCTTTCTGCGAGACTGGTCTGACAATGACACTGAGCCGGGGAGGACACGCGAGGCAATGGTCCTCAAAGACCTCGAGGCTTCAGGGGATGACGCCACTGCGCTGAGGAGGCACGTTCGCAGAGTCGGCCACGGCCTGGGGCGGGGCCAGCCGGACGTGGGCGGGCCTGGGAAACAAACGGCTAGCTCCCAACCGGATCTAGAGCAAGCAGCCCGCGGGGTGCTAGGTGGCAGCCGTGGAGGCGGCAGGAAGAAGCCGTGGGTTACCCCGGTGGGCCCCATCAGGCGGGCAGTCCCTACCAGCCTCGAGTAAGTTCCTCGGTTGCTTCTCTTTTTCTTTCCTTTCTTTGTTCTTACTTGTGCACTCATGCATGTGCTCAGCAGGGCCCTGCGCACCGCGCCTTGGGGAAGATGACTCCAGAGGCGAGCGGGAATGTCAAGACAGAGTGCGTCGGGTGGAGCAAGCTGGAGGCGGCATAGAGGGCGCTGGACGATCAGGAGCGCCGCCTGTGGGAGAAGGCCGCTCAGAAGCTGGCCTCGGAAGAAGCCAGTGCGGGGGCAACGGACTGGATGCCGAGGGAGGACCACTTAGCTCTGGACCAGCCGGTCAAGGAGAAGAGGTCCAAGGGGGTGCATGACCCCGTGCATTGGGCAGAGGCGGATGCCCAAGCCGCAGAGGATGCGCGTGCGGCCATGAGCACGACGGCGGCTGCTGAGGAGACGGTGTGAGGACCGAGGACATGCTGATGGGGCCCGATGTCATGCCTCCGGAGGTTGACAGCCTGCAGCCGGAGTTGAAGGCCCCGGAGGGCAAGGAGGGTGAAGCCAGCGGCCCGGCCAACGAGGGATCCGACATGGGCAAGGCGACCAGCGGCGGGGCACCGAAGGCCAATATCTTAGTACCAAAAGGCCCCCTTGGGGCTGACTCGTCGAAGGAGCCGTCCGGGACCACTGTTACACTGCCTGGAAGTGCACCATCGGGGGGAGTCGGGGCTCTTGTCATGCCGGCGAGGGGCCCGGCCGCGACTAGGACCGGCTCCAGCCCTAGGACCTATCCGTAGTAGAGCTGGGCCATAGCCAGCGGAGCCCCCAGCTGAGGGGCATCTAGCTTTCTAGGAGCTAGAGTGACCGCACTCATCGCGGAGTTCGCCGACTGCCACAACAGAGATCAGCACGCGGCGCAGGCGGCCCAGGACCGGTTGATCCACCTTGAGCAGTCTGTCACGGTAGGCATTCTTTCCCCTTTTGTTTCCTTTCCTTCCTAAATTTTTCAAGTGATGTCGGGCAAGCGCACCAACTAGGTGTAGCCCCCAAGAGTCAGGCTGGCTAGGAGGCAGCCGGGTCAAGAGTAACCGCGACAGAATTTGTCCTTGGTTTTTGCAGGCCCACCATGATTACCGAGTGGTTTCATTCAATGCACTGTTGGGCCGGTTCCGGGAAGCCAAAAGTCGGCTGACCAGCATGGCGGTGGATCTTCAAGGTGTGATGTCGTTGTGTTTTCCAATGGGGGCACACGTGTGCTCCCACTAGGTGTAGCCCCCCGGATTCGAGCCGGCTGTGCTGTGGGCGGGTTGAATCCTTCCATTTTTTGCTTCTTTGTTTGCCGTTTTTTTGACGACGTTGTTTCCGGGCTGCACAGCCTCCGCTGATGAGTCGGTCAACGTCTGATGCCATCTGTCCCGATCCGGCCAACAGCAGGTCCTTCTGGATGCCAAGTGCGCCCGACTATGCCAGGAGGCGGACTGCCTTCAGGCGGAGAAGAAGGAGCATGAGGCGGCCCACCATGTGGAGCTGGAGCAGTAGGAGGCGAGCCACCATGAGGCGTTTAAGTCCAAGGATGATCTGCTAGAGAAGGCGGCTGAGGAGGCATGGATGGCGCAGGCCGAGCACGACCGTCGAGTCCAGGCCTGGTCGGCTATTGAGTCGGAGCTATAGGAGGAGGCGCACACGGTGGACCAGCTTCTAGCCGATAAGTTTTCTTCATCTTGTTTTTCTTCTTGGACCATCTTGGGGCCAGATTTTCTTTCGTATTATGCCGCGTGCTCTTTCCCTCTTTCTCAGAACTCTTCCTCGACACGCGGGAGGGGGCGGAGGTGGCCATGGAGGCTGTCCGCGAGGAGCAGAGGGTGTTGGGCGTCCACATCGGGATGCTTGTCGGATGGACCGTGGACAAGGTGGGGATCGCCTCAAAGGTTCACCTGAACGAGGAGGTCCAGGCCATGGAGCGGCTCCAGAAGGCTGGTTTGGTGCTGGGTCGCACCCTCTGGTCGGGCGAGGTGCAGTTGAGCTCCATGAGTCGAGCGCATGGGTGAACGCCTAGAGGGCCTCCACGGCATGGGCCGGCATGGCCATGGCGCTCCACGTTGAAAAGTCTTTGTACTCAGGGTTGGACCTGGGGCTTCTCACAACCAAGCGTGCCGGCACGGATGCGGAGCTAGAGGCAGTTGTTGATGTACTGGCCATGCAGGCTAGTGACCTTGCATACTTTGCTACGGGGGACGAGTACTTTCCGGAGCAAACGGCAGACGGCACGATGGTCTCAGAGGAGCAGTATGCACTGGCTTTCGACGATCTGGACGATAGTGCTGGCGAGACGGGCAACGAGGATACCGCCTCTAGCACTGAAGCCTATGCCGACCTCGGGCCAGAGGAGGACACGGGTGCGAAGGCTGACACAAGATGTGTTGGGCCATGAATGGAGCATCCACCTCGGCCGCTGCAGGACGTGTGGAGGCCAAGGATGGAGCCTCCACTGGCTAGGATCTTTCTGCTTTCCTGCTTGTTTCAATTAGTTTGCAGTTCCACCCACTGGGTGTGTAATGTAATGAACATGTGGCCGTGGGCCTTTATGCTTTTGTGTATAAATTCATGCTCTTCATCTTGCTGAAAAAATTTGTGTGTGCTAACTTGTCCACGGCTCTTTGTCCCTTTGACTTTTGAGTGCCCAAAACTTCATCCCCTTCGGCTTCGACCCCGCTAGCCAGACAGCCTAGAGCCGGTCTATGACTGGGACGGGGCATCTACCTTGGGGGAGTCGGTTGTGGGGTTTGGAACCATGGGGACACTTAGCTAGGGCGAGTATGGCAAAGGCCGACTCGAAGTGGTAGATGCTTTGGCTAGCCCGAGCCGGTTACCCCCTTGTGGATGGCGTCCGTGTGCGGTAAGTTTCTCGTCCTAGAATCCCGCCAGTCGGACAGCCGGGAGCCGGTATAAAGCTAGGCGGACAGGGAGTGGTGAGGGAGTCCTGGACTAAGGGGTCCTCGGGCCGCTGGGCTATCTCCCAATAGGCCGGCTTGGTGGGCCTCTCTCTCTCTATGGCAGGAAGGGCTAGATACATCGAGACCTCGTGTTCTAGAAAGAAGTCCCGAAGGCACGCCGTGCACTCCACGTCAAGATGAGGAAATTGAAATCTCCATCCCCGGCAGGACACCTATCATATGTAAACCCTAGGAACCCCTGGTGTCTATATAAACTGGGAGCATTTTAGATTGTAGGGCAGGGAAACTCATCTAGGGTTTAAGCTATCTGATCTCAAGGTAGCACTACTAGAAAACAGACCTTTCGTCCCAAGCATTAGTCCTGGTCTGGTTACGATCCAGTACTAAAGATGGTATTAGACCCGGTTTGTGTCGGCTCCAATGGCTAGGAGCAGGGCAACCTTTATGTCACGCCAAAGATGCAGTCCTATCCTTATTTGGGCACAAGGGCCTCGACAGGGATAGAAGCGCATCTCGATGCGTTCGTAAGAATGGATATCCTTACAAGTACATGTACAGAAGAGATGAGTATATGGAATTGGCTTACACTTGCCACAAGCTACATCAGAGTCACATCAATACAATAACATCTCAAACATCATACATAAGAGCAGGGTCCAACTACGGACGAAATCAAACGATAAAATGACATCCACCCTTGCTATCCCAGGCTGCCACCTGGAACCCATCCAAGATTGAAGAAGAAGAAGAAGAAGAACTCCAAGTCAAATCAAGCAACGCGCTCATGTCAAATCATCCCATTACCTATACCTTCAACTGTTGTTGTAGGAATCTGTGAGCCACAGGGACTCAGCAATCTCATTTCCAAGGGTATCAAGACTATTAAAGCTTAATAGGTAAGGTATGGTTAAGTGGTGTGACTGCAGCAAGCGACTAAGCATTTATTTGAGTGGCTAAGTTACGAGTACAGAGAGTAAAGTATGATGGTCTACGCATAACGGACGAGAACTAGTAATGATCACTAACTGATCCTGAACACCTACTTACGTCAAACATAACCCCACCGTGTTCTCTTCCGGATAAGGAATACCGAGAAGAGACAGTCACGGTTACGCACACAGTTGGTGTATTTTATTAGAGTTTACTTCAAGTTTGCTATGACCGGGTGTTAAACAAATTATCCAAGTTTGCCACAAAACCGCGGGCACGGCTTCTTGAAAAGATTTAACCCTGTAGGGGTGCTCCAACTTATCCATCACAAATTAACCACACCAGCGGGAATAGCCTCAACCACGGATCTCATGATCATCCTAGGCAATTCCAAAGGAAATCCAACACCTTGAGATAACCCGAAGAATAATCGGAATTCCTCACTCAAGACGTTCGAGAAAGGTAAAACAAATCCAGCAAGGCCGCCCGGCGTGTCGACGAAGCCGATAGGAGCCGCGTATCTCGTTCTCAAGACACGACCAGATGAGCACAGCGTACAGTGGCCTGATAGAAATCTCCCGAGTTGCCCCGGGTTGGCCCTGCACACGACTCTAGTTTGGACCAACACTCATGAGGATCACTCGCCCGGGTTGTTGATTAATTATCCACGGGGTCCGGAAAATCCCCTAAGCAAGTTCATTAATTATTAGGCAAATGTAGTACCAATGTTGGGCCTTGCCAGACAAGCTTTATTATCACCCAAAAATCAAGGGGGGCCCCATAACTACCCCGAGCATGTTAGGAGCGCTCAATTATGGAACATAACACCGGTGCACAAGTAACTAGGGGAGGCAAGAGTGGATAAAAACACCGAGCATAAGGATAGAAAATGAGACATCTAGCATGGCTTTTCATGGCAATGTTGGGAGGCTTAACAAATAAGTGGTAGGTAGCGCGACATAACAATAGAAAACGAGACATCTAGCATGGCAATGATAATAATGGTATCCAGGGAAATGAGTCATCTTGCCTGAGATCCTGCTCGGAAGAAGAACGAGTCCATGAAGAAGATGAGCCAACGTGGTCGAACGAATCCTCACACTCCGAACGCTTTCGGAACTCTATCAAGAAGAAGCAATCCGAAAACAACAATCAATACAAGATACACCACCACATATGCAAAACATGATGCACAAACAAATATGATGCATGTCCGGTTTAATATGCAAGGCATGACAATTCACCACAATCAAATACTACACATTAAGTGAAGCTCAATATGCAACGAGTTGCATATTGACGAAACTCCACGTTTGAAATATTTAGTTCACTCCCGTTAGGTACACGACAATATTAAATGTTGTTAAACATGGCAAGAGGTGAAGCATAAGTAAACTATCTATCTAGGCAACTTAAATGAGGTCAGAAACAACTTATAGCATTTCCGAAACGACCTCATATGTTAATTTCGAAATTGGTCCAGATCTGAACTAATCATATTTTAGAGTTGTTAAACAGCAAAATAAATGTCACCATGTTATTCTACACATCATTATAGTCGATTTACATATATAGAACATCTCAAACGAAGCTACGGTCTAAAAGATATGAGCAATACAAGATGCACATGCCATTAATGCAAATGCATGGGAAAAACCACCACAAACATTTCAAATCATTAATGCAGCAAGTTACTATGAAACTACATGAGATTCTAAGCAAGTTTCATATATGGACTGACCAAAACGGAGCTACGGTTCAACCACAATCATCAAAACAAGTTTTAGTTGAAATCTGCCAAAAACAGCAAGATTGCATTTTGAACTTATGAAAACAACAAGTTGCAATATTCCAAAATAAACAAAATAAGTATGGGGCACTAGCATACAATATCCACTTCATTTCATCTTCACAAACCATAATCAAAACATGCATGGATCACTAGGTAGGAAGCTCACAAGAAGGCAACTTAATAACAGTTTCAGACTTGGTGAAAATAGCAGTTTTAGACAGTGCAGTTTTTATCACGAAGGCATATTGACAGCAGCGAAACTATATGCTACAATTAATATAATGGCATGAAACTTAACAGCATACAAAAGGACATTATCAACAACAAATAATCCCATTACACCTACCACAAAAGAGTTCTAGGTCACTAGCAAATCACATGGCAAGACAGCAACAAAATACAACAGATTCCAGACTTAGAAATATTTTGGACCCTCAAAACAACAGAATTTTATAGCATGTTGACAACAAGAAAACAACACCCAAACATGCATTTCTATGACAAGCAAAATGTCCAAGGGCTAGGACACATATCCAAGAGCAACTTTCATGTTGAAACTTAATTCCCATCATGCCCGGAATAAATCACATGTAAATGACAAAAGGGCATCCCGGCATAAATGACATGCACACAAAATGCTCAAATGGCAAAACTAAATGCACACATAATTCACATGGATTTTTCTACCCCGAAAACATATATAATATGAATAGGCTCATGTGGAAAATTAATCACAATTTAATATGCGGGTATTAGGCCTATTCACGTGATAGCAAACCATTAATGCAAAATTGAATGCAACCAACAGACCAACTTTTTTATCATGCATGAAAATCCGGTGCAAATGAGATGAACATTTTTAATTTGAGAATATGTTAATTCCGATGCACGGTTAATCAATTGTGAAAATGCAATTAATGCAAATATGCAAAATGTCATGTTAAATAATTTTATGCATGGGTGAAGATGACATATTATTAATCTACGCATTTTTCTGAACATTTAACATGTTGAAAGTATTTTAAATCGACTAACGATTAATTAGATATAGACGTTTTAATACCGCAAATAAAATAAATAAATAAATAAACATAAAAGAAAAAAAGAAAAAAAAGAAAAGGGGCTGGCTCACCCTGGGCCGATCTGGGCCAAAGGCAGGGGGAGGCGCAGCTGGGCCTGGCGGTTGGGCCATTGGGGAGCTGGTGGGCCGGCTCGGGAGGTGGCCCACGTGGGCGCAGGAGCCGGTCAACGGGCACGGGCGGAGCGGCTCGCTCGTGCTTCTCCCCAAGCCCGATGGAAGGAGCGACGACGGCGGCGGCGGCGGATCCGGCGGCGGCAGACCGGATCCGGCCAGAGGGAGGCGGCAGCGGCTCGTGGGGCGGCGGGGAGCTCCGACGGCGCTGGGCCATGGCGACGCGACAGGCCGGACGGCGGCAGATCCTGCACAGGGAGAGGCCGCGGGTGAGAGGGAGAGAGGGAGCCGGAGGGAGAAGAAGAGAGAGAGGGGAGAGGAGAGGTCGACTGCGGCTAGCTCTGGCCAGGGGCTTCGGCGACCCGGCTCCGGCCGGCGGCGGCTCCGGCGAGGGCTGGCCATGGCTGCGGGCAGGGGAGCTGCGGGGAGCTTTAGAGGAGCTCCAGGACGCGAGATCCGGGCCCGGATGGTCTCGAATGGGCCCAGATGGGCTCGGGCGGGCTGGCTGGAGGAGGGAGAAGGTGGGGGCTGGCTAGGGTTGGTTTGGCACGCGGAACGAGGTGGGTTAGGGGCTATATATAGGGTTTCGGACTGGGGTCTACGGCTCGTTTTCGGACTGTCGGGTGACGATCTGATGTCCGAAAGCAGAGGGTCGGGGCTACGGTGGCTGTGTAGAGGAGCTAGGAGGGGAAGAGAGGGAAGCGGTGCAGCGTGGCACGAAGATTTAAAACAGCGATAAACGTCCGACGATTACCGATGACCTCTTTGCTATGACTGACCGACGGGGCATCTAACGAACTCGGATCGCGACGAAAATCGACGGGCGGTCTACCTAAGATATAACTCGACCGCATCACAAGTTTCAACTCGATCTGAGAATATTTTGCATGCGCTTAAAAACGGTTTTATTTTAAACGGTGCCGCGGGCGCGTGCGTGTCTGGTTGATCTCGAAACGGGCAACGGCAAGAACGAAGAGAACCGGTGACTACGAACGGATGCAAGATTAAAAACGGGTGTTGATGCAATGCAGATGATGCGAATGATGTGATGACAAATGCAACAGACAGACGAACCACAGACGAGAACGGAAATAAAAGGGGAATCTTCTGGAATCTTCTGGAACATCGGTCTCGGGCTATCACAATTCTCCTCCACTACACGAGGATCTCGTCTCGAGATCTAGAATGGAAAGGGGAAGAGAAAGTGCAAAAGGTAAAACTTAGTTGCTTCTTTGACAAACGAGCGAAACCAAAGAATCCTGAAGGATGCAAACAGATGAAGAATGAAGAACAAGCAAGAATTCACAGAAAATTTCGGCAACACTTCGGTAGGAAAGAGAGGCAAAAATTAGATATGATGGAAACAAATGAAAGAAAGGCACCAAACTTTGTTTGGAATAGAATCAACTTTCATAGATGGAAGGAACATGAAAAGATTTCACAGCACTTCGATTAAATGAATAAGCAAGAATGAACATGATCTAGACAAGGCGAGATGATTGATTGAAGAGAGCAACATCACAAGGCCTCTGGAACAAAAGAATAGAAGCTAGATCTTTGAAGAGAAAAGAACTAAGAAGAAAATGATAACTTCCAGCACAAATGGATTTGAAAGCATATTTAGGAAGAAGAGATTGAACGGAGTTGTTGGAACACCAACAACGAAAAGAACAAGCTTGTTGTGGACTTATGGAGAACAACTCAAAATTATGAGGTGACAACCTACCACAACAGAAACAATTGATTGATTGAGAGCAACTAGATATCCAAGACTTCTTTCACCGAGAGGAGGAGAAAACTTGAATCATTTGTGACACCATGATAAGGATTGTTGCTATCATGGTGAAATCCAACCCAAGATAACTCCGAGAAAACAAGATGGGTAACTTATCTCACTCTTGAAAATATTTCCTTCAAGACTCCTCATAATCAAGAATTTAATAACACCATCTCAAAGACAAGGAGAAGGAAATGAACTTAAAATCCAAGATAAAGACACTTGAGCACCTCCAACGAGAATCTTGAAGAACACTTGAAAAATAAGAAATCTGGATGAACACTTCGAGAAAGAATTAACTATTTGACAAACCACCATGAAGAACCTCCGGAAGAACTTTGAACGAAAGGATGATAGAAAGAATTGAAGGATACAAAAGAACAAGATTGGGCCTTCCAATGATTTAGATGAGGCTTCGAAAAGAGATATATGAGCAACTTGAACTCCGGGAAAAAGATGAGAACACTTGAGATCGAGAATTGATATCATGAACAACTCTGAAAGAAGGATTGAGATCACTTGAATGAATAAGAATAAGAATTATGATATGACTATCCTTCATCAAGTTAAACTGATGACAAGCAACGGATTTCACACATCACTTATTCTTCTTGAAAAAGAATAAAGAGAGAGATAGAGCACAATCTTGAAGAAATCTTGCACGAGAACACCGGTAAGAATTCAAAACGAAAGAGGATAATGCAAATGGATGATATAACATGAGAACGAAGAGAGCATGATCCACCTAATGGAAAACTTAAACGAGGCACCAGAACGAATTAGAAACTAAAGAGGACACATGAGAACGAAGAGATCCAGATTTACCTAATAGACACTAAAAAAGGCACCGGAATAATTGAGATACAAACGATGGGACAACAATTAAGAAGTATTTGAGAACGAAAGCTGAAAGCTGAGAACGAAGAAATCTTCTGAAATGATGGCCTTTGGAGGATCAAGAAACAAGAAGAACACTGAATGCTCCGGATAGATATGGGAGAGATAACTCATGATCAAAACAATTTGAGATGATAGCAGCAAGCTGAAACCACACTCTTGAAAAGAACAGACCAAGATTTACGAGAAACTCTCCTTCGGTCTTCAAGCTAAGAATGATGACGAGAAACAACACCACGAATTACTGAGATACTCCGTAATAATGAATAAGGAAAGGTTGAGCCAACAATGAAAATGATTAGAAGCGATCATGGAAGGAATATGACTGGTGAAAATCATTCTTACATCATATTTTAAAAGAACTTGAGGAAAACTCCGGAACATTAGAAGAGTCAGGTAGGATCCTGGGGAAAAACCTGTGGGTTATGGGCCCACTGAAAAGAAACCACCGTTGAAACAATTGCTTAGAAAGAGAGATTGCACCAGAAAAATTAAGAACTAGATGGCATGAGACCCTTGAAATAATTTAAGAGGACACGAAAGAAAATGAATATCTTCTGAGATATCTTCAACACTCCAGCTAGAAAAGAGAGGGATGAATAAACAAGAGAGGCTTGAAAAGAATTCCAACATGGGAGAGCAAATAGAGAATGAAAATGATATGATGAACACCAAGAACTTGAATTGAATCCACCGGAAAAGAAAAGAAAGATGAATACTAATCAATGATAACTTGAGCACCGAGCATCTTCATAAAGAATCACCGGAGAAGAATAACAACCAGAACAAGGAATATGAGGATAGATCTTGAATGAAACTCTTGATAATATTCACAAAGAATCGCCAGAAACAAGATAGAAGAAAAGATAGCAGGAGCATCACATAAATAGAAAAGACACTTGGATGAGAATTTAATCATTGAAGAAAAAGGGTGGGAGGGTGGGAAAGACAAAGAAAACTTGGAACAGATGAGACAACTCGGGGAAAAATAAGAGGATTGATCTTGCAATATAGAAGAGGATATAATTTTCTTGAAGGGAAGCACACCGGTAGGAAAAGAATTGATATGACAACTTGATTGGGCAAAGAATTAGCAATCCCACAGAAATATGAGAACACTACTTAGCAAGATATGACATCACCACTTGACATGGAAGCAACTCGAATTACCATATTTGAAAACCAAACAAAGGATGAGGCTTACGAAACAAGCCAGAACAAATACATACCCACTATGCACTTGTTGGAAAGATAATTCTAGGTAACTACTTTTATTCCCACCTAAGAACTTCCGAAAACTTTCTTGTTTATGCGATTCGGGTTGCGGAATCAGGAACCTACCCTAGGTAATCAGCTGCAACTACATCTGCAACCTTCCACACCATAATTCAAGAAATTTCGCAAACTCGTCTAATCTCGAATCCTCGAACTCACAACGATACTCAACCATGGTGGTACCCCGGACGCCTCCCCAGTACTGGGTGACTCCGACCTTATCTCACCACGATAAGTATTGAAGCAAATCCGAAAATCCTCCGTCCTAAGATATCAAGGAAGCTGAATGATAACTATGTGCCAACATTCCTTTGAGCTCAACTCCCCGGAAGAAATCAAGTCAGACAGGAGGCACCAAGACAGAGCCCTGTCACATCGGCATCATATAGTTTCCAAAATACCCGCGTGATCCTAAAAAAAATTTGAGCGAGAAGAGGAGTAGAATCAAAATTCCTAAGTTGAATAGCTCACCAGAGCATAGAAGAGGAGTAAAAACAAACCTACTCTCCGATATAACTAGACTCAAAACAGTTTTTTACTAGACTCGACTCGGCCAAATTCGATCAATCAAGGGGGCTCCTAGGTCGGTACAGGTTCTGATACCAACTTGTCATGCCCAAGATGCGGTCCTATCCTTATTTGGGCACAGGGGCCTCGACAGGGATAGAAGCGCATCTCGTACATTCTCAAGAATGGATATCATTACAAGTACATGTACAGAAGAGATGAGTATATGGAATTTGCTTACACTCGCCACAAGCTACATCAGAGTCACATCAATACAATAACATCTCAAACATCATACATAAGAGCAGGGTCCGACTACGGACGAAATCAAACGATAAAATGACATCCACCCTTGTTATCCCAGGCTGCCGCCTGGAACCCATCCAAGATTGAAGAAGAAGAAGAAGAAGAAGAAGAAGAAGAACTCCAAGTCAAATCAAGCAACGCCCTCACGTCAAATCATCCCATTACCTGTACCTGGAACTATTGTTGTAGGAATCTGTGAGCCATAGGGACTCAGCAATCTCATTTCCAAGGGTATCAAGACTATTAAAGCTTAATAGGTAAGGTATGGTTAAGTGGTGTGGCTGCAGCAAGCGACTAAGCATTTATTTGGGTGGCTAACTTACGAGTACAGAGAGTAAAGTATGGTGGTCTATGCATAATAGATGAGAACTAGTAATGATCACTAACTGATCCTGAACACCTACTTACGTCAAACATAACCCCACTGTGTTCTCTTCCGGATAAGGAACCCCGAGAAGAGACAGACACGGTTACGCACATAGTTGGTGTATTTTATTAGAATTTACTTCAAGTTTGCTATGACCGGGTGTTAAAGAAAGTATCCAAGTTTGCCACATAACCGCGGGCACGGCTTCTCGAAAAGATTTAACCCTGCAGGGGTGCTCCAACTTATCCATCACAAATTAACCACACGTAGAGGGAATAACCTCAACCACGGATCTCATGATCATCCTAGGCAATTCCAAAGGAAATCCAACACCTTGAGATAGCCCGAAGAATAATCGGAATTCCTCACTCAAGACGTTCGAGAAAGGTAAAACAAATCTAGCAAGGCCGCCAGGCGTCTCGACGAACCCGATAGGAGCCGCGTATCTCATTCTCAAGACACGACCAAATGAGCACAGCGTACAGTGGCCTGATAGAAATCTCCCGAGTTGCCCCGGGTTGGCCCCACACACGACTCTAGTTTGGACCAACACTCATGAGGAGCACTGGCCTGGATTGTTGATTAATTATCCACGGGGTCCGGAAAATCCCCTATGCAAGTTCATTAATTATTAGGCAAATGTAGTACCAATGTTGGGCCTTGCCAGACAAGCTTTATTCTCACCCGAAAATCAAGGGGGGTCCCCATAACAACCCCAAGCATGTTAGGAGCGCTCAATTATGGAACATAACACCGGTGCACAAGTAACTAGGGGAGGCAAGAGTGGAACAAAACACCGAGCATAAGGCCAAGCCTTCCACCTTTACCAAGTATATAAGTGAATTAATTAAATAGCAGCAATATTGTGACATAACAAAAGAATGTTCATGTTTGCACATGGAACCAATTGCACCTGCAACTAGAAATGCTATAAGAAGGGCTAAGCAAGCGGTAATATAGCCAAACAAAGGTTTGCTGGGACGATGGAGGGTTAGAGGCTTTTCATGGCAATGTTGGGAGGCTTAACAAACAAGTGGTAGCTAGCGCGACATAACGATAGAAGACAAGACATCTAGCATGGCGATGATAGTAATGGTATCGAAGGAAATGAGTCATCTTGCCTGAGATCCCGCTCGGAAGAAGAACGAGTCCATGAAGAAGATGAGCCAACGTGGTCGAACGAATCCTCACACTCTGAACGCTTTCGGAACTCTATCGAGAAGAAGCAATCCGAAAACAACAATCAACACAAGATACACCACCACATATGCAAAACATGATGCACAAACAAATATGATGCATGTCCGGTTTAATATGCAAGGCATGACAATTCACCACAATCAAATACTACACATTAAGTGAAGCTCAATATGCAACGAGTTGCATATTGACGAAACTCCACGTTTGAAATATTTAGTTCACTCCCGTTAGGTACACGACAATATTAAACTCCACGTTAGAAATATTTTGGACCCTCAAAACAACAGAATTTTATAGCATGTTGACAACAAGAAAACAACACCTAAACATACATTTCTATGACAAGCAAAATGTCCAAGGGCTATGACACATATCCAAGAGCAACTTTCATGTTGAAACTTAATTCACATCATGCCCGGAATAAATTACACGTAAATGACAAAAGGGCATCCCGGCATAAATGACATGCACAAAAAATGCTCAAATGGCAAAACTAAATCCATAGATAATTCACATGGATTTTTCTACCTCGAAAACATATATAATGTGAATAGGTTCATGTGGAAAATTAATCACAATTAAATATGCGGGTATTAGGCCTATTCACGTGATAGCAATCCATTAATGCAAAATTGAATGCAACCAACACACCAACATTTTTATCATGCATGAAAATGCGGTGGAAATGAGATGAACATTTTTAATTTGACAATCTATTAATTCTGTTGCACGGTTAATGAATTGTGAAAATGCAATTAATGCAAATATGCAAAATGGCATGTTAAATAATTTTATGCATGGGTGAAGATGACATATTATTAATCTAAGCATTTTTCCGAACATTTAACATGTTGAAAGTATTTTAGACTAACGGTTAATTAGATATAGACGTTTTAATACCGCAAATAAAATAAATAAATAAATAACAGAAAAAAGGGGCTGGCTCACCCTGGGCCGATCTAGGCCAGAGGTAGGGGGAGGCGCAGCTGGGCCTGGCGGCTAGGCCGTTGGGGAGCTGGTGGGCCGGCTCGGGAGGTGGCCCACGTGGGTGCAGGAGCCGGCCAACAGGCACGGGCGGAGCGGCTCGCTCGTGCTCATCCCCGAGCCCGATGGAAGGAGCGACGACGACGGCGGCGGTGGATCCGGCGGCGGCAGACCGGATCCGGTCGGAGGGAGGCGGCGGCGGCTCGTGGGGCGGCGGGGAGCTCCGGCGGTGCTAGGCCATGGCGACGCGGCAGGCCGGACGGCGGCGGATCCTGCATAGGGAGAGGTCGCGGGTGAGAGGGAGAGTGGGAGCCGGAGGGAGAAGAAGAGGGAGAGGGGAGAGGAGAGGTCGACTGCGGCTAGCTCCGGCCACGGGCTCCGGCCGGCGGCGGCTCCGGCGAGGGCTGGCCATGGCTGCGGGCAGGGGAGCTGCGGGGAGCACGGGGATCCTCCATGGATGAGCTCGGGAGGAGCTCCGGGATGCGAGATTCGGGCCCGGATGGGCTCGAATGGGCCCAGATGGGCTCAGGCAGGCTGGCTGGAGGAGGGAGACGGTGCGGGCTGGCTAGGGCTGGTTTGGCACGCAGAACGAGGTGGGTTAGGGGCTATATATTGGGTTTCCGGCTGGGGTCTACGGCTCTGTCCGTTTTAGGACTGCCGGTTGACGATCCGACGTACGGAAGCGGAGGGTCGGGGCTACGGTGGCTGTGCAGAGGGGCTAGGAGGGGAAGAGAGGGAAGCGGTGCGGCGCGGCACGAAGATTTAAAACAGCGATAAACGTCCGACGATTACAGGTGACCTCTCTGCTACGACTGACCGACTGGGCATCTAACAAACTCGGATCGCGACGAAAATCGACGGGCGGTCTACCTAAGATATAACTCGACTGCACGACAAGTTTCAACTCGACCTGAGAATATTTTGCGCGCGCTTAAAAACGGTTTTATTTTAAACGGTGCCGCGGGCGCGTGCGTGTGTGGTTGATCTCGAAATGGGCAACGGCAAGAACGGAGAGAACCCGCGACTGCGAACGGATGCAAGTTTGAAAATGGGTGTTGATGCAATGCAGATGATGCAAATGATGCGATGACGAATGCAACAGACAGACGAACCACAGACGAGAACGGAAATAAAAGGGAAATCTTCTGGAACATCGGTCTCGGGCTGTCACAATTTAGTACAGGCTCGTGAGCTATCTTTAGTACCGGTTTGTGTCACGAGCCATTACTAAAGGGGGCATGGCAGGCTTATGAGCAGACTTGGGCCCGCATGCACCTTTAGTACCGGCTGGTTACACCAACCGGTACTAACGGGCAACCTTTAGTATCGGCTGGTGTCACCAGCCAGTACTAAAGACGTCATACATCGAAAGGGGCTCTCATTTCTCTGTTTTCTCCCCTGTTCTTCTTCTTTCTCAAAGCTCATCCTCCATTTTGCCAAGGATTTGTCAAGATTTAAAGGCACCCCATCTATCCAAGTGTTCATAAAGGTTAGCAACTTTGCTCCTTCATCTCTCATTCCTAATTAGCTTGTGGTATGCTCAAAGATATGTGATTTGCGGGTTTTAGCTAGGTTTTGGAGGAGTGATATCATTATGTGGGAGTTTATTTGATTTATATGCAATTTGAGCTCAAATTAACTTGTTAGGTAGCATATGTGTAGGTGTGGTTTATTTGGTGCCTTCCCATCCTCGGCCATCCTAATCACCATCTATTGTCCGCATCGTCTCGTCGCAGCACCGGCCAAACTTATGGTTTGGTCTTAGTACAGACGACATGAATCCTTTTGGGGAGCAGAGCTCGAGTCACAGCAGCTGGCCCGTGACTCTATGTATCTACAACCTTCCTCCTTGGTTGTGCATGAAGCGGAAGTTCATTATGATGCTAGTGCTCATCCAAGGTCCTAAGCAACCCGGCAACGACATTGATGTCTACCAAAGGCCACTAGTTGATGAACTTCTACAGTTGTGGAAAAAACCAGGTGTACGTGTGCGGGATGCACGCACAGAGAAGGAAACTGTACTGGTTGGTAGCAAACAAAGCTCATCAATGACAATGATGTTCCAGATGAACTGTAATGGTTGGCCAAGACACCAAGTTCGACCGTAATGACTTTCAAAGGGTACGAGATAAATGGGAATACATTTTACATGATCGCCCAAGATAAAAAGATCACCAACCAAAACAGTGGTGTCCGCTATGATGCAACTAACTTTCAAGACACATATTATGGTTACATAGAGGAGATATGGGAACTAGACTATGCACCTGATCTTAAGATCCCTTTGTTTCGGTGCAAATGGGTCAAATGAGGCGGGGTACAGGTAGACCCGCAGTACGGAATGACAACAGTGGATCTCAACAATCTTGGATACACAAACGACTCATTCGTCCTAGCCAATGATGTGGCTCAGGTTTTCTATGTGAAGGACATGACTAGCAAACCGAGGGCAAAAAAAGATAAGGAAGCAAATACATCATATGATGAGACAAAGCGCCACATAGTTCTTTCAGGGAAAAGAAACATTGAGGGAGTGGAGGACAAGACAGACATGTCAGAAGATTATGAAAAGTTTCATGAAATCCATCCCTTCAGAGTGAAGACTGACCCAAGCATCCTGTTAAATGATGAAGATTCTCCATGGTTATGGCGCAATCATAAGCAAGGGACAAACAAGCAGACAAAGTCTTACATCGCGAGATCCCACTATGGGATGTGACCGGCTTCACCATCATCACTTTCTATGTGAAGGACATGCATGCATTTTCTAGCAAGGTATCTTTGTAACAGTTTTTGCCGTAACCCTCTCAACTCTTTAGAAGTTTCTATCTGGGTCAAATTATGAGATCATGCCAAGTTACAACCTTCTCAGAGTTCACTTGTACTGCTTTTCAAAATCAGGGTCATTTAGCTCAAAATAAATCATTAAATGCATGAAAAATATCAAATGAAGTAAAAAAGGGTTGAAAATTGATGATGTGCCTTTGAATGGTGCATATTGAACACACAAAAAGTATGGAGTTAAAATAAGTTATTAAAATGAAATCCCTTTGTAATAGATGAGTTTTCGTCCGAAACCCTCATACTTCAAAAGAGATTGTCCAATTTGTACACCAAGTGCATCCAGTTTTTGCCGTAACCCTCTCAACTCTTTAGAAGTTGCTATGTGGGTGAAATTATGATGTCATGCCAAGTTACAACCTTTTCAGAGTTCATTTGTACTGCTTTTCAAATTTAGGGTCATTTAGCTCAAAATAAATCATTAAATGCATGAAAAATATCAAATGAAGTCAGAAAGGGTTGAAAATTGATGATGTGCCTCTAAATGGTGCATATTGAACACACAAAAAGTATGAGGTTAAAATAAGTTATTAAAAATGAAATCCCTTTGTAATAGATGAGTTTTCGTCCGAAACTCTCATACTTCGAAAGAGATTGTCCAATTTGTACACGAACTGCATCCAGTTTTTGCCATAACCCTCTCTACTCTTTAGTAGTTGCTATGTGGGTGAAATTAGGATATCATGCCAAGTTACAACCTTTTCAGAGTTCACTTGTACTGCTTTTCATATTTAGGGTCATTTAGCTCAAAATAAATCATTAAATGCATGAAAAATATCAAATGAATCAGAAAGGGTCTAAAATTAATGATGTGCCTTTGAATGGTACATATTGAACACACAAAAAGTATGGAGCTAAAATAAGTTATGAAAAATGAAATCCCTTTGTAATAGATGAGTTTTCGTCCGAAACCCTCATACTTCGAAAGAGATTGTCCAACTTGTACACCAAGTGCATCCAGTTTTTTCCATAACCCTCTCAACTCTTTAGATGTTGCTATGCGGGTGAAATTATGATGTCATGCAAAGTTACAACCTTTTCAGAGTTCATTTGTACAGCTTTTCAAATTTAGGGTCATTTAGCTAAAAATAAAACATTAAATGCATGAAAAATATCAACTGAAGTCAAAAAGGGTTGAAAATTAATGATGTGCCTTTGAATGGTTTATATTGAACACACAAAAAGTATGGAGTTAAAATAAGTTATTAAAAATGAGATCCCTTTGTAATAGATGAGTTTTCGTCCGAAACCCTCATACTTTGAAACAGATTGTCCAATACGTACACGAAGTGCATCCAGTTTTTGCCGTAACCCTCTCACTATTTAGAAGTTGCTATGTGGGTGAAATTATGATGTCATGCCAAGTTACAACCTTGTCAGAGTTCATTTGTACTGCTTTTCAAATTTAGGGTTATTTAGCTCAAAATAAATCATTTAATGCATGAAAAATATCAAATCAAGCCAAAAAGGGTTGAAAATTGATGATGTGCCTTTGAATGGTGCATATTGAACACGCAAAAAGTATGGAGTTAAAATAAGTTATTAATAATAAAATCCCTTTGTAATAGATGAGTTTTCGTCCGAAACCCTCATACTTCGAAAGAGATTGTCCAACTTGTACACCAAATGCATCGAGTTCTTGCCTTAACCCTCTCAATTCTTTAGAAGTTGCTATGTGGGTGAAATTATGATGTCATGCCAAGTTACAACCTTTTCAGAGTTCATTTGTACTGCTTTTCAAATTTAGGGTCATTTAGCTCAAAATAAATCATTAAATGCATGAAAAATATCAAATGAAGTCAGAAAGGTTGAAAATTGATGATGTGCCTTTGAATGGTGCATATTGAACACACAAAAAGTATGGAGTTAAAATAAGTTATTAAAAATGAAATCCCTTTGTAATAGATGAGTTTTCGTCCGAAACCCTCATACCTCGAAAGAAATTTTCCTATTTGTACACGAACTGCATCCAGTTTTTGCCGTAACCCTCTCAACTCTTTAGAAGTTGCTATGTGGGTGAAATTATGATGTCATGCCAAGTTACAACCTTTTCAGAGTTCATTTGTACTGCTTTTCAAATTTAGGGTCATTTAGCTCAAAATAAATCATTAAATGCATGAAAGATATCAAATGAAGACAGAAAGGGTCTAAAATTGATGATGTGCCTTTGAATGGTGCATATTGAAAACACAAAAAGTATGGAGCTAAAATAAGTTATTCAAAATGAAATCCTTTTGTAATAGATGAGTTTTCGTCCGAAACCCTCATACTTTGAAAGAGATTGTCCAACTTGTACACCAAGTGCATCCAGTTCTTGCCGTAACCCTCTCAACTCTTTAGAAGTTGTTATGTGGGTAAAATTATGATGTCATGCCAAGTTACAACCTTTATAGAGTTCATTTGTACTACTTTTCAAATTTAGGGTCATTTAGCTAAAAATAAAACATTAAATGCATGAAAAATATCAAATGAAGCCAGAAAGGGTTGAAAATTGATGATGTGCCTTTGAATGGTGCATATTGAACACACAAAAAGTATGCGGTTAAAATAAGTTATTAAAAATGAAATCCTTTGTAATAGATGAGTTTTCGTCCGAAACCCTCATACTTCGAAATAGATTGTCCAACTTGTACACCAAGTGCATCCAGTTCTTGCCGTAACCCTCTCAACTCTTTAGAAGTTGCTATGTGGGTGAAATTATGATGTCATGCCAAGTTACAACCTTTTCAGAGTTCATTTGTACTGCTTTTCAAATTTAGGGTCATTCAGCTCAAAATAAATCATTAAATGCATGAAAAATATCAAATGAAGTCAAAAAGGTTGAAAATTGATGATGTGCCTTTGAATGGTGCATATTGAACACACAAAAAGTATGCAGTTAAAATAAGTTATTAAAAATGAAATCCTTTGTAATAGATGAGTTTTCATCCGAAACCCTCATACTTCGAAAGAGATTGTCCAATTTGTACACCAAGTGAATCCAGTTTTTGCCGTAACCCTCTCAACTCTTTAGAAGTTGCTATGTGGGTGAAATTATGATGTCATGCCAAGTTACAACCTTTATAGATTTCATTTGTACTACTTTTCAAATTTAGGGTCATTTAGCTCAAAATAAATCATTAAATGCATGAAAAATATCAAATCAAGCCAGAAAGGGTTTAAAATTGATGTTGTGCCTTTCAATGGTGCATATTGAACACACAAAAAGTATGGAGTTAAAATAAGTTATTAAAAATGAAATCCTTTGTAATAGATGAGTTTTCGTCCGAAACCCTCATACTTCGAAAGAGATTGTCCAACTTGTACACCAAATGCATCGAGTTCTTGCCTTAACCCTCTCAATTCTTTAGAAGTTGCTATGTGGGTGAAATTATGATGTCATGCCAAGTTACAACCTTTTCAGAGTTCATTTGTACTGCTTTTCAAATTTAGGGTCATTTAGCTCAAAATAAATCATTAAATGCATGAAAAATATCAAATGAAGTCAGAAAGGTTGAAAATTGATGATGTGCCTTTGAATGGTGCATATTGAACACACAAAAAGTATGGAGTTAAAATAAGTTATTAAAAATGAGATCCCTTTGTAATAGATGAGTTTTTGTCCGAAACCCTCATACTTTGTAAGAGATTGTCCAATTTGTACACGAAGTGCATCCAGTTTTTGCTGTAACCCTCTCACTATTTAGAAGTTGCTATGTGGTTGAAATTATGATGTCATGCCAAGTTACAACCTTTTCAGAGTTCATTTGTACCGCTTTTCAAATTTAGGGTTATTTAGCTCAAAATAAGTCATTTAATGCATGAAAAATATCAAATGAAGTCAAAAAGGGTTGAAAATTGATGATGTGCCTTTGAATGGTGCATATTGAACACGCAAAAAGTATGGAGTTAAAATAAGTTATTAATAATAAAATCCCTTTGTAATAGATGAGTTTTCGTTCCAAACCCACATACTTCAAAAGTGATTGTCCAATTTGTACACCAAGTGCATCCCGTTTTTGTCGTAACCCTCTCAACTCTTTAGAAGTTGCTATGTGGGTGAAATTATGTTGTCATGCCAAGTTACAACCTTTTCAGAGTTCATTTGTACTGCTTTTCAAATTTAGGGTCATTTAGCTCAAAATAAATGATTAAATGCATGAAAAATATCAAATGAAGTCAGAAAGGTTGAAAATTGTTGATGTGCCTTTGAATGGTGCATATTGAACACACAAAAAGTATGGAGTTAAAATAAGTTATTAAAAATGAAATCCCTTTGTAATAGATGAGTTTTCGTCCGAAACCCTCATACTTCGAAAGAAATTTTCCAATTTGTACACGAACTGCATCCAGTTTTTGCCGTAACCCTCTCAACTCTTTAGAAGTTGCTATGTGGGTGAAATTATGATGTCATGCCAAGTTACAACCTTTTCAGAGTTCATTTGTACTGCTTTTCAAATTTAGGGTCATTTAGCTCAAAATAAATCATTAAATGCATGAAAGATATCAAATGAAGACAGAAAGGGTCTAAAATTCATGATCTTCCTTGGAAAGGTGCATATTGAACACACAAAAAGTATGGAGCTAAAATAAGTTATTCAAAATGAAATCCTTTTGTAATATATGAGTTTTCGTCCGAAACCCTCATACTTCGAAAGAGATTGTCCAACTTGTACACCAAGTGCATCCAGTTCTTGCCGTAACCCTCTCAACTCTTTAGAAGTTGTTATGTGGGTGAAATTATGACGTCATGCCAAGTTACAACCTTTATAGAGTTCATTTGTACTACTTTTCAAATTTAGGGTCATTTAGCTCAAAATAAATCATTAAATGCATGAAAGATATCAAATGAAGACAGAAAGGGTCTAAAATTGATGATGTGCCTTTGAATGGTGCACATTGAACACACAAAAAGTATGGAGCTAAAATAAGTTATTCAAAATGAAATCCTTTTGTAATAGATGAGTTTTCGTCCGAAACCCTCATACTTCGAAATAGATTGTCCAACTTGTACACCAAGTGCATCCAGTTCTTGCCGTAACCCTCTCAACTCTTTAGAAGTTGCTATGTGGGTGAAATTATGATGTCATGCCAAGTTACAACCTTTTCAGAGTTCATTTGTACCGCTTTTCAAATTTAGGGTTATTTAGCTCAAAATAAATCATTAAATGCATGAAAATTATCAAATGAAGTCAAAAAGGTTGAAAATTGATGATGTGCCTTTGAATGGTGCATATTGAACACACAAAAAGTATGGAGTTAAAATAAGTTATTAAAAATGAGATCCCTTTGTAATAGATGAGTTTTTGTCCGAAACCCTCATACTTTGTAAGAGATTGTCCAATTTGTACACGAAGTGCATCCAGTTTTTGCTGTAACCCTCTCACTATTTAGAAGTTGCTATGTGGTTGAAATTATGATGTCATGCCAAGTTACAACCTTTTCAGAGTTCATTTGTACCGCTTTTCAAATTTAGGGTTATTTAGCTCAAAATAAGTCATTTAATGCATGAAAAATATCAAATGAAGTCAAAAAGGGTTGAAAATTGATGATGTGCCTTTGAATGGTGCATATTGAACACGCAAAAAGTATGGAGTTAAAATAAGTTATTAATAATAAAATCCCTTTGTAATAGATGAGTTTTCGTTCCAAACCCACATACTTCAAAAGTGATTGTCCAATTTGTACACCAAGTGCATCCCGTTTTTGTCGTAACCCTCTCAACTCTTTAGAAGTTGCTATGTGGGTGAAATTATGTTGTCATGCCAAGTTACAACCTTTTCAGAGTTCATTTGTACTGCTTTTCAAATTTAGGGTCATTTAGCTCAAAATAAATGATTAAATGCATGAAAAATATCAAATGAAGTCAGAAAGGTTGAAAATTGTTGATGTGCCTTTGAATGGTGCATATTGAACACACAAAAAGTATGGAGTTAAAATAAGTTATTAAAAATGAAATCCCTTTGTAATAGATGAGTTTTCGTCCGAAACCCTCATACTTCGAAAGAAATTTTCCAATTTGTACACGAACTGCATCCAGTTTTTGCCGTAACCCTCTCAACTCTTTAGAAGTTGCTATGTGGGTGAAATTATGATGTCATGCCAAGTTACAACCTTTTCAGAGTTCATTTGTACTGCTTTTCAAATTTAGGGTCATTTAGCTCAAAATAAATCATTAAATGCATGAAAGATATCAAATGAAGACAGAAAGGGTCTAAAATTCATGATCTTCCTTGGAAAGGTGCATATTGAACACACAAAAAGTATGGAGCTAAAATAAGTTATTCAAAATGAAATCCTTTTGTAATATATGAGTTTTCGTCCGAAACCCTCATACTTCGAAAGAGATTGTCCAACTTGTACACCAAGTGCATCCAGTTCTTGCCGTAACCCTCTCAACTCTTTAGAAGTTGTTATGTGGGTGAAATTATGACGTCATGCCAAGTTACAACCTTTATAGAGTTCATTTGTACTACTTTTCAAATTTAGGGTCATTTAGCTCAAAATAAATCATTAAATGCATGAAAGATATCAAATGAAGACAGAAAGGGTCTAAAATTGATGATGTGCCTTTGAATGGTGCATATTGAACACACAAAAAGTATGGAGCTAAAATAAGTTATTCAAAATGAAATCCTTTTGTAATAGATGAGTTTTCGTCCGAAACCCTCATACTTCGAAATAGATTGTCCAACTTGTACACCAAGTGCATCCAGTTCTTGCCGTAACCCTCTCAACTCTTTAGAAGTTGCTATGTGGGTGAAATTATGATGTCATGCCAAGTTACAACCTTTTCAGAGTTCATTTGTACCGCTTTTCAAATTTAGGGTTATTTAGCTCAAAATAAATCATTAAATGCATGAAAATTATCAAATGAAGTCAAAAAGGTTGAAAATTGATGATGTGCCTTTGAATGGTGCATATTGAACACACAAAAAGTATGGAGTTAAAATAAGTTATTAAAAATGAAATCCTTTGTAATAGATGAGTTTTCGTCCGAAACCCTCATACTTCGAAAGAGATTGTCCAATTTGTACACCAAGTGAATCCAGTTTTTGCCGTAACCCTCTCAACTCTTTAGAAGTTGCTATGTGGGTGAAATTATGATGTCATGCCAAGTTACAACCTTTATAGATTTCATTTGTACTACTTTTCAAATTTAGGGTCATTTAGCTCAAAATAAATCATTAAATGCATGAAAAATATCAAATCAAGCCAGAAAGGGTTGAAAATTGATGATGTGCCTTTGAATGGTGCATATTGAACACACAAAAAGTATGGAGTTAAAATAAGTTATTAAAAATGAAATCCCTTTGTAATAGATGAGTTTTCGTCCGAAACCCTCATACTTCGAAAGAGATTATCCAACTTGTACACCAAGTGCATCCAGTTCTTGCCGTAACCCTCTCAATTCTTTAGAAGTTGCTATGTGGGTGAAATTATGATGTCATGCCAAGTTACAACCTTTTCAGAGTTCATTTGTACTACTTTTCAAATTTAGGGTCATTTAGCTCAAAATAAATCATTAAATGCATGAAAATATCAAATGAAGTTAGAAAGGTTGAAAATTGATGATGTGCCTTTGAATGGTGCATATTGAACACACAAAAAGTATGGTGTTAAAATAAGTTATTAAAAATGAAATCCCTTTGTAATAGATGAGTTTTCGTCCGAAACCCTCATACTTCGAAAGAAATTTTCCAATTTGTACACGAACTGCATCCAGTTTTTGCCGTAACCCTCTCAACTCTTTAGAAGTTGCTATGTGGGTGAAATTATGATGTCATGCCAAGTTACAACCTTTTCAGAGTTCATTTGTACTGCTTTTCAGATTTAGGGTCATTTAGCTCAAAATAAATCATTAAATGCATGAAAGATATCAAATGAAGACAGAAAGGGTCTAAAATTGATGATGTGACTTTGAATGGTGCATATTGAACACACAAAAAGTATGGAGCTAAAATAAGTTATTCAAAATGAAATCCTTTGTAATAGATGAGTTTTCGTCCGAAACCCTCATACTTCGAAAGAAATTTTCCAATTTGTACACGAACTGCATCCAGTTTTTGCCGTAACCCTCTCAACTCTTTAGAAGTTGCTATGTGGGTGAAATTATGATGTCATGCCAAGTTACAACCTTTTCAGAGTTCATTTGTACTGCTTTTCAAATTTAGGGTCATTTAGCTCAAAATAAATCATTAAATGCATGAAAGATATCAAATGAAGACAGAAAGGGTCTAAAATTCATGATCTTCCTTGGAAAGGTGCATATTGAACACACAAAAAGTATGGAGCTAAAATAAGTTATTCAAAATGAAATCCTTTTGTAATATATGAGTTTTCGTCCGAAACCCTCATACTTCGAAAGAGATTGTCCAACTTGTACACCAAGTGCATCCAGTTCTTGCCGTAACCCTCTCAACTCTTTAGAAGTTGTTATGTGGGTGAAATTATGATGTCATGCCAAGTTACAACCTTTATAGAGTTCATTTGTACTACTTTTCAAATTTAGGGTCATTTAGCTCAAAATAAATCATTAAATGCATGAAAGATATCAAATGAAGATACAAAGGGTCTAAAATTGATGATGTGCCTTTGAATGGTGCATATTGAACACACAAAAAGTATGGAGCTAAAATAAGTTATTCAAAATGAAATCCTTTTGTAATAGATGAGTTTTCGTCCGAAACCCTCATACTTCGAAATAGATTGTCCAACTTGTACACCAAGTGCATCCAGTTCTTGCCGTAACCCTCTCAACTCTTTAGAAGTTGCTATGTGGGTGAAATTATGATGTCATGCCAAGTTACAACCTTTTCAGAGTTCATTTGTACTGCTTTTCAAATTTAGGGTCATTTAGCTCAAAATAAATCATTAAATGCATGAAAATTATCAAATGAAGTCAAAAAGGTTGAAAATTGATGATGTGCCTTTGAATGGTGCATATTGAACACACAAAAAGTATGCAGTTAAAATAAGTTATTAAAAATGAAATCCTTTGTAATAGATGAGTTTTCATCTGAAACCCTCATACTTCGAAAGAGATTGTCCAATTTGTACACCAAGTGAATCCAGTTTTTGCCGTAACCCTCTCAACTCTTTAGAAGTTGCTATGTGGGTGAAATTATGATGTCATGCCAAGTTACAACCTTTATAGATTTCATTTGTACTACTTTTCAAATTTAGGGTCATTTAGCTCAAAATAAATCATTAAATGCATGAAAAATATCAAATCAAGCCAGAAAGGGTTGAAAATTGATGTTGTGCCTTTGAATGGTGCATATTGAACACACAAAAAGTATGGAGTTAAAATAAGTTATTAAAAATGAAATCCTTTGTAATAGATGAGTTTTCGTCCGAAACCCTCATACTTCGAAAGAGATTGTCCAACTTGTACACCAAATGCATCGAGTTCTTGCCTTAACCCTCTCAATTCTTTAGAAGTTGCTATGTGGGTGAAATTATGATGTCATGCCAAGTTACAACCTTTTCAGAGTTCATTTGTACTGCTTTTCAAATTTAGGGTCATTTAGCTCAAAATAAATCATTAAATGCATGAAAAATATCAAATGAAGTCAGAAAGGTTGAAAATTGATCATGTGCCTTTGAATGGTGCATATTGAACACACAAAAAGTATGGAGTTAAAATAAGTTATTAAAAATGAAATCCCTTTGTAATAGATGAGTTTTCGTCCGAAACCCTCATACTTCGAAAGAAATTTTCCAATTTGTACACGAACTGCATCCAGTTTTTGCCGTAACCCTCTCAACTCTTTAGAAGTTGCTATGTGGGTGAAATTATGATGTCATGCCAAGTTACAACCTTTTGAGAGTTCATTTGTACTGCTTTTCAAATTTAGGGTCATTTAGCTCAAAATAAATCATTAAATGCATGAAAGATATCAAATGAAGACAGAAAGGGTCTAATATTGATGATGTGCCTTTGAATGGTGCATATTGAAAACACAAAAAGTATGGAGCTAAAATAAGTTATTCAAAATGAACTCCTTTTGTAATAGATGAGTTTTCGTCCGAAACCCTCATACTTCGAAAGAGATTGTCCAACTTGTACACCAAGTGCATCCAGTTCTTGCCGTAACCCTCTCAACTCTTTAGAAGTTGTTATGTGGGTGAAATTATGACGTCATGCCAAGTTCCAACATTTATAGAGTTCATTTGTACTACTTTTCAAATTTAGGGTCATTTAGCTCAAAATAAATCATTAAATGCATGAAAAATATCAAATGAAGCTAGAAAGGGTTGAAAATTGATGATGTGCCTTTGAATGGTGCATATTGAACACACAAAAAGTATGGAGTTAAAATAAGTTATTAAAAATGAAATCCTTTGTAATAGATGAGTTTTCGTCCGAAACCCTCATACTTCGAAAGAGATTGTCCAATTTGTACACCAAGTGAATCCAGCTTTTGCCGTAACCCTCTCAACTGTTTAGAAGTTGCTATGTGGGTGAAATTATGATGTCATGCCAAGTTACAACCATTTCCGAGTTCATTTGTACTGCTTTTCAAATTTAGGGTCATTTAGCTCAAAATAAATCATTAAATGCATGAAAAATATCAAATGAAGTCAGAAAGGGTTGAAAATTGATGTGGTGCCTTTGAATGGTGCATATTGAACACACAAAAAGTATGGAGTTAAAATAAGTTATTAAAAATGAAATCCCTTTGTAATAGATGAGTTTTCGTCCGGAACCCTCATACTTCGAAAGAGATTGACCAATTTGTGCACGAAGTGCATCCGGTTTTAGCCGTAACCCTCTCAACTCTTTAGAAGTTCCTATGTGGGTGAAATTATGATGTCATGCCAAGTTACAACCTTTTCAGAGTTCATTTGTACTGCTTTTCAAATTTAGGGTCATTTAGCTCAAAATAAATCATTAAATGCATGAAAAATATCAAATGAAGTCAAAAAGGTTGAAAATTGATGATGTGCCTTTGAATGGTGCATATTGAACACACAAAAAGTATGGAGTTAAAATAAGTTATTAAAAACGAAATCCCTTTGTAATAGATGAGTTTTCGTCCGAAACCCTCATACTTCGAAAGAAATTGTCCAATTTGTACACGAACTGCATCCAGTTTTTGCCGTAACCCTCTCAACTCTTTAGAAGTTGCTATGTGGGTGAAATTATGATGTCATGCCAAGTTACAACCATTTCAGAGTTCATTTGTACTGCTTTTCAAATTTAGGGTCATTTAGCTCAAAATAAATCATTAAATGCATGAAAGATATCAAATGAAGACAGAAAGGGTCTAAAATTGATGATCTTCCATGGAAAGGTGCATATTGAACACACAAAAAGTATGGAGCTAAAATAAGTTATTCAAAATGAAATCCTTTTGTAATAGATGAGTTTTCGTCCGAAACCCTCATACTTCGAAACAGATTGTCCAACTTGTACACCAAGTGCATCTAGTTCTTGCCATAACCCTCTCAACTCTTTAGAAGTTGCTATGTGGGTGAAATTATGATGTCATGCCAAGTTACAACCTTTATAGATTTCATTTGTACTACTTTTCAAATTTAGTGTCATTTAGCTCAAAATAAATCATTAAATGCATGAAAAATATCAAATCAAGCCAGAAAGGGTTGAAAATTGATGATGTGCCTTTGAATGGTGCATATTGAACACACAAAAAGTATGGAGTTAAAATAAGTTATTAAAAATGAAATCCTTTGTAATAGATGAGTTTTCGTCCGAAACCCTCATACTTCGAAAGAGATTGTCCAACTTGTACACCAAATGCATCGAGTTCTTGCCTTAACCCTCTCAATTCTTTAGAAGTTGCTATGTGGGTGAAATTATGATGTCATGCCAAGTTACAACCTTTTCAGAGTTCATTTGTACTGCTTTTCAAATTTAGGGTCATTTAGCTCAAAATAAATCATTAAATGCATGAAAAATATCAAATGAAGTCAGAAAGGTTGAAAATTGATGATGTGCCTTTGAATGGTGCATATTGAACACACAAAAAGTATGGAGTTAAAATAAGTTATTAAAAATGAAATCCCTTTGTAATAGATGAGTTTTCGTCCGAAACCCTCATACTTCGAAAGAAATTTTCCAATTTGTACACGAACTGCATCCAGTTTTTGCCGTAACCCTCTCAACTCTTTCGAAGTTTCTATGTGGGTGAAATTATGATGTCATGCCAAGTTACAACCTTTTCAGAGTTCATTTGTACTGCTTTTCAAATTTAGGGTAATTTAGCTCAAAATAAATCATTAAATGCATGAAAGATATCAAATGAAGACAGAAAGGGTCTAATATTGATGATGTGCCTTTGAATGGTGCATATTGAAAACACAAAAAGTATGGAGCTAAAATAAGTTATTCAAAATGAAATCCTTTTGTAATAGATGAGTTTTTGTCCGAAACCCTCATACTTCGAAAGAGATTGTCCAACTTGTACACCAAGTGCATCCAGTTCTTGCCGTAACCCTCTCAACTCTTTAGAAGTTGTTATGTGGGTGAAATTATGATGTCATGCCAAGTTACAACATTTATAGAGTTCATTTGTACTGCTTTTCAAATTTAGGGTCATTTAGCTCAAAATAAATCATTAAATGCATGAAAAATATCAAATGAAGTCAGAAAGGTTGAAAATTGATGATGTGCCTTTGAATGGTGCATATTGAACACACAAAAAGTATGGAGTTAAAATAAGTTATTAAAAATGAAATCCCTTTGTAATAGATGAGTTTTCGTCCGAAACCCTCATACTTCGAAAGAAATTTTCCAATTTGTACACGAACTGCATCCAGTTTTTGCCGTAACCCTCTCAACTCTTTAGAAGTTGCTATGTGGGTGAAATTATGATGTCATGCCAAGTTACAACCTTTTCAGAGTTCATTTGTACTGCTTTTCAAATTTAGGGTCATTTAGCTCAAAATAAATCATTAAATGCATGAAAGATATCAAATGAAGACAGAAAGGGTCTAAAATTGATGATGTGCCTTTGAATGGTGCATATTGAACACACAAAAAGTATGGAGCTAAAATAAGTTATTCAAAATGAAATCCTTTTGTAATAGACGAGTTTTCGTCCGAAACCCTCATACTTCGAAAGAGATTGTCCAACTTGTACACCAAGTGCATCCAGTTCTTGCCGTAACCCTCTCAACTCTTTAGAAGTTGCTATGTGGGTGAAATTATGATGTCATGCCAAGTTACAACCTTTTCAGAGTACATTTGTACTGCTTTTCAAATTTAGGGTCATTTAGCTCAAAATAAATCATTAAATGCATGAAAATGATCAAATGAAGTCAAAAAGGTTGAAAATTGATGATGTGCCTTTGAATGGTGCATATTGAACACACAAAAAGTATGCAGTTAAAATAAGTTATTAAAAATGAAATCCTTTGTAATAGATGAGTTTTCATCCCAAACCCTCATACTTCGAAAGAGATTGTCCAATTTGTACACCAAGTGAATCTAGTTTTTGCCGTAACCCTCTCAACTCTTTAGAAGTTGCTATGTGGGTGAAATTATGATGTCATGCCAAGTTACAACCTTTATAGATTTCATTTGTACTACTTTTCAAATTTAGGGTCATTTAGCTCAAAATAAATCATTAAATGCATGAAAAATATCAAATCAAGCCAGAAAGGGTTGAAAATTGATGATGTGCCTTTGAATGGTGCATATTGAACACACAAAAAGTATGGAGTTAAAATAAGTTATTAAAAATGAAATCCTTTGTAATAGATGAGTTTTCGTTCGAAACCCTCATACTTCGAAAGAGATTGTCCAACTTGTACACCATGTGAATCCAGCTTTTGCCGTAACCCTCTCAACTGTTTAGAAGTTGCTATGTGGGTCAAATTATGATGTCATGCCAAGTTACAACCATTTCCGAGTTCATTTGTACTGCTTTTCAAATTTAGGGTCATTTAGCTCAAAATAAATCATTAAATGCATGAAAAATGTCAAATGAAGTCAGAAAGGGTTGAAAATTGATGTGGTGCCTTTGAATGGTGCATATTGAACACACAAAAAGTATGGAGTTAAAATAAGTTATTAAAATTGAAATCCCTTTGTAATAGATGAGTTTTCGTCCGGAACCCTCATACTTCAAAAGAGATTGACCAATTTGTGCACGAAGTGCATCCGGTTTTAGCCGTAACCCTCTCAACTCTTTAGAAGTTCCTATGTGGGTGAAATTATGATGTCATGCCAAGTTACAACCTTTTCAGAGTTCATTTGTACTGCTTTTCAAATTGAGGGTCATTTAGCTCAAAATAAATCATTAAATGCATGAAAAATATCAAATGAAGTCAAAAAGGTTGAAAATTGATGATGTGCCTTTGATTGGTGCATATTGAACACACAAAAAGTATGGAGTTAAAATAAGTTATTAAAAACGAAATCCCTTTGTAATAGATGAGTTTTCGTCCGAAACCCTCATACTTCGAAAGAAATTGTCCAATTTGTACACGAACTGCATCCAGTTTTTGCCGTAACCCTCTCAACTCTTTAGAAGTTGCTATGTGGGTGAAATTATGATGTCATGCCAAGTTACAACCATTTCAGAGTTCATTTGTACTGCTTTTCAAATTTAGGGTCATTTAGCTCAAAATAAATCATTAAATGCATGAAAGATATCAAATGAAAACAGAAAGGGTCTAAAATTGATGATCTTCCATGGAAAGGTGCATATTGAACACACAAAAAGTATGGAGCTAAAATAAGTTATTCAAAATGAAATCCTTTTGTAATAGATGAGTTTTCGTCCGAAACCCTCATACTTCGAAACAGATTGTCCAACTTGTACACCAAGTGCATCTAGTTCTTGCCGTAACCCTCTCAACTCTTTAGAAGTTGCTATGTGGGTGAAATTATGATGTCATGCCAAGTTACAACCTTTTCAGAGTTCATTTGTACTGCTTTTCAAATTTAGGGTCATTTAGCTCAAAATAAATCATTAAATGCATGAAAGATATCAAATGAAGACAGAAAGGGTCTAAAATTGATGATGTGCCTTTGAATGGTGCATATTGAACACACAAAAAGTATCGAGTTAAAATAAGTTATTAAAAATGAAATCCCTTTGTAATAGATGAGTTTTCGTCCGAAACCCTCATACTTCGAAAGAGATTGACCAATTTGTGCACGAAGTGCATCCGGTTCTAGCCGTAACCATCTCAACTCTTTAGAAGTTGCTATGTGGGTGAAATTATGATGTCATGCCAAGTTACAACCTTTTCAGAGTTCATTTGTACTGCTTTTCAAATTTATGGTCATTTAGCTCAAAATAAATCATTAAATGCATGAAAATTATCAAATGAAGTCAAAAAGGTTGAAAATTGATGATGTGCCTTTGAATGGTGCATATTGAACACACAAAAAGTATGGAGTTAAAATAAGTTATTAAAAATGAAATCCCTTTGTAATAGATGAGTTTTCGTCCGAAACCCTCATACTTCGAAAGAGATTGTCCAACTTGTACACCAAATGCATCGAGTTCTTGCCTTAACCCTCTCAATTCTTTAGAAGTTGCTATGTGGGTGAAATTATGATGTCATGCAAAGTTACAACCTTTTCAGAGTTCATTTGTACTGCTTTTCAAATTTAGGGTCATTAGCTCAAAATAAATCATTAAATGCATGAAAAATATCAAATGAAGTCGGAAAGGTTGAAAATTGATGATGTGCCTTTGAATGGTGCATATTGAACACACAAAAAGTATGGAGTTAAAATAAGTTATTAAAAATGAAATCCCTTTGTAATAGATGAGTTTTCGTCCGAAACCCTCATACTTCGAAAGAAATTTTCCAATTTGTACACGAACTGCATCCAGTTTTTGCCGTAACCCTCTCAACTCTTTAGAAGTTGCTATGTGGGTGAAATTATGATGTCATGCCAAGTTACAACCTTTTCAGAGTTCATTTGTACTGCTTTTCAAATTTAGGGTCATTTAGCTCAAAATAAATCATTAAATGCATGAAAGATATCAAATGAAGACAGAAAGGGTCTAATATTGATGATGTGCCTTTGAATGGTGCATATTGAACACACAAAAATTATGGAGCTAAAATAAGTTATTCAAAATGAAATCCTTTTGTAATAGATGAGTTTTCGTCCGAAACCCTCATACTTCGAAAGAGATTGTCCAACTTGTACACCAAGTGCATCCAGTTCTTGCCGTAACCCTCTCAACTCTTTAGAAGTTGTTATGTGGGTGAAATTATGATGTCATGCCAAGTTACAACATTTATAGAGTTCATTTGTACTACTTTTCAAATTTAGGGTCATTTAGCTCAAAATAAATCATTAAATGCATGAAAAATATCAAATGAAGCTAGAAAGGGATGAAAATTGATGATGTGCCTTTGAATGGTGCATATTGAACACACAAAAAGTATGGAGTTAAAATAAGTTATTAAAAATGAAATCCTTTGTAATAGATGAGTTTTCGTCCGAAACCCTCATACTTCGAAAGAGATTGTCCAATTTGTACACCAAGTGAATCCAGCTTTTGCCGTAACCCTCTCAACTGTTTAGAAGTTGCTATGTGGGTCAAATTATGATGTCATGCCAAGTTACAACCATTTCCGAGTTCATTTGTACTGCTTTTCAAATTTAGGGTCATTTAGCTCAAAATAAATCATTAAATGCATGAAAAATATCAAATGAAGTCAGAAAGGGTTGAAAATTGATGTGGTGCCTTTGAATGGTGCATATTGAACACACAAAAAGTATGGAGTTAAAATAAGTTATTAAAAATGAAATCCCTTTGTAATAGATGAGTTTTCGTCCGGAACCCTCATACTTCGAAAGAGATTGACCAATTTGTGCACGAAGTGCATCCGGTTTTAGCCGTAACCCTCTCAACTCTTTAGAAGTTCCTATGTGGGTGAAATTATGATGTCATGCCAAGTTACAACCTTTTCAGAGTTCATTTGTACTGCTTTTCAAATTGAGGGTCATTTAGCTCAAAATAAATCATTAAATGCATGAAAAATATCAAATGAAGTCAAAAAGGTTGAAAATTGATGATGTGCCTTTGAATGGTGCATATTGAACACACAAAAAGTATGGAGTTAAAATAAGTTATTAAAAACGAAATCCCTTTGTAATAGATGAGTTTTCGTCCGAAACCCTCATACTTCGAAAGAAATTGTCCAATTTGTACACGAACTGCATCCAGTTTTTGCCGTAACCCTCTCAACTCTTTAGAAGTTGCTATGTGGGTGAAATTATGATGTCATGCCAACTTACAACCATTTCAGAGTTCATTTGTACTGCTTTTCAAATTTAGGGTCATTTAGCTCAAAATAAATCATTAAATGCATGAAAGATATCAAATGAAGACAGAAAGGGTCTAAAATTGATGATCTTCCATGGAAAGGTGCATATTGAACACACAAAAAGTATGGAGCTAAAATAAGTTATTCAAAATGAAATCCTTTTGTAATAGATGAGTTTTCGTCCGAAACCCTCATACTTCGAAACAGATTGTCCAACTTGTACACCAAGTGCATCTAGTTCTTGCCGTAACCCTCTCAACTCTTTAGAAGTTGCTATGTGGGTGAAATTATGATGTCATGCCAAGTTACAACCTTTATAGATTTCATTTTTACTACTTTTCAAATTTAGGGTCATTTAGCTCAAAATAAATCATTAAATGCATGAAAAATATCAAATGAAGCCAGAAAGGGTTGAAAATTAATGATGTGCCTTTGAATGGTTTATATTGAACACACAAAAAGTATGGAGTTAAAATAAGTTATTAAAAATGAGATCCCTTTGTAATAGATGAGTTTTCGTCCGAAACCCTCATACTTTGTAAGAGATTGTCCAATTTGTACACGAAGTGCATCCAGTTTTTGCCGTAACCCTCTCACTATTTAGAAGTTGCTATGTGGTTGAAATTATGATGTCATGCCAAGTTACAACCTTTTCAGAGTTCATTTGTACCGCTTTTCAAATTTAGGGTTATTTAGCTCAAAATAAATCATTTAATGCATGAAAAATATCAAATGAAGTCAAAAAGGGTTGAAAATTGATGATGTGCCTTTGAATGGTGCATATTGAACACGCAAAAAGTATGGAGTTAAAATAAGTTATTAATAATAAAATCCCTTTGTAATAGATGAGTTTTCGTTCCAAACCCACATACTTCAAAAGTGATTGTCCAATTTGTACACCAAGTGCATCCCGTTTTTGTCGTAACCCTCTCAACTCTTTAGAAGTTGCTATGTGGGTGAAATTATGATGTCATGCCAAGTTACAACCTTTTCAGAGTTCATTTGTACTGCTTTTCAAATTTAGGGTCATTTAGCTCAAAATAAATCATTAAATGCATGAAAAATATCAAATGAAGTCAGAAAGGTTGAAAATTGATGATGTGCCTTTCAATGGTGCATATTGAACACACAAAAAGTATGGAGTTAAAATAAGTTATTAAAAATGAAATCCCTTTGTAATAGATGAGTTTTCGTCCAAACCCTCATACTTCGAAAGAAATTGTCCAATTAGTACACGAACTGCATCCAGTTTTTGCCATAACCCTCTCAACTCTTTAGAAGTTGCTATGTGGGCGAAATTATGATGTCATGCCAAGTTACAACCTTTTCAGAGTTCATTTGTACTGCTTTTCAAATTTAGGGTCATTTAGCTCAAAATAAATCATTAAATGCATGAAAGATATCAAATGAAGACAGAAAGGGTCTAAAATTGATGACGTGCCTTTGAATGGTGCGTATTGAACACACAAAAAGTACGGAGCTAAAATAAGTTATTAAAAATGAAATCCTTTTGTAATAGATGAGTTTTCGTCCGAAACCCTCATACTTCGAAAGAGATTGTCCAACTTGCACACGAAGTGCATCCAGTTTTTGCCGTAACCCTCTCAACTCTTGAGAAGTTGCTATGTGGGTGAAATTATGATGTCATGCCAAGTTACAACCTTTATGGAGTTCATTTGTACTTCTTTTCAAATTTAGGGTCATTTAGCTCAAAATAAATCATTAAATGCATGAAAAATATCAAATGACGTCAGAAAGGGTTGAAAATTGATGATGTGCCTTTGAATGGTGCATATTAAACACACAAAAAGTATGGAGTTAAAATAAGTTATTAAAAATGAAATCCTTTGTAATAGATGAGTTTTCGTCCGAAACCCTCATACTTCGAAAGAGATTGTCCAATTTGTACACCAAGTGCATCCAGTTTTTGCCGTAACCCTCTCAACTCTTTAGAAGTTTCTACGTGGGTGAAATTATGATGTCATGCCAAGTTACAACCTTTTCAGAGTTCATTTGTACTGCTTTTCAAATTTAGGGTCATTTAGCTCAAAATAAATCATTAAATGCATGAAAAATATCAAATGAAGTCAGAAAGGGTTGAAAATTGATGTGGTGCCTTCGAATGGTGCATATTGAACACACAAATAGTATGGAGTTAAAATAAGTTATTAAAAATGAAATCCCTTTGAAATAGATGAGTTTTCGTCCGAAACCCTCAAACCTCGAAAGAGATTGACCAATTTGTGCACGAAGTGCATCCAGTTTTAGCCGTAACCCTCTCAACTCTTTAGAAGTTGCTATGTGGGTGAAATTATGATGTCATGCCAAGTGCAACCTTTTCAGAGTTCATTTGTACTGCCTTTCAAATTTAGGGTCATTTAGCTCAAAATAAATCATTAAATGCATGAAAAATATCAAATGAAGTCAGAAAGGTTGAAAATTGATGATGTGCCTTTGAATGGTGCATATTGAACACACAAAAAGTATGGAGTTAAAATAAGTTATTAAAAATGAAATCCCTTTGTAATAGATGAGTTTTCGTCCGAAACCCTCATACTTCGAAAGAAATTGTCCAATTAGTACACAAACTGCATCCAGTTTTTGCCGTAACCCTCTCAACTCTTTAGAAGTTGCTATGTGGGTGAAATTATTATGTCATGCCAAGTTACAACCTTTTCAGAGTTCATTTGTACTGCCTTTCAAATTTAGGGTCATTTAGCTCAAAATAAATCATTAAATGCATGAAAGATATCAAATGAAGACAGAAAGGGTCTAAAATTGATGATGTCCCTTTGAATGGTGCATATTGAACACACAAAAAGTATGGAGTTAAAATAAGTTATTAAAAATGAAATCCTTTGTAATAGATGAGTTTTCGTCCGAAACCCTCACACTTCGAAAGAGATTGTCCAATTTGTACACCAAGTGAATCCAGTTTTTGCCGTAACCCTCTCAACTGTTTAGAAGTTGCTATGTGGGTGAAATTATGATGTCATGCCAAGTTACAACCATTTCCGAGTTCATTTGTACTGCTTTTCAAATTTAGGGTCATTTAGCTCAAAATAAATCATTAAATGCATGAAAAATATCAAATGAAGTCAGAAAGGGTTGAAAATTGATGTGGTGCCTTTGAATGGTGCATATTAAACACACAAAAGTATGGAGTTAAAATAAGTTATTGAAAACGAAATCCCTTTGTAATAGATGAGTTTTCGTCCGAAACACTCATACTTCGAAAGAAATTGTCCAATTTGTACACGAACTGCATCCAGTTTTTGCCGTAACCCTCTCAACTCTTTAGAAGTTGCTATGTGGGTGAAATTATGATGTCATGCCAAGTTACAACCTTTATAGATTTCATTTGTACTGCTTTTCAAATTTAGGGTCATTTAGCTCAAAATAAATCATTAAATGCATGAAAGATATCAAATGAAGACAGAAAGGGTCTAAAATTGATGATCTTCCATGGAAAGGTGCATATTGAACACACAAAAAGTATGGAGCTAAAATAAGTTATTCAAAATGAAATCCTTTTGTAATAGATGAGTTTTCGTCCGAAACCCTCATACTTCGAAACAGATTGTCCAACTTGTACACCAAGTGCATCTAGTTCTTGTCGTAACCCTCTCAACTCTGTAGAAGTTGCTATGTGGGTGAAATTATGATGTCATGCCAAGTTACAACCTTTATAGATTTCATTTGTACTACTTTTCAAATTTAGGGTCATTTAGCTCAAAATAAATCATTAAATGCATGAAAAATATCAAATGAAGCCAGAAAGGGTTGAAAATTAATGATGTGCCTTTGAATGGTTTATATTGAACACACAAAAAGTATGGAGTTAAAATAAGTTATTAAAAATGAGATCCCTTTGTAATAGATGAGTTTTCGTCCGAAACCCTCATACTTTGTAAGAGATTGTCCAATTTGTACACGAAGTGCATCCAGTTTTTGCCGTAACCCTCTCACTATTTAGAAGTTGCTATGTGGTTGAAATTATGATGTCATGCCAAGTTACAACCTTTTCAGAGTTCATTTGTACCGCTTTTCAAATTTAGGATTATTTAGCTCAAAATAAATCGATTAATGCATGAAAAATATCAAATGAAGTCAAAAAGGGTTGAAAATTGATGATGTGCCTGTGAATGGTGCATATTGAACACGCAAAAAGTATGGAGTTAAAATAAGTTATTAATAATAAAATCCCTTTGTAATAGATGAGTTTTCGTTCGAAACCCACATACTTCAAAAGTGATTGTCCAATTTGTACACCAAGTGCATCCCGTTTTTGTCGTAACCCTCTCAACTCTTTAGAAGTTGCTATGTGGGCGAAATTATGATGTCATGCCAAGTTACAACCTTTTCAGAGTTCATTTGTACTGCTTTTGAAATTTAGGGTCATTTAGCTCAAAATAAATCATTAAATGCATGAAAGATATCAAATGAAGACAGAAAGGGTCTAAAATTGATGATGTGCCTTTGAATGGTGCGTATTGAACACACAAAAAGTACGGAGCTAAAATAAGTTATTAAAAATGAAATCCTTTTGTAATAGATGAGTTTTCGTCCGAAACCCTCATACTTCGAAAGAGATTGTCCAACTTGCACACGAAGTGCATCCAGTTTTTGCCGTAACCCTCTCAACTCTTGAGAAGTTTCTATGTGGGTGAAATTATGATGTCATGCCAAGTTACAACCTTTATGGAGTTCATTTGTACTTCTTTTCAAATTTAGGATCATTTAGCTCAAAATAAATCATTAAATGCATGAAAAATATCAAATGACGTCAGAAAGGGTTGAAAATTGATGATGTGCCTTTGAATGGTGCATATTGAACACACAAAAAGTATGGAGTTAAAATAAGTTATTAAAAATGAAATCCTTTGTAATAGATGAGTTTTCGTCCGAAACCCTCATACTTCGAAAGAGATTGTCCAATTTGTACACCAAGTGCATCCAGTTTTTGCCGTAACCCTCTCAACTCTTTAGAAGTTTCTACGTGGGTGAAATTATGATGTCATGCCAAGTTACAACCTTTTCAGAGTTCATTTGTACTGCTTTTCAAATTTAGGGTCATTTAGCTCAAAATAAATCATTAAATGCATGAAAAATATCAAATGAAGTCAGAAAGGGTTGAAAATTGATGTGGTGCCTTCGAATGGTGCATATTGAACACACAAATAGTATGGAGTTAAAATAAGTTATTAAAAATGAAATCCTTTTGAAATAGATGAGTTTTCGTCCGAAACCCTCAAACCTCGAAAGAGATTGACCAATTTGTGCACGAAGTGCATCCAGTTTTAGCCGTAACCCTCTCAACTATTTAGAAGTTGCTATGTGGGTGAAATTATGATGTCATGCCAAGTGCAACCTTTTCAGAGTTCATTTGTACTGCTTTTCAAATTTAGGGTCATTTAGCTCAAAATAAATCATTAAATGCATGAAAAATATCAAATGAAGTAAGAAAGGTTGAAAATTGATGATGTGCCTTTGAATGGTGCATATTGAACACACAAAAAGTATGGAGTTAAAATAAGTTATTAAAAATGAAATCCCTTTGTAATAGATGAGTTTTCGTCCGAAACCCTCATACTTCGAAAGAGATTGTCCAATTAGTACACAAACTGCATCCAGTTTTTGCCGTAACCCTCTCAACTCTTTAGAAGTTGCTATGTGGGTGAAATTATTATGTCATGCCAAGTTACAACCTTTTCAGAGTTCATTTGTACTGCCTTTCAAATTTAGGGTCATTTAGCTCAAAATAAATCATTAAATGCATGAAAGATATCAAACGAAGACAGAAAGGGTCTAAAATTGATGATGTCCCTTTGAATGGTGCATATTGAACACACAAAAAGTATGGACTTAAAATAAGTTATTAAAAATGAAATCCTTTGTAATAGATGAGTTTTCGTCCGAAACCCTCACACTTCGAAAGAGATTGTCCAATTTGTACACCAAGTGAATCCAGTTTTTGCCGTAACCCTCTCAACTGTTTAGAAGTTGCTATGTGGGTGAAATTATGATGTCATGCCAAGTTACAACCATTTCCGAGTTCATTTGTACTGCTTTTCAAATTTAGGGTCATTTAGCTCAAAATAAATCATTAAATGCATGAAAAATATCAAATAAAGTCAGAAAGGGTTGAAAATTGATGTGGTGCCTTTGAATGGTGCATATTGAACACACAAAAAGTATGGAGTTAAAATAAGTTATTAAAAACGAAATCCCTTTGTAATAGATGAGTTTTCGTCCGAAACCCTCATACTTCGAAAGAAATTGTCCAATTTGTACACGAACTGCATCCAGTTTTTGCCGTAACCCTCTCAACTCTTTAGAAGTTGCTATGTGGGTGAAATTATGATGTCATGTCAAGTTACAACCTTTATAGATTTCATTTGTACTGCTTTTCAAATTTAGGGTCATTTAGCTCAAAATAAATCATTAAATGCATGAAAGATATCAAATGAAGACAGAAAGGGTCTAAAATTGATGATCTTCCATGGAAAGGTGCATATTGAACACACAAAAAGTATGGAGCTAAAATAAGTTATTCAAAATGAAATCCTTTTGTAATAGATGAGTTTTCGTCCGAAACCCTCATACTTCGAAACAGATTGTCCAACTTGTACACCAAGTGCATCTAGTTCTTGCCGTAACCCTCTCAACTCTGTAGAAGTTGCTATGTGGGTGAAATTATGATTTAATGCCAAGTTACAACCTTTATAGATTTCATTTGTACTACTTTTCAAATTTAGGGTCATTTAGCTCAAAATAAATCATTAAATGCATGAAAAATATCAAATGAAGCCAGAAAGGGTTGAAAATTAATGATGTGCCTTTGAATGGTTTATATTGAACACACAAAAAGTATGGAGTTAAAATAAGTTATTAAAAATGAGATCCCTTTGTAATAGATGAGTTTTCGTCCGAAACCCTCATACTTTGTAAGAGATTGTCCAATTTGTACACGAAGTGCATCCAGTTTTTGCCGTAACCCTCTCACTATTTAGAAGTTGCTATGTGGTTGAAATTATGATGTCATGCCAAGTTACAACCTTTTCAGAGTTCATTTGTACCGCTTTTCAAATTTAGGATTATTTAGCTCAAAATAAATCATTTAATGCATGAAAAATATCAAATGAAGTCAAAAAGGGTTGAAAATTGATGATGTGCCTGTGAATGGTGCATATTGAACACGCAAAAAGTATGGAGTTAAAATAAGTTATTAATAATAAAATCCCTTTGTAATAGATGAGTTTTCGTTCGAAACCCTCATACTTCGAAAGAAATTGTCCAATTAGTACACGAACTGCATCCAGTTTTTGCCGTAACCCTCTCAACTCTTTAGAACTTGCTATGTGGGCGAAATTATGATGTCATGCCAAGTTACAACCTTTTCAGAGTTCATTTGTACTGCTTTTCAAATTTAGGGTCATTTAGCTCAAAATAAATCATTAAATGCATGAAAGATATCAAATGAAGACAGAAAGGGTCTAAAATTGATGATGTGCCTTTGAATGGTGCGTATTGAACACACAAAAAGTACGGAGCTAAAATAAGTTATTCAAAATGAAATCCTTTTGTAATAGATGAGTTTTTGTCCGAAACCCTCATACTTCGAAAGAGATTGTCCAACTTGCACACGAAGTGCATCCAGTTTTTGCCGTAACCCTCTCAACTCTTGAGAAGTTGCTATGTGGGTGAAATTATGATGTCATGCCAAGTTACAACCTTTATGGAGTTCATTTGTACTTCTTTTCAAATTTAGGGTCATTTAGCTCAAAATAAATCATTAAATGCATGAAAAATATCAAATGACGTCAGAAAGCGTTGAAAATTGATGATGTGCCTTTGAATGGTGCATATTGAACACACAAAAAGTATGGAGTTAAAATAAGTTATTAAAAATGAAATCCTTTGTAATAGATGAGTTTTCGTCCGAAACCCTCATACTTCGGAAGAGATTGTCCAATTTGTACACCAAGTGCATCCAGTTTTTGCCGTAACCCTCTCAACTCTTTAGAAGTTTCTACGTGGGTGAAATTATGATGTCATGCCAAGTTACAACCTTTTCAGAGTTCGTTTGTACTGCTTTTCAAATTTAGGGTCATTTAGCTCAAAATAAATCATTAAATGCATGAAAAATATCAAATGAAGTCAAAAAGGGTTGAAAATTGATGATGTGCCTTTGAATGGTGCATATTGAACACACGAAAAGTATGGAGTTAAAATAAGTTATTAATAATAAAATCCCTTTGTAATAGATGAGTTTTCGTTCGAAACCCACATACTTCAAAAGTGATTGTCCAATTTGTACACCAAGTGCATCCCGTTTTTGTCGTAACCCTCTCAACTCTTTAGAAGTTGCTATGTGGGTGAAATTATGATGTCATGCCAAGTTACAACCTTTTCAGAGTTCATTTGTACTGCTTTTCAAATTTAGGGTCATTTAGCTCAAAATAAATGATTAAATGCATGAAAAATATCAAATGAAGTCAGAAAGGTTGAAAATTGATGATGTGCCTTTGAATGGTGCATATTGAACACACAAAAAGTATGGAGTTAAAATAAGTTATTAAAAATGAAATCCCTTTGTAATAGATGAGTTTTCGTCCGAAACCCTCATACTTCGAAAGAAATTTTCCAATTTGTACACGAACTGCATCCAGTTTTTGCCGTAACCCTCTCAACTCTTTAGAAGTTGCTATGTGGGTGAAATTATGATGTCATGCCAAGTTACAACCTTTTCAGAGTTCATTTGTACTGCTTTTCAAATTTAGGGTCATTTAGCTCAAAATAAATCATTAAATGCATGAAAGATATCAATTGAAGACAGAAAGGGTCTAAAATTGATGATGTGCCTTTGAATGGTGCATATTGAACACACAAAAAGTATGGAGTTAAAATAAGTTATTAAAAATGAAATCCCTTTGTAATAGATGAGTTTTCGTCCGAAACCCTCATACTTCGAAAGAGATTGACCAATTTGTGCACGAAGTGCATCCGGTTCTAGCCGTAACCATCTCAACTCTTTAGAAGTTGCTATGTGGGTGAAATTATGATGTCATGCCAAGTTACAACCTTTTCAGAGTTCATTTGTACTGCTTTTCAAATTTAGGGTCATTTAGCTCAAAATAAATCATTAAATGCATGAAAATTATCAAATGAAGTCAAAAAGGTTGAAAATTGATGATGTGCCTTTGAATGGTGCATATTGAACACACAAAAAGTATGGAGTTAAAATAAGTTATTAAAAATGAAATCCCTTTGTAATAGTTGAGTTTTCGTCCGAAACCCTCATACTTCGAAAGAAATTGTCCAATTAGTACACGAACTGCATCCAGTTTTTGCCGTAACCCTCTCAACTCTTTAGAACTTGCTATGTGGGCGAAATTATGATGTCATGCCAAGTTACAACCTTTTCAGAGTTCATTTGTACTGCTTTTCAAATTTAGGGTCATTTAGCTCAAAATAAATCATTAAATGCATGAAAGATATCAAATGAAGACAGAAAGGGTCTAAAATTGATGATGTGCCTTTGAATGGTGCGTATTGAACACACAAAAAGTACGGAGCTAAAATAAGTTATTCAAAATGAAATCCTTTTGTAATAGATGAGTTTTTGTCCGAAACCCTCATACTTCGACAGAGATTGTCCAACTTGCACACGAAGTGCATCCAGTTTTTGCCGTAACCCTCTCAACTCTTGAGAAGTTGCTATGTGGGTGAAATTATGATGTCATGCCAAGTTACAACCTTTATGGAGTTCATTTGTACCTCTTTTCAAATTTAGGGTCATTTAGCTCAAAATAAATCATTAAATGCATGAAAAATATCAAATGACGTCAGAAAGGGTTGAAAATTGATGATGTGCCTTTGAATGGTGCATATTGAACACACAAAAAGTATGGAGTTATAATAAGTTATTAAAAATGAAATCCTTTGTAATAGATGAGCTTTCGTCCGAAACCCTCATACTTCGAAAGAGATTGTGCAATTTGTACACCAAGTGCATCAAGTTTTTGCCGTAACCCTCTCAACTCTTTAGAAGTTTCTACGTGGGTGAAATTATGATGTCATGCCAAGTTACAACCTTTTCAGAGTTCATTTGTACTGCTTTTCAAATTTAGGGTCATTTACCTCAAAATAAATCATTAAATGCATGAAAAATATCAAATGAAGTCAGAAAGGGTTGAAAATTGATGTGGTGCCTTTGAATGGTGCATATTGAACACACAAAAAGTATGGAGTTAAAATAAGTTATTAAAAATGAAATCCCTTTGAAATAGATGAGTTTTCGTCCGAAACCCTCAAACCTCGAAAAAGATTGACCAATTTGTGCACGAAGTGCATCCGGTTTTAGCCGTAACCCTCTCAACTCTTTAGAAGTTGCTATGTGGGTGAAATTATGATGTCATGCCAAGTGCAACCTTTTCAGAGTTCATTTGTACTGCTTTTCAAATTTAGGGTCATTTAGCTCAAAATAAATCATTAAATGCATGAAAAATATCAAATGAAGTCAGAAAGGTTGAAAATTGATGATGTGCCTTTGAATGGTGCATATTGAACACACAAAAAGTATGGAGTTAAAATAAGTTATTAAAAATGAAATCCCTTTGTAATAGATGACTTTCCGTCCGAAACCCTCATACTTCGAAAGAAATTGTCCAATTAGTACACGAACTGCATCCAGTTTTTGCCGTAACCCTCTCAACTCTTTAGAATTTGCTATGTGGGTGAAATTATTATGTCATGCCAAGTTACAACCTTTTCAGAGTTCATTTGTACTGCTTTTCAAATTTAGGGTCATTTAGCTCAAAATAAATCATTAAATGCATGAAAGATATCAAATGAAGACAGAAAGGGTCTAAAATTGATGATGTCCCTTTGAATGGTGCATATTGAACACACAAAAAGTATGGAGTTAAAATAAGTTATTAAAAATGAAATCCTTTGTAATAGATGAGTTTTCGTCCGAAACCCTCATACTTCGAAAGAGATTGTCCAATTTGTACACCAAGTGCATCCAGTTTTTGCCGTAACCCTCTCAACTCTTTAGAAGTTGCTATGTGGGTGAAATTATGATGTCATGCCAACTTACAACCTTTTCAGATTTCATTTGTACTACTTTTCAAATTTAGGGTCATTTAGCTCAAAATAAATCATTAAATGCATGAAAAATATCAAATGAAGTCAGAAAGGGTTGAAAATTGATGTGGTGCCTTTGAATGGTGCATATTGAACACACAAAAAGTGTGGAGTTAAAATAAGTTATTAAAAATGAAATCCCTTTGTAATAGATGTGTTTTCGTCCGAAACCCACATACTTCAAAAGAGATTGACCAATTTGTGCACGAAGTGCATCCGGTTTTAGATGTAACCCTCTCAACTCTTTAGAAGTTGCTATGTGGGTGAAATTATGATGTCATGCCAAGTTACAACCTTTTCAGAGTTCATTTCTACTGCTTTTCAAATTTACGGTCATTTAGCTCAAAATAAATCATTAAATGCATGAAAAATATCAAATGAAGTCAGAAAGGTTGAAATTGATGATGTGCCTTTCAATGGTGCATATTGAACACAAAAAAAGTATGGAGTTAAAATAATTTATTAAAAATGAAATCCCTTTGTAATAGATGAGTTTTCGTCCGAAACCCTCATACATCGAAAGAAATTGTCCAATTTGTACACGAACTGCATCCAGTTTTTGCCGTAACCCTCTCAACTCTTTAGAAGTTGCTATGTGGGTGAAATTATGATGTCATGCCAAGTTACAACCTTTTCAGAGTTCATTTGTACTGCTTTTCAAATTTAGGGTCATTTAGGTCAAAATAAATCATTAAATGCATGAAAGATATCAAATGAAGACAGAAAGGGTCTAAAATTGAGGATGTGCCTTTGAATGCTGCATATTGAACACACAAAAAGTATGGAGATAAAATAAGTTATTCAAAATGAAATCCTTTCGTAATAGATGAGTTTTCGTCCGAAACCCTCATACTTCGAAAGAGATTGTCCAACTTGTACACCAAGTGCATCCAGTTTTTGCCGTAACCCTCTCAACTCTTTAGCAGTTGCTATGTGGGTGAAATTATGATGTCATGCCAAGTTACAACCTTTATAGAGTTCATTTGTACTACTTTTCAAAATTAGGGTCATTTAGCTCAAAATAAATCATTAAATGCATGAAAATATCAACCGAAGTCAGAAAGGGTTGAAAATTGATGATGTGCCTTTGAATGGTGCATATTGAACACACAAAACGTATGGAGTTAAAATAAGTTATTAAAAAGGAAATCCTTTGTAATAGATGAGTTTTCGTCCGAAACCCTCATACTTCGAAAGAGATTGTCCAATTTGTACACCAAGTGCATCCAGTTTTTGCCGTAACCCTCTCAACTCTTTAGAAGTTGCTATGTGGGTGAAATTATGATGTCATGCCAAGTTACAACCTTTTCAGAGTTCATTTGTACTGCTTTTCAAATTTAGGGTCATTTAGCTAAAAATAAATCATTAAATGCAAGAAAAATATCAAATGAAGTCAGAAAGGGTTGAAAATTGATGTGGTGCCTTTGAATGGTGCATATTGAACACACAAAAAGTATGGAGTTAAAATAAGTTATTAAAAATGAAATCCCTTTGTAATAGTTGAGTTTTCGTCCGGAACCCTCATACTTCGAAAGAGATTGACAAATTTGTGCACGATGTGCATCCGGTTTTAGCCGTAACGCTCTCAACTCTTTAGAAGTTTCTATGTGGGTGAAATTATGATGTCATGCCAAGTTACAACCTTTTCAGAGTTCTTTTGTACTGCTTTTCAAATTTAGGGACATTTAGCTCAAAATAAATCATTAAATGCATGAAAAATATCAAATGAAGTGAGCAAGGTTGAAAATTGATGATGTGCCTTTGAATGGTGCATATTGAACACACAAAAAGTATGGAGTTAAAATAAGTTATTAAAAATGAAATCCCTTTGTAATAAATGAGTTTTCGTCCAAAACCCTCATACTTCGAAAGAAATTGTCCAATTTGTACACGAACTGCATCCAGTTTTTGCCGTAACCCTCTCAACTCTTTAGAAGTTGCTATGTGGGTGAAATTATGATGTCATGCCAAGTTACAACCTTTTCAGAGTTCATTTGTACTGCTTTTCAAATTTAGGGTCATTTAGCTCAAAATAAATCATTAAATGCATGAAAGATATCAAATGAAGACAAAAAGGGTCTAAAATTGATGATGTGCCTTTGAATGGTGCATATTGAACACACAAAAATTATGGAGCTAAAATAAGTTATTCAAAATGAAATCCTTTTGTAATAGATGAGTTTTCGTCCGAAACCCTCATACTTCGAAAGAGATTGTCCAACTTGTACACCAAGTGCATCCAGTTTTTGCCGTAACCCTCTCAACTCTTTAGAAGTTGCTATGTGGGTGAAATTATGATGTCATGCCAAGTTACAACCTTTATAGAGTTCATTTGTACTACTTTTCAAATTTAGGGTCATTTAGCTCAAAATAAATCATTAAATGCATGAAAAATATCAAATGAAGTCAGAAAGGGTTGAAAATTGATGACGTGCCTTTGAATGGTGCATATTGAACACACAAAAAGTATGGAGTTAAAATAAGTTATTAAAAATGATATCCTTTGTAATAGATGAGTTTTTGTCCGAAACCCTCACACTTCGAAAGAGATTGTCCAATTTGTACACCAAGTGCATCCAGTTTTTGCCGTAACCCTCTCAACTCTTTAGAAGTTGATATGTGGGTGAAATTATGATGTCATGCCAAGTTACAACCTTTTCAGAGTTCATTTGTACTGCTTTTCAAATTGAGGGTCATTTAGCTAAAAATAAATCATTAAATGCATGAAAAATATCAAATGAAGTCAGAAAGGGTTGAAAATTGATGATGTGCCTTTGAATGGTGCATATTGAACACACAAAAAGTATGGAGTTAAAAGAAGTTATTAAAAATGAAATCCCTTCGTAATAGATGAGTTTTCGTCCAAAACCCTCATACTTCGAAAGTGATTGACCAATTTGTGCACGAAGTGCATCCGGTTTTAGCCGTAACTCTCTCAACTCTTTAGAAGTTGCTATGTGGGTGTAATTATGATGTCATGCCAAGTTACAACCTTTTCAGAGTTTAAATTGTCTTATATAGCAGTTTAAGTTGTTCAAACATGGATGGAAACGCCATAAACATATTATTTATATTTTTCTGATATTTTTTCATGTATTATTTATTTCCATTGGAGTCATAGTTTTTTTCTATGATTTTTTGAAGTTTAGGGGTTTTTCTAAAAATAATAACTAATAATGAATTGAAAAAAACTTTAGTACCCGTGTGAGCCATGCACCAGTACTAAAGGTCCACCGCCCCGCGCGTTTTTGAGGAGGACCTTTAGTACCGGTGCGTGGCTCGCACCGGTACTAAAGGGTCTTTAGTACCGGTGCGAGCCACGCACCGGTACCAAAGGCTTGCTAGGTATAAATATTATCTCCCTCGTCCTGGTGCGAGCCACGCACCGGGAGAAGGTCATTCGTGCGCCGCCAGGCTGCCAGAAATTGTTGTCGCCGCCGCCCGCCGCCCCAACGCCGCCCGCATCCCCGTCGGGACGCCGTGCGTCGCTCCGGCGCCGCCTGCAACCCCTCCGGCCGCCCCCGCCCCTGCCGCCGCCGCCGTGAGTCTGCCCTCTTTTTTTTGTTTAGTTTAGGTTTTAGTTTAGGTTTAGTTTAGGTTTAATTTAGTATAATTTAGTTTAGATTTTGTTTAGTTTAGGTTTGGTTTAGGTTTAGTGTAGGTTTAATTTAGTTTAGATTTTGTTTAGTTTAGGTTTAGTTTAGGTTTAGTTTAGATTTAGATTTTGTTTAGTTTAGTTTTAATTTAGTTTAGATTTTGTTTAGTTTAGGTTTAGTTTAGGTTTAATTTAGTATAGGTTTAGTTTAGTTTTAGGTTTAGTTTAGCCCCCTCCCCCGACCCCGACACGACACCCCCCGACACTCTGACCCCGATGATGACACAGCACCCCGACCCCGACATGACACCCCCGACACCCCGACCCCAACACATCACCCCTATTTAGTTAGTTAGTTAGTTAGGTTATCAGGTTAGTTTAGTTAGATTAGTTAGTTAGGTTAGTATAGTTAGTTAGTTAGGTAGGTCCTTAGGTTATTAGGGTATGTGTTAATTTCGTTAGATGCTAAGTGTTATTTAATTTGTTAGATGCTAAGTGTTAATTTTGCTAAGTTTTATTGAATTTTCTTTCATAATTAAGTGTTTCTTCTCGACGTGGGATACTTCTTATGCGAGAACATTCGCATCCAGACCGAAGGCCGTATACGTTGCAGAGGAGCACGTGAAAAACAGCTCCAGGTTTGGCAGATGATGTCGAAGCTCTCACCCGAGAAACGCTTTGTAGCACTTCAAGAGGAATTTGTGGCATTTCTTCTTCAACATGTCATTGATGTAAATAGAGAGCACTATTACTTACCTCTGCCTCAATAATGCCAGCAAATCAGTAGTACAAAACTGAGATTTCATTTAGTCCCGACCGGGTTTTGGGCCTTAAGTTATAAGTCCAGAATATATATATATATATGGATGTGTAATTCCATTTGTATATACAATGTGTATGAGATATTGTATATTATATTACATATATATATATATATATGTGTATATATATGTATATATTATATATACATATATATACATATATATATGCATCAACTTGTGTAATTAATGTTTATGGTATGTAGCACCATAAAATAAATTTGAAATGAATGGAAAACACAATAAATAGAGAGGAAAACTAAAACCTAATTAAAAGCAAAACAAAAAAGCAGAACACTTAGTACCGGTTGGTATCACCAACCAGTACTAAAGGTCCTCCACCACCAGCCCACGCAGGCAGCCACGTGGTGGGCCTTTAGTACCGGTCCGTGGTCCAACCGGTACTACAGGTCTGGACCTTTAGTCCCGACTCTTTAGTACCGGTTGGGGAACCGGTACTAAAGGCACATCCCGACCGGGACTACTGATCGACATTCTACTAGTGTAGATCAACTCTGTAACCTTCATACCATCAATATAATTGAGCAGGACGTAGGGTTTTACCTCCATAGGAAGGCCCGAACCTGGGTAAACAGTGTCTCCTTTGTCCCTTGTTACCATCGATCCTAGTCTCACAGCTCGGTACCCCCTACTCGAGGTCCGCCGGTTTTGACACCGACATTGGTGCTTTCATTGAGAGTTCCACTATGATCGCCAAAGGAATCGATGGCTCGCGTTGTCATCAACGAAGAAGTCCGTAACATGGACTCCTTTGTCCCTGGTTTCGCTTTTGGCAGCATTGTGCCGCATGCTAGCCGACCGCTCCTCTTGGCTGGGTCGAGACTTTCACCCCTAATCAAGAGGTCAGATTCGGGAACCTAGAATTCTATGTAGACTCTCGGGGCGATTTTCTCTCAATGGGCTCGCAATCTCATCTCACCCGACCGAGGAATCTGAGGCCTTAACCTCGGATTTCGCTTTCAATCCCGCCTGCGGGACCAACCCTTGCAATAATCTGGCTTTTAGTCCGGATCTGTCCATAGCACCAGATGGCTAGGGACCAGGTCCTGTCGAACACACTTCTTGTGCAGAAGCATCGGAGGTTAACTCCGAAAGCTCTGAGTAGATTGAACCGATCGAGCTCTCACACTCAACGAGGCTCTAGATCGGATCTTATCGATGAAAATTACTGACGACCCAACCTTGATCCACGTTCATATTGGCCTTGAGGCGGGTCAAGAGGAATTTGTGTCCCACCCACCACCCACTTCGTAGCCACTATCGAAGACTTAACGAACATGTTGGACTATGCCTTCGAGGAGGCAGAAGACATGGATGAGGAAGATTGCACTCCCACCCCCGTCAACTCCAGGCGATGGACTGCCACCTCCACCTACGATGTCTACATGGTGGATACTCCAGCCGATAACAGCGAGCACACACCCGCAAACAATGGCGATAAATCGGGTGAAGCGCCGTCAAGGCGCTGGAAGCCGCACAAAAGATCAAAGACAAAAAGGGAAGGGAAGTTATTGCTGGCACCAGGGAAAGCGATACCCCGAAAGACCTTGGCGATCTCGATATCCCCGAGCAGTCGCTAGAGGACCAGGAGAGGCCGGGGGACCAGCACGACCCTGAGGATCCAAACGATTCTGAGGATGACAAATACCTCCCCCGTGTAGAGGAGGAGGATAGCTCGGAAGCCAAAGACTTCGCCATCCTCGAAAACCTTGAGGATCAGGAATGGTTTAAGCAACAGCTTATAGCCACTGCCCGAAGCCTGAAGGCAAAAGAACGGTAGCTTAAGGCCGAACATGATAACCTCAACGATAGATGGACGAGGGTCCTATCAGCCGAGGAAGGGTACGGTACCGGTCTATTGGACCAACCCAAGAGTTACTCACGCCGACAGCTACTACCACAATTCAATGACGAGGTGCCTAATACACCGTCTCCCCGCACACTCCATACGACCAGCCAGACCACCCTCCCCGAGTACGAGATAGGACGACTGGCAATGCCGGTTATAGGCCGGTGATACCCCGCAGAAGGGGAAAAGGGCCAATAGAGCTTGAGGACAGGTATGACCTGCGACATGACCTGGATTACAGAACAGGCCACACAAGATCCATCTACGGATCTAGAGGGTACTCCCCTAACAGACGAGATGGGTACCAGCCTTGGCTCAACCGCAACTATAGTGGTCGGGAGCGAAACCGGGCCTGAACAGACGCCGACTATCAGCATGACATAGCCCGGGTCAGAGACGCTTCCCACCCACTGTGCTTCACCGATGAGGTGATGTAGCATCAGTTTTCAGAAGGCTTTAAACCCGTGAACATAGAGCAGTATGATGGGACAACTGACCCAACAGTATGGATCAAGGATTTCCTCCTCCACATTCATATGGCACAAGGAGACGATCTCCATGCCATCAAGTACCTATCCTAAAACTTAAGGGGCCCAACTCGGCACTGGTTAAACAGACTCCGTGAAAATTCTATCGGGAGCTGGGAGGATCTAGAAGATGCATTCCGATCTAACTTCCAGGGCAGCTATGTACGGTCATTAGACTCCTCCGACCTAAGGAACGCCGTCCAGAAGGTAGGAGAGTACGCTCGACAATTTTGGAATCGGTTCTTGACCAAGAAAAACCAGATCATTGATTGCCTAGATGCCGAGGCAATAGCCTATTTCAGGCACAATATTTAGGATGAATGGCTGGCTCGCCAGCTCGGTCAGGACAAGCCCAGGACCATGTCCGCCCTTACATCACTCATGACCCATAACCCCGAAGACCTCAGAACCTCCGAAGTTCGGAATGGAAATGGAAAACCAAGACACAACGAAAATAAGGGTCAGCACAACAATAGTGATGCCGATGACACGGCCATTAGCGCCAGTTTCTGCAACCCTCGATCCGGGAAGCGGAAGAAGCCTCCCAAAGGCAATCGTGACGGACCTACCCCGGTGGACAAAATCATGGAGAGGCCTTACAAGATCCATGGCACTCAAGACAAGGCCGCCACCCACACCAACCGTAACTATTGGGTATTCAAATAAGGCGGTAAACTCGCAACTGAGGGGCAAGGAAAGGGCCCACGCGGCAAGGACGATGATGAGCCCCGTGGTCCGATCAATGGTGCACAGAAGCAGTTCCCTCTAGAGGTAAAGACTGTGAATATGATATATGTTACTCAGATACCCAAAAAGGAGAGGAAGCATGCCCTTCGTGAGGTTTACACCATAGAGCCTATAGCCCCGAAGTATAACCTTTGATCGACGAGATCATCCGACCAGTATCCGTCATGGGGGTTTAGCTACCCTTGTTCTAGACCCCATTATCAATGGGTATCATATCACTAAAGTCCTAATGGACGAAGGAAGTAGCCTCAATCTAATTTACTCAAACACGGTAAAAATGATGGGTATAGATCCATCAAGGATCAAACCTAGCAACACTACCTTTAAGGGAGTGATTCCGGGCGTCGAAGCCCGTTGCATGGGCTCGGTGAGCCTGGAAGTAGTGTTTGGTTCGCCCGGTAACTTCTGAAGTAAGGACTTGATCTTCGACATTGTACCTTTCCGCAACGGTTATCATGCCCTGCTAGGTCGTACAACATTCACTCGGTTTAACGACGTCCCACACTACGCATACCTCAAGCTCAAAATGCCCGGGCCCAAGGGAGTCATTACTATCAACGGCAACACAGAGCATTCCCTTCGAACTGAAGAACATGCATTTGCCCTGGCGGCCTAATTCCATTATGATGACGATCGATAAACGCTGAAATCTGCCATAAAGGTACGTAAGGTTGACAAGCGAGCTCGGTTTTAGTCTGAACTCCTAGAGCCGTCTTCTCCCCAGAAATAGGGACATGCTCACCATTGCATGGCCCTAATGGTCGCCAAACACGTGCCGAAAAGGCACAACTTTGCACTCAAGATTCCATGGGCAGCAGTGGGAACAACTATCAAAGGGTAAGTGTTCGGCTGGACCAAACTACTACCAATGCACGTCCCTGGACATACTATAGGTACTATCAAGGACCTGCTAAAGCGTAAAGCTCATCCATACTTCGGCGACTTCTCAAGATCTTCTTTCCATGGTCCCCTCGCCGACAACATCACCCGTAAAGGAATGCAACTCCCTAGGAGGCTGTCACGCCCAAGATGTGATCATATCCTTATTTTGGCACGAGGGCCTCGATAGGGATAGAGGCGCATCTCGGCATGTTACACGAATGGATATCATTACAAGTACATGTACAGAAGAGATGAGTATATGGAATTGGCTTACACTCGCCACGAGCTACATCAATATCACATCAATACAACAACATACTCAAACACCATATAGAAGAGCAGGGGTGTGTAAAAAGAAAAATTTGGGGTGTGTAAAAATGTATACTGTTAATGTATTGTTTTGACCCAATTTGTTTTTTACAGATAACTGACTCAAATGTCCAAATGAGCTGAAATTTGGAGCGTACCCCACACAAAAATATTGGATTTTTTTAAAATTTTACTTCTATTTTTAATGACTTTTTTTGCCTTACATACTCAAGTATCCTACTTGAAATTAGTTCTTACACTAGTTATGCATAATATTTTCCTCAAAAAGTATTGGAAGAGAAAGTTCACGACTTCACGAGAGATATTTTGTGATTAGTTTGATGTCTTGGGAAAACTTGATGGATGAGAAGAATCAAGAATTGATTAGATGGCCAGAGACATCACACTTAGACATACAAAAAAAATATTAGTTCAGTACTATCCGGCAAGCTAGCAAACAGCCAGCCTGGTGGATGGATTCTTGGAAAGAGATGCACGAGAAGTTAGCTTACATGGCCATGAGCTGCACCTTCATGACGCTACTTCTCAGGATGCAGAACATGTTGAAGCAGTTGTGTCACTGGATGAGATCCTAGAGTTGTACGGTTGCTTCCTGCTCGTGCTCGCGTCTACGGCCGATGACGAGCCTCATGCACGGCCGCCCGACGTCGAGCGGTGCTGTCGTGTCTTGTTCCTAGTCGGAGCTTGGAGCAGGCGCCGTCTGCCTCGCCAGCCATGGCATGGAAGAAGCGTGTGTTATGTCAGTGGTTCTATAGGAGGTTGGATTGATGCTAGTTAGATTTATATGTGGATGTGGTAGAGTATGTGGTGAGGAGATAAGGCTAGATATTTTTCTTGGTTGTGGAGTGTGGACGGATGGATTCATGCCATGTTATCGATCCAAGACTTCAATCTCTTAACCAATAAGAATTTAGTACACCTTTGTGTGCTTTCTTGCCATTTGATTTTTTCCCTCACACCATTAAAATAATTATGGATCCTTCTTAAATTTTTACTACAGTATACTGAGGTCTTATATTGACACCATGCCAAGGTTCGCATTTATTAGACATTATTTATATTTTCTAGAATTAAAATACCAATAAACTTCATGTACACGGTTGATTCTTGCCACATAGACATTTGAATTTTATATATATTTCTTGTATGAGGCATACGCATATACTCACTGTCCTAAATATGATTTTTCAAATCATTTTGTATACTTTTTTCTGTACTCATAGTACAAATTTGAACGCATCCGTTCAATGGCTAGAAATGTAGTTAATGACTCAAATATAGCAAATGAGCTCCGAAAAATGCCAAATTTTAATGTGGAGGATTATGTGGTGTATCTTAACTGTAGAAAAAAAATTCAAGGTCAAATGATAAAGGAAAACATAAGTTCGCCACCAATTTGGTACATTCACTCTGGAAACCATGATCTATCCTCGGAGGTTGTGAGATTTCTAAAGGATGTATATCAAAAAACTGTGAAACATCCTCAATTTTTTACCACATCATGGTGAGGTCATATAATGACACTATGCAAAGTTTCATATTTTTCAGACTTCATTTACATTTTTTTATCATTTCAATACCAATAAACTCCATGTTGCGGATGATCCTTGCCACATATGTCTAATAAATTTATATTCATTTCTTGTATGAGGCATACAAATATACTCAATAACCTAAATACGTTTTTGCAACTCATTTTTGCGTACTCTTTCACGCATTCGTAGTTCAAATTTCAATTATATCCATTAAATGACTGGAAATGCAGATAATGACTCAAATATAGCAAATGGGCTCTGAAAATTATTAACTTTTAACACGGAGGATTCTATGATGCATGTTAAGTGTAGAAAAAAATTCCAAGTCAAACGACGAAGGCAAATGTCAGTTCGCCTTCAAACATATTGCGTAAACCAGTATTCTTTCAAAAAATACTAATTGCATGTGTCACACACAGTTCCATTTGTGAAAGTGTGTGTGATGGCAGACTACATCGCACACACAATGTTTTCAAAAAACGTGTGCAAGGAATCACACACGTTTGCGTTTTTAACACCGTGTGCAATATATGCTACATCACACACACACTTTTTGCAAAAACAGTGTGCATGGCATCACACACGGTTGCATTGTAATAACTTTGTGCAATGATATAGTACATCACACACACACATCATTTGCAAAAACGGTGTGCAAAGAATCGCACACGCAACTCTTTTCTGAATCGTGTTTGATGGATCCACCATCGCACATAGTTCGTGTCATTAGCGACGGAGCTTGAACTATACCGTTTGCGATTGGTGGATCACACACAGTTTCATTGAAGGGTCTCTAATTTATGTGTTGTCTTTGGACCATTCTGTAGTAGTGTGTCAATATTTTTTGGTGTGGAATCTCACCATGATCTAACGCAACACAGAGCAGATTAACTGAACCCACCTTGGTCAAACCCCTACCGGTGCGGCTCAAAAGTGATAGACCACATGGACCCATGAATGTGCCTATCACTAATGACGCACGGAGGATTATTGTCCGAGGGGCCACCACCATCGTGTGCATGTGTCCTAAACACATGCATGGTGTTATAGGTGTGCCTTGTTTTAAACATTTCAATGCACAATTTTGATAATTTGGGGCAGCAACTGCCTCACAAAATGGACAATCCCACACATAGAGGCTCATGCAACAAGTGAAATGGAAAGACACCCCGCCCCCACGCGACTACCACCAGAAACACCACTTAGAGGCATGCCAAACTATTTTTATGCAGAAAACACGTGACACATTAGTCCATGTTATAATAATAAAATGTCCATATATCATTCGAAAAATATGCATTAATTGAGTTTCCAGGAATTCATTGGGGGAAATCATATGTTCCCTTGGGTTCATGTGTTTAGACGCCATGTAATAAATGGTATGGAACCTCAAACATCTTGGTGTCATGGAAAGCATTGAAATTATTGGTTTTTAGACAGATCGGCCTCAAACATCAAAAAATCATTTTAAATTGAAGTGGATCCGAAAATCAACTAAAGATCATGTAAATTGGGATTTCGTTTCATGATGTATGTATATATACATATTGTGCTTATTTTTCACCAATTAGAGACAAATTTTTGATATACTTTTCTTACAAACGGGAGCTTATTAAAGGTCGGTGCTTGATACACACACTTGTCATGTTATCATCACGGACGATTACAATATTCAACCATGTGTGTTGATCCCAAAAAAATATTACGTACCACCATGAGCCTCGTGTGTCGTCCGAGCGGTTATGAGTCGATGGGACACATGATGCAAGCACTTCGCTGCTTGGGCTAACCTTAAGGCTTGCGAGCAGGTGTGTAAATTGACGGGACGTGTGCGAGCAGGCCGCTCTGGCTCACCAGGAGACATGCGAGCTGGTTTGTGAATTGATGGGATGCATGCGAGCAGTCGTCTGCCCAAGATAACCGGGACACCTTCGAGCATTCCTCTGTGCAGGCTAGCCGGGAGACATGCGAGTAGGGGTGAGTCATGCGAGAAGACCGCTGTGCCGGCTCACCGAGAGGCGAGTCGTTTAACCACCTCCCGCCAAGCTCCCAACCACTATATATTTATCACGTCTGTGTCGCTGGTTATAGCAGGCGGTCGCACTACCCTCTCTCCACACATCGCGCCTGCATCCTTGCCGTCATTCCCATTCGTAAACGCTCTCGAAAGTATATCATATGGCGACCAAGTGCACCATCGGAGGGAGTGGTGACGTGGGGGTCAAAACCGGGACTGGCGAAGCAACTAAGCATCTATTGATGATGGGTGATCAGGTTTCCCTCCCCGTCGATGAGGTATCATGTGGACATAAGTACGGCAATGACATCATAAGTCTAGTCGTGCCTCCCCAGTAGGAGGTGGTGTTGCACCGAGACTACTATGACCTCTTTGATGACCAGTCCACCGACGACGACTCTGAAGGCGACAACTCCGATGATGACGGAGAACAGGTTAGACCCCCCCTATTTTGGTAACTATATCATAGGGTATCTCTGATTACTTCTGTTTCCCGCCTTTTTTGGAATTCGTCTGGGGTTCATGTTATTTCAATCCATGTAATTAGAGTAAGATTTGATAGATCCGTGTTAGTGTGTACATATTGATTGTTTGGTAGGTAAATGATAAGTGACTTGGATAAGTGACAACCGTACATACGATTATGCTAATATTATGTCTAAGGTTTTACAATGATTTAATGGTTGATCTGTACAAATGATCATTTTGCTAATAATCCGTCTACGTAGGTGATTGTACTTGTATACATTTGTAAATAATCACTGTATAAGAGCATGTAGATCACTACTTTAGTGATAATGTGGAGTATTACTTACTTTGAAGTTCCTTGTTTGTTTGACAATAATCGGTGCATGCATTTAAAGTCATTAGTTAATAATTTTGTTGCACTAAGTTGTGTGTGATATCATTTTATGAATTTTATTCATAAATGTCATGATTTTTTATTATATGTATTGGTGCTATCTGATGACGTTGGCAGCGATAAATACAAGCAGAGAAGGTACAAGAAACAAAAGCTCGGGGAGCTCTATGGGGGAATGCATAATTGTCATATGAGGACCAGAAATTGGGGCTTCAGATGCCCGTTCTGCCCCCCAAAGGCTTAACCCCATGTTTGCAAGTGTTCTTATGCATGCTAGAGGACGAGTCATTTGCTCCTTAAAGCAGAAGTGTTCTCGGAGGGTGGCGTATGCCGCGTATGCAGAGTACTTGGAGAAAGTTTACGTTGTTGGTGGGTACGATTAGGATTGAGTTATATATACATGTCTTGATGCCAGCACTACCCTACCTATCTATAGTTCATACTTCTTATTTCTCTGCTTGAGTATGTTTATTATGTGTTGATCTAGATGTCGGTGAGACTCTGTTTTATGAACTAATACACAGAGCAATGTAATTGTAGTCTTGAGATGCAATCAGTTTGGTTAATGGAATATTTATGCTTATCTTAGAGTCCCCACACAATATACTACTAGCAATTGTTTGTCCCAGCACGCACAGCTACGTTTGAGTGTTGGCATTTTTTTACACTATGCATATTACAGTAAAAATGCTTGACTTACCTGCAAACTTGTTGAATGCGGCACAAAAGTCAGGTTTCACCCGAAGCATGAAATTTGGAACCCACAAACTTGGTTATTTTCCTAGATTGAAACCGGGTGTGAGGACTAATATTGTGTCGCGACACGCATGTGGCCTGATTGTCCAGAACACATTGCCCGCATCACACGTCTGTGTTGTAGGATTTACACGGACCATGACAGTCCACTTACACTGTAGTGACACTTATCGCATATGGTTGTGTCTACTGAACCATCACCTCTAAAGCACATTATTATTCTGGGCGAGAAAACCCACACCATTGTCACCGCTTAACGAAACCCTCACCATCCTTCCCAGTTTCACCAGCACTGCATATTTCACACCACTGCTTAGTGTTGAACGTGTATGCTGCTTTAAGTCATTACACATGCATCGTTTTTGCTAACCGTTTGCCATTGAATGCCCCCAATAATGGGAGCTTCTTCCAGTCGACGTGTGGCCAACTGAGCTGGGCGGGAGGTTGTGCGTGGTTGCGCGTGGGAACGGGCTCACCAATGATACGTCGGTGGCACTTTGAGCCGCCGCGAGGCCAACCGAACCGCCAGGAACACTTGTTCATGTGCTGGTCAAGCTTGCACAATAATTCTCTGCCAGGAACGTGGTGACAAGATGTGCCAAATATAGCCCATCTAGCCCCCATTTACTCCACCTCTCATTTATCCTATTATCTCTCTACAACCTGTCCCCGCAATGCAAGAAGGACACCAACACTCCAAATACAAAGAGGATATCCTTCTCAGCTCCAATGGTGGAGCTCCCAGCGGTTGCCGACGATGAGCGGCAGTTCACCATTTGTGTCTACATAGATACGCACATAAGATTCAAGAACCTCATGGTGGTGTACACCAATGACCTGGTCTGGGTGGAGAACTCCATCCACACCATGGAGCAATTACTTGCCTATGACAGGTACAAAGTGGTTGGCTTCAACCTCTAGTACATCGGCGGTCATGCCGGGCATGATTAGAAGGTTGTCGTCGTCTAGCTATGTGTGGGCCAGTACGTCCTCGTCTACCACTACTGTCTGGCCACAAGGCCTTGCGATCGATTTGCCAGGTTTGTCAACAGCCCTGACTACATATTCGGTACGGAGGACACCACCAACGATGAAAAGGTGCTCGGGACCATGGGCTAGGCCTGTCGGAATCTTGTGGACATCCAATGCATGTAGAAGATCTTGGGCGGAAAGGAGAAGCATAAGGACTCCCTGGTTGACCTCGCCATGGCCATCATCGACCTCAACTACAGAGGCATGAAGGATGTCTGCAAGAAAAAGAAGGTTGCCTGGCACCACACCTGGTTCTGAAGCCTGGATGAAGATCATGTCAAGTACGTGGCCAAGGATGCATGCATAAGGTACGAGATGTGCAGGCGGATCATTGACATGAGGAAGTCCCTCCGTCCTGCGCCGATCGGCACCCCTAGTCACAATAAGTATAGATGAATGATTTGATGAACGTCACTACTAGTTTAGTATGCATGTACTTGTTAATTTATGTGTGCAAATGTTATTTGTAGTCAGTAATGTAATTGGATGTTTATTTAGGTTATGCAATCATGATGTTGTTCTGTAGACAGAGCATAGATGCTATATGCAAGCATAGCAAATCACATCGCTTACGATTATAGAAAGGAACACGTCGGTGATGATTTCAACAATCACAGACAATTGGGTGCAAGCAAGTGTTTGCCGATAGGCCACATCACACACAACTTATTATCAGGAATCGTCTGTCTTTTTATCGGTGTTCCCACACAATTCCGAGTACTGACCTGTTTGACGGGTATCACACACATCTTGTTACGTAGAATTGTTTGTGTCACTTTTGATCAACACAAACAGTTCATCCAAATGACATGTTTGCCGGGTATCACATACAATCATGCAAATGGCATCTTATGAGGGAGACTCTTATTTTCATAGTACTATCTTTTCCTTAGTATGCAATAGACAATTAATATCTTGACATTAATATTCAATTTGTCATTGTTTCCTCATGACAAATGCCATGGGGTGGTTTATCGAGAGTGGTTGGGCCGAAAGGATGCCGGAGGGCTCCAGAAACGGGATCGGGGACAAGCAGTGCGCGACACACGATGTACCCAGGTTGGGGCCATCCAAGGGAGGTAACACCCCTAGTCATGCTAGTCCTGTTGATGAACCAAGAGTGATATAATGGTGCTCCTTTAGATGTTCGACGGAGGAGGAAGAAGGAGCTAGCTTGCTCTCTCTACCTCTACTGTATGTGTGTCTGAGTGAGTGTGTGCTAGATGGAATCCAGCTTACCACCTACATGGGGTGGCTCCAAGAGGTTTTATATGCCAACCCTCTAGCTTCCAATATGAACATATGGTGCTGGAGGGGACCTTGCTGACAACCTCTCTAGCCCGCCAGGGGGCTCACGAGTCGAAGAGTATATTTGCTTGTAGGGCCCGCTGACTCTAGGGTCCCATCAGGAGCCGAGGGGCACCGGCTGGCCAACACTATTGGTGCATGCCCGTCACGCCGTGGCATGGGTCGTCCTGTGCGGCAGCGTATTGTTGCAGCCGGTCGAGGTCAGCAGTACGGTCGGCCGCACTGTAGCCACGCGTGGGGAGGTAATGGAGTGGTTGGAGGCATGCGGATACTAAGTCGCCCGCCTAGTCATAGTCAGCCAGGGTCGGCGGCACTGCTTCCTGCACTGCATCCATGTGGGTGTTGACCAGTGGTACGACGGCTGTCACTGTAGCCACGCATGCTCTGGCCAGTAGTACCCAGATGTTGTAGCCACGTCACACTATTGCACCTCTGTACTGTCGGGCAGCATGATGTGAAAGGCGCTGACCCGCCGGCTGCCGGGTCGCCCAAGAGCCGATTGGCTGGTGGCTTCGCCTCGAGCTAGCTATGTTATGCAGCCAGCCAATGGGGAGGCGGCCTACGGAGGGTGCGCCTCACCCCATATCTTGTTTTGGAAAAGGAGCAGCAACCCGAATGAGCCTACCTCGGGGTTATCCCCTCGTCAGTAGTCCCCGAAGCAGGAGAGGCCCTCTAGCACGATGCGGCGGACCTTGCCGGCTTGAACCTTGTGCCCGTGGACCCGGAGCTGGACCACTTGACAGCCGGAGGCAGCCGAAGTCCCAGCCGGTTGGCGTCCCGCGGGACGCCTCAGTCTCTCCGAGGCGCAAAGAGGGAGCACCACGTGTAGCGTGTAGCGGGCCGTGGCCGGACAAGCCATGCAATGGAGAAGACTGGGACATGGGGTAGGGCCCGCCTGGCCAAGTCATCAGCCCGCGCGCGTGGATCTTCTGTGGCCAGGGCCGATGGTTGGCGTTCTCCATAAGCTGTAATGCCTCCCGTGTAGAGCGAGGGTAGCGGGGATCATGTGGGTCAAATCCCCTCCCCACTACCACACGCGGGGTTTAAATGGGAGTGAAGAGGGCCAAAAAGGGCCATTCACACCACCGCCCTCATCCCTTGCCTTCTTTGTTGTTCCCCCTCCTCCATAGAGGGAGAGTACGCGACTCGTGCGACCATCGCGCTGCTGCTTGCCGCTGACACCTGACGCATTCCGTCGGCACTCGCCCGCCCTATTGTGGTGCACAAGCTCGCTCCAGGCCAGATGGCGAGCAAGGGCGCCTGGGACGGCAGCAATGTGAATGAAGGCTACATTGAGCACCTCCATAACCGATGCAAGCTACCGCCAGCGGGGGTCGTGGAAGCGTGCATCACGCGGGCAAAAAATGCCCCGGCCCCGTAGGAAGGGAAGGTGTTGGTATTTTCCAAGCACTTCACCCGCGTGCTTAGGCTGCCGGTGAGCACCTTCTTCCGGTGGTTCCTCACGCATTTCGGCCTATAGACGCATGACCTTAGTGCCAATGCCATCATGTAGTTGTCCACCTTCGTCTCCTTGTGTGAGGGTTATTTGGGGGTGGAGCCGCGCCTGGACCTCTAGTGCCAACTCTTCTTCCTGAAAGGAGAAATGGTGCTAAACAAGGGCATGGGGCTGAAGGAGATGACCGCTTATGGTTCCGCCCTCATCCACCACAGCATCGGAGTCGGCTTCCCCAAGCTCCCACTGCAATACCCGCTGAAGAGTTGGCCTAAGGGTTTCTTCTACGTGAAGAAACATGGAGTCAAACATGGACTTCATCAACATGTGTGCCTTCGTCGACCAGCCATCGAATGCCATGATGAACTTGAGGGCTCCTCGGTCGTAGCCGGCCCAGACGATGGACCGGCTCAGCGCTCGGCTCGCAGTGTTGATCGGCTCGGAAGGCCTCACGGCCGTGGACCTAATCACCACTATGGTGGCGCGCTGGCTGCAGCAATTGTAGCATCGGCCGAACCTCATCTGCCAAATGGGCGGGAGGCACGACTCGAGCCAGCTCTACACCAATGAGCTGAAGGTCATGCACGTGGTTAGGTGGGTGAACTTTATTTCCACCACCAAGTTGAGCGAGGATGCATGACGGTGGGGCAAGGCCCAGTATGATCGGGAGCATCGGGCTCTGCAGGTACCTGACGAGCCACGCATCATGTTTTTAGCTGCTTTATGCCCTCCTCCGCACTTTAGGACCCAATGCCCCTCCCGGATGCAGTTGTTTCCTCTGCTATAGGATTATGGCAAGCTTGCGGGCGCTGTGGCGGATTCAGACATCGAGGAGATTGAGGATGCCAATGGCGTGGAGCTAGACGACGCGATTCAAGCCGGAGTGTCGAGGACCACGACGCGGAGACACAGGGATCTGCGTCGGTCGGTGAGTTCCTCCCCAAATCCTTTTTGTGAGACTGGTCTGACGATGACACTGAGCCGGGGAGGACACGCGATGCAATGGTCCTCAAAGACCTCGAGGCTTCAGGGGATGATGCCACTGCGCCGAGGACGCGCATTCGCAGAGTCGTCCATGGCCTGGGGCGGGGCCATCCGGACGTGGGTGGGCCTGGGAAACAAACGGCTAGCTCCCAACCGGATCCAGAGCAAGCAGCCCGCAGGCTGCTAGGTGGCAGCCGCGGAGGCGGCGGGAAGAAGCCGTGGGTTACCCCGGTGGGCCCTGTCAGGCAGACGGTCCCTACCAGCCTCGAGTAAGTTCCTCGGTTGCTTCTCTTTTTCTTTCCTTTCTTTGTTCTTACTTATGCACTCATGCATGCGCTCAGTAGGGCCCCGTGCACCGCGCCTTGGGGAAGATGACTCTAGAGGCGAGCGGGAGCGTCAAGATAGAGCGCGCCGGGTGGAGCAAGCTGCAGGCGGCGTAGAGGGCGCTGGACGATCAGTAGTGCCACCTATGGGAGAAGGCCACTCAGAAGCTGGCGCCGGAAGAAGTCAGCACGGGAGCAACGGATTGGATGCCGAGGGAGGACCACTCAGCTCCGGACCAGCCGGTCAAGGAGAAGAGGTCCAAGGGGGTGCATGACCCCGCGCGTCTGGCGGAGGCGGATGCCTAAGCCACCGAGGATGCGCGCGCGGCCATGAGCACAATGACGGTTGCTAAGGAGATGGTGTAGAGGACCGAGGACATGCTGATGGGGCCCGATGTGATGCCTCCGGAGGTTGATAGCCTGCAGCCGGAGTTGAAGGCCCCGGAGGGCAAGGAGGGTGAAGCCAGCGCCCCCGCCAGCGAGGGATCCGACATGGGCGAGGCAACCGGCGGCGGGGCACCGAAGGCCGAGATCTTAGTACCAAAAGTCCCCCTTGGGGCTGACTCATCAAAGGAGCCGTCCAGGACCAGTGTTATGCTGCCTGGAAGTGCACCATCGGGGGGAGCCGGGGCTCTTGTCGTGCCGGCGAGGGGCCCGGCCGCGACTAGGACTGGCTCCAGCCCCAGGACCCATCTGTAGGGGAGCTGGGCCATAGCCAGCGGAGCCCCTAGCGGAGGGGCATCTAGATTTCTAGGAGCTAGAGTGACCGCGCTCATCGCAGAGTTCGTCGACTGCCACGACAAGGATCAGCAGGCGGTGTAGGCGGCCCAGGATTGGTTGATCCACCTCGAGCAGTCTATCATGGTAGGCATTCTTTCCCCTTCTTTTTCCTTTTCTTCCTAAATTTTTCAAGTGATGTCACGCGAGCGCACCCACTAGGTGTATCCCCCAAGAGTCGGGCTGGCTGGGAGGCAGCCGGGTCGAGACTAATCGCGACAGCGTTTGTCCTTGTTTTTTGTAGGCCCACCATGATTACCTACTGGTTGCATTCAATGCATTGCTGGGCCGGTTCCAGGAAGCCGAAAGTCGGCTGACCAGCATGGCGGTGGATCTTCAAGGTGTGATGCCATTGTGTTTTCCAATGGGGGCACGCGCGTGCCCCCACTAGGTGTAGCCCCCCGGATTCGAGCCGGCTGTGCTATGGGCGGGTTGAATCCTTCCATTTTTTGCTTCTTTGTTTGCCGTTTTTCTGACGATGTTGTTTTCGGGCCACACAGCCTCCGCCGATGAGTTGGTTAACATCTGATGCCATCTGTCCCGATCCAGCCAACAGCAGGACCTTCTGGACTCCATGTGCGCCCGACTATGCCAGGAGGCGGACTGCCTTCAGGCGGAGAAGAATGAGCGTGAGGCAGCCCACCGTGTGGAGCTGGAGCAGCAGGAGGCGAGCCACCAAGAGGCATTTAAGGCCAAGGATGATCTGATAGAGAAGGCGGTTGAGGAGGCATGGACGGCGCAGGCCGAGCACGACCGTCGAGTCCAGGCCTGGTCAGCTATCGAGTCAGAGCTATAGGAGGAGGCGCACGTGATGGAACAGCTTCTAGCCAGTAAGTTTTCTTCATCTTGTTTTTCTTCTTGGACCGTCTTGGGGCCAGCTTTTCTTTCGTATTATGCCACGTGCTCTTTCCCTCTTTCTCGGGACTCTTCCTTGACACGTGGGAGGGAGCGGAGGTTGCCATGGAGGTCGTCCGCGAGGAGCAGCGGGTGTTGGGCATCCACATCGGGATGCTTGTCGGATGGACCGTGGACAAGGTGGGGATCGCCTCAAAGGTTCGCCTGAACGAGGTGGTCCAGGCCATGGAGCAGGTCCAGAAGGCTGGTTTGGTGCTGGGTCTCACCCTCTGGTCGGGCGAGGTGTAGTCGAGCTCCATGAGCCGAGTGCGCGGGTGAACGCCTCGAGGGCCTCCATGGCATGGGCCGGCATGGACATGGCGCTCCGTGTTGTGAAGTCTTTGTACTCAGGGTTGGACCTAGGGCTGCTCGCAACCCAGCGTGCCGGCATGGATGCAGAGCTAGAGGCAGTTGTTGATGTACTGGCCATGCAGGCTAGTGACCTTGCATCCTTTGCTATGGGGGACGAGTACTTTCTGGAGCAGACGGCGGACAGCGCGGTGGTCCCGGAGGACCAGTACGCGCTGGCTTTCGACGATCTGGACGACAGTGCTGGCGAGGCGGGCAACGAGGATACCGCCTCCAGCACTGACGCCTATGCCGACCTCGGGCCAGAGGAGGACACGGGTGCGAAGGCTGACACGAGAAGTGTTGGGCCAAGAATGGAGCATCCACCTCGGCCGCTGCAGGATGTGTGGAGGCCAAGGATGGAGCCTCCACTGGCTAGGATCTTTCTGCTTTCCTTCTTGTTTCAATTAGTTTGCAGTTCCACCCATTGGGTGTGTAATGTAATGAACATGTGGTCGTGGGCCTTTATGCTTTTGTGTATAAATTCATGCTCTTCATCTTGCTGAAAAAACTTGTGTGTGCTGACTCGTCCACGGCTCTTCGTCCCTTTGACTTTTGAGTGCCCAAAACTTCGTCCCCTTCGGCTTCGACCCCGCCAGGTAGACATCCTAGGGCCGGTCTATGACAGGGACGGGGCATCTACCTTGGGGGAGTCGGTTGTGGGGTTTGGAACCATGGGGACGCTTAGCTAGGGCGAGTATGGCAGAGGCCGACTCGAAGTGGTAAATGCTTCGGCTAGCCTGAGCCGGTTACCCCCTTGTGGATGGCGTTTGTGTGTGGTAAGTTTCTCGTCCCAGAATCCCGCCAGTCAGACAGCCGGGAGCCGGTATATAGCTACGTGGACAAGGAGTGGTGAGGGAGTCCTGGACTAAGGGGTCCTCGGGCCGCTGGCCTATCTCCCAATAGGCCGGCTTGGTGGGCCGCTCTCTCTCTATGGCAGGAAGGGCTGGATACATTGAGACCTCATGTTCTAGAAGGAAGTCCCAAAGGCGTGCCGTGCACTCCAAGTCAAGATGAGGAAATCGACATCTCCATCCCCGGCAGGAGACCTATCATATGTAAACCCTAGGTACCCCTGGTGTCTATATAAACTAGGAGCGTTTTAGATTATATGTCAGGGAAACTCATCTAGGGTTTAAGTTATCTGATCTCAAGGTACCAATAGTAGAACACAGACCTTTCGTCCCAAGCATTAGTCCCGGTCTGGTTACGAGCCGGTACTAAAGACGGTATTAGTCCCGGTTCGTGCCGGCTCCAATGGCTAGGAGCAGGGCAACCTTTAGTACCGGCTCGTGAGCTATCTTTAGTACTGGTTCGTGTCACGAGCCGGTACTAAAGGGGGTGTGGCAGGCTTTTGATCAGACTTGGGCCCCGCGTGCACCTTTAGTACCGGCTGGTTACACCAACGGGTACTAAATGACAACCTTTAGTACCGGCTGGTGTCACCAGCCGGTACTAAAGACGTCCTACATATATGCTTCATCCGCAGCCGATCGAAGGGGCTCTCATTTCTCTGTTTTCTCCCCTGTTCTTCTTCTTTCTCGAAGCTCATCCTCAGTTTTGCCAAGGATTTGTCAAGATTTAAAGGCACCCCATCTATCCAAGTGTTCATAAAGGTTAGCAACTTTGCTCCTTCATCTCTCATTGCTAATTAGCTTGTGGTATGCTCAAAGATATGTGATTTGTGGGTTTTAGCTAGGTTTTCGAGGAGTGATATCATTATGTGGGAATTTATTTGATTTATATGCAATTTGAGCTCAAATTAACTTGTTAGGTTGCATATGTGTAGGTGTGGTTTATTTGGTGCCTTCCCATCCCCGGCCATCCTAACCACCGTCGATCGTCCGCACCGTCTCGTCGCAGCACCGGCCAAACTTATGGTTTGGTCTTAGTACAGACGACATGAATCCTTTTAGGGAGCAGAGCTCCAGTCACAGCACCTGGCCCGTGACTCTATGTATCTACAACCTTCCTCCTTTGTTGTGCATGAAGCGGAAGTTCATTATGATGCCAGTGCTCATCCAAGGTCCTAAGCAACCTGGCAACGACATTGATGTCTACCTAAGGCCACTAGTTGATGAACTTCTACAGTTGTGGAAAAAAACCAGGTGTACGTGTGTGGGATGCGCACACACAGAAGGAAACTGTACTGGTTGGTTGCAAACAAAGCTCATCAATGACAATGATGTTCCAGATGAACTGTACTGGTTGGCCAAGACAGCAAGTTCAACTTTAATCACTTTCAAAGGGTACGAGATAAATAGGAATACATTTTACACGATCGCCCAAGATAAAAAGAGCACCAACCAAAATAGTGGTGTCCGCTATGATGCAACTAACATTCAAGACACATATTATGGTTACATAGAGGACATATGGGAACTTGACTATGGACCTGACCTTAAGGCCCTTCGTTTTAGTGCAAATGGGTCAAATATACTGGAGGCGGGGTACAGGTAGACCCGCTGTACGGAATGACAACACTGCATCTCAACAATCTTGGATACACAGACGACTCATTCGTCCTAGCCAATGATGTGGCTCAGGTTTTCTATGTGAAGGACATGTCTAGAAAACCGAGGACAAAAAAAGATAAGGAAGCAAATACATCATACAATGAGCCAAAGCGCCACATAGTTCTTTCAGGGAAAAGAAACATTGTGGGAGTGGAGGACCAGACAGACATGTCAAAAGATTATGAAAAGTTTCATGAAATCCCTCCCTTCAGAGTGAAGACTGACCCAAGCATCGTGTTAAATGATGAAGATTCTCCATGGTTACGTCGCAATCATAAGCAAGGGACAAACACGCAGAAAAATTCTTACACCACGAGATCCCACTCTGGGATGTGACCGGCTTCACCGTTATCACTTTCTATGTAAAGGACATGCATGCATTTTCTAGCATGGTATCTTTGTAACAGTTTTTGTCGTAACCCTCTCAACCTTTTCAGAGTTCATTTCTACTGCTTTTCAAATTCAGGGTCATTTAGCTAAAAATAAATCATTAAATGCATGAAAAATATCAAATGAAGTCAAAAAAGGGTTGAAAATTGATGATGTGCCTTTGAATGGTGCATATTGAACACACAAAAATTACGGAGTTAAAATAAGTTATTAAAAATGAAATCCCGTTGTAATAGATGAGTTTTCGTCTGAAACCCTCATACTTCGAAAGAGATTGTCCAATTTGTACAGCAAGTGCATCCAGTTTTTGTCGTAACCCTCTCAACTCTTTAGGAGTTGCTATGTGGGTGAAATTATGATGTCATGCCAAGTTACAGCCTTTTCAGAGCTCATTTCTACTTCTTTTCAAATTTAGGGTCATTTAGGTCAAAATAAATCATTAAATGCATGAAAAATATCAAATAAAGTCAAAAAGGGTTGAAAATTGATGATGTGCCTTTGAATGGTGCATAATGAACACACAAAAAGTATGGAGTTAATATAAGTTATTAAAAATGAAATCCCTTTGTAATAGATGAGTTTTCGTCCGAAACCCTCATACTTCGAAAGAGATTGTCCAATTTGTACACGAAGTGCATCCAGTTTTTGCCGTAACCCTCTCAACTCTTTAGAAGTTGCTATGCGGGTGAAATTATGATGTCATGCCAGGTTACAACCTTTTCAGAGTTCATTTCTACTGCTTTTCAAATTTAGGGTCATTTAGCTCAAAATAAATCATTAAATGCATGAAAAATATCAAATGAAGTCAGAAAGGGTTGAAAATTGATGATGTGCCTTTGAATGGTGCATATTGAACACACAAAAAGTATGGAGTTAAAATAAGTCATTAAAAATGAAATCCCTTTGTAATAGATGAGTTTTCGTCCGAAACCCTCATACTTCGAAAGAGATTGACCAATTTATGCACGAAGTGCATCCAGTTTTTGCCGTAACCCTCTCAATTCTTTAGAAGTTGCTTTGTGGGTGAAATTATGGTGTCATGCCAAGTTACAACCTTTTCAGAGTTCGTTTGTACTGCCTTTCAAACTTGAGATATGACATTTCAAATGTCATTTAATCAAATTGTCTTATACAGCAGTTTAAGTTGTTCAAACATGCATGGAAACGCCATAAATAGATTCTTTATATTTTTCTGATATTTTTTCATATATTATTTATTTCCATTGGAGTCATAGTTTTTTTCTATGATTTTTTAAAGTTTAGGGGTTTTTCTGAAAATAATAAATAGTAATGAATTAAAAAACCCTTTTGTACCGGTGCGAGCCCCGCGCGTTTTTGGAGAGGACCTTTAGTACCGGTGCGTAGCTCGCACCGGTACTAAAGGGTCTTTAGTACCGGTGCGAGCCACGCACCGGTACTAAAGGCTTGCTAGGTATAAATACTATCTCCCTCATCCCGGTGCGAGCCACGCACTGGGAGAAGGTCATTCGGGCGCCGCCAGGCTACAGGAAATTGCTGTCGCTGCCGCCCGCCGCCCCGACGCCGCCCGCAGCCCCGCCGGGATGCCGCGCGCCGCCCCGATGCCACCCATAGCCCCGCAGGGACGCCGTGAGCTGCCCCGACGCCGCCCGTAGCCCCGCCGGCCTCCCCCGCCCTACCGCCGGCCGCCCCCGCCCCTGATGTCTGCCGCCCCCACCCCTGCCGCCGGCCACCCCCGCCCCTGCCGCCGCCGTGAGTCTGCCCTCTTTTTTATTTAGTTTAGGTTTTAGTTTAGTTTTAGTTTACGTTTAATTTAGTTTAATTTAGTTTAGATTTTTTTAGTTTAGGTTTAGTTTAGGTTTAATTTAGTTTAGATTTTGTTTAGTTATGGTTTAGTTTAGGTCTAGTTTAGGTTTAATTTAGTTTAGATTTAGATTTTGTTTAGTTTGGGTTTAGTTTAGGTTTAATTTAGTTTAGATTTTGTTTAGTTTAGGTTTAGTTTAGGTTTAATTTAGTTTAGGTTTAATTTAGTATAGGTTTAGTTTAGTTTTATGTTTAGTATAGGTTTAGTTTAGCTCCCCCCCAACCCAGACACGACACCCCCCGACACCCTGTCCCCGACACGACACCCCGACACCTCCACACGGCACCCCCGACCACGACACGGCACCCCAACCCCGACACGACACCCCTGACACCCCGACCCCGACACATCACTCCTATTTAGGTAGTTAGTTAGTTAGCTCTCACCCAAGAAATGCTTTGTAGCACATCAAGAGGAATTTGCGGCATTTCTTCTTCAACATATCATTGATGTAAACGGAGAGCACTATTACTTACCATCGCCTCAATAATGCCACCAAATCAGTAGTAGAAAACTGAGATTTCATCTAGTCCCGGCCGGGTTTTGGGCCTTAAGTTATAAGTCCAGAATATATATATGGATGTGTAATTCCATTTTTATATACACTGTGTATGAGATATTGTATATTAGATTACATATATATATGTATATATTATATATACATATATATACACATATATATATATATGTCCATCAACTTGTGTAATTAATGTTTACGGTATGTAGCACCATAAAATAAATTTGAAATGAATGGAAAACACAATAAATAGAGAGGAAAACTAAAACCTAATAAACGTGAAAACAAAAAATCTGAACACTTAGTACCGGTTGGTATCACCAACATGTACTAAAGGTCCTCCACCACCAGCCCACGCAGGCAGCCACGTGGTGGGCCTTTAGTACCGGTCCGTGGTCCAACCGGTACTAAAGGTTTGGACCTTTTCTCCCGACCCTTTAGTACCGGTTGGGGAACCGGCACTAAAGGCACATCCCGACCGGGACTACTGATCGACATTCTACTAGTGTAGATCAACTCTGTAACCTTCATACCATCAATATAATTGAGTAGGACGTAGGGTTTTACCTCCATAGGAAGGCCCGAACCTGGGTAAATAGCGTCTTCTTTGTCCCTTGTTACCATCGATCCTAGTCTCACAACTTGAGACCCCCTACTCGAGGTCCGCCATTTTTGACACCGACATTGGTGCTTTCATTGAGAGTTCCACTATGATCGCCAAAGGAATCGATGGCTCGCGTTGTCATCAACGAAGAAGTCCGTAACATGGACTACTTTGTCCCTGGTTTCGCTTTTGGCAGCATTGTGCTCCATGCTAACCCAACCAATCGTCTTGGCCGGGTCAAGAGTTTCACCCCTGATCAAGAGGTCAGATTCAGGAACCTAGAGTTCTATGTAGACTCTCAGGGTGATTTTCTCTCACCGTCCTCGCAATCTCATCTCACGTGACCGAGGAATCGGAGACCTTAACCTCGGATTTCGCTTTCGATCCCGCCCGCGGGACCAACCCTGGCGATGATCTGGCTTTTAGTTCGGATCCGTCCATAGCACTAGATGGCCAAGGACCAGCTCCTGCCGAACACACTTCTTGTGTAGACGCATCGGAGGTTAACTCCGAAAGCTCTGAGCAGATTGACCCGATTGAGCTCTCGACACTCAACGAGGCTCTAGATCGGATCTTATCGATGAAAATTACTGACGACACAACCTCGATCCACGTTCATATCGGCCTTGAGGCGAGTTAAGAGGAATTTTTTTCCCACCCACCACGCACACCGTAGCCACTACCGAAGACTTAACGAACATGTTGGACTATGCCTCCGAGGAGGCAGAAGACATGGATGAGGAGGATTGCGCTCCCACCCCCGTCAACACCAGGCGATGGACTGCCACCTCCACCTACGACGTCTACATGGTGGATACTCTAGCTGATAACAGCGAACACAGACCCGCAAACAAAGGTGGTAAATCGGGTGAAGCGCCGTCAAGGCGCTGGAAGCCACACAAAAGATCAAAGACAAAAAGGGAAGGGAAGCTATTGCTAGCACCATGGAAAGCGATACCCCGGAAGACCTTGGTGATCTCGATATCCTCGAGAAGTCGCTAGAGGACCAGGAGAGGCCGGAGGACCAACGCGACCCTGAGGATCCAAACGATTCTGAGGATGACAACTACCTCCCCCGTGTAGAGGAGGAGGATAGCCCGGAAGCCGAAGACTTCGCCGTCCTCGAAAACCTTGAGGATCAAGAATGGTTTAAGCAATAGCTTATAGCCACTGCCCGAAGCCTGAAGGCAAAAGAACGGTAGCTTAAGGCCGAACATGATAACCTCAACGATAGATGGACGAGGGTCCTATCAGCTGAGGAAGGGTACGGTACCGGTCTATTGGACCAACCCAAGAGTTACTCGCGCCGACGGCTACTGCCGCAATTCGATGACCAGGTGCCTAATACACCGTCTCCAACGCACAATCCATATGACTAGCCAGACCACCCTCCCCGAGTACGAGATAGGATGACTGGCAATGCCGGTTATAGGCCGGTGATACCCTGCAGAAGGGGAAAAGGGCCAATAGAGCTTGAGGACAGGTATGACCTGCGACATGACCGGGATTACAGAACAGGCCACACAAGATCCATCTACAGATCTAGAGGGTACTCCCCTAATAGACGAGATGGGTACCAGCCTTGGCTCAACCGCAACTATAGTGGTCGGGAGCGAAACCGGGCCTGAACAGAGGCCGACTATCAGCGTGACATAGCCCGGGTCAGAGACGCTTCCCACCCATTGTGCTTCACCGATGAGGTGATGCAGCATCAGTTTCTGCAAGGATTTAAACCCGTGAACATAGAGCAATACGATGGGACAACTGACCCAACAGTATGGATCAAGGATTTCCTCCTCCACATTCATATGGCACAAGGATACGATCTCCATGCCATCAAGTACCTACCCTAAAACTTAAGGGGCTAGCTCGGCACTCGTTAAACAGCCTCCCTGGAAATTCTATCGGGAGCTGGGAAGATCTACAAGATGCATTCCGATCTAACTTCCAGGGCAGCTATGTACGGCCGTTAGACTCCTCCGATCTAAGGAACGCCGTCCAGAAGGTAGGAGAGTCCGCTCGGCAATTCTGGAATCAGTTCTTGAACAAGAAAAACCAGATCATTGATTGACCAGATGCCGAGGCAATAGCCTCTTTCGAGCACATTATTCAGGATGAATGGCTGGCTCGCCAGCTCGGTCAGGACAAGCCCAGGACCATGTCCGCCCTTACATCACTCATGACTCGCTTTTGCATGGGCGAGGATAACTAGCTAGCTAGATGGAGCCACAACCCCGAAGACCTCGGAACCTCCAAAGTTAGGAATGGAAATGGAAAACCAAGACGCAGCAAAAATAAGCGTCAGCACAGCAATAGTGATGTCGACGACACGGCCATTAGTGCCGGTTTCCGCAACACTCGATCCGGGAAGCGGAAGAAGCCTCCCAAAGGCAATCGTGACGGACCTACCCCGCTGAACAAAATCATGGAGAGGCCTTACCTGATCCATGGCACTCAAGACAAGGCCGCCACCCACACCAACCATAACTGTTGGGTGTTCAAATAAGTCGGCAAACTTGTGACTGAGGGGCAAGGAAAGGGCCCACGTGGCAAGGACGATGATGAGCTCCGCGGTCCGATCAATGGTGCAAAGAAGAAGTTCCCTCTAGAGGTAAAGACTGTGAATATGATATACGTTGCTCACATACTCAAAAAGGAGAGGAAGTGTGCCCTTCGTGAGGTTTACACCGTTGAGCCTGTAGCCCCGAAGTATAACCCATGATCGGCGTACCTGATAACCTTCGATCGACGAGATCATCCGACCAGTATCCATCATGGGAGTTCAGCTACCCTCGTTCTAGACCCCATTATCGATGGGTATCATCTCACTAAAGTCCTAATGGACGGAGGAAGTAGCCTCAATCTAATTTACTCAAACATGGTAAAAATGATGGGTATAGATCCATCAAGGATCAAACCCAGCAATACTACCTTGAAGGGAGTGATCCCGGGCGTCGAAGCCCGGTGCATGGGCTCGGTGAGCCTGGAAGTAGTGTTCGGTTCGCCCGATAACTTCCGAAGTGAGGACTTGATCTTCGACATTGTACCTTCCCTCAACGGTTATCATGCCCTGCTAGGCCGTACAACATTCACTCGGTTTAACAACGTCCCACACTACGCATACCTCAAGCTCAAAATGCCCGAGCCCAAGGGGGTCATTACTATCAACGGCAACACAGAGCATTCCCTACGAACTGAAGAACATGCATTGGCCCTGGCGGCCTAATTCCATTATGATGACGATCGGCAAACGCTGAAATCTGCTATAAAGGCACGTAAGGTTGACAAGCGAGCTTGGTTTTAGTATGAACTCCCAGAGCCGTCTTCTCCCCAAAAATAGGGACACGCTCGCCATTGCACGGCCCTAATGCTCGCCAAACATGTGCCTAAAAGGCACAACTTTCAACTCAAGATTCCATGGGCAGCAATGGGAACAACTATCAAAGGGTAAGTGTTCGGCTGGACCGAACTACTACCAATGCACGTCCTCGGACATACTACAGGTACTATCAAGGACTAGCTAAAGCGTAAATCTCAGCCATACTTCGGCGACTTCTCAAGATCTTCTTTCCATGGTCACCTCGCCGACAGCATCACCCGTAAAGGAATGCAACTCCCTAGGAGGCTGTCATGCCCAAGATTTGATCATATCCTTATTTTGGCACGAGGGCCTCGATAGGGATAGGAGCGCATCTCGGCGTGTTACAAGAATGGATATCATTACAAGTACATGTACAGAAGAGATGAGTATATGGAATTGGCTTACACTCGCCACGAGCTACATCAATATCACATCAATACAACAACATACTCAAACATCATACAGAAGAGCAGGGTCCGACTACGGACGAAATCAAACGATAAAATGGCATCCATCCTTGCTATCCCAGGCTGCCGCCTGGAACCCATCCTAGATCGATGAAGAAGAAGAATAACTCCAAATCAAATCAAGCATCACGCTCACGTCAAATCATCACATTACTTGTACCTGCAACTATTGTGGTAGTGATCTGTGAGCCACAAGGACTCAGCAATCTCATTTCCAAGGGTATCAAGACTATTAAAGCTTAATGGGTGAGGTATGGTTAAGTGGTGAGGCTGCACCAAGCGACTAAGCATTTATTTGAGTGGCTAACATACGAATACAACAAGTAAAGTATGGTGGTCTACGCATAACGAACATGAGCTAGTAATGATCACTAATTGATCTTGAACACCTACTTACGTCAAACATAACACCACCGTGTTCTCTCTCGGATAAGGACTCACGAGAAGAGTCACGGTTACGCACACAGTAGGTGTATTTTATTTGAGTTTACTTCAAGTTTTCTATGACTGGGTGTTAAACAAAGTTTCCAAGTTTGCGACATAACCGCGGGCACGGCTTTCCGAAAGATTTAACCCTGCAGGGGTGCTCCAACTCGTCCATCACAAATTAACCACACGCAGCGGGAATAACCTCGACCACGGATATTCTGATCTTCCTAGGAAATTCCATAGGAAATCCGCCACCTCGAGATAGGACGAAGAAAAATCAGAATTCCTCACACTCAAGATGTTCGAGAAAGGTAAAACAAATCCAGCAAGGTCACCCGACATGCCGACAATCCCGATAGGAGCCGCGTATCTCGTTCTCAGGGCACAGCAGATGAGCTACGCATATAGTGGCCTGATAGAAATCTCCCGAGTTGCCCCGGGTTGGCCCCGCATAGTGCTCTATTTTGGACCAACACTCATGAGGAGCACTGGCCCCAGGGTTGATTAAATTATCCGTGGGTGCCGGTGGGTCCCTATGCAATTTTATAAGTTATTAGGCAAATGTAGTACCAATGTTGGGCCTTGCCAGACAAGCTTTATCCTAAAACAAAGATCAAGGGGGTCCCCATAACAACCCCGAGCATGTTACGAGCGCTCAGTTATGGAACATAACATCGGTTCACAAGTAACTAGGGAGGCAAGAGCGGAACAAAACACCGAGCAAAAGGCCAAGCCTTCCACCCTTTACCAAGTATATATGTGCATTAAATTAAATAGCAATAATATTGTGATAACAAAAGAATGTCATGTTGTCACATGGAAGAAATTGCACCTGCAGCTAGAAATGCTATAAGAAGGGTTGAGCAAGCAATAACATAGCCAAACAAAGGTTTGCTGGGATGTGGAGGGGTTAGAGACTTTTCATGGCAATGTTGGGAGGCTTGACAAACAAGTGGTAGGTAGCGTGACATAGCGATAGAAAAACGAGACATCTAGCATGGTAATCATAGTAGTGATATCAAGGGAAATATGTCATCTTGCCTGAGATCCTACTTGGAAGAAGAACGAGTCCATGAAGAAGACGATCCGTGAAGTACACGAACAAATCCTCACACTCCGAATGCTTTCAGAACTCTATCGAGAAGGAACAATCCGGAAACAACAATCAACACACGATAACACCACAACATATGCCTGACATGATGCGCAAAACAATATGATGCATGTCCGGTTTAATTATGCAAGGCATGACATGGCAAGCACATCAAACAACTCCTACACATTAAGCGAAGCTCAATATGCAACGAGTTGCATATTGACGAAAATCCACGCTTGAATTATTTAGTTCACTCTCGTTAGGTAACCATCAATATTAATTGTTGTTAAACATGATAAGAGGTGAAGCATGAACAACTATATCATCTAGCCATTTTAAATGAGGCCGGAGGCAACATATAGCATTTCCGAAATGACCCCATATGCATATTATGAATTTGGTCCACATATGTCCTAACACAATTTTTTATTTATTAAACATGGAAATAAAGTGTGGCATGAGATTCTACATGTTTTTGTAGTCAAGTTACATATATACAACATTTGCATTGGAGCTACGGTTTATTAGTTATGAAATAAATCATTTTCACATGGAAATTACGCAAATCAATGCAAACAGCAAGGTTAAACATTTTTATCACATGTGAAAGCTGGATATTGTGAATCTGCACGAAATTCCGGTCATTTTACATATATAAAGTTTTTCCATATGATGCACGAATGAAAAGTTATTAAATGCATGAGTTTAGGGGGTTTTGTGCAATTTTATTATTCGCTGGCTAATTGACAAAATCGTTAATAGAAGAAAAAATGGAAACGGGTCGAATCTGAAGCTGGCCCAACAGGACACATTTGGCACATGATAGCTACACAGCACACTGGGCGGGGCTTAGCGGGAGCTCACCAGAGGGCCACTAGGCCGGCAAGGCATCGCGGCCCACGCGAGGGGCGAGGCAAAGCTGGGCCGCATGGCGGAATGGCTAGGCGTGGCGATGGGCGCGGCCCATGCGCTGGCGAGGCCTGGCGCTGGCGAAGGGGTGTCGGTCTCCTCCAGCTCGATCTAGAGCAGAGGCAGGGCCAGCGGCGGGGCTCACGGTGGCGGGGTCGACGCTGAAGGGCAGGGGAGGCTCGGGGCGGCCTGGGACGGGGGGATCTGGCCGGCGGGGCACCAGATCCAGCGATAGGAGGTGGCCCGCGGCAAAGATCCGGCAGTAGGGGAGCTTCGGGGTGGCGCGCATGGGTGCTTGGGGCGCGGGAGGCAACATGGGCTCGCGGTGGCGGTGGTTGGGCATGGACGGGCTCCCAAATGGGCTTGGCGGGCCCTACGGCTGGTGGGAGGCTCCTGCAGCGCAGATTTCGAGGAGGAGAGAGGAGGAGCCAGATTTGGAAGGTGGGGGTCTATTTATAGCATTTACGGGCTAGGGTTAGCAGTCTTTGTCCGTTTTCGGACCGTTCGATCTTGATCGGACGGCCCGGAAGCAGAGGGGGCTACGTTTAGGCTGCGGTGGATGTGTAGATGGGCTATGAGGAGATCAGAGGGAGGTTTGCGGCCCGTGACACGAGATTTTAAAACACCAAAAAATGTCCGACGAATTACCGATGATCGCACTACTACGGTTGACCGTTCGGGTATCAAACGACCTCGGAATGTGACAAAATTTGGCAGGCGGTCTACCTACACTATAATAAGACTGCAGGCCAGGTTTCGACCCAATCCGACAAAGTTTTATGCGTGCCTCAAAAACAATATTTTTATCGATGTCGCGGGCACGTGCATGTGTGGTTGGTCTCGAAACGGTCGACGACACGAACGGAGAAAACCGGCAGCTACAAACGGATGCAAGTTTCCGAAAATAAGTGATGATGCTATGCAGATGATGCGAATGATGCGATGAAGAATGCGACGACCAAACGAAACATAGACGAGAATGGAAATAAAAGGGGAATCTTCTGGAGCGTCGGTCCTGGGCTGTTACAAGTCTCCTCCACTACACAAGGATCTCGTCCCGAGATCTAGAATGAGAAGGGGAAGACAAAGAGCAAGAGGTAAAACTTAGTTGCTTCTTTGACAAACGAGTGAAACCAATGAAACATGAAGGTTGGAAAGAGATGAAGAACGACATGAGGAACAAGCAAGAATTCAAAAGAAATTTCGATAACACTTCGGTAGGATAGAGGGGCAAAATTTGATAAGAAGGAGAAGAACTTGAATATAGGACACAACACTCCGATAAAATGAATAGCAAAGAAAGAAGATGATCTTAATCAAACTAGATGTGAGTTGAAAAGAACAACACCACAATGCCTCTGGAACAAAAGAATAGAAGCTATATCTTTGAAGAGAAGGGAACAGAGAAGAAAATAACAACTTCTACCACCAATGAATTTGGAAGCAAGGTTAAACGGAGTTGTTGAAAACCAACAACGAAAAGAATAAGGTTGTTATGGGCTTATGGAAAACATCTCACAATTATGAGGTAACAACCTGCCACAAGAAAAACAATTGTTTGCTTGGGAGCAAAAAGATATGCAAAACTTCTTTCACCAAGAGGAGGAGGAGGAAACTTGGTTCATTTATGACACCATGATAGCAACAGTCCTTAGGAAATGCTTTAGGTGAAATCCAACCCAAGATAACTCCGATGGAGACATGATGGGTTTACTTATCTTATTCTTGACAATTTTCCTTTGAGACACCTCATAATCAAGAATTTAATAACACCATCTCAAAAGACAATGGAGAAGGAATTAAACTTAGAAATCCAAGATAAAGAACACTTGAGCACCTCCAACAAGAATCTTGAAGAACACTTCCAGAAGAATTACATCCTTAACAAACCACCATGAAGGATCTCTTGAAGAACACCGGAATGAAAGGATGATAGAAATGAAGTGAAGGTTGCAAAAGAACAAGATTGATGCCTTGCCATGATTTAGATGATGCTTCGGGACAAGATATTTGAGCAAAACTAGGAACTCCGGAAACGAAATGAAGAGCACTTGGGATAAGGAATTTGATATCAGGAACAACCTCCGGAATAAAGATTGAAATCACCTTGATGAAACTAGAATAAGAATTATGTTATGCTTATCCTTCATCAAGTTGAATTGATGACAAGCAACGGATTTCGCACACCACTTATTCTTCTTGCAAAGAATTGAAGAGAAAGCGAGAGATACATCACAAACTTGATGAAGTCTTGCACGAGAACATCGGTAAGAATTAGAAACTAAAGATGATAATACAAATGAATGATATAACATGAGAACGAAGAGAGCATGATCCAGCTAATGGAGAACATTGCAAGGCACCAGAATAATTGAGATATGAATGAAGGGACAACAATTGAGAAGAATTTGAGAATGAAGGCTGAAAACTAAGAACGAAGAAACCTTCTAAAATGATGGCCTTCGGGAGGATGGAGAAATGAAAACACTTATGAAATGCACCAGATAGATATGGGAGGAATTCTCATGATCGAACAATTTGAGAGGATAACGAAGCTGAAACCACGCATCTTCAAGAGAATGAGCAAAGATTTAAGAGAAACTCTCCTTCGATCTTCAATGCTTAGAATGATGACGAGAAACAACACCATGAATTACTGAGGCACTCCAGAACAATTGAATAATTAAGGTTGAGCCAACGAACAAAATGATTTAGAAGCGATCTTGGAGAAGGAATATGACTGGTGAAAAACATTTTTACGTCATATTTAAAATGAACTTGAGGACATCTCCAGAAAGTATTAGAAGAGCCAGGTAAGATCTTGGGGAAAAACATGTGGGTTATGGGCCCACTCAAAGAAAACTCCGTTGAAAGGATTGCTTAAAAGGAGAGATTGCGCTGGTACAAATGAAAACTTGAAGAGGTGAGAACCTCAAAATAATTTGGAATTATTGAAAGGAAACACGAATCGTCTGAGATATCTTCAGCCTCCAGAAAGAATAAGATTTGAATAAGCAAGAGAGGCTTGGATAAGAATTCCAACATGGGAGAGCAATTAGAGAATGAAAATGATATGATGAATACCGATAACTTGAATTGAATCCACCGAAAAATAAAATGAAGATGAATAATAATAAATGATAAACTTGAGCACTGAGCATCTTCACAATGAATCACCGGATACGATACAGAAAAAAGATAGTGGAAGCATTTCAAGAAAAGAAAGGCACTTGTATGAGACTTAATTGATGAAGAAAAAGAGCTGGAGGGTGGGGAAAAACAAACACAACTTGAAACAGATGAGACCAACTCCGGAACGAAATACGAGGATTGACCTTTCAAATATTGGAGATGATTGAATATCATGAAGAGGAGCGCGCTAGTTGAAAATAATTTCATGACAACTCCAGTTGAACCAAAGGAATATCATTCCTGTAAAATATGAGAACACTACTTAGAAAAGATATGAAATCACCACTTGACATCGAAGCAACTCGAATTACCATATTCACAACAAAACAAAGGATGAGGCTTATGAAACAAGTCAAAACAAATGCATAACAGAGATTTCGCTCGATATTTTCGTGGTAAGGTTTGAATGGGCTCGATCTTATAATAGCCATCATGTGCAAGGCAGTGCACATGACATACGATGTGTCCCCGAGTCGTAGCAAGCTACAACGACTCTTTAAGACACAACAAGACCGCTATAAGAAAGACCGTGAACAAACGAATCCATTAGATGTCAAGCCCCAACCTCACATCATGATCGGTTGAAAGATAGCCTAGGTAACTACTTGAATTCCCACCTAAGAACTGTAACATCCCAAAATTCCATTTTGGAATGTTATGATATAGCTATGCATCTATCCTCATCATTTCTTGAATGTATGTGTTTGTTGAAATGCCTTCTCTAAATTTCTGAAAGTCCCTTCTACTTTTCCCTATGTTGCTTTCACCTATTGGAAATTTTGGTTAAATGTTCAAAATAAGAGGGGAGTAACATGACACTCCACACCAGGGACAAATTGGTGACCTATTTGAACAAAAATAACCAGGAGTTATTTTGAAAATATTTGCAAAAAGGGTTTAAAAACAATTAGGCAATTTCGGAAAATATTAATTTCTTCAAAGTATTCAAATGACAGAATAAAAATGTTCATTAAATAGAATTTATTATTCTGTTAATTTTGATATATAATACCCCTATATTTATAAACCTTTTGAATGCTTTAAGAGCTTTTGAATGTCTCTGGAAAATCATTAAAGGAAAAACGGTAACGGTTAGTATTAAACGGGCCGGCCCACGGCAGTTATTCGCGCATTTATTACCGACCGGCTGACCGACGCGCAACGGACACCTCCTCTCTCACTGACGCTGGACCCCACCCCGACCGACCGTTTCTCCCGCGCGGTCGCCCTCTTCCTCCCGCACGCGCCGGACCTCGCCGGCAGTTTCACCCCATCCCGGATCTCTCTCCTCTCTTAACTCCCTCTCACTCCCCGCACTCCTATATAATCCGGCCACTCCCCGCATCCATTTCCACCCCGAGCCCCCTCTGTCCCTCACCTAGACACGGCGCAATTCCTCGCCGGAATTCCCACCTCCACCGGAGCTCCCGTCGACCGTAGCCACCAATTTCGTCCACCGCTCGCCCCACCGTTGCCACCAGTCGACTCCGGAGACCCGTCGCCATCGCCTGGACCATTTCGCTGCCTCCCTCGACCACTGGAGCACCTCGCCGTCTTCTTCGCCACTTCCAGATTCGCCGGAGATCCCTCGCCGGCGACCTCTTAATACTGTGAGCATCCCCACTCGTTCGATCTGGATCTGACGATCCAGATTAGAACGGATTTAAATCCGAACCGGTATCCTCTACCGACCGGTCGCCCGCCCGTAACCCTCGCGCGCACACCCCCCCTTAGCCACTTGCGTGCTGCCACGTAGCCCCCTGACCGTCGCAAATCAATTTTTCCTTTTCTGTTTTTGTTTTAATTAACAGAATGATTTCAAAATTTGTTTTAGCTATATCTTTTAATCTATTTAGTGTTTTGAGTTGATTCTTTTTGCAATAGCTCACATTTTTCATGTAGTTTCACCCTGTACTTTTAAATTTCAAATTTGACCTATAAAATTTGAATTTAATCAAATTTGCTCAAAATCTTCAAATCTGAATAACTAGAGTTTGAAAATAGATTTTGATATGAATCTTTTTGCTAATGTTTGGTATTATTTAGGACTATCTTCATGTTTAGTTTGAGGATTTTCAGGATATATTTGATTAGTGTTTTAACCAAAAACAGAATCTGCCTAGTATATAATATAGTTTTATATACTTAGTTTTAATTAGTTTAAATTTAGAATTTGGTTTTATTTGTTTATTAGGTTCTGTTAGTAAACATTTAGTGTTTTCACTCACTGTTAATAAAAATATAAATTTGCTTAGTTTAATTTTATTTAACATAGGAATCACAACTTCTTTTCAAATAGGCATAATTTGATTAAAACAACTAACTAGTAATAGTTTTGCTTTCAAACAAAGTTTTATATAATTTAATTCTGCTTTCTAAGACAGGTTTAATTGTAAATTATTTTCTGTTAAGAACATGTTTTGCTAATAAATAATAAGTTTAGTTTTTCATTCTTTTTGTTAGTATAACTATAGTTGATTCATATAGTGCTTATCAAAACTTTTATAAACTTTACTAAACTTTTCCCAACAAACTTAAATTGATTTTATTCTGTTTATTAATAAAATATTCTATTGTTTCCTTGCTGTCAACAATTGTTTTGTTATTTCAAAATAGTTTTATTATGTAGTAGTGTTGTATCAATCATCTCCTAGTAAGCAAAACTTTGTGTGTTTCACTTACTTGTGAATTGTGCATTGTTTTGTCTTGATTTTTTTACTAGTTCTTGGTTGGTGTTTGTGAGTTACAATATTTTGGTTGTATGCTTATTTGAGTGCTCTTGTTTGCTTTGTTAGATTATCCGGAGTGCGAAGCTTGTTACTTAGAGTCACTCACGTACGAAGATCATCAATCAGGCAAGTCACTTTGATCATGATTACCCATGTTATATATGCATTAGTTCTACCATCTCCCCAAATTGCATGCAAGATAGGTTAGTTGGAAACTTGGTTACATTGTAGTAGTATCATGTGGTAGGTACCCCCCTCAAACTCTTTGACACATTGGCCCCGGGAAACGTTGTTTTACTTTTTGCTATGCTATTAGTAGACGGGGTTGGTTGTGTGATTCATGAGAGTTGAGAGAGTTAATAATTTCAAGACCTACATAATGATCAAGATTTAAGACTCCGAGTTTTCAACATACCTCTGGGTGGATGATGGTTGAACGGCACCCTGGAGAAACCAGTGGATTTGCCTAGGTGATGCTGGAGATGGCCAGTATTCACGCGGAAAGGTCCACCCAGGCACAAAGAGATGGATGGATGCTTTAAAACCCAAGGCTTACCTGCACAGCCACAAGTCATTATGGGCTCTGGCTTGGTTGGACATCGTGGGGACCCTGCACAGGCGGTGCTACGAGATGTAGAAGAACGGTAGGAAAGGATGGGCACCGTCAGAGTCGGAGGGAAACCCTTTGGAAGACCATGTTTTGGTCATCCGTTTCTCAAACACCCGGAAGTGCGAGAAATCAAACGGAGGCGACCAAATCTTGTGGGGAACGTGTGCAAAACTCTGCAGAGTACTCAAAACCTAATCGATTAGCCGTGTCCATGGTCATGGACGACTTGAGCCAAAGGAACTGAAACTTCCGGAACTCTCAACACAATTAATAATGAGGATGTGGGTATTAATAATTTGGGAATGAGAATTGGTTGGTGGAACCATCTCATTAATCAACCAACTTAGTAATATTTTTGCTTATCCCTCTCTTGATGTAGGAAAAATTGGCTTTACGCAAAAACTTACCACCCCACCTGCCATATATGCATATAGACTAGATGATTATCTTTTCACCCCTCTCTTGTGACTTTGCCGGCATATTCCATATGCTGACGTACATGGCTGCAACGTATCATGTTGCAGAGTACTTTTCTGACCAGGAGTGAGGACACGCTCTATGCTCAGTGAGATGCCCTTGGAGTCAGATGGACTCATCTACCTTCGACGCTTCCGCAAGATTTAATATTCTCATGAGTTGGCTTTTAGCCACTTTATTGTAATTTTTATTGTAATAAAGGACTCGAAATGAGATTTCGATTAATATATTTGCTGTGTGATTTCCCTTTGATATATACATTGATGTACCGTGTGTGTACCAGCATAATCTTGGGATGGTACGGAAACACCGGAGACTTGACCTTTCAGGTCGGGTCGTTACAGAAATGGTATCAGAGCACACGCTGACCGTAGGACGTAACCTCTAGGACTGGAAAGCCTTAGGATTGTTTCTCTTTGTCTTTAAAATTCTTATACTCTCATCTAATCATTTCTGATTTCTCTCCGATTATTTCAAAATTTATAGATGGCCACCTTCATTCCCGTGTTGATCACGGAGTTTTGCCAGCCTGACGCTACGATGCCTTTTGGTAAGGAGCTGATGAGGATCGTCAAAGACGTGAGGATTGCTTTGCCGAGCATCACCGGGACTCCTATCATGTCATTTCCACAAGATGGATGCTACAGGATCGAGGTGCACATCCCAGGGAAGACCTTTGGGAATTGGAAGAAACCCATCGACTTCAAGTTCGTGGCACCCAGCTGGATACTTGGAAGAGACATGGCCATTCATCGTGCCCTTGGACGTATTCAGGAGGAATACAGAGGTGGAACCATTTCACCAGGACTCAGCGTGGTTTGTCGCAGAGATGCCAATGGAAACATCATAACTCCTCCCACTGGAGACTCCACCATTTCCTATATCCAGACCCTGGAGACTCACATCAGGACTCTGGAGCTTCGAGTTCGTGCTGATACGAAGACAATCAATAATCTGATGAACCGCGAGATTGACCTTGAAGCTGACTTACGGGAAGCCGAGTACGAGCATGAGTATGAGGTGAAGGATTTCTTAGAGAGGATCGACAAGCTGAACACTCGCATCGCCACTCTGGAGGAACAGATGGACATGGGTGAAAATCTTCATCCTGAGGGAGACTTGGCTCCTTTCATCAGCGACGATGATGACTATGAGGAGAGCACCACTGGAGGAGACTCAGTCACCATGTACTTCTGAGGAAAAACTTTAGTTATGCCCTCCATGTACCTTTTATTTTTCAACGTTAAAAGCGTAGGTCGATGCTTAGTTGTTTGAGATTTGTATTCCCGATGTTTGACATTGATTGAATAAATGAATGAGTGTTTGGTGTGATATGTTTGTTGCATTGCATATGGGTAGTGAATTTCTCCTTTTAGGCCCTTGTTCTATTCTAAATCTCACCCCTCTGAAAACAGCAATATGCCTCCATGACGTGAGACCGACTTCACCTTCCCGCCGGAACTCACGCAACTCCTTCAACAGCAGAATGCACTGATGCAGATATTGATCCAGAATCAGACCAACAACCAGAACAACAACAACCACCAACATCCACCCCAGACTGACAATCTCACCCGTTTTCTGAGGTTGAACCCTCCAACTTTCTCCAGCAGCACTGAGCCAATTGTGGCAGATGACTGGCTCCGTAAGATGGAGAGAGAACTTGTCACCGCTGGATGTACTGATGCTGAGAAGGTGCGATTTTCCGCACATCAACTGGAAGGACCAGCAGCTTCATGGTGGGAGAACTACACCACCACATATCATATTGCTGATGTAACTTGGGAGCAGTTCCAGCAAGCTTTCCGCACCGCACATGTTTCAGCTGGAGCCATGAGTCTGAAGAAGCGCGAGTTTTGCAACTTGCGCCAGGGTAATCGCTCCGTGGCCCAATATGTGGAAGAGTTCAGCATGTTGGCCCGTTATGCACCAGGAGACGTGGCCGATGATGCGGCCAAGCAAGAGAAATTTCTGGAAGGACTCAACGATGAGTTGAGCATGCAGCTGGTAGTGGCTACTTTCAACAACTACCAAGAGCTGGTGGATAAGGCCCTCATTTTGGAAGGTAAACAACAGCAGATTGAGAACCGCAAGCGGAAGTACACTCAGGGGAAGTTCAACTCTAGAGCTCATCAGAAGCTTCGCTACTCCCCGTACTCAGGGAATACCGGATCAGGAAACAGTAAGTTTGGAAAGCACACTCATGCTGTGCACAACCATGGAGGCCACCATCATGGAGGAAATGGGAACAACCGTCCCAACCATGGTAACTTCAAGAGTGACAATGGGAATGGAACAACAACCAGCACCGTCACGCTACTGCTTAGAAGGATCTGAGTCACATTACCTGTTTCAAGTGTCAGAAGACAGGGCACTATGCTACCGAGTGTCCCCAGAGCAAGCAAGGCAATGGAAACGGCAACAACAACGGCAATGCAGCAGTTAAGAAGCCCAATCCATTTCCCCGTGCTCAAGTGAACCTCATTGATGTGGAAGAAGTCTATGATCAACCCGAGACTGTGGTTGGTAAGTTTTTATTGCATTCACGTCCTGTTACAGTACATTTTGATTCCGGTGCAACTCATTCATTCATATCAAGGGTAGTTGTGGAAAAATATGGTTTACCCACCAAAACCCTTAGCTAGCCTATTCAGGTCAGTTCCCCAGGAGGTATGATGATGGTAGGGACAGGATGCCATGCCTTGAAACTCAATATAGGAAACCATGTTTTTCCCACCGACCTCATCATCTTAGAATCCCAGGGATTGGATGTAATCCTAGGCATGGATTGGATGACCAAGTATGAAGGAAATCTTGATTGCCTCAGCAAGTCTATTTCACTCACCACCCCGGAGAACAAGAGGATTAAGTATGTATCCCGACGCACACGTATGAGTGCTCGGTTAAATGCCCTCACAGGAGTTGTTCAGGAGGAAGTACCTGTGGTAAAAGATTTTCTGGATGTATTTCCGGAAGAATTACCAGGCATGCCACCAGATAGGGAGATTGAGTTCCTAATAGAGTTACAGCCAGGGACAGCACCAATTTCCACGAGACCCTATCGGATGCCCGCAAATGATCTGTTGGAAATCAAGAAGCAAATTAAGGAGTTATTGGACAAAGGTTATATACGCCCAAGTTCTTCACCTTGGGGAGCCCTAGTTCTTTTGGTGGAGAAGAAGGATAAAACCTTGAGAATGGTAGTCGATTATCGTGCCTTGAACGAGGTGACTATCAAGAACAAGTACCCTCTGCCAATGATTAATGACTTGTTTGATCAGCTAGTAGGCGCCAAAGTATTCTCTAAGATCGATCTTCGATCAGGGTATCACCAACTGAAGATTCGTGAACAGGATATACCCAAAACAGCTTTCACCACAAGGTATGGTTTGTATGAGTATACTGTCATGTCCTTTGGTTTGACTAATGCTCCTACCTACTTCATGAATTTGATGAACAAAGTATTCATGGAATACCTAGACAAGTTTGTTGTGGTGTTCATCGATGACATTCTGATATTCTCCAAGAACGAGGAAGAGCATAAGGAACATCTGCGTTTAGTTCTAGAGAAGCTAAGAGAGCACCAGCTATATGCCAAGTTCAGCAAATGTGAATTTTGGTTGATGGAAGTCGGATTCCTTGGACATGTTATTTCCGGAGATGGAATAGCAGTGGACCCCGCTAAGGTTGAAGCCGTCACCGAGTGGAAGTCACCCACCTCAGTTAAGGAGATCCGCAGTTTCCTCGGACTTGCCGGATATTACCGGAGGTTCATTGAGAATTTCTCAAAGATTGCCAAGCCCATGACAGAGTTGTTGAAGAAAGAATCCAAGTATGTTTGGACTGAGGAATGTGAAGCCAGTTTCCAGGAGTTGAAGAAACGTTTGGTCACAGCCCCAGTGTTGATTTTGCCCAATATTCGGAAGGACTTGCAGGTTTATTGTGATGCTTCACGTCAAGGACTTGGAGGAGTACTCATGCAAGATGGAAAGGTTGTAGCTTATGGATCCAGACAACTACGACCTCATGAGTTGAATTATGCCACCCATGATTTGGAACTAGCAGACGTAGTGCACGCACTCAAGACCTGGAGACATTTTCTTATCAGAAATAGTTGTGATGTTTACACCGACCATAAGAGCCTGAAATATATTTTCACTCAGAAGGAGTTGAACCTCAGACAGAGGAGATGGTTAGAGTTAATCAAGGACTATAACATGAGATTACATTACCATCCAGGTAAGGCCAATGTTGTAGCCAATGCCTTGAGTCGGAAAACTTATGTAAACACCCTCACAGCGGGAGGATTACCCCAAGAGTTAGCCGATGATCTCAGAGAGCTCAAGCTAGAGATAGTTCCAAGAGGATACGTTGGTACACTAGAGATCCAGTCCACCTTGACCGAAAGAATTCGTGAAGCCCAGAAATCAGACAAGGAGATAGTTGAGATAAAGCAAAGAATGGAAGATGGTAAAGCTAAAGGTTTTCGTGAGGATGAACACGGAACTTTGTGGTTTGAGAACCGAATCTATGTGCCCAATGACCCAGAGCTCAGGAAGTTGATACTTCAGGAAGCCCATGATTCACCTTACTCGATACACCCAGGCAATACCAAGATGTATCTGGATTTAAAGGAAAGTTATTGGTGGATAGGTATGAAGAAAGATATTGCGGAACATGTTGCAATATGTGATGTTTGTCAGCGAGTAAAGTCTGAACATCAGAAACCAGCAGGGTTACTCCAACCTTTGCCAATACCCGAGTGGAAATGGGAAAAGCTTGGTATGGACTTTATCACAGGATTACCCAGGACCCGTTCAGGTTATGATTCCATCTGGGTAGTGGTAGATCGCTTGACCAAGGTAGCTCATTTCATTCCAGTGAAAACCACCTATACCAGTGCTAAGCTAGCCAAGATATATATGACCAGGATCGTATGTCTGCATGGAGTTACGAGGAGTATCGTGTCAGATAGAGGAACATAATTTACCTCAAAGTTTTGGCATCAGTTACATGAAACTTTGGGTACGAGGTTAGAGTTCAGTACAGCTTTTCATCCGCAGACCGATGGACAGACTGAGAGAGTCAACCAGATTCTGGAAGACATGTTGAGAGCTTGTGCGCTAGATTATGGATCTAGTTGGGATGACAACTTACCTTACGCAGAATTTTCGTACAACAACAGTTATCAGACCAGTCTGAAGATGGCCCCTTTCGAAGCTTTATACGGAAGGAGGTGTAGAACACCGTTGACATGGGATGGTGTTGGAGACCGACAACTTTTTGGTTCCGACCTTATCCAAGATTCTGAAGAGAAACTCAGGTTGATTCGCGATAGACTCAAGATAGCTCAGTCTTGACAGAAGAGTTATGCTGATAGCAAACGTAAAGAAGTAACGTATGAAGTGGGAGAACGAGCATATCTTCGTGTGTCCCCGCTTCAAGGAATCAAGAGGTTTGGTGTTAAAGGAAAGTTAGCACCCAGATTCATAGGCCCCTACAAAATTCTTGAACATCGAGGTGAAGTTGCATACAAACTGGAATTGCCGGAAGGATTATCCGAAGTTCATAATGTGTTCCACGTGTCCCAGCTGAAGAAATGTCATGCTGAGATGGCTGATATCCCTTTGAGAGATACAGTGCCCCTAGAGGCCATACAACTTGACAATGATCTGACCTACGAGGAGAAGCCTGTCAGAATCCTCGAGACAGCCAACAGAGTTACCCGCAGTAGGATCATCAAGTTCTGTAAGGTTTTGTGGAGTCATCACACTGAGGAAGACGCCACCTGGGAACGCGAAGAAGATCTTCGTAGAGACCACCCGCACCTATTTTCTAGCCAACCCGAATCTCGAGGGCGAGATTCATCTTAAGGTGGGTAGGTTTGTAACATCCCAAAATTCCATTTTGGAATGTTATGATATAGCTATGCATCTATCCTCATCATTTCTTGAATGTATGTGTTTGTTGAAATGCCTTCTCTAAATTTCTGAAAGTCCCTTCTACTTTTCCCTATGTTGCTTTCACCTATTGGAAATTTTGGTTAAATGTTCAAAATAAGAGGGGAGTAACATGACAATCCACACTAGGGACAAATTGGTGACCTATTTGAACAAAAATAACCAGGAGTTATTTTGAAAATATTTGCAAAAAGGGTTTAAAAACAATTAGGCAATTTCGGAAAATATTAATTTTTTAAAAGTATTCAAATGACAGAATAAAAATGTTCATTAAATAGAATTTATTATTCTGTTAATTTTGATATATAATACCCCTATATTTATAAACCGTTTGAATGCTTTAAAAGCTTTTGAATGTCTCTGGAAAATCATTAAAGGAAAAACGGTAACGGTTAGTATTAAACGGGCCGGCCGACGGCAGTTATTCGCGCATTTATTACCGACCGGCCGACCGACGCGCAACGGACACCTCCTCTCTCACTGACGCTGGACCCCACCCCGACCGACCGTTTCTCCCGCGCGGTCGCCCTCTTCCTCCCACACGCGCCGGACCTCGCCGGCAGTTTCACCCCACCCCGGATCTCTCTCCTCTCTTAACTCCCTCTCACACCCCGCACTCCTATATAATCCGGCCACTCCCCGCATCCATTTCCCCCCCGAGCCCCCTCTGTCCCTCACCTAGACGCGGCGCAATTCCTCGCCGGAATTCCCACCTCCACCGGAGCTCCCGTCGACCGTAGCCACCAATTTCGTCCACCGCTCGCCCCACCGTTGCCACCAGTCGACTCCGGAGACCCGTCGCCGTCGCCGGGACCATTTCGCTGCCACCCTCGACCACCGGAGCACCTCGCCATCGTCTTCTCCACTTCCGGACTCGCCGGAGATCCCTCGCCGGCGACCTCTTAACACTGTGAGCATCCCCACTCGTTCGATCTGGATCTGACGATCCAGATTAGAACGGATTTAAATCCGAACCGGTATCCTCTACCGACCGGTCGCCCGCCCGTAACCCTCGCGCGCACACCCCCTTAGCCACTCGCGTGCTGCCACGTAGCCCCCTGACCGTCGCAAATCATTTTTTCCTTTTCTGTTTTTGTTTTAATTAACAGAATGATTTCAAAATTTGTTTTAGCTATATCTTTTAATCTATTTAGTGTTTTGAGTTGATTCTTTTTGCAATAGCTCTAATTTTTCATGTAGTTTCACCCTGTACTTTTAAATTTCAAATTTGAAATATAAAATTTGAATTTAATCAAATTTTCTCAAAATCTTCAAATCTGAATAACTAGAGTTTGAAAATAGATTTTGATATGAATCTTTTTGCTACTGTTTGGTATTATTTAGGACTATCTTCATGTTTAGTTTGAGGATTTTCAGGATATATTTTATTAGTGTTTTAACCAAAAACAGAATCTGCCTAGTATTATAATATAGTTTTATATACTTAGTTTTAATTAGTTTAAATTTAGAATTTGGTTTTATTTGTTTATTAGGTTCTGTTAGTAAACATTTAGTGTTTTCACTCACTGTTAATAAAAATATAAATTTGCTTAGTTTAATTTTATTTAACATAGGAATCACAACTTCTTTTCAAATAGGCATAATTTGATTAAAACAACTAACTAGTAATAGTTTTGCTTTCAAACAAAGTTTTATATAATTTAATTCTGCTTTCTAAGACAGGTTTAATTGTAAATTATTTTCTGTTAAGAACATGTTTTGCTAATAAATAATAAGTTTAGTTTTTCATTCTTTTTGTTAGTATAACTATAGTTGATTCATATAGTGCTTATCAAAACTTTTATAAACTTTACTAAACTTTTCCCAACAAACTTAAATTGATTTTATTCTGTTTATTAATAAAATATTCTATTGTTTCCTTGCTGTCAACAATTGTTTTGTTATTTCAAAATAGTTTTATTATGTAGTAGTGTTGTATCAATCATCTCCTAGTAAGCAAAACTTTGTGTGTTTCACTTACTTGTGAATTGTGCATTGTTTTGTCTTGATTTTTTTACTAGTTCTTGGTTGGTGTTTGTGAGTTACAATATTTTGGTTGTATGCTTATTTTAGTGCTCTTGTTTTCTTTGTTAGATTATCCGGAGTGCGAAGCTTGTTACTTAGAGTCACTCACGTACGAAGATCATCAATCAGGCAAGTCACTTTGATCATGATTACCCATGTTATATATGCATTAGTTCTACCATCTCCCCAAATTGCATGCAAGATAGGTTAGTTGGAAACTTGGTTACATTGTAGTAGTATCATGTGGTAGGTACCCCCCTCAAACTCTTTGACACATTGGCCCCAGGAAACGTTGTTTTACTTTTTGCTATGCTATTAGTAGACGGGGTTGGTTGTGTGATTCATGAGAGTTGAGAGAGTTAATAATTTCAAGACCTACATAATGATCAAGATTTAAGACTCCGAGTTTTCAACATACCTCTGGGTGGATGATGGTTGAACGGCACCCTGGAGAAACCAGTGGATTTGCCTAGGTGATGCTGGAGATGGCCAGTATTCACGCGGAAAGGTCCACCCACGCACAAAGAGATGGATGGATGCTTTAAAACCCAAGGCTTAACTGCACAGCCACAAGTCATTATGGGCTCTGGCTTGGTTGGACATCGTGGGGACCCTGGACAGGCGGTGCTACGAGATGTAGAAGAACGGTAGGAAAGGATGGGCACCGTCAGAGTCGCAGGGAAACCCTTTGGAAGACCATGTTTTGGTCATCCGTTTCTCAAACACCCGGAAGTGCGAGAAATCAAATGGAGGCGACCAAATCTTGTGGGGAACGTGTGCAAAACTCTGCAGAGTACTCAAAACCTAATCGATTAGCCGTGTCCACGGTCATGGACGACTTGAGCCAAAGGAACTGAAACTTCCGGAACTCTCAACACAATTAATAATGAGGATGTGGGTATTAATAATTTGGGAATGAGAATTGGTTGGTGGAACCATCTCATTAATCAACCAACTTAGTAATATTTTTTCTTATCCCTCTCTTGATGTAGGAAAAATTGGCTTTACGCAAAAACTTACCACCCCACCTGCCATATATGCATATAGACTAGATGATTATCTTTTCACCCCTCTCTTGTGACTTTGCCGGCATATTCCATATGCTGACCTACATGGCTGCAACGTATCATGTTGCAGAGTACTTTTCCGACCAGGAGTGAGGACACGTTCTATGCTCAGTGAGATGCCCTTGGAGTCAGATGGACTCATCTACCTTCGACGCTTCCGCAAGATTTATATATTCTCATGAGTTGGCTTTTAGCCACTTTATTGTAAGTTTTATTGTAATAAAGGACTCGAAATGAGATTTCGATTAATATATTTGCTGTGTGATTTCCCTTTGATATATACATTGATGTACCGTGTGTGTACCAGCATGATCTTGGGATGGTACGGAAACACCGGAGACTTGACCTTTCAGGTCGGGTTGTTACAAGAACTCCCGAAACTTTCTTGGTTATGCAATCGGGTGTTGGGGATACAAGGAGGAAAATATCTCACACAACTAACAAGCCCTACACCCCAACTATATCCATCCTTCAACACATAACCAGAGGCTTCTAAACTCCATCTATCTTGGACCCACGAAAAGGCAACGATACTAAGAATGGCAGTACATTCAAACTCTCTCCACCAGTACTGGGGATGCCGGAGTCCTCTTGCCACTACTAGGATTGAAGCAATTTCGAACATTCTTCGTCCTGAGATACTAAGGAAACTGAACGATAATGATGTGTCAAGAATCCCTTGGAGCTCTACTCCTAGATAATAGGAGGCACCAAGTACAGAACTCCGTCACATCAGCATCATAGAGATTCCAAAATACCTGCGTGATCCTAAAAAATTGAGTGAGAAGAGGGTAGAATAAAAATTCCTAAGTCGTAATTCCTCACCAGAGCATAGAATAGAAGTAAAAATAATCCTACTCTCCGATATAACTAGACTCAAAATAGTTTTTCACTAGACTCGACTCGGCCAAGTTCGATCAATCAAGGGGGCTCCTAGGTTGGAACCTAGTTCTGATACCAACTTGTCATGCCCAAGATGCGATCTTATCCTTATTTTGGCACGAGGGCCTCGATAGGGATAGAAGCGCATCTCGTCGTGTTGCAAGAATGGATATCATTACAAGTACATGTATAGAAGAGAAAAGTATATGGAATTGGCTTACACTCGCCACGAGCTACATCAATATCACATCAATACAACAACATACTCAAACATCATACAGAAGAGCAGGGTCCGACTACGGACGAAATCAAACGATAAAATGACATACATCCTTGCTATCCCAGGCTGCCGCCTGGAACCCATCCTAGATCGATGAATAAGAAGAATAACTCCAAATCAAATCAAGCATCACGCTCACGTCAAATCATCGCATTACCTGTACCTACAACTATTGTGGTAGTAATATGTGAGCCATAGGGACTCGGCAATCTCATTTCCAAGGGTATCAAGACAATTAAAGTTTAATGGGTGAGGTATGGTTAAGTGGTTAGGCTGCAGCAAGCGACTAAGCATTTATTTGAGTGGCTAACTTACGAATACAAAAAGTAAAGTATGGTGGTCTACGCATAACGGACGTGAGCGAGTAATGATCACTAACTGATCCTAAACACCTACTTACGTCAAACATAACGCCACCGTGTCCTCTCTCGGATAAGGACTCACGAGAAGAGACAGTCACGGTTACGTACACAGTTGGTGTATTTTATTTGAGTTTACTTCAAGTTTGCTATGACCGGGTCTTAAACAAAGTTTCCAAGTTTGCCACATAACCGCGGGCACGGCTTTCCGAAATATTTAACCCTGTAGGGGTGCTCCAACTCGTCCATCACAAATTAACCAAACGCAGCGGGAATAACCTCGACCATGGATCTCATGATCTTCCTAGGAAATTCCATAGCAAATCCGCCACCTCGAGATAGCCCGAAGAAAAATCAGAATTCCTCACTCTCAAGACGTTTGAGAAAGGTAAAACAAATCCAGCAAGGCCGCCCGACGTGCCGACAATCACGATAGGAGCCACGTATCTCGTTCTCAGGGCACGGCAGATGAGCTACGCGTACAGTGGCCTGATAGAAATCTCCCGAGTTGCCCTGGGTTGGCCCCGCACAGTGCTCTATTTTGGACCAACACTCATGTGGAGCACTGGCCCAAGGGTTGATTAAATTATCCGCGGGTGCTGGTGGGTCCCTATGCAATTTTATTAGTTATTAGGCAAATGTAGTACCAATGTTGGGCCTTGCCAGACAAGCTTTATCCTAAAACGAAGATCAAGATGGTCCCCATAACAACCCTGAGTATGTTAGGAGCGCTCAGTTATGGAACATAATACCGGTTCACAAGTAACTAGGGAGGCAAGAGTGGAACAAAACACCGAGCAAAAGTCCAAGCCTTCCACCCTTCACCAAGTATATATGTGGATTAAATTAAATATCAATAATATTGTGATAACAAAAGAATGTCCATGTTGTCACATGGAAGCAATTGCACCTGCAGCTAGAAATACTATAAGAAGGTTGAGCAAGCGATAACGTAGCCAAACAAAGGTTTGCTGGGATGTGGAGGGGTTAGAGGATTTTCATGGCAATATTGGGAGGCTTGACAAACAAGTGGTATGTAGCATGCCATAGTGATAGAAAAACGAGACATCTAGCATTTCAATGATAGTAGTGGTATCTAGGGAAATGTGTCATCTTGCCTAAGATCCCGCTTGGAAGAAGAACGAGTCCATGAAGAAGACGACCCGTGAAGTAGATGAACGAATCCTCACACTTTGAATGCTTTCGGAACTCTATCGAGAAGGAACAATCCAGAAACAACAATCAACACACGATAACACCACAACATATGCCTGACATGATGCCCAAACCAATATGATGCATGTCTGGTTTAATTATGCAAGGCATGACATGGCAAGCACATCAAACAACTCCTACACATTAAGTGAAGCTCAATATGCAATGAGTTGCATATTGACGAAAATCCACGCTTGAATTATTTAGTCAGTCTCATTAGGTACTCATCAATATTAATTGTTGTTAAACATGGCGATAGGTGAAGCATGAACAACTATATCATCTAGGCATTTTAAATGAGACTGGAAGCAACATATAGCATTTCCGAAATGACCCCACATGCATATTATGAATTTGGTACAGATCTGTCCTAACACAATTTTATATTTATTAAACATGGAAATAAATTGTGGCATGATATTCTACATGTTTTTCTAGTCAAGTTATATATATAAAAAAATTGCGGCGGTTACATGAGCTACGGTTTATTAGTTATGAAATAAATCATTTTCACATGGAAAATACGCAAATCAATACAAAGAGCAAGGTTAAACATTTTTATCACATGTGAAAGTTGGATATTGTGAATCTACACGAAATTCCAGTCATTTTACATATATAAAGTTTTTCCATATGATGCACGGATGAAAAGTTATTAAATGCATGAGTTTAGGGGGTTTTCTACAATTTTATTATTTGCTGGCTAATTGACAAAATCTTTCACAGAAAAAAAAGGAAACGGGGCGAATTTGAAGCTGTCCCAACAGGACACATGGGCGCACGATGGCTACCCAGGGCACCGGGCGGGGCTTAGCGGGGGCTCACTAGAGGGCCACTCGGCCGGCAAGGCGACGCGGCTCATGCGCGGGGCGAGGTGGAGATGGGCCACGCGGCAGGACGGTTGGGCCTCGCGATGGGCGCGGCCCACGCGCTGGCGAGACTTGGTGCTAGCGAAGGGGCTCGGTCTCCTCCCTCTCGATCCAGAGTAGAGGCAGGGCCGGCGGCGGGGCTCACAACTGTGGGGTCGACGCTGGAGGGCACGGGAGGCTCGGGGCAGCCTGGGACGAGGGGATCCGGCCGGCAGGGCACCGGATCCGGCGACAGGAGGTACCCCGCGGCAAAGCTCCGGCGGTGAGGGAGCTTCGAGGCGGCACCCATGGCAGCTTAGGGCGCGGGAGGCAACATGGGCTCGCAATGGCGGTGGTTGGGCGTAGACAGGCTCCTAGATGGGATTGGCGGGCTCTGCGGCTGGTGGGAGGCTGCGGCGGCGCAGATTTCGAGGAGGAGAGTGGAGGATCCAGATTTGGAAGGTGAGGGGTCTATTTATAGTATTTATGGGCTAGGATTAGCAGTCTTTGTCCGTTTTCGGACCGTTCAATGTCCATCGGACTGCCCGGAAGTAGAGGGGGCTACGGTTATGCTACGGTGGCTGTGTAGATGGGCTATGAGGAGATGAGAGGGAGGTTTGCGGCCCGTGACATGAGGTTTTAAAACACCAAAAAACGTTTGACGAATTACCGATGATCGCACTGCTACGGTTGACCGTTCGGGTATCAAACGACCTCGGAATGCGACGAAATTTGGTAGGCGGTCTAGCTACACTATAATAAGACCGCATGCCAGGTTTCAACCCAATCCGAGATAGTTTTATACACGCCTCAAAAACAATATTTTTATCGATGTTGCAAGCACGTGCATGTGTGGTTGTTCTCGAAACGGTCGATGACACGAATGGAGAGAACAGGCAGCTACAAACGGATGCAAGTTTTCGAAAACAAGTGATGATGCTATGCAGATGGTGTGAATGATGCGATGATGAATGCGATGACCAAACGAAACACAGACGAGAATGGAACTAAAAGGGGAATCTTTTGGAGCGTAGGTCCCGGGCTGTTACAGAGGCATAGGAGCAGACTGACGACAAGGCACATCAAGGATATCAGGCCACCAATCGAAGGCCCCTGGTACAACCTCTCCTTTGTAAATTTTATATTTCATCGTCAAAATACTTGTAAACAGTCGCTTCAGAAATTTGAGTTATAAGAATTATTGAGCAAATAAAAGACCATTATACATGGCCCCTTCATTGTATCTTATGCTACAATACTTTGTTCTTCCCTCATCAACGCTTCTTGTCAAACTGATCGGCATACATTATGATGCAACCGGCTAATAGACCGGGGGATTGAATTTAAAATATCACCCTAAGCATCACTCTGACACAACTGATCGTGTGTTCGGCATCTTGGATTTTGCTTTATATGCATCGGATCTGAACTATGTATTGGGTCAATAGTTGGGTTGCATGGCTCCTGTGTTTGCCCTCTTACGTTCCGCTCGTTCGGCTAAAAGGGCAAAGGGACAACTACTACGATTGTGTTTCCAGCTCGCCTAGTCAAGCACCTCACAGGAGGAAGCCAAAAACTGACTGTCATAGTAAGCGAGAACTGGTCTGCAAATCCGAGCATAAGTGTCATACTAAAAATTCATTAGAGGTTATTCTGTGTCATTCGATGGGTTTCATACTCGTACAAACCTGTGATACTCGTACGAACATCACAAACCATTGGGGGGTAGTCATCAGTCCCCGCGTTCCGTTTTTACGCTCCTACGTCTAAGTGAAAGCGATAAAGCATCATAGTCCGATTGCCATGTCCCCCTCGCACTACCGACTTAGGGCACCAATACCTCGGCTAAGGGTCACAGTGCAGAGGCAAACACACCTCGTGTATTATCTACGTGGGGGCTAAAGCTGACGAATCACAACTTTCAGATTAAACGGACACACGGGAGTCACAATGAACGCAAAAACTCAAAATACATGATGAACCATGCAACATCATCATAAAGTGTTAAGAGTCTTCGGACATATTACAACGCGCTCATTCATAAAAAAATATCCTTCGTGCATTGAGCCTCTATCGCCCGAGAACCCTCCATGACTGCAGAGAAGTATCGGTCAGGGCACCTATACTCCTTTCCAGGGGGGCGAGGTACGGTGGCCATCTCGGTCGGATCGAGCCTCGGCAAGTACATCATGGTCCTTGCAAAGGCCATCCGAGCTCCCTCGATGCATGTAGAACGCTTTAGAGCGTCAATCCGAGGTGCAGCGTAGCTTAGCCTCCGCACCATGCCGAAGTAACTGCTCGGCAACGGCTCTTCAGGCCATAGCCAGATGCAGATGTCCTTCATGGGCGGTTCCGCCATCCTATGTAGCTCCATTAGTTGCGTCAGCTGCTCGATGAGAAGAGGAGAGCGCTCGGGGGCTTCAAACTATGCCCAAAAGAGCCGAGCTTCATCGCCTTCTTCTCGCAAAGCATAGAACTCGTTCACATCCGCTACACTCTTGTGGAGGTCCGAACAAGTGCCTGAGGAACGCCACACCTGGGTGAGCAATGCGAACCTGCTATCACCAAAGTCCCACTATAGTAAATATGGCTTACCATCTGTGATAGCTTTGGCCTGGTGGATTTGTTCTTCAAAGAACCGCCTATACACCCTCTCCTTTTGGAGCTTGGATTTCAGCATGGATAGCTTGGTGGCTTGATCCTTGCCTTTCTTCTCAAGGGCCTCGCACTTCGTGTTGGCATCCTTAAGCTCCTACCGAACCTCCTCTACCCAGGTTTCATGCTTAGCGCTTGCGGTTTTTAATGCAGAGAGTGTGGCTGTTGCTTCTTCGGTTGTTGCCTTCTCATTCGCGGCCTCATACTTCATCTTTCACAGATCGGCCTTGAGTTTCTCAACCTCCTTAGCCGAGGTTGTGTAAGCAATAAACATATAATTACACTGGGTCACCAATGTGGATAACTAATAATAGAAAGCCCAGATATTACAATTCGGCTTACCTTGCGCCTCATCGAACCTCTTGTTCAGGGTATCAAGCTCCTCGGAGCTCTTGAGATTCCGATTTAGCTCAGTAAGCTCCGTGGCATTAACGGCCGCGGTCGATGATGAGGCCTACAAACAATAAATATATATATATATCAATTTCTGTGTGTTCAAACCCCCGAACTGTCAAGATTATGAGCCTGTGCTCGGTCCTCTTAACGGTTGTTAGAACATTATGGGACGAATAATGTCTTGTGCATCGTTGGTTACTCATGAGTATTTGACCCCAAGGTGAGTTTTCTCTGAACTCACCTAGGGCTCGGGGGCTGCTATATATATAATGATAGCACAAACCTAATAAAATTAATTTTTGGGGAAAAGGGTATTATGTGGCTCAGCTTGAAGCCCGTCGAGAGACCATTGAAGGCCTCTTTCAGTTCGCTATCAACGGACCAAATGCCTTGCAAAACCACACCCATAAGAGTGCAGTGATCCTCGGAGATGGAGGCACTTGATAGAGCCTCCTACATGACCGGCCACACAGTCATTGATGGCACCGGTGGTGACCGGCCAGCCCGATCTTTGATCGGGGATTGAGCCGGTAGCTCCAGAGGCACAGTGCACTTCGGAGATGACCTTGGAGGGGACTGGACATTCCTTTGCCCTTCCTCCTCAGTGGCCAGGAGTTTCTCCTCCCCTTGGTCTTCGATGGCTGAGGCATTAACCTCGGCCATAACGTCATCACCCCCACCGCCTGTGTTCGACTCCAAAGGAGCTTGGCGGGATGACACCTCCACGGCATCCTTCGCGGCCACTAGAGGTGTGGGGTTCGACGCAGTCCCACTCTCTGCCAGCTCGGTGGGTGTAGACTCCCCATCCAATATTTGGTCTGTGGGGAGAACACATGGTGGGTTGCAGATCAAAAATGTGTTCTTACATTTAAAAACATTAAAAACCTTGCATAAATGACCCAGGGAGTCTTCGGATTCATACCTTCGAGCTGGGGGCTTGACCCTTAGGTTCCTTCGGGGAACCTTCTCAACGTCCTTGGGCTCGGCATCAAAGTCCGAGCTGTCGTCGGCCAGGATCGTGTCGATCGACACACCCTCTTTGGGGCGGGAGGAGGTACATCCTCCGCGGCGTCCGACGATGCCACCCTCTTTCTTGTAAGGGGGGAATCGCCTCCCCCCCGTCCTCATGCTCTTTCTTATGAGTAGACGAGGCATGGGTTTCCTCGGACATGGAGTCTGGCTGGTCCCTTATGCGGAGACCTTCTCTAGCTTTCTTCATCTCCTCCTTGTTCTCTGGCGCCGTGTAAGGCACCTCGACGAACATCGTCGTCAACCATTTCCGACCTGGGGTCGTCGTGCTGTGGGGCCAGGTAATCCATTTTGACAGCCTTGCTTAGCCACTTCTGTAAAAATAAGGGAAATTTTGTTCAGCTCTTTGTTAAACAACGGTGTCAGAGTATCGAAACAATATTATACCTGGGTAGGAGGGTTATCGGCGCTCAGGCCTGAGTCCTCCTCCTCGGCTGGCCAGCTCTTCCAGGGCTTGAATAAGGCCTTCCATGGTTTCTCGAAAGTAGTGTGGAAGAGTTGACGCATGGTAGGCTCGTCCACAAGCTCATAATCCCACATGGGGGAGGCCCGGTACTGGTAGGGAAGGAGACAGCGGAGGAACATGACCTGGACCACATTGACCAACTCGATCTTGGCCTTGATCATCGAGGAGGTACGCTTTTGTAGCGATCCCACATCTGCATCTGATCCCCAATTGAGGTCCTTCCTAAGCCACGAGGTTAATCTCGTGGGGGGTCCAGATCTAAACTCAGTAGGTGCCTCCCAGCCATCGTCCCTTGGCTCGTTGATGTAGAACCTTTCCTTCTACCAGACCTTCATTGTGTCAATGAAGGTGCTAGTCGGCCACTCGACGCGAGGGAGGTTGCTGATTACCACCCCTCCATAGTCCGCGTGCTCGCCCGCAACGGTCTTTGGCTTGATGTTGAAGACCTTGAGCCACAGGCCGAAGTGCGGTTTGACCCATAGGAAGGCTTCGCAAACAGTAATGAAGGCCAAAATATGCATGAATGAGTTTGGGGGGAGGTCGTGGAAGTCCAACCCGTATAAGAACATGAGGCCCCTGACAAAGGGGTTGAGTGGGAAGCTAAGTCCCCAGATAAAATGGAGGATGAACACCACCCTCTCGCCTGGCCTGGGGTGGGGACCACTTGGTTAGCCTCTACGGCGCGGTGGACAAGGTTGGTGGGGAGGTAGCCGGTGAGCTTTAAGTCTCGGATGTCCTTGTCGGTGATTGTGGAGGCCTCCTAGTTGCCCATGGAGCCAGAACCCGCCATGGCTAAGCTCGGAGGAGAAGTCGAGGAGGAACTAGATCTGGGCTCTTGAAGCTTAGGGAGATTGAGGAAGCACAGGATGTGAACGGGAAGCGTGAATAGGCCTTGGGGTTTTTTCCCTTTTTATGAGGCATGACACCGATTAGCCTCCCTTTACTGCGCCGCAAATCTCTCCGCTTCCCAAGTCGTGTGTGCCGTTATACACGCGTAAAGTAAGCTGAGATGTTAATCATATCCCGTGTGAAATGCACCACGATCTGTGCATTGGTGAGTCATGCCAATATAAAAACGGAATCGAATCGTGAATCAAGTTTTCATAACTGGTTCGGCGGTCGTGGTAGGCCACGACCCTTCGTCGGAAAGGCCGTTAGAAAACATTGTTTACACTTTGACGTTTGGCCTTCGGGAGTAAGCCACTCACGGTGTCCGGACGATTGTATGATCTGAACAAATTATGCGTCATTGGAAACCGAGCAAGTGTCAACCGATCATTAATGGAAAGAAGAACTCACCCCGCAAGCCAAAGACTCTGATCACATGGAGCTACCAGAGCTGAGACCCTTGGCATTGGGGGCTATTTTGGGGGCTACTGAGGGAGTCCTGGACTAAGGGGTCCTCGGGTCACTGGCCTATCTCCCAATAGGCCGGCTTGGTGGGTCGCTCTGTGACTATCGCAGGAAGGGCCAGATACATCGAGACCTCGTGTTCTAGAAGGAAGTCCCGAAGGCGTGTCATGCACTCCAAGTCAAGATGAGCAAATCGACAACTCCTTCCCCGGACGGAGACCTGTCATATGTAAACCCTAGGTACCCCCCCCGGTGTCTATATAAACTAGGAGGGTTTTAGATTGTAGGACAGAGAAACTCATCTAGGATTTTACCTATCTGATCTCAAGGTAGATCAACTCTGTAACCTTCATACCATCAATATAATCAAGCAGGACGTAGGGTTTTACCTCCATAGGAGGGCCCTGTTAGTGCATCTAGTGCCCCTTAGTGATTTTGGTGTATTGAAGACTTATAGGTTAAGGCACTAACGTGTTTGTGAGTGTACATAGGCTCTATAAGTCGATGAGGAGTTTGATATATCCGGAAATTATCGACCCCTAAAAATGTATGTCTTCAACTAAAGACTTTGTTGAACACTTTGTGAAGACTTTGGTGAAGACTTTGTGAAGACTTTGAAAATGAAGAAGTTTGTGTGACCTTGAAGATATGAACGAGGAATATGAAGCGTGAAGACTTTTGTTTTCATAGTTTCATTTCCTTTATTTGAGTCATAGGAAACATCATACTTTTAAAGGGGCTGAGGTAATACTAAGGAAAATTTCCAACTAATGCTCAACTCCAAAATCCTCAACCTATACAATCCTTCAAGTGAAGCCTTTGGAAATCTCTTACAGTTCAGTCAAGTTCTTCAGTGACAGAGATGAAGTTCTACTGGTGTCCGAGGAAATTGATCTGACTGAGGAGTGAGGATTTCGCCAGTACGAATTGCCTACAAGTGAGGAACATGATATGTCTAAGGACTTTCATAGTTCGAAAATCCGACCGTTGATGTGCTTAGTGCCAGCTGTCCCCAATCACAAATATCCACATAACGGTCATATCATTGGGGGCATTTATGTCATATCATGTCAGGTTGCACCCTGGCTATAAATAGCCACCCCCACAACCACTAGTTGGTTGGCTGCTCCGAGAGAGAACTGACACTTGTCATTTGAGAACAACCCATCCTCCGAGGACTTTGAGTGAAAATCATCAATGAGGAAAAACCCACAACCAAACCACCAAACCCAAAGTGATTGAGCATCACTGAAGAAATTCTTGTGTGGAACCGACGCTTGTTACCTTTAAGGATTGTGCATCCTCCAGACGGTTAGGCGTCATGGTCTAGTGCTCCTGGAGTCAATTGGGGATCACAAAGTGACCTTGGTCTAGAGCATCCAGTAGAAAATTGTGGATCACCGGGTGACTAGTTTGTGAGGGTTTTGGAAGTCTACCCTGAAGACTTACCACGAGTGTTGGGCGAGGACTGTGTGACCTCACCTCAAGGAGAATACGGTAAGGATTGTGTGTCCTCTGGTTTAAATACTAGGCCGCTCCAAACCAGATGTACGACTGTCACAGCAGTTGGAACTGGGTCATCAAATCATTGTCTTCATCAAGCTACCTAGTTCTATTTCCTCAACCCTTACATTTCCTCGTATAACTGTTGATGAAATTGAACTTTACTATTTGAGGAATTTGACTGAAGACTTTCACAATTCCTCACCTCAAATTCTTCAAGTTACCTTGTTCCTCACCTGCTTATCCTGTATCACACTACTTGTAATCTATGCATGTTTCATTTCATCATGATGACTATGTTGTCACTATGTTCCTCATGCACTTGAGTACTTATTCCGCTGCTAGGTAATCATCACATTTCAAATTCCTCAAAGTTGAAATTCCTCAAGTGATGAATTTGTAAAGAACGCCTATTCGCCCCCCTCTAGTCGATATAGCGCACTTTCAATTGGTATTAGAGCAGGTACTCCCTCGCTCTGTGTGATTTTGGTTTAACCACCTCGGTTCTAGTTATGTCGACTGCAGGTATGATCAAGGTTTCTGCAGGGTGTCCTACCTTCGATGGGACAGACTACCCCTACTGGAAGAACAAGATGCGTATGCACCTTGAAGCTATTGACAATGATCTCTGATACGTTGTGGAAAATGGTGTGCCCTTTGTCACTCCCACTATTACTACAGCTGATGTGAAGAGATTCAAGCAACTCGATTCTCAAGCGAAGAATATCATCTGTGGCCATCTAAGCAAAGGTCAGTATGGCAGAGTGAGTGTTTTGGAGACTGCTAAGCTTATCTAGAATAGGGTGTCCAAAGTCAACGAAGGTGTATCCACTCAACATGACTCTCATGTTGATGTTCTTTGCAATCTCTTCAACCGCTTCAACAGACTTGACAATGAAAATGTTCAGCAAACTTTTGATAACTCACTGATATCTCCAGTGAGCTTCAAGCACTGGGTGCCACCGATATCACTGACCATGAAGTAGTGAAGAAACTGATAAGATCTCTTGACTCCTCATTCCATACTCTGGCATTGATGAATCAAGAACGTGGAGACTACAAAGCACTTGATCCTGCTGACATTCTTGAGAGACTCAATACTCATGAATTTCAACAAGCTGAGAAGAGAGACCTCTACGGGTCAAGCTATGGATGATCTCGTGCTCTAAAGGCAAAAGCAATTTCCTCATCTGAAGAAGAAGATTCTGACAGCAGCCTTGGTGATCCTGAAGAACTAAGTCAGGAACTAGCAATGCTTGTGAGGAAATTCCAGAAGTTCTCAAGGAGAGGTGGATTTGGAAAGTCATCAAAAAGTGGCTTGAGGAAATCAGATTCCTCAGAAGACTACAAGAAAAGAACTTGTCATCGTTGCAAGAAGCCTGGTCACTTTATCTCTGACTGTCCTCTCTGGGAAAAAGACTCAAAGAAGAAGAAGAAATACAAGGATGATAGTTCTAATAACTCGAAGAAAAAGAAGAAATCTTCAAAGTCCTCACCTGCAAAGTCCTCATGTTCAAAATCCTCAAAGCACAAGAAGAATGGTTCTAGAAAGGCATGAGCATTCATCGGCAAGGAAATGGATTCTGAGGAAGAATCTAAAGAATATGAAGAAGAGGAAGAATCTGAAGAGGAATCAAAATTTGGTGTCGCTAGCCTTGCTCTCGCTACTGCTTTCGTTAGCAAGTCCATCTTCAACGATGAAGAATATGACTACTCCAATAACTCTAACATCGGCAATGATGATTATGGTCCCACCTATTGCTTCATGGCAAAAGGCTCAAAGGTACACAAACATCATTCTTCATCTGAATCAAGTGAAGGTGAATCTGATGAATATGTGAAACCTAGCTATGCTAAACTTGTTAAAATTGCCACTAAGCAACAAAGTGCACTTGAAAAGCTTCAGAAAATGCTAGACAAAAGCGATGATCTGTTGCACTATGAAGTGGATCGGACTCAAACTCTGTGACGATCTCAAAAGTCTTCAGACAAAGTATGATAACTTTCAGAGTCATCAGAACGACCTCTTAGCCAATCATGAGAACCTTTCTTATGAATTTCTTCAAAGAAAGCAAGATCTTGAGAAACTGAGGGTGTCACATGAGGATCTCCAAAGGGAAAACGATTCCTTACTGGCTCAATAGATCAGTACCCCTCAGGAAGAATTTGTTCCACCTTGTTTGAAATGCATCGAACATGAAACTGCTAATTTTTCACCTGAATGTTCAAATACTTCTATTGCTGCAAATTCTTCAACTATTCCCGTGGTCTCAAATTCCTCATCTAAGAATACCACAAGTATCACTGATGACAATGTAGGGTTGAAGGAATTGTATGTGACAGGCATGTACAAAAGTCTCAAAGGGCATCAAACCCTTTGCGATGTCCTCAAAAAGCAGATTCTGAACAGGAACCCTAGGAAAGAGGGTATTGCCTTTGTGAGGAAACTCAACGCCGATGGATCCTACTAGAGACCTGAGCAGTACCCCAAAACCTCATGGGTTGCTGCAAAAGGACCTCTTGTAGATCCATCCACTTTATCTGGCTTTACGTGTGAAACTTCATATTCCTCTGATGAGTCACTTGACTCCAACTACGAATTCTTCAAAAATTATAAAGGTGAAGTATTTGCTAGATTTGTTGGAACTAACTATAGGAACGGTTCTCCTATGAAGAAAAACTGGGTTCCCAAGAGATACCTTCAAAATCTTCAAGTGAATGTCCTCACGACACCACTCATGAAGAATAGGAACCCCAGATCAAATTCCTCATATGGACCAAAGTCCTCACTTGAACCAAATTCCTCAAATGGTCAAAATTATCATCCTCGTACTAATGCCTCTGTTTCGCAGGGAAAACCTAAGAGTTATGAATATGTGCATTATTCTTCAAACCATTATGTTCATAAATCCTCGAAGAATTTCTCTGCTTATTCATTTGAGTACTCTAACCCTCGCCCTGTGAAACGAAGCGCACATGCTTCTATGCCTCCCTTCTCATATGGTGCTCGCAGAATGATGAACTCTTTGCCACCCCTCCAGATGTGGGTGGTGAAGAAATTGAACTAACATCTTATGCAGGGTCAGGTCTCCAGATGAACATCTGATGAATTTGTTGGAGACCTGAGGAAATGCTTGAAAGGATGTAAGCTAACTATGCAGAAATGAATTCCTCATTTCTCTCGTCCTCACACTACTTGCTTACTATCTTGTCTGATGAAATTGATGTCATATTCTTCACTTTGAAGCATATGAGTTCGTAAGTTGTACTAATTCATTGCAGGATGATACTCCAAAAGCTACTGAGTGGGTCCTCGATAGTGGATGCACAAACCACATGACTGGTGACAAGAATCTACTGATGAATTTGCCACTCACTCCATCTCCTCTGAAGCATATCACCTACGCAGACAAAGGAAAAAGTAAGGTATTGGGACTTGGTAAGGTTGCTATCTCAAAGGACCGAACCATGGATAAGGTGATGCTTGTTGAATCCCTTGGGTTCAACCTTATGTCTGTCTCAATGCTTTGTGATCTTGATATGATCGTCGTACTTGGAAAATATCATTGTGTTCTCATCATGGAATCTGACAATTCCAAAGTCTTCGAAGGAGTTAGGAGAGGAGACTTGTAAATTGTTGATTTCTCTACAGGTCCTCAACCTGCCACATGCTTACTTGCAAAGTCTTTAGAAGGCTGGATATGGCATCGACGACCTGGACATGCGGGCATGAGGAACTTACACACGCTAGTGAAGAAAAAGCATGTCATTGGCATCGAGGGTGTCAAATTCCTCAAGGACCACCTCTATGGTGCATGTGAATCTGGGAAGATGACCATATCAAAGCATCCCTCGAAGACAATCATGACCACGACTCGACCCTTTGAATTGCTTCACATGGATATCTTTGGCCCCACTCATTACTCCATACTAACAAACACTTCAAGTTTGTATGGCTTTGTCATTGTTGATGATTACTCTCGTTACACTTGGGTGCATATTATTCTGTACAAAAATGAAGTGCAGGATGTCTTCAGGCGATTTGCTTCAAGGGCCTCCACCAACTTCGTCGTCAAGATCAAGCATATTAGGAGTGATAATGGGAATGAATTCAAGAACACTAATCTTGATGAATATCTTGACGAACTTGGTATTACTCATGAGTTATCTTCCCCTTATACTCCTCAACAGAATGGCATCATGGAGCGCAAGAACAGGACTCTAGTTGAGATGGCTCGCACCATGCTTGATGAATACAAGACTCCTCGTCGCTTCTGGCCTGAGGCAATTGATACTGCTTGCCACATCATCAACAAGGTACATCTTCACAAATTCTTCAAGAAGACTTCATATGAACTTATGACTGGCAAGAAACCCAATGTAAGTTATCTCAAAGTCTTTGGCGCAAAATGTTGGATCAGAAATCCTCACCCCAGTTCTAAGTTTGCACAGAAAGCACATGAAGGTTTTATGCTTGGTTAAGGAAAGGACTCGCACACCTATAAAGTCTTCAACACCTACCATCACAAGGTTATTGAAACTGTAGATGTCCAGTTCGATGAAACTAATGGCTCGCAAAGAGAGCACCTGCCTTCTATGTTAGATGAACAGTCTCCAGAGGAATCCATCAAGTTGAAGGCAAATGAAGATATAATACCCACTGAGGAAGTCATTCCAACGAATGAAGACTTTCATGTTGATACACCTGAAGAAAATGATGCTGAAGGAAGTCCTGAGCCACATCAACCTGCTCATCCTAGAGTTGCAAATGAAGTACAGATTGACAAAATCATCGATGACATCAATGCACCAGGTCCCCTCACTCGCTCAAAAGCTTCACATTTAACTAACTTTTGTGGGCACTTTGCCTTTGTCTCTATCATAGATCCCACCAAAGTTGATGAAGCATTCAAGGAGCCTGAGTGGATTCAAGCTATGCAAGAGGAATTGCATCAGTTCAAGCTCAACAACGTGTGGGAACTTGTCAAGGGGCCAGATCCTCACAAACATAACATCATAGGTACCAAGTGGAACTACCGCAACAAGCCAGATGAAAATGGCCTTGCGGTGAGGAATAAGGCTCGTCTTGTAGCTCAAGGCTACACATAGGTTGAAGGAATTGACTTTGATGAAACATTCGCACCTGTTGCTAGACTTGAAGCTATTCAGATATTGCTTGCTTATGCTAACCATCATAATATCATATTATATCAAATGGATGTGAAAAGTGCATTCCTCAATGGTAAGCTTGAGGAAGAAGTATATGTTGCTCAACCCCCAGGTTTTGAAGACCCTAAGCATCCTGACAAAGTCTTTAGACTCAACAAGGCCCTCTATGGCCTCAAGCAGGCCCGTCGGGCGTGGTACGACACTCTAAAGGAATTCCTCATGAAGAAAGGCTTCAAACCCGGTTCACTCGACCCCACTCTTTTCACAAAATCCTATGACAATGAACTGTTCATACGCCAAACATACGTAGACGATATTATCTTTGGTTGTACTGACAAACGTTACAGTGATGAATTTTCCTATATGATGAGTGAACAATATCAAATGTGTATGATGGGAGAGTTGAAATTCTTCTTAGGTCTTCAAATTTGTCAACAAGACAATGGCATCTTCATCTCCCAAGAGAAGTACCTCAAGGATGTTCTGAGGAAATTCAACATGCAAGATTGCAAAGGCGTCAAAACTCCAATGCCTTCAAAAGGCCACCTCTGCACTGATGAAAATGGTAAAGATTTCGATCAGAAGGTATACCGCTTCATGATTGGCTCATTATCGTATCTATGTGCATCTAGGCCTGATATTATGTTGAGTGTTTGCATGTGTGCCTAATTCCAAGCAACTCCGAAGGAATCACACCATAAGGTTGTGAAACATATTCTTCGATACTTAGCTCACACACCAACACTTGGATTATGGTATACCAAGGGCTCAAATCTTCACCCCGTCGGATACTCTGATGCTGACTATGCTGGAGATCGTGTGGATCCCAAGTCAACCTCAGGCACATGTCATTTCCTCAGACAATCATTAGTCTGCTGGTCCTCAAAGAAGCAGAACTGCGTGTCACTCTCTACTGCTGAAGCTGACTACATCGTTGCTGGCTCATGTTGTGCTCAGTTACTATGGATGAAGCAAACCCTCAAGGACTACGGCATCAATTTGAAGAATGTGCCTCTCTACTATGACAATGAGAGTGCCATCAAGATTGCATACAACCCAGTTCAGCACTCCAAGACCAAGCACATCCAGATTCGTTATCACTTTCTTCGAGATCATGTACTCAAGGCTGACATCTCCATTGACCACATCCCCACTGAAGAACAACTAGTCGATATCTTCACCAAGCCCTTGGATGAAAAGAGATTTTGCAAGTTGCGGTGTGAGCTAAATATCTTAGAACCTTCGAATGTTCTTTGAAGAAGGACACACATCCTAACACTTATGCAAAATTGATGACTTTGATGTGCAACACACGAAGTAACGTTTTTCTTCAATCAATGAAGAATAACCCTCTAAGTGTGAAGAAATTAATGAAGAATTTGATTCTCAGAACCCTACGACAATTGTACGCGGTGTCTGAAATCATCATTCTTATATGGTGGGTCACGCCACCAACCAAAGTTGAAATTCTTCATTGAGTTTTTCATGATTTTTGCAAATTATCAAATTCCTCAAATTTGCAAATTCCTCAAGTTTTCAAATTCCTCAACTTTTCAAATTCTTCAAACTTTGAAACTCATGTTCTTCATTGACTATATATATATATATGAGTTTTAAATGTCTTCAATAGCATTCACTTATTGCTAATTCTTCAAGTTGATTTTCATCTAAGTGAATGTGATCAGACCCTTTCCCCCTCTATGCTAAACTCAACCCAGTTTGTTCAAAAATTCTTCATATGCGTTCTACTTTGAAACTCGTTCAAAGTCTTCACTGTGTTCTTCACAGCTGAAGAATTTGCGAACGGAAACTTTGAAATTTTCACTATCAAAATTTTCAGCGGTTCCCGCTCAAACGGTTCCGATTCCCACGACTGGATAACCCACAATCCCCCATAATCTCCACTACTCAGAACATGGGTGACACCTGTCGCATGGAGAGCAAGGGTTAGGAGCAATCTTGTCCAAAATCTTTGGGCAGATTGGTTTTCATTCCCTCTATAAATACCCCCCCCCCTTCAATTGTGCTCGATTACTCCTCATCTCATCCCTCTCCCGAGCTCCAACATAGCGCCGCCGCTAAAGTCATTGTCGCCGGTGAGGAAGAGCTTCACTGCCTCAACCTCGTCGTCGTCGTACTCGCATCGATCGCAGAAGTCCTCATCTCGCCGCCGTTGTAGCTGTCTCCCTCTACCAAGCTAGGGCGTGGGAGATTTGAACAGACGAACTTCCCAATCTCATCTCTTGTTCGTCGTGTTCTTCATCAGGGTAAATAAAATTTATTTTTACTACCCTTGTTTGATCCTCAAATGCTCTTCATATTCCTCAAAAGGTGTTTATTCTTTATGAACCTTATTCTAAAAGCACCTTACATCTTCACATACTTGATGTTTATTCCCTAAGTAATGATTTTCTTCAAGATTCCTCAATTGTGTGAACCCTCAAAATTTGCACAACTCTGGAACGTGAGACAAAGAACAGTTAGTGAAATTCCTCAAGACACCCATGGTCAAATTCCTCTCATCTGTTTTATTTAAAAATTTCTAAGAACGCATATGACCTCTTCAAATTCCTCGCACCTATACTCTGTTCACAGGTACAACATGTCCGCTGATGAATCACTAGGTTCTCATCAACTTAACTCATTTGCAATGCTCCTTGAGGAAAAATTGTGTACTTCTTTAGAGTCCTCAAGAATTCATATTCCTCAAGTGAAGAAAATGGCTGACGGAAAGAAACCTCAGAAAGGTGGAAAGAAGCCAGATGTGCACACTGCCTTTGAGATCCCAGATGACGTGTATGAGGAATACTGCACACCCGATGAAGAAACTCATGGCAAAGAAACGACCAAGCAGAGAAAAATTTGTCTGCAGAAAATTGAGAGGAGATGGGCAAGGGAATGGAAGGAGTATCGTTATTGAACTCCAAAATACATGATGAAATTTGTCGTAAAACCTCCTTGCAACAGGCCTCCCCTTTCTCCCAATCAAATTACTGATGCCGCTAGCATCAAGACTAGTGTGGACTTTCCTCACATGTGGGAGAAGCAGCAAGCCAAGCTGGCGAAGAAAGCCAAACAGGCAGTGAAGAAATTCAATGAAGATTCCGCTACTGCTGCCTCTGTCGGAGCCTTTGCAAGTGCTCCGAAGAAACTCATGAGGAAGAAATTTGCATTGAAGACAAGTTCTTCAACCTCAAAACCTTCACAGCAGATCCCTCAAGGTCAAAGGCCTCGGCCTACAAAGTCTTCAGCTGCTGGAACGGTTGCTTCTTTGTCTTCTGCGACATCTTCAACTAGCTCTTCTATGTTGAAGCTGAACAAAACTGCTGGACGAGGTCAAAGACCAAGTCCTTACTCAAGCAAGGCTATGGTGACCATACCCTCAGGTTCTGAGGATGATGATGATGATGATGAAGCTGATGATGAGGAATTGGAAGAAATCATCAAGCACACTCAGCAAAAGGCTACTATAGCAAAGGGCAGCTTTGTTCCTCTCATGCTGGATCCCAAGATGATCCTCAACTTCATCGATATATGGCATGAAGACCCAAGCACCCCACTTTGTTCACTAAATCTACCTCTTGGAGTGGATCATGTCCTCACCCACTTCATCTCTGAAGAAAAATGGAAGAGAGAGCAAGCTCTGAGAGCTAAGAGGAACAGGGTTCACAAGGAAAAGTTTCTGAGAGACCATGTGATGAATTTGACCCCAAATCATCTCATCACTGTTCAGTATGAAATTCGCACACTCTCTGAGGATCAAGAGAGATATGATGCTGAATGGAAGGGCACCAAGGTGAGATTCGTCAGGGCTGCTCAAGATGCAGTGAAGGATCACAACACTAGGGTTGCTGCTCAATTGCAACCACAAAATCCTCAGGCTAATGAACTTCCTCAGCCTGATGAAACCGCTGATGGAAATGCTTCTGCACCAAAAGTGACTGCCAGTGCTGCTGAGGAAACTCAAACCACTGATGATCATGCCAGGACAACCACCACTGTTGTGCCTCAAGAAATTGAAAGGCCAGCTGAAGCTTTTGTTGCGCCTGAAGAAACTGGACACACCAGGGCGGCTGCATCAGTCGTTCCTGAAGAAACCGACACTGTTGAGGAAAAGACTCTCAAGAGAAAAGCATCACATTAAGAAACCTCAGGCATGAAGAAGTTGAAGACTATGCCAAGTTCTTCAACTGGACCTATTGATGCTACACCAATTTCCTCAGCACCTGCCTACGAAATTGTACCATTTGGGGTGGAATATGTCATCCCAGATGGATGAAGATCAGTCTGCTGCTTTGACAGAGCAGATTGATGAAGAAATTGAAGTTGAAGAGATTGCTTCAACTCCAAAGGTATCATCGCCCCAGCCTCAGTTCACAGCTGAAGAGGCTGGAGTTGAAGAAATTGATGAGGACGTAGACATTGGCAATACAACGCCTGTCATCAATGATGAATATTGGGAATCAGCACACCCAAATTCACAAATGACTACTCGTCTGACACAGATTTCTCAATCGCCTGCTCCGATTGATGAAATACATGAAGAATCTGCCAATCTGAACACCCAATCACTGAAGAAATTCTAGCTGCAACGGCTGATGATCTTGAGACTCCCGCCGCAACTGAGGAACCAGCTCTCCATATCGTTCTGTGTGAAGGTGTTCCTCACATGCCAAAGGACATTAAGGGGCGCTTCAAGCCAAATCTTCAACCGAAGCCAAGAATGCCATTCAAAGGCTCAGTACGCCCCAAATTCCTCAAGAGAAATTTCTTCAATGAACGTATGTTCTTCACTGGTCCAAATCCCTATGACTTTGCAAGGGCCAATCGCAACAAATTCTGGACGGCAACATAGCTCATCTACTATGCAACAGTTCTTTTTGAGAAGAAGAAAGTCTTCGAGCACCACCAAATTCCTCATGCTGACATGGAAACCCTTCCATCATTCACACCGGTGCTCCGGGTTCTTCATGATGTAGGCATTCTCCCATTCTGCGTCGACATCTGCGACTGTAATGAAGAACTCATTCTTCAGTTCTATGCCACATTGCATATCAGCGGAAATGGTTTAGACATCAACTTCTGGATATTGGAGTGGATGACAGGATCAATACACTTCACTGCTCAAGCTTCTGAATTGCTTCAGTGTGTACCAGTTCCAATTCCCTCGGATGAAGCTTGCAAACTGTTTGATGAGCCTGCACTTCCAAATCAGCTGATGCAAGTGTTGATGAAGACATTGCCTCCTAGAAAGCCTCAACGAAAAACCTTCCTTGTGAAGGATCTGCTACATGAGCCCAGGACTGTCTACCGTATACTCACAAATACGCTATGTCCTCAGAAGGGCCACAATTCTGAAGAAGAAGAAGTGGAAGGAGTCATGAAGAATATGCTCTTCAACATCATTCATGGGATTCCCATTGACTTGCACGACTTCTTCATGAGGACTTTGGCCAGTGCTACTTTAGCTCCATTTGAACAGAATCCCTATGTGCCTTGGATAATGAAATTCATCAGGGCAAAGTCCTTAGTTCCCTTCAAGGCTGATTTCTAGAACCACTTTGGGTTCCTGCCTCCAATTAAAGTCATCAAGAGCACAATTGCCTCAGTTGAAGGAAAAGGCAAGGCTGTCATTGATGAAGGCACTCGTCCATTGGATGGACAGTTTCGCAAAGCCGCTTCCTTCTCCACCAATGATGACACTGCCACCCAAGACACCGATGCAAAGGCCTCAGCTGACAAACCTCAAGAGTCTGCCCCTCGAGTGATGACTGATCACGAGCTTCTAATAAGTCTTCATCAGAAGGTCGATCGCAATCACAAGTGGGTGAAGCGTCTACTTGGATACATTGTGTAGAACATGATTGTGACGCAGAACACCGTGAAGAGGAATCACTACTATGCGCGTGAAAACCTCAACCGCTCTTGGGCCGTACTGTCTCACCTCATGTCTTCTGAAGAACTGGATGAGCTGGATCTTGAGGAACATCCTGACTGGGCTTGTCGACCTCAGAAGAAATTCAAGAAAGTTCAAGTTCCTCTGATGGTCACAAGTTCATTTTATTCATCTCGAGAGCGCAATGACGATGAAGACATTGACGACACTACAGCAGGCCCTGCATCGATAGACGACCCCAACAACGCTGGCGCTCCTTCCTCACCAACACGATGAAATTCTTCAAAGGGGCGTTAGTCCTCACTTTTTTGTCCCTTTTGGTCTTTGATAACAAAGGGGGAGAAAAGTTGAGTTAGTCTTCAAGCGGGTCTCTATGTATGGGCTATTTTTGTGTAAGTTACAACTCTCGCTCTTCTGAAGCTTTTGTTGATTGAGTTGTAAACTTAAGTCCGATGGTGGTCTCACACTTTTGAACTATTTCCCCACATGTTTATTTCCTCAAGTACCTTAATGCATACATGCTGAATTTCGTTAGATGCCATTTTCCTCATGCATTTCAAATTCTTCATATCATATGTTCAAATGTGTGTATGAATTACAAGATATAGGGGGGGTTCTCCATGTTTTAACCTGCCATGTGCATTTGCAGTCCAAAGCAAATTCCTCAAATATGCACATCCTCAGGGGGAGTTCTTCTATATCTTGCAATCAAATTCCTCAAAATCTATACTTTCACTTCATATGTTTATCCCCGTTGAAAACTTAACCTATTTGTCATCAATCACCAAAAAGGGGGAGATTGTTAGTGCATCTAGTGCCCCTTAGTGATTTTGGTGTATTGAAGACTTATAGGTTAAGGCACTAATGTGTTTGTGAGTGTACATAGGCTCTATAAGTCGATGAGGAGTTTGATATATCTGGAAATTATCGACCCCTAAAAATGTATGTCTTCAACTGAAGACTTTGCTGAAGACTTTGTGAAGACTTTGGTGAAGACTTTGTGAAGACTTTGAAAATGAAGAAGTTGGTGTGACCTTGAAGATATGAACGAGAAATATGAAGTGTGAAGACTTTTGTTTTCGTAGTTTCATTTCCTTTATTTATTCGAAGAACCCTTGCCTTTTGTTTTGCTTGAGTCATAGGAAACACCGTATTGTTAAAGGGGGGTGAGTTAATACTAAGGAAAATTTCCAACTTATGCTCAACTCCAAAATCCTCAACCTATACAATCCTTCGAGTGAAGCCTTTGGAAATCTCTTACGTTTCAGTCAAGTTCTTCTATGACAGAGACGAAGTTCTTTTGGTCTCTGAGGAAATTGATTTGACTGAGGAGTTAGGATTTCGCTAGTGCGAATTACCTACAAGTGAGGAACATGATATGTCTGAGGACTTTCATAGTTCGAAAATCCGACCGTTGCTGTGCTTAGCGCCAGCTATCCCCAATCACAAATATCCACATAACAGTCATGTCATTGGGGGCATTTATGTCATATCATGTCAGGTTGCACCCTGGCTATAAATAGCCACCCCCCACAACCACTAGTTGGTTGGCTGCTCCGAGAAATAACTAACACTTGTCATTTGAGAGCAACCCATCCTCCGAGGACTTTGAGTGAAAATCATCAGTGAGGAAAAACCCACAACCAAACCACCAAACCCAAAGTGATTGAGCATCACTGAAGAAATTCCTGCGTGGAACCGATGCTTGTTACCTTTGAGGACTGTGCATCCTCCATACGGTTAGGCGTCATGGTCTAGTGCTCCTGTAGTCAATTGGGGATCACGAAGTGACCTTGGTCTAGAGCATCCAGCAGTAAATTGTGGATTGCTGGGTGACCAGTTTGTAAGGGTTTTGGAAGTCTACCCTGAAGACTTACCACAAGTGTTGGGCGAGGACTGTGTGACCTTAGCTCAAGGAGAATACGGTAAGGACTGTGTGTCATGGGACTGTCTGTCCTCTGGTTTAAATACCAGGCCGCTGCAAACCAGACGTACGACTGTCACAGCAGTAGGAACTAGGTCATCAAATCATTGTCTTCATCAAGCTATCTGGTTCTATTTCCTCAACCCTTCCATTTCCTCGTATAACTGTTGATGAAATTGAACTTTACTGTTTGAAGAATTTGACTGAAGACTTTCACAATTTCCTCACCTCAAATTCTTCAAGTTACCTTGTTCCTCATCTGCTTATCCTGTATCATGCTACTTGTAATATGTGCATGTTTCATTTCATCATGATGACTATGCTGTCACTATGTTCCTCATGCACTTGAGTACTTATTCCACTGCTAGTTATTCATCACATTTCAAATTCCTCAAGTGATGAATTTGTCAAAATCGCCTATTCACCCCCCTCTAGTCGATATAACACCCTTTCAGGCCCGAACCTGGGTAATCATCGTCTCCTTCGTCCCATGTTGCCATCAATCCTAGTCTCATAGCTCGGGACCCCCTACTCGAGATCTGCCGGTTTTGACACCGACAAGGGGTTTTTCTTAGCCCACATTACTTGATCGGCTTCGGGGAGGGAGCTTAGGCTAGTCGGCGAGCCCTCTGGTCCGGGGAGCCAGACCTAGGAGCCTGCTCGAGGAGCGATGTACTTTGAAGGAATTGAAAAGGTATGCCCCAAGTGTTGTATTGGGACACCCACTGTAACGCCCAAGATGCGATCATATCCTTATTTGGGCTCGAGGGCCTCGACAGGGATAGAAGCGCATATCGTCGTTTTGCAAGAATGGATATCGTTACTAGTACATGTATAGAAGAGATGAATATACGGAATTGGCTTACACTCGCCACAAGCGACATCAAGATCACATCAATACAACGACATATTTGAACATCATACATAAGAGCAGGGTCCGACTACAGACGAAATCAAACGATAAAATGACATCCATCCTTGCTATATCAGGCTGCCGCCTTGAACCCATCCTAGATTGATGATGAAGAAGAAGAAGAAGAAGAAGAAGAAGAAATCCAAATCAAACAAGTATCGCATTCATGTCAAATCATCACATTACATGTACCTGCAATTGTTGTTGTAGTAATCTGTGATCCACGAGGACTCAACAATCTCATTTCCAAGGGTATCAAGACTAGCAAAGCTTAATGGGTGAGGTATGGTTAAGTGGTGAGGCTGCAGCAAGCAACAAAGCATTTGTTTGAGTGGCTACCTTATGAATATATAAAGTAAAGTGGGTGGGCTACGCATAACGGACGGGAACTAATAATGATCACTAAGTGATCCTGAACACCTGCTTACGTCAAACATAACCCCACCGTGTTCTCTCTCAGATAAGGACTCACGAGTAGAGACAGTAATGGTTACGCACATAGTTGGTGTATTTTATTAGAGTTTACTTCAAGTTTGCTATGACCGGGTGTTAAACAAAGTTTCCAAGTTGCCACTTAACCACGGGCACGGCTTTCTAAAAGATTTAATCATGTAGGAGTGCTCCAACTAATCCATCACAAATTAACCACACGCCGTGGGAATAACCTCGACCACGAATCTCGTGATTTCTTAGGAAATTCCGTTGGAAAACCGCAACCTCGAGATAGCCCGAAGTATTTTCGGAATTCCTCGTACAAGACGTTCGAGAAAGGTAAAACAAATCCAGCAAGGCCGCCCGACGTGTCGACGAACCCGATAGGAGACGCATATCCCGTTCTCAGGACACGACGGATAAGCTACGCATACGGTGGACTAACAGAAATCACCCAAGTTGCCCTGGGTTAGCCCCGCACAGTGCTCTAGTTTGGACCAACACTCATGAGGAGCACTGGCCCGGGTTGTTGATTAAAGATCCCCGGGTTAATTACTCCCTATGCAGGTTTATTATTTATTATGCAAATGTAGTACCAATGTCGGGCCTTGCTAGACAAGATTTATCCTAAGACGAAAATCAAGGGGGTCCCCATAATGTGGGGACCCCGACTCATAAGTCGTGATCACCGAATGCACGTGTATAGTGATCCTAGAGATCAATGCTTACTAAACACACAGAAGCTGAATAACAAGAGTCTTACATCCACATTTAATGTCTTACACAAACAAAGACCATGTAGGTATAGTCTTACATAGGTAGGGCCACGAGGGCCAAACACTTAAATAGAACAAACAGTAGAAATCTAGATCGAAGCGTGAACCAATGCCATTAGCCTTAAACCTATAGGCATTCTTACTAGGAAGCGTCCTAGTTTGCATGTTCGTCTTCAACGAACTCTTCAACATACTCCTGTTCTTCCATGCCTGGCCAATTAAATAACCAGTGCCAACTAATGAGTACTTTGAATGTACTCGCAAGCAACTCATGATTGGAATAAGGCAATAACAATGCATTATATAACACTAATAGGAAGTTTTGCAGACAACTAGTTTTGAGTGCAATGACATGATCAACTTAAGTAAGCATGCATCAACCATAGACAGGTGTTCATAAGAACACATCACAGTCATCATCATAAGCAGGGGGTTGGACATCTCATGTTCAACCATCACACCAAGTCCTCAGACTTGTCTCAAGTACCGTCTGAACATCTCATGCTCGATCATCATGCCAAGTCATCCGACTCGACTCAAGTATCATCCTTGTCACCACACACACACTCACCAAGTTTTGAGGAAACATCTGGACGTAGCACAAGAGCGGTCATCCAACTGTCCTTGACCATGGACACGGCTATTCGAATAGTTTTACACTCTGCAGAGGTTGGACACTTTACCCACAAGACTCAGGAAACTTCCGTGTCATCCACGACTCGTGGTACATCACATACCCGAGGTAAGTACCCGAACAATGCCTTCCCCTAGAAATACTAAACAAAGAGTCCACTCGATTGGTACCCATCCCTCACGATGTACATCACACGAGCCTTGCTCCAGATCATACCATCCATGAGGGGACCAACGGTGTGCCCGGTGCCTATGAAGATAGCGCATGATCGTACATACCAGTACGACCAGGTATCGAGAGTGACCACGCCACTCCCGCCACTAGTAATGCGGGCTCCTTGCCAGTACCCACCAAGGTAATCAACAAAGCCCCGTCCCATAAGGGGTATCATGGTCATACATGTAAGGTTGGAATAATGGTCGCAACTTACACCAATCCATTTTCGAAAACCACAGTCACTCACTCGCTCCGATACACGACTTCTTTCTCAACTGGTTACCTAGCTCATCATCATCTCCCTCGGGCATTAGTGGCACCCGATGGGGTTTTTGAAAAGTCTTTGAAATCATTTCTTCCTTCCCATCACTATGCATAAATCCCATCCCACTTGCGTAGCAACTATTAGCATCCTATCTACACCCACCCGCATAACCCTCATAAGGTGGTAGGGTCATGCACGATGCAAGTGTCAACGGTAAGAAAATTGGAGGTAACCCACCGAAGGGGAAACTCCGCATCATGATCAACCATTGAAACAACAAGTGATATATGTCATGCATGAAAAAGTTTCTTAACATGGTCAAAGGGCTGCTTGCCTGGCTTAGCAATGTCTTTGAGCTCTTCACCTGCTTCTTGTCCACTCCGAGCATTTCCTCTACTTCGTCAACTATCGCCGGAAATAACCGCAATAAGCAACACAACAAGTAGAGAAATAAAAATGCTCTATAATTAGGAGTTTTATTTTCCTAGGACTCCTCTAGTCATGAGAAAAATAACCAAGGAGGTTTTGGAGGATGTGGGTCAAGGAGAAGTTTTGAATGGTCAGAATGATGGAAATGATAATCCTTTAAGATGTCAACAGAAAACATTTTTATAAAAATAAGTGGAGGCACTCATAAAATAGGGCATGATTTTAGAAACATGTGGGAAGTGGTTTCATTGGATTTGGAGTTGATATGAATATCCTATGAATTTGCAAAGTGAGCCATTCATGAAGAAATGGTTCAATAATCCACACAACAGAGAAAGTATATGGAAAAATGCTCACATACTAGCTCATGAGTTTAGACACACCTAGGATTTTGACTCGCTCCATTTGGAGCTATTTTGAATGCTCTAGGAATTTTGCAAGGTGGTTCCATAATACAAGTTATAACAAAAATATGTGTGGATCAGAACATGCTATATGGAAAAATGTGCAAATCATATAATTGGTTAGGAAATGATTTGAGGAATTTTTAGAAATTTGAATCAATAATTTTGCTGGTCAAATGAATTCTCTATGAATTTTACAACTTCCTGGGAAAACACAAATTGGGGGAAAAAGGTTTTACCCACTCGGCCATTCACGCACAGGGCGCAAGATAGTTACTGGGCGCACTAGGTCAGCCCAGCCGCGCATGCCCAGGTGCCATGTAGACGGTACATTCAAATGAATATGCCTTTGGTCGGGGGAAACGTCCACCCTGGGAGCCGTTTCCAATTAAAACTGCTGGGCCCGGCCTTTGGGTGGCTGACAAGCGGGCCCAGCTGGCAAGGCTTCTCCCACCTCCCGCTCGAGCCAGGGCGAGACACGGGAGGCGGGGCTGAGCACTCGCCGACGTTGTCCCGGCGGCACAGGCCACCTCTGCGACGCTCTGGCCACCGGGGTGATCGGAAGGGAGCGTCGCATCTGATCGAGGCCCTCATTTTTGCCGGGGAGCACCTGACGGAGCGCAGCATCGGCCGTGGTGGACCCTGATGACGACGGCCACCGAACTCCATTCTCCGGCCACCGGGCGAAGGAAAAGAAGTGGGGAGGAGGATAGTGGTGATACAGGAGGGTCCCTGGTGCACCTGAGATGAGGAGGGAGTCACGGGGGAGCTCGAATTTGAGGACACCCGAGGCGGGCGTCGTCCGCCGTTGGAGGAGGAGGAGGGCATGGGAGAGAGAGGGGCTGATCCAGGTCTTTGGGGGCATATAGAAGGGGCGAGAGGAGGGCAGAGGTGAGCCCGGGGAAGCTTTAATAGGTGAGGGCTCGGTTCACCATGAGCTCATGCGCCGGCTTGGTCAATGTTGCCGCTGGAGGGCTCGGGGGGTCGCGGGAGCATGCCTACGGGCTTCGTGGATGAGGTCCACGTCCTGGGATGGAACATGGGGGACAAAGGAGCACGTGTGTGAGCTCGCCCACTGGCCAAGCCGGGCGGACATGGTGCACGCGCGAGGGAGGCCATAGAGAGTGCCCATATGGCATGCCATTGGACTCTTGGACATGGCCATGCATGTCCAGAAGCTTCAGGGAGGTAAAACAAAGGATATATTGCATAGGATGTTGTGGAGGTTCCATTAGAATAGGAAGGGAGTGGGGATGAAGGTAAAACATTGCTGCCTAGGGGTAGAAATGGGGCTATTACCACACAAATCATTGAGCTGGGGGGTTGGGTTTCTTACTAGAGGTATAGGAGGGTCATGAGGGACTGTGGTAAAATTTTGAGCTCAAGGGGAAGAGCATAAGTGGCCAAAATAGTGAATCCTAGAATACACTAGAAGGTGTTTGATGGGGTTTTGGGCAAGCAAAAGGCCACCACTTGCTGTGGGTTTTCACAGGATAAAATTATGGGTAAAAATAGGAGTGATCACAAGTTTTGAGCTCATTTGAGAAAAGTTGGCAATATAAATGTTGTAAACCCTAGAAATGGGAAGAAATAGATTTCTACACATCTGGTCATGCTAAGCCATTCTCCTTAATGCACCTCTTGGTGTGGATGCATTATTGGATGATTAAAACATGTCCACAAAGTTTGAGATCAATGGGAGACAGTTGGTAAGGTAGAGTTGCTCAAGTTTGGATCTGGACAGAGAGGGTTTTGGGATATTTTGGTGAACCAAAACAATTGGGATTGATATGAAACACAGCAAGATGACCACATATATCATATGTGACATGCTAGAATTTTCTAGGATTTAATTGAGAATATTTCTTGTAGAAATATTTCAAAACCTTAAAACAGACAGATATGGTTTTGAAGGGTTTTGTCCAGTATTTTGAACATGACATGTGTTGAAACTCTTATATATGGATAATATATGTCCACTGAGTTTCCCTAAATTTTCTCAAATATTTTTAAATCATTTAAATATTTTTTCCCTATGAAAAACCATTTGTGGCCTTAAGAAAAAGCCTTTAAATAAAATAGTAAACTAATATTTTGTGTTTTGGGGGAGTCATATATATAGTGGGTTTCAAATAAAGCATTTGGGAAAAAGATATCCACCCAATTTGGGGACTTGAAGTGCAAATCTCAAATCAGGGGTTTTTGAACACCTAATTTAAATAAATGCTTTTAGGCCAAAATAATATTTGATAAAAATAGTTTTAAGTCCTATACACATGGCATGATCATTGGAAAATAGTTCTAGATTAAGGAAAATAGTTGAGAGTAGGAGAGAGTTTTATGAATTATAGAGCACTAGCAAGCAATCAAACAAGCAAGCAAATAGCTCACAAGTCAAGCATTCAAATGCACTCAAAAGTTTTAATTGTCCCTGATGTTTTAGTCATGATAACTTAGTGATGAGGCAAATCACATGGTGTGACACATAACAACCCCAAGAATGTTAGGAGTGCTCAATATGGAACATAACACTGGTACACGAATAACTAGAGCGGCAAAAGTGGAACAAAACACCGAGCAAAAGGCCAAGACTTCCACCTTTTATCCGGTATATATTGCATTAAATTAAGTAGAAATAATATTGTGATATAACAAAATATCCATGTTGTCACATGTAAGCAATTGCACTTGCCGCTGGAAACGCTATAAGAAGGGCTGAGCAGCGGTATCATAGCCAAACAATGGTTGCTGAGATGTGGAGGGGTTAGAGGCTTTTCACGGCATATTTGGGACGCTTGACAAACAAGTGGTAGGTAGATTGACATAGCGATAGAAAATGATACAACTAGCATGGCAATGATAGTAGTGGTATCCAGGGAAATGATCATCTTGCCTGAGATCCCGCTTGGAAGAAGAACGAGTCCATGAAGAAGACGATATGTGAAGTAGACGAACGAATCCTCGCACTCTGAATGCTTTTGGAACTCTATCGAGAAGAAGCAATCTGTAACAAACAATGAACACACAATACACCACAACATATTCCTGACATGATGCACAAACAAATATGATGCATGTTATGCATGACATGGCGAAGCACAACAATCAACTTCTACACGTTAAGTGAAGGTCAATATGCAACGGGTTGCATATTGACGAAACTCCATATTTGAATTACTTAGTTCATTCCCGTTTAGGTACACTGCGATATTGGATATTGTTAAACATGGCAAGAGGTGAAACATAAATAAACTATCTATCTAGGCATCTTAAATGAGGTCGGAAACAACTTATAGTATTTCCGAAATGACCCCATATGTTAATTTGAAATTGGTCCAGATCTGCACTAAACATATTTTATATTCGTTAAACAATACAATAAATTATATCACGCAATTCTACGTGTAATTCTCATTGATTCACATATATGAAAGATCTCGAACGGAGCTACGCTCTAAAAGATATGACCAACACAAGATGAACATGACATGAATGCAAAATGCATGAAAATGACAACCACAAACATTTCACATCATGAATGCAGCAATATATTATGATAGTACATGAAATTATAAGCAAGTTTCATATATGACATGTCCAAAACGGAGCTACGGTTCGACCACAACAACCAACACAAGTTCAGTAGAAATATGTCCAAAACAGCAACATAGCATATTGCAACCCACAAATCAACAAGCTACAACCACCTAAAATACATAACAAGGACATGTTGATACAGCCTACATGATTGTAAACAATTCATCTATTAACAACAATTTTATTAGAAGCATGGATCAATAGGAAATGAGCTCACAAGAAGACATATTGAACTAAGCAGTTTTCAAACTTAGTGAAAATCCCAGTTTTTAAACAGGGCAGTTTTCATCACGAAAGCATATTGACAGCAGTGAAACTATAGGCCACAAGGCATATATTGGCATGAAACTTAACATAATGCTAGAGGACATTATGAACTACAAATAACTCCATTGCACCAACCCCAAAGGGGTTCTAAATCACCAGCAAAACACATGGCAAGACAGCAACAAAATATTACAGATTCCAGACTTACAAATATTTGGGCATATCAAAATAGTAATATTTTATAGCATGTTGGCAATAAGAAATCAACACCTACACATGGATTATCATGCAAAACAAAATGATCAGGGGCTAATGCACATGTCAAAGGGTATATCTCATGTTCAAAAATAATTCATATGATACATGGATTTAATCACACGAAAATAACAAAAGGGCATCATAGCAAAAATAACATGCACACAAAATTACTCAAATGAAAAAACAAATGCACAGATAAATTCCATGGATTTTTTACCCCAAAATCATATATAATATGTCGATATTTACTATAAAACAAATGCCACCACATATATGCGAGATTAGGACATAAACCATTTTAGCAAGTGATACGTCTCCAACGTATCTATAATTTATGAAGTATTCATGTCGTGTTTAACATAATTGTACATGATTTTGGTATGATTTTATTAGAACTAACCCGGACTGACGTTGTTTTCGGTAGAACTACCATAGTGTCATTTTTGTGAAGAAATAATAGTTCTTGGAATGGGCTGAAAATTTAGTATGTTTTTTTGTGGACCAAAGGAGAGCCCCGAAGCATTGGAGCTGGGCTAGAAGAGTCACGAGGAGGCGGCAAGCCTGTCAGGCACGGCCACCCCCGTGGTCGCTCCTAGAAGGCTTGCCATCGCCTTGTGGCACCCCTTGACATGAGATCGACGCCAAAAATTCCTATAAATATAGAAACCTCCGAAAAGAAACATAGATCAGAGTTCCGCTGCCGCAACTCTCCAAAGCCATGAAAAACCAATCGGGATCCTGTTCCGGCACCCTGCCAGAGGGGGACATCATCACCGGAGGCCATCTTCATCATCCCGGTGGTCTCCGTGACGAGGAGGGAGTAGTTCACCCTCGGGGCTGAGGGTATGTACTGGTAGCTATGTGCTTGATCTCTCTCTCTCTCTCTCGGGTTCTTGAGATGGCACGATCTTGATGTACCACGAACTTTATTGATATAGATGAATCATATGGAGTTTTCCCCTCTCTATGTGGTTGTGATGAATTAAGTTTTCCCTTTGAAGTTTTCTTATCGGATTGAGTCTTTAAGGATTTGAGAACACTTGATGTATGTCTTGCGATGGGATATCCGTGGTGACAATGGGATGTTCTATTGACTTGATGTATGTTTTGGTGATCAACTTGCGGGTTTCGTGACCTTTGGAATCTATGCATAGGGGTAGGCACATATTTTTGTCTTGACACTCCGATAGAAACTTTGGGGCACTCTTTTAAGTTCTTTGTATTGGATTGAATATGATGAATCTAAAATTATGTGATGCATATCGTATAATCAAGCCATGGGTACTTGTGGTGACATTGGAGTATCTAAGTGACATTAGGGTTTTTGTTGATGTGTACTTGTTGCTTCACTTATATCTTTATAGAGCACGGGAGTGGTTTCATTTTATAGAAATTGTTGAGCTATCATGCTTCACTTATATTATTTTGAGATTATCTAAATATCATGGTAATTTGTTTAGGTTATGAACTTAGTCCTAATATAATGGGCATCCTAGAGGGATATAATAAAAACTTTCATATAAAGTGCATTGAATACTATGAGAAGTTTGATTCCTTGCATAAAGTTTTGAGATATAAAGATGATGATATTAGAATCATGCTAGTGAGTAATTTTGAATTGGTAGAAATACTTGTTTTAAAGGTTTGTGATTCCCGTAGCATGCACGTATGGTGAACCGTTATGTAACGAAGTCGGAGCATGATTTGTTTATTGATTGTCATCCTTTGTGTGAGGATCGGGAGCGTGTGATGGTTAACTCCTACCAACCGCTCCCCTAGGATCATGCGTCTAATACTTTGCTTCGATAACTAATAGACTTTTGCAATAAGTATGTGAGTTCTTTATGACTAATGTGAGTCCATGGATTATACGCACTCTCACCCTTCCACCTTTGTTAGCCTCTCTAGTACCGCGCAACTTTCACCGGTGCATTAAACCCACCATATACCCTTCCTCAAAACAGCCAACATACCTACCTATTATGGCATTTCCATAGCCATTCCGAGATATATTTCCATGCAACTTCCACCGTTCCATTTATGGCACGCATCATCATTGTCATATGGCTTTGCATGATCATGTAGTTGACATCGTATTTGTGGCAAAGCCACCGTTCATATTCTTTATACATGTCACTCTTGACTCATTGCACATCCCGGTACACCGCCGGAGGCATCCATATAGAGTCATATTTTGTTCTAAGTATTGAGTTGTAATTCTTTAGTTGTATGTAAATAAAAGTGTGATGATCATCACTATGAGAGCATTGTCCCATGTGAGGAAAGGATGATGGAAGCTATGATTCCCTCACAAGTTAGGATGAGTCTCCGGACTTCACAAAAAAAGAGGATAGAGAAGCACAAATAAGAAAAGAAGCCAAAGATGCCCACCAAAAAATAAATAAAAAATAAATAAAAATGAGATAAAAGACAGAAGGGGCAATGCTACTATCCTTTACCACACTTGTGCTTTAGAGTATCACCATGTTTTTCATATAGAGAGTCTCCTATATTGTCACTTTCATATACTAGTGGGAATTTTTCATAGAACTTGGCTTGTATATTCCAATGATGGGCTTACTCAAATTGCCCCAGGTCTTCATGAGCAAACGAGTTGGATGCACACCCACTTAGTTTCTTTTTGAACTTTCATACACTTCTAGCTCTAGTGCATCTGTTGCATGCCAATCCCTACTCACTCACATTGATATCTATTAATGGGCATCTCCATAGCCCGTTGATACTCCTAGTTGATGTGAGACTATCTTCTCCTTTTCTTCACAACCTCCACGATATTCTATTCCACCTATAGTGCTATATCCATGGCTCGCGCTCATGTATTGTGTGAGAGTTGAAAAGGTTTGAGAACATAGAAGGTGTGAAAAAAATTCTTGACTTGTCATTGGGGTTGTGCATGATATAAATAATTTGTGTGGAAAAGATGGAGCATAGCCAGACCATATGATTTTGTAGGGATAACTTTCTTTTGCCATGTTATTTTGAAGAGACATAATTGCTTTGTTAGTATGCTTGAAATATTACTTTTCTATGTCAACGTTAAGCTTTCGTTTTGAGTATTATGGATCGAAACATTCTTGCCACAATAAAGTAGATTGCATTGATCAAATTTAAGCACTATGCTAGCGTTCACACTTCATAAATTATTTATTTTATCATTTACCTACTCGAGGACGAGCAGGAATTAAGCTTGGGAATTACAATACATCTCCAATGTATCTATAATTTATGAAGTATTCATGCCATTTTTACAATAATTCTATATGATTTTGGTATGATTTTATTGGAACTAACCCGGACTAATGTTGTTTTCAGCATAACTACCATGGTGTCGTTTTTTGTGCAGAAAAAAAAGTTCTCGGAATGGGCTGAAATTTTAGTATGATTTTTTGTGGACCAAAAGAGACCCCCGAAGAATTGGAGCTGGGCCAAAAGAGCCATGAGGAGGCTCCAAGCTCACCAGGCACGGCCACCCCCCTGGCCGCGCCTAGCAGGCTTGCCACCGCCTCGTGGAACCCCTTGACGTGAGATCGACGCCAAAAATTCTTATAAATATAGAAAGAAAATAAAATTAAAATATTACTGTTTTTATCACTCTTTATTATATTGAAATTATGTAAAAATATGAATATACGCCACGAGTGAAATTATACACCGATGAATATTTATAAATATATAGTAATGTAGTTATCCATAATTTTGTATAGTTTAAGTATAATCCATGTGTGTTCGATTTTATTTGTATTCATGAACATTTTTTATTTAGGCAATATTTTTAAATATAATCCATGAGTGTAAATTTAAATTTTTGTATTTACTAAACATTTTTAAGCACTCATGGAGTATATAAAAAAATATTTTCTAAACACCTCCGAAAAGAAACCTAGATCGGGAGTTTCGCTGCCGCAAGTCTCCAGAGCCACAAAAAACCAATCGGGAGGCCATTACGGCACCCTGTCGGAGGGGGAAATCATCATCGGAGGCCATCTTCATCATCTCGGCGGTCTCCATGACGATGAGGGAATAGTTCACCCTCGGGGCTGAGGGTATGTACCAGTAGTTATGTGTTTGATCTCTCTCTCTCTCGTGTTCTTTGGATGGCACGATCTTGATGTACCATGAGCTTTATTGATATAGATGAATCATATGGAGTTTTCCCCTCTCTATCTTGTTGTGATGAATTGAGTTTTCCCTTTGAAGTTTTCTTATCGGATTGAGTCTTTAAGGATTTGAGAACACTTGATGTATGTCTTGCAATGGGATATCCGTAGTGACAATGGGATGTTCTACTGATCCACTTGATGTATGGTTTGGTGATCAACTTGTGGGTTCCATGACCTTGGGAATCTATGCATAGGGGTTGGCACATGTTTTCGTGTTGAAACTCCAGTAGAAACTTTGGGGCACTCTTTGAAGTTCTTTGTGTTGGATTGAATATGATGAATGTAAAATTATGTGATGCATATCGTATAATAAAGCCCATGGGTACTTGTGGTGACATTGGAGTATCTAGGTGACATTATGGTTTTGGTTGATGTGTATCTTAAGGTGTTATTTTAGTACGAACTCTAGGGTTGTCTGTGACACTTATAGGGATAGCTCGTAAGATCGATCGGAAAAGATAACTTTGAGGCGGTTTCATACCCTACAATAATTTCTTCATTTGTTCTCCACTATTTTTGACTTTGGAGTGAACTCTTTGTCGCGCGAGAGGTATTTACATATGATTCAACTATGTTAGTATTGTTGAGAGAACTTGCACTAGTGAAAGTATGAACCCTAGGCCTTGTTTTCAAGCATCGCAATACCATTTTTGTTCACTTTTGTTACTTGTTACCTTGTTGTTTTTATATTTTCAGATTACAAAAATCTATATCTACCATCTATATTGCACGTGTATCACCATCTCTTCACTGAAGTAGTGCACCTAAACAATTTACCATTGTATTGGGTGTGTTGGGGACACAAAAGACTCTTTATTATTTGGTTGCAGGGTTGTTTGAGAGATACCATCTTCATCCTACACCTCCCATAGATTGATAAACCTTAGGTCATCCACTTGAGGGAAAATTGCCAGTGTCCTACAAAACTCTGCGCTTGGAGGCCCAACACGAGTCTACAAGAAGAAGGTTGTGTAGTAGACCTCAGCAAGCTATGTATGCGAAATAAATGCAACCAACACATCAAATATTTGTAGCATGCATGAAAATGTGATATAACTAATCTACACAGTTTACATACGAGGTTTGATTAATTCGGATGCATGATCCAATATTTATGCAGAATTCAACAAACATGACATTTATGCAAAATAAAGAAAACAGCATGTTAAACATTTTAGTACATGGTTGAAAGCGGGATATTGCAAACCTACATGAAATTCTACACATTTTACATATATAAAACATGTTGATATGATGCACGGTTTGTGAGATATTAAATGCATGAAGATTGGGGGGGTTTTGTAATTCTGGAAATCCTAGATAAATAGTTAAATTCGCGAAGACTAAAAGCACACATGGGCCGAATCCTGACTGGCCCAACAGTTCACAGAGGGCACTATATAACTAAAATGTGACTGGGCAAGGGATAGGAAGGCGGCGCTCACCAGAGGCCCATGTCCGGCGGGACGACGCGAAGCGGGATATCGAGGTGTTGGCCTCGCGTTTGGTTCGGATGTTGATGCGGTCCAGGTCGGGGCTGAGCAGGCGTGCGGGTCTCGTCCTCGTGGCCCACGTAAGGCATGAAGGGGAGCGTGGGTTGGCGGCCCATGAGTGGGGGCGAGGCCCATGGCACGGTGAGCACCTCGTCATCCTCCTCCCGATCCCGCCTGGATTGAGAGAGACAGGGCTATCAGCGGCGGTTGCAAAGAGGCGGACCGTCGGCGGGGAGCTCCGAGAACGTTGGGGACGGAGAGATCCAATGGAGGAGCGCCGAATCCAGTGGCGGCTGGTGGTTGGTGACGGACGGCAAGGCGAAGGCCATGGTGGCGGGGTTGCACGGGATCCGGCCGGCGGACCTTGTCCTGCCACGACAGGGCGCCCATGGCCGCACCTCGTGCGGTAGCGGGGAGACTCCAAGCGCCAGCAGAGCTTGGATGGTGGCGAGGGTCCTCCGCCGGCGGGCGCGAGGGCAGGGAGGAGCTGCGGGATGGCGCACAGTCGCCATGGGACTCGGGCGAGCTCCTATGGGGATCGCAAGGGGCGACAGCGGCGGCTCCGGGCCCGGGCGGGCTTTGGATCAGCCTGGTGGGCCCACGCAAGGTGGTAGGAGGCCGGGCGCCAAGTGGATACGGGAGAGAGGTGGGAGGCAGATGGCGGTGGCATGGATCCCTAGGCGGCTAGGGTTGCCCGATTTGGGCGGCTAGGGGTCTATTTATAGCAATGGGGGGCTAGGGTTTGGATAATTCATCCGTTTTCGGACCATTTGATCTCGATCGGATGGTCCGGAAGCGAAGGGGGGCTAGCTGAGCTAGTTGGGCTGTGTTGGAGAGGGGTTTTGGCTGAGAGAAAAGAGAGTTTTGCGGCCCATGACGCGAGTTTTAAAACACAGAAACGCATGACAATTAACCAATGATGGTACCGCTACGGTCAACCGTTCGGGTATCAAACGGACTCTGATTGCGATGAAATTCGGCACGCGCTCCACCTACAATATAGCAAGACCGCATGCCAAGTTTCAACCCAATACGAGAATATTTTTCACGCACTTTTAAAAACAATATTTTATCGATGTCGCAGGCGCATGCGTGTGAGGTTGGTCTTGAAACGGTCAACGACAAGAACGGGGAGAATCGGTGACTACAAATGGATACAAGTTTTTTGAAAACGAGTGATGATGCTATGCAGATGATGCGAATGATGTGATGATGGATGCGACCACCAAACGAATCACACGACGAGAATGGAAATAAAAGGGTAATCTTCTGGAGCGTCGGTCCCGGGCTGTTACACCCACTGCATTCATTAGGCCCAAAAGGGTAGGAGATACATACATACACTAGTTATGTCCCGTTGGGCAAGGAGCTGGACGGTTGTTGGCTTCACCTCGATATGGCTACGCTGTGCATCTGGCCGATGGGGAGTTAGACTATGGGACCTGCGCCTCGCCTCGTATCGTGTTTTCGAAAAGGAGAAGCAACCCGAATGGGTCTGCCCCGAGGTTATCCCCCCGTCACAACTGACGATTAATATCTAGACCTTAAGAGGCAGAACCACGGCCGAGGGTATCTTGCGGGGCTCCAGTGGCGCTCCTAGTGGCTGCCGATGATGAGCGCCAGTTCACCATGCATGCCCGTAGTGGACACGCCCTGTCAGTTCATGGTGTACACCAAACATACGATCTGGGTGGATTACTGCAATGTCATGGACCTTTTGCTTGATGAGGACAAGTACAGAGTGGTCTGGTTCCACCTCGCGTCCCACCGCATGCTCTGCTCTCACGTCCCTGCGCATGCTCTGCTCTGGCACCCCTCCGCGCGCTCTCTGCCAGCGGTTTAGGCCATGCCACAATCACGTTCAAGGCTCCATATGCATGATGTTGTGCCACGCACATCGCCCCATGCAGTTACGTGCTCCACGACTGAATCACGCGCTACAAAAACTACCATCCAGACATGTCGGTTTTCAAGGACGTCTGGCCCCCATTTATACCCACGGCCATTAACCATGGTCTCTTCATGCTTTCGATCGCACCCACACAACACAATAAGCACACCCTGGACGATGCATAGAGAGAGGATGTCCAACGGCGCTCCAATGGAGTTCGGCGTGCATCATGTGGAGACCTACATGAGGAAGACGGACCTCACGATGGTGTACACCAATGACCCGAGCTTGGTGGAGGACTCCATCGACACCATGGAGCGGCTGCTTGATGCGAATGACAAGTACAAAGTGGTCGTCTTCAACCTCGCTTACATCGGCGGTCGTGTCAGGCATGATCAGAAGGTTGTCGTCGCCTAGTTGTGCGTGGACCATCATGTCCTCCTCTACCACTACTGTCTGGCCACAGTGCCTTGCGATTGTTTCACCGGGTTTGTCAACAGCGTAGACTACAGGTTTTCTACGATGGACACCACCAATGATCCAAAGGTGGTCAAGACTTCGGGCTTGGCCTGCCAGAAGCTTATCGATATCTGCGGCCACTACAGGGTCTGGGGCAGCAAGAAATACATGGACTCCCATGTTGACCTGGCCGAGGCCATCATCGAACCCTACTACACTGACATGGAGGCTGAGTGCGACAAGAACAAGCATGTCTGGCACATGGCCTGGGTGAAGAAACTGGATGAATATCACCTCCAGACCGCGGCCAAGGAAGCGTACACATGCTATGAGATGTTCAAGCGGATTGTTGACCTGAGGAAGTGCCACCTACCTGAAGACAACGAGGGATGGAGCCACAAGCGGAGTGCTGGCGGCAAGCGCCACAAGAAGTAGATGATTTGATGATCGCTTCTCAATTCTCATACTCCCTCTATGCCGAAATATTCGTAGTTTTAGAGGGATAAGTTTATTATTATGCATGTAATAGTTTATTAAGGTGTGCGCCAATGTTATGTGTGTATTTGGATGATTAATTTGGTTATGCACTCATGTTCTTCTAAATGAAGCATAGATTTTTGTGGGCAGATTGAGCAAATCACATCGCATACGGAATAAACAACCAAATACGACGGTGATGATTTCATCAGTCCCTAGCAGTTCTTTATCCAAAACCATTTGCCAACAACATGTATGAGTGGCCTGTGTACATCACACACATCTTGATCTGAGAAAATGTTTGTGTTATTTTTGCTTATCGCACACAGTTCCCACGCTGTCTATCACACACATATGATCTATGTAATTGTTTATGTTATTTTATTTCATCACAAACAGTTCATCCGAGCGAACTGTATGTCGTCTATCGCACACGTGATCATATGGACAATCGTTTGCGTTCTGCTTGATCAGTGCAAACAGTTTATCGGGGTGAATTGTATGTCATACATCGCACACACTTGTATTTTTATAATAGTTTGCGTTATATTGTCCAATCGCAAATAGTTTGTCTAGGTGAATTGTTTGCCAAACATCGCACACACAACTATTTTTTAGACCGTATTTGATGGATACGCCACTGCACACAGTTAACGTCATTAGTGATAGAGCTATAATTATACCGTTTGCGATTTGGTCATCGCACACAGCTTTGTTGAAGAGTCTTTGATTGATGTGTCATCTTCGGACCATTCTATAGTAGTGAACAATCTAAAATGCAAAAAAAAAGACATGGGGCAGTAGCTTACATGATGCACAATTATTCATCTCATAACATCAAATTGAATAGAAGTATGTATCAATAGTGTCGTGGTTTTGCCACGGCAGATGTCCGAAGACATAGGTTCGAGGCCATCGCTAAGGCGGTGGACTCAAAGGAGTTGATCGGGACGAAAGACACGGGTTTACCCAGGTTCGGCCCCTCGAGAAGAGGTAAAAGCCTATGTCCTACTTTGTGTGTATTGATTGGAGTGTCGATTACAAGGGAGCATATTCGCTTGACCTAGCTCTCAATTGATTGGTTTATGTCTAAACCGTCCCCGGGTATTGCCTTTATATAAGAGGTCAAGGCCCCGGGTTACACGAGTCTCAAACCGACTCTTGCAACGTGTCTGGTCCTGTCTCTAAGCCGCCTTGCCTCCTTTGGCAAGCTGTCTCCGGGCGGCTCACCCACCTGGGTCTTACGCCATCTTCTATCTCTGGGCCTCCGTCTCAGACCATCTGGTAATCCGCCACATGGCCTATCCTTCCCCTTCCAGCCCACTTGATAGCGAGCCGCCAGGTATGACTCGGCCCCTCCTCGGCGGTTCTTACCATGGGGTTATATCCCCAACATTAGACCCCAGATTGATTGGAGCCTGTCCATGTCAATCTTCCATTTCGTTTAGCAGCGGGTCTCACGTCCTTGTCACCTAAAAGAAGAGAGTTCATAACCCGCCATGTCGTCACCTATGGGTATGCCGAAAGGATTTCATGACGTTCGCAACGGATCTTCCCATTAAACGGTCGGCCAAAAATCAAAGCGTCCCCTTCGATCAATCATCATTTTGCCTCCTTGATTCCCGAGCGCACTGTTTGCCATCCCATCTCTTAAATAGGGCCACGAGGGGGTCTTTTCTTTTTCTCCGTTGCCACTAGCCTTCTTACTGCTCCTGACGCTTGTACTTCCAGAGCTCCGTCATGCCGACTGGATCTCGCCGCCGTCCTCAACACCGGCTGTTGCATCAACCTGAGTTAGTCCAGAGTTTCGCCCCGCATCGACCGCGTCTGCAAGGAACTCCTCTCAACCTTGTTAGATCAGATTCCCTCTCACATACGATCCCCCTAAGTTTGCCGGGTTTCTTCAGCGCTCATTGTTGTCCATCGTTGTTCATCGCATTGCCTCTCATAATGTAGACTAGTAAGTGATTTTTAACCTCATATTGCTATCAATCCGTTGTGGCCATTTATTCGAGATAAATTTTTGCCCATCGTAGATTTGCGTCTTACCCTTCTCTGCGCGATAGCTGCCTATTCTTCCATGGCACCTTTTCTAGGTCTTAAATTAAACTTCATTTTTCCAACCTGTAGATCTTATAATGGCGGTCATATCATGTGAAACCTGATTTTCACACTTTGTAATATTTCTAGCATCATCCTGTCAACCTAACCCGCCGTTACCTTGTCGGCTCTCTGATAAAACATGTTGGTGGCTTAGCTTTCCTCCATCATGTTGACCGTAGTTGTTTTGATTTTTTAGCTTTCATAACTCGCCATACCTTGCACTTTCTCATAGTTTAACCTGCCACCATGTCACGAGCACCCTCATCCTGTGATTGGGTTGGCTCCGGAATGACCGAGCAATTCCTGCTTGAATTCGTAGAGACAGGCTCATTGCCGGCTCAAGATGTCATTCATTGGCGGGTTCCTGGGTTAGAGAAGAGACCCACCCCTAAGGAGGGGGAGGTTGTCATATTCACTGATCACCTTCTCCGCGGTTTCAGCCCGCCTGGGTCAAAATTCTTTCGAGACGTCCTCCACTTTTTCAAGCTTCATCCTCAAGACATTGCCCCAAACTCTATCACTAACATGTGCCGTTTCCAAGTCCTGTGTGAAGTTTATCTGCAAGAAGAGCCGTCTGTCGACCTCTTCCGTGACTTCTTCTACGTCAACCGCCAAACTGAAGTGGTGGCTGGACCAAGATTGGAGTTCGGCGGCGTCTCCATCCAGAGACGGAGAGATCTGCCCTATCCGGCTACCCTTTTGCCAAGCCACCCCAAGGATTGGAACAGAATTTGGTTTTACTCCAAGGACACCTCTCCAAAAGGAGAAAATCCACTTCCGGGTTATCGCCCTACCCGGATCTGTACTTCCACTAAACTTCCGGACCGGATGTCCACCACAAAATGAGCGAAGTATGCTCCAGCTTTTGTAAAAATCATGGCCCTTCTGGTGAACGGCTTAACTGGGGTTGACTTAACTTGCTACTGTATCTCATCGAAAATCTTGCCACTAAGCCGGCATGACTAGCTCATGTGCGAATATACAGGCGACATGAATGATCCTCTCTGTTTCAACCACACCCCTCTGACAAAAGAAAATGTTAACTTTGTTGTCAAATCACTTCTTCGTGAAACCCAGGAGGGCCTCCAGCAGCTTAAGTATGTACGGCTTAGAATATTTCCTTGTTGAATAAAAAAATATCTTTCAGGCGGCTTATCAATTTTAACATTTCCTTTCAGGCGAGAGAAGCCGCCAGCTATCTTCTGACAGTTTGATGAAACTGAAAGTTGTGTACACTTTGACAGAACAGCCGTATAGTGGGGCCCTCTGTACCATCAAAGCCATGATGACTGCAAAATATGTTCCCAAATTCATGAAGGGGGTCATAGAGGTCTTATCCATTCTACCCAAACATATTGAAGAATTGAGGCGATTGTCCGCCAGGAAGGGGGTAGTAGCTCGTTAAGCCGGTCCCTGGCCTTTGCTCCTAAGCTAACTGTCGAGGAAATGATGAATGGCTTCCCATCCAAAAAGGATGACGGCTCAGACTTCACTGAAGCTTACTATCTCAAATGCATAAGGGCCTCCAGGATACTTGCCTCTACCCTTGTCGACGACATGGATCTGACCCCCTACCAGGCAGCTTATGATGCAAACAATCAACGGCTACGCTGACCAACTTTTGAAGCGAGTGACTTGATCCCTGCACGCCGTAAGCCAGTCTTTGCCCCTGAAGTTGATCCGTCTCCTCTATTTGATGAAGCTCAGTTCGAAGCCTTATTAAACTGCAACTGGGATGTGGATAACCTTCAGATCAAAGAGCGTGAAGACCCGGTGCAGGATGACCCTCCGACGAGTTAAAGCTTTGTTGTTCTTGATTGAATGTAACCCAGCCTTCTAAGCCGCCGAGGTTTGGAAGTGAACAAAAAAATTTAAGTCCTTCGTCTTTTGAGCTCCTGGAGAGCTTTGTAATAGGCATAGCAAAACTTGATTGCCCCAGCCATGCCATCGTGCACACATGACTTTGGAATCATCTTATGCACTTTTGATCTGCCTTGTATTCTTATCACAATGTCTTGCACCATACTTAACAGCAGTTTGTCTTAGGAGATAAAACCTACACAAGTAAACAAGACAGAATATATTCTGCATTGTTGTAAGGGCGGCTTCAAAAGCACAACCCAGAGAGGTCAAAATCTTTTGTAGACTTGCTTCTTCTTTCATAATCTTGCTCTGACCCGGTTTGGAAGACCGGCATGATATGTATGTATGATGCAATGCATGATGTAATGTATCATGTAATGTATGATGTAATGTATGATGTAATGTATGATGCAATGTATGATGTAATGTATGATGTTCTTGTTTTTCCTTCCTTTTTGTTTTCAAAACCTCATATGATGGTTCTTATGGGTGGACTCGATGCTTGAGCTCATACTAGTGCAGGGTCTCTAACGAGAGTGGCTGTCCACTCCTTTCAGCGACTCGGGGTCTCTAAACAGATTAACTGACAAGAGCACAACATCCTAGAAAGAGACACATACACTGGTTCTTCTGGGTGGACTTGATGCTTGAACTCATGCCAGTCTCTAGGTGAGGTTAACTGATAAGAGCGCAACGTCCCAGGGAGAGACACAGACGCCGGTTCTTCTGGGTGGATTCAGTGCTTGAACTCATAACAGTACAGGGTCTCTAACGAGATTGACTATTAAGAGTGCAACGTCCCAGAGAGAGACGCAGCAGGGCATGAGTATCCCTAGGGACCATTAGCCACCTCTCATGTGACATAAATCCATTGTTTGAACCTTAAAAAGTGCAGGGTCTTTAGAAGAGTAAATGTTTAAGAGTACGAATGGGCCACATAGCGGAGAGTCGGCAACAGATGGGTGAGTTTATCCTTGCTACCTGTAAGAGGCCCTCACGTGACACAATCTGCCGTTTGAACCTTAACCAGTGCTTAGGGTCTCCTAGCGAGATTAAATGTCTGGTACGTTGGACAGACGGTGTCTCTAAGTGGTGATTAACTGGTAAGAGTTCGGTGTGTCACCTGTTGGAGCGGCATCAGCTTACAAGCAGGTATAACCCAAACTTGCGGATCAAAGGGGGGTATAACCTGCACCCCTTTTGACCTTGTTGACAGAGTCAACTTTTGGGTATGCAACCCGAACTTGCAGTGCTGAAAAGCCTGATCGAGAGGGTTGAAGCTTAACCCGGTGGGAGCCCCCAAACGATCTTGTCGACGACATCAACTTGTGCACCATCTTGTAATTCACCGTCTTGTAGACTGCCAACTTGTAAGCCGCCATCTTGTGGACCGCCAACTTGTAAACCATCGTCCTATTTACTATTGTGGCTGAAGAGCCGATCAAGAGGGTGAGCAAGCTAAACCCGGTGGGTTGGAAGCCCCCAAGTGACCATGTAGAAGTGTTCATATTTGCACAAATCTGTAATGCAAAAGAAAAACTACATAGGCCCCGGCTTGCAAGGATGCCAACTTTATTATATGAAAAATATAGATACAATGACGTATGTATGTACAAAGATGGGATTCAATGACTCAAGTATAGTAAGGCCGCAGATGAGTGATATTCCACGGCTGGTGGGTCTCCTACCCAGAAGTACGTGACTCGTCTCGTACGTCAATGAGATTATATGACCCATTGTTTAGATTTCTACTAACCACAAAAGGTCCTTCCCAGGGGGGAGATAGCTTGTGCGCATCTATCTAATCTTGAATCAAACGTAACACCAAGTCGCCTTCTTGGAACATCCAGGTCTTAACCCTGCGGCTATGATAGCGACGCGGGTCTTGTTGATAAATCGCCGATCGAGCTGCTGCAAGATCATGTGCTTCATCCAAAGCATCTAACGTGTCCTGACATGTTGTCTCATTATCAGCTTCCACGTAAGCCGCCACCTGTGGCGAGTCATGATGTATGTCACTTGGTAGCATGGCCTCTGCACCGTAAACCATGAAGAAAGGTGTATAGACTGTTGATCTGTTGGGGTAGTATCGATGCTCCAGAGGACGGAGGGTAACTCCTCAACCCAAGAACCCAATGTTTGTTGTAAAGGAACCATAAGCCGGGGCTTGATACCTCTCAAGACTTCCTGGTTAGCATGCTCTACCTGGCCATTGGATTGTGGATGAGCAACAGCAGAGACATCAAGCCGGATGTCCTCACTTTCACAGAATGCCTTCATAGCCCCCTTGGATAGATTTTTTCCATTGTCCGTGATGATACTATGAGGATAGCCAAAATAGTAGATCATTTTTTTGACAAACTGAATCGCCGTGGCTGCATCACATTTACTAACCGGTTCAGCCTCCACCCACTTGGTAAACTTGTCCACCGCCACCAAGAGGTGGGTCTTCTTATCCTTAGATCTCTTGAAAGGTCCAACCATGTCAAGCTCCCAGACCGCAAACAGCCAAGTGATTGGAATCATCCACAATTCCTGAGTCGACACATGAGCACGTCTTCCGAACTTCTGACACCCGTCACACTTGGCGACCAGGTCCTCTGCGTCCTTATGAGCCGTCACCCAAAAGAAACCATGTCAGAAAGCCTTGGACACCAAGGATTTTGAGCCGGCGTCATGACCGCAATCACCGTCGTGTATTTCATTTAAAATTTCCCTGCCCTCTTTAGGAGAAACACAACGCTGGAAAACATCGGTAACGCTGCACTTATGTAACTCGCCATTAACAATGGTCATGGACTTAGATCGCCTCACAATTTTCGGTGACAGAGTTTCGTCCTCAAGCAACTCGCCGTGAGTCAGGTACGCTAGGTAAGGTAACGTCCAATCCGGAATAGCATGTAGAGCCGCCACCAGCTGTCCTTCCGGGAAGGTATAGCCAGATCCTCCTCTGAAGGTAGCATAATAGATCGGTGGTGTCGTGGGAACGAACACCTATGGGATCGCAGGGACCCCTTTCGATTCGGCAGGGGGTGAGCTGGCACAAAGAGCTGATCCGGTGCGCTGCGCGCGGGGAGTTTTTACCCAGGTTCAGGCCGCAAGGATGCATAAAACCCTACTCCTGTTTGGTTACATTGATCGTGTTCTAGGGTTCGAGCTACAGGAGCGCCATGAACGGCTGCTACGTGAGCTTGGGAACCTCCAGTTGTCTAACTGCCGGGCTGTACGGTTGTCTAACTGCCTAACTGCCTGAAAGCCCAAAAGCCAAAAGTCTAAGGTTCCAAAGTCCAAAAGTCATCTGTAACGCCCTCGGCCTCCTTTTATACCTAAGGGGATCCCAACAGTGGCGTATAGTGTGCAAACGGGATGCATAGTGCTACAGTGCTATCGTACCTAACCCTGACGGAGTAGGACAAGAGCATTAAATGCACCGTCAGGGGCCTCAGTCCATCAATGGGATGGGACAGGGCCCATCCCATCGGCATCGCTTAGCTCCCTCCAATGTTGACGCTGTGACACGCGTCCAGGTGAATCGACACCTGGCCTGTGTGCTGGCGGTCCTTGCTGGGGCCTTGGCTTGCCGGGACCTTGCCTTGTCGGGGGCTTGGAGGCTCCAAATCCCTCCCGGCAAGGTCTTGCTGGTAGTCTTGAGTCTTCTGTGCTGGTGCTTGACAAGTCTTCACTAGGCCTTGCCGCCGGGGTGGCTACTACTGCCCGTGCATGAGTAAAGGGGCACTAGATGGCCCAAAAACTCTAGTGCACCGACAGGTGGTATATCACATCCAAGAAAACATTAGGCGACACAAGCTTACACTGAGAGCCTAGTCTTGATAATGCATCAGCCGCCTCGTTCTTGCGATGATAAATATGATCCACCTGATAACCCTTGAAATGACCAGCAATGATATCCATCGCCTGACGATAAGCCTCCATCCGTGGGTCCTTGGAGTCCCGTGTGCCCGAAACTTGCTGAGCCACGAGTTTGAGTCGTCGAGGCATCTAACCTGGCTCAGGTTCATCTCCCTGGCCACACAGAGGCCGTGAAGCAAGACTTCATATTCAGCTGCATTGTTAGGACAAGGAAACATTAGCCTCAGCACGTAACAGAATTTATCACCTTTGGGGGAAGTTAGGACAACTCCAGCCCTTGATCCCTCCAACTGTCTGGACCCATCAAAGTGGATTATCCAGTATGTGTTGTCCGTCTTTTCCTCAGGTAATTGACACTCTGTCCAATCGTTTATGAAGTCCACCAACGCCTGAGACTTAATAGTCGTGCAAGGCACACACTTTAGATTAAGTGGCCCAAGCTCCAGTACCCACTTAGCAATCTTGTCTGTGGCTTCCCTATTTTGAATTATACCACCCAACGGAGCAGAGCTAACCATAGTGATCTGGTGTCCAAGGAAATAATGCTTCAACTTACGGTTCGCCATGAACACCCCATATATCAGTTTCTGCCAATGTAGGTACCTTTTCTTCGATTCTATGAGAACCTCACTAACATAATAAACCGGCCTCTGAACCGGGTGCTCTTTCCCTGCTTCCTTACACTCTACCACAATCCCAACGCTGACAGCCCTATTGTTAGCCGCCACGTAGAGTAGCAAAGGCTCTTTCTCAGCCGGAGCAACCAAAATCGGCGGCTCAACCAATTACTTTTCGAGTGCTTCAAGGGCTTCATCCGCAGCCTTACTACACACAAAGTCATCCGTCTTTTTCATCATCTGGTACAGAGGAATAGCCTTCTCGCCCAGGCGGCTGATGAAGTGGCTTAAAGCGGCAATACGGCCCGCCAAGCGCTACACATCATTGACGCTCGACAGCTTAGCCAGTAACGTGATGGCCTTTATCTTATCCGGGTTAGCCTCGATCCCCCGTTCCGAAACCATGAAACCCAGGAGTTTACCTGCAGGAACTCCAAAAACACACTTAGCACGGTTAAGCATCATCTTGTAGACCCGTAAGTTGTCAAACGTCTCCTTCAGGTCGTCAAGCAATGTCTCCTTGTTTCTTGACTTAACCACAATATCGTCTACGTAGGCATGAACATTGCGCCCAATCTGACTATGAAGGCAATTCTGCACACAACGTTGGTAAGTCACTTGCACACTCTTGAGCCCGAAAGGCATAGATACATATCAAAAAGACCCAAAAGATGTTATAAATGACGTCTTCTCCTGGTCTTTAACTGCCATCTTGATCCGATGATAACCTGAATAGGCGTCCAAGAAGCATAAACTCTCGCAACCAGCCGTTCCATCAATAATCTGGTGGATACGGGGGAGAGAAAACGGGTCAACTGGACAGGCCTTGTTAGGATCTTTGTAATCCACACACATACGCCACGTGTTGTTCTTCTTAAGCACTAGCACGGGATTTGCTAACCACTCCAGGTGAAATACTTCCACGATGAACCCTACCGCCAAGAGCTGGGCCACCTCTTCTTCAATTGCTTTATGCCGCTCTTCATTGAAACGGCGGAGGAACTGCTTGGTCGGTTTAAACTTAGGATCCACAGTAAGGTGGTGCTCAGCGAATTTTCTCAGTACACCTGGCATGTCAAATGGCTTCCATGCGAAGATGTCTCGATTCTCACGGATGAATTTGATGAGCGCGCTTTCCTATGCGGGGTCCATGTTAGCCCCGATAGTGAATTGTTTTGATGAGTCGCCCGGATTAAAATCCACCATCTTGGTGTCATCCGCCGCAAACTTCAAGGGCGGCTCAGACTCCGTCCTGGGCTTCTTCAATGGAGTCATGTCTGTCGGGTCAACATTATATTTGTAGAACTTGAGCTCTACCTCCGCACAACTTGATTCCGCATAAGCCACGTCTCCTTCCTCACATTCAATGACCACCTTCCGGTCACCGTGCACTATAATCGTTCCATTGAGAGTCGCCATCTTGAGCTGTAGATAGACATAACAAGGCCTGTCCACAAACTTTGTGAAAGTTGGATGGCCAAACAGAGCATGATACGGGCTCTTAATTTTCACCACGTCGAACCACAAGGTCTCTACCCTGCAGTTATACTCATCTCCAAACGCCACCTCTAGGTAAATCTTCCCCACCGGGTAGGCCGACTTACCTGGCACCACCCCATGAAAGACTGTCGATGACGGCTTAAGAGCCTTGTCAGTTAACTCCATCCGTTGGAAAGTGTCGTAGTACGAGATATTGATGTTGTTTCCACCGTCCATCGGTACTTTTGTAAACTTATAACCCCCAACCTGAGGAGCTACCACTAGAGCCAGGTGACCCGGATTATCAACCCACGGTGGGTGATCCTCCCGACTCCATGTGATTGGATATTCTGACCACTTCAAGTATCGCGGGAGAGTCGGTGTGGCCGCATTAACCGCTCTCTTGTGCAGCTTCTGATCCTGCTTGTCAAGGCTCGTAGTGAAAACATGATATTGCCCTCCGCTAAGTTGCTTTGGGTTGCTCTAGTACCCTGACTGATTATTCTGCTGCTGACCTCCTTGACTGCCTTGACCCTGGTAACCTGAACCTGACCCACCGGCACCAAAACCGGCTCCTGAGCCGCCCGGACCTGAGCCACCCGGACCTGAGCCGCCTGACGGACCGTTACCATAGTTACGGTGCTGATGAAGGTTGTAGTCTCGGTACTGTCGCATAATGTTGTAATCCTTCATGTATGGGTTGCGATCTTATCAGGTCGGTTGTGCGTTGGGCAAGGCTTGTTGAGCGCCTCTTCCAAGTTGAAAGGTTGAGGTGCATTACCCTTGTTAAACGGTGGCCTAAAATTTCCATTACCCCTGGCACGATTGTTCCTAGCACTGTTGTTCACCACAAACTCTGACCCGCCATCCGGGTTCTTCCGTTTGCGCTGGTTGCCATTTCTAGTCCTATTTTGTTGTTGATTCTTACCATTGTTACTCTTCTTACCCTGAGCTGATTTCTCATCATCGGAGCTCGGGTCCTTGGTTGTATCTGAGTCCGCATATTTGGTGAGAGCCGTCATGAGCTCACCCATATCCTGACAAGAATGCTTCAGCCGCCCAAGCTTCTGCTTAAGGGGTAAAAAATGACAGTTCCTTTCCAAAATCAGAACCGCTTGAGACTACAAAATATTCTTAGACGAGTGGATCACCATCGAGACCCGCCAAACCCAATGATGGGCCGACTCACCTTCCTGCTGTACACAGTGATCAAGATCTACGATCATCATGGGTTGCTTGCATGTTCGCCTGAAATTCTTGATAAAGCGTGCTTTCAACTCAGCCCAAGATGTGATGGTGTTAGGTAACAAACCCTTCAACCAAGTGCGGGCCGGTCCTTCTAACATCATGATGAAGTATTTCGCACAAACTGCCTCACTGACATCCAGCATCTCCATGGCAAGCTCATAGCTTTCGATCTAGGCCTCCGGGGGTAGTTTAGCCGTGTAGTTAGGCACCTTCTGCGACCCTTTGAAGTCCTTAGGCAAACGTTCATTCCTCAAATCCACCATGAGACACAGCACACCAACTCCCCTGGGTGAAGTGCTGACGGGGGGGGTTGTTGGCGCCAACTTAGAAATCTCCGGGTAATTCGTCGCCGGTGTTGATCCTCGCTGAGCCCGACCCCTATCCATGATCCCCTGAACATCCCTTTCAGGCGTGTTATCATTGGGAGGGTTTCGCCTCTGTTTGCTGCTGGAAATCGCCAGCAACTCTATGCTACGGCTGTAGCTACGGCTGTGAACCAGCATAGAGTGCACCCGGCTCCAGCTGTATGTATACTTCTCTCGAAGCTAGGACACCCCGTGGAAACCTTGATCATACCTGCAGTCGACATAACTAGAACTCCAAGTGGTTAAACCAAAATCACACAATGCAAGGGAGTACCTGCTCTGACACCAATTGAAAGTGCGTTATATCGATTAGAGGGGGTGAATAGGCGATTTTTACAAATTCATCACTTGAGAAATTTCAACTTTGAGGAATTTGGAATGTGATGAATAACTAGCAGCGAAATAAGTACTCAAGTGCATGAGGAACATAGTAACAGCATAGTCTTGATGATGAAATGAAACATGCACAAATAGCTAGTAGCGTGATATAGGATAAGCAGTGATGAACAAGGTAACTAGAAGAATTTGAGGTGAGGAATTTGTGAAAGTCTTCAGTCACATTCTTCAAACAGTAACAATCAATTTCATCAACAGGTATATGAGGAATATAGGGGTTGAGGAAATAGAACCAGGTAGCTTGAGCTAAGGTCACACAGTCCTCGCCCAACACTCGTGGTAAGTCTTCAGGGTAGACTTCCAAAACCCTCACAAACTGGTCACCCAGCGAGCCACAATTTACTGTCGGATGCTCTAGACCAAGGTCACTTCATGATCCCCAATTGACTGTAGGAGCACTAGACCATGACACCTAACCATCTCGAGGATGCACAGTCCTCAAAGGTAACAAGCATCGGTTCCACACAGGAATTTCTTCAGTGATGCTCAATCACTTTGGGTTTGGTGGTTTGGTTGTGGGTTTTTCCTCACTGATGATTTTCTCTCAAAGTCCTCGGAGGATGGGTTGCTCTCAAATGACAAGTGTCAGTTCTCTCTCGGAGCAGCCAACCAACTAGTGGTTGTGGGGGGTAGCTATTTATAGCCAGGGTGCAACCTGACATGATATGACATAAATGCCCCCAATGATATGACCGTTATGTGGATATTTGTGATTGGGGACAGCTGGCACTAAGCACAGCAATGGTCGGATTTTCGAACTATGAAAGTCCTCAAACATATCATGTTCCTCACTTGTAGGCAATTCGCACTGGCGAAATCCTAACTCCTCAGTCAAATCAATTTCCTCAGAGACCAGAAGAACTTCGTCTCTGTCACTGAAGAACTTGACTGAACCATAAGAAATTTCCAAAGGCTTCAATCGAAGGATTGTATAGGTTGAGGATTTTGGAGTTGAGCGTCAGTTGGAAATTTTCCTTAGTATTACCTCGGCCCCCTTTAACAGTACGGTGTTTCCTATGACTCAAATAAAGGAAATGAAACTATGAAAACAAAAGTCTTCACGCTTCATAGTCCTTGTTCATATCTTCAAGGTCACACCAACTTCTTCATTTTCAAAGTCTTCACAAAGTCTTCACCAAAGTCTTCAGAAAGTCTTCAGCAAAGTCTTCACTTGAAGACATACATTTTTAGGGGTCGTTAATCTCTGAATATATCAAACTCCTCATCGACTTATAGAGCCTGTGCACACTCACAAACACATTAGTACCTTAACCTATAAGTCTTCAATACACCAAAATCACTAAGGGGCACTAGATGCACTAACAATCTCCTCCTTTTTGGTGATTGATGACAAATAGGTTAAGTTTTCAACGGGGATAAACATATGAAGTGAAAGTGCAGATTTTGAGGAATTTTATTGCAAGATATAAAAGAACTCCCCCTGAAGATGTGCATATTTGAGGAATTTGCTTTGGACTGCAAATGCACATGTCAGGTTAAAACATGGAGAACTCCCCCTATATCTTGTAATTCATACACGCATTTGAACATATGATATGAAGAATTTGAAATGCGTGAGGAAAATGGGGTCTGACGAAATTCAGCATGTATGCATTAAGGTACTTGAGGAATTAACCATGCGAGGAAATAGTTCAAAAGTGTCAGACCACCATCGTACTTAAGTTTACAACTCAACCAACAAAAGTTTCAGAAGAGTGAGAGTTGTAACTTAAACAAACATCGCCCATATAGAGAGACCCGCTTGAAGACTAACTCAAATTTTCTCCCCCTTTGACATCAAAGACCAAAAGGGAAGAAAAAGTGAGGACTAACGCCCCTTTGAAGAATTTCATCATGTTGGTGAGGAAGGAGCGCCAGCGTTGTCGGGGTCGTTTGTCGATGCAGGGCCTGCCGAAGTGTCGTCAATGTCTTCATCGTCATCGCGCTCTCGAGATGAAGAAAATGAACTTGTGACCATCAAAGGAACTTGAACTTTCTTGAATTTCTTCTAAGGTCGACGAGCCCAGTCAGGATGTTCCTCAAGATCCAGCTCATTCAGTTCTTCAGAAGACATGAGGTGAGACAGTACAGCCCAAGAGCAGTTGAGGTTTTCATGTGCATAGTAGTGATTCCTCTTCACGGTGTTCTGTGTTACACTCATGTTCTGCACAATGTATCCAAGTTGACGCTTCACCCACTTGTGATTGCGATCGACCTTCTGATGAAGACTTATTAGAAGCTCGCGATCAGTCATCACACGAGGGGCAGACTCTTGACGTTTGTGAGCTGAGGCCTTTGCATCGGAGTCTTGAGTGGTAGTGTCATCATTGGTGGAGAAGGAAGCGGCTTTGCGAAACCGTCCATCCAATGGACAAGTGCCTTCATCAATGACAGCCTTGCCTTTTCCTTCAACTGAGGCAATTGTGCTCTTGATGACTTCAATTGGAGGCAGGAAGTCAAAGTGGTTCTGGAAATCAGCCTTGAAAGGAACTGAGGACTTTGCCCTGATGAATTTCATTATCCAAGGCGCATAGGGCTTCTGTTCAAATGGAGCTAAAGCAGCACTGGCCAAAGTCCTCATGAAGAAGTCGTGCAAGTCAATGGGAATCCCATGAATGATGTTGAAGATCATATTCTTCATGACTCCTTGCACTTCTTCTTCTTCAAAATTGTGGCCCTTCTGAGGACATAGCGTATTTGTGAGTATACGGTAGATAGTCCTGGGCACATGTAGCACATCCTTCACAAGCAAGGTTTTTTGTTGAGGCTTTCCAGGAGGCAATGTCTTCATCAACACTTGCATCAGCTGATTTGGAAGTGCAGGCTCATCAAACAGTTTGCGAGCTTCATTTGAGGGAATTGGAACTGGTACACACTGAAGCAATTCATAAGCTTGAGCAGTGAAGTGTGTTGATCGTGTCATCCAGTCCAATATCTAGGAGTTGACGTCTGAAGCATTTCCACTGATATGCAATGTGGCATAGAACTGAAGAATGAGTTCTTCATTCCAGTCACAGATGTCGACGCAGAATGGGAGAATGCCTGTATCATGAAGAACCTAGAGCACCGGTGTGAATGATGGAACGGTTTCCATGTCTGCATGAGGAATTTGGTGGTGCTCGAAGACTTTCTTCTTCTCAAAAAGAACTGATGCATGGTAGTTGAGCTGTGTTGCCGTCCAGAATATGTTGCGACCGGCCCTTGCAAAGTCATAGGGATTTGGACCAGTGAAGAACATACGTTCATTGAAGAAATTGCTCTTGAGGAATTTGGGGCGCACTAAGCCTTTGAATGGCATTCTTGGCTTCGGTTGAAGATTTGGCTTGAAGCGCCCCTTAATCTCCTTTGGCATGGGAGGAACACCTTTAGACAAAATGATTTGGAGAGCTAGTTCCTCAGTTGCGGCGAGAGAATCAAGATCATCAGCCGTTGCGGCTGGAATTTCATCAGTGACTTGGGTGTTTGGATTGGCATATTCTTCATGTATTTCTTCAGTCGGAGCAGGCGACTGAGAAATCTGTGTCAGAGGAGTAGTCATTGGTGAATTTGCGTGTGTTGATTCCCAATATTCATCATTGATGACAGGCGTTGTATTGCCAACGTCTACGTCCTCACCAATTTCTTCAACTCCAGCCTCTTCAGCAGTGAACTGAGGTTGGGGCGATGATACCTTTGGAGTTGAAGCAATGTCCTCAACTTCAATGTCTTCATCAATCTGCTCTGTCGAAGCAGCAGACTGATCTTCATCTTCATCTGGGATGACATATTCCACCCCAAATGGTACAATTTCGTAGGCAGGTGCTGAGGAAATTGTTGTAGCATCAATAGGTCCAGTTGAAGAACTTGCCATAGTCTTCAACTTCTTCACGGGTGAGGTTTTTGAATCTGATGCTTTTCTCTTGAGAGTCTTTTCCTCAACAGTGTCAGTTTCTTCAGGAACGACTGATGCAGCCGCCCTAGTGTGTTTAGTTTCTTCAGACGCAGCAAAAGCTTCAGCTAGCCTTTTAGTTTCTTCAGGCAAAACAGTGGTGGTTGTCCTGGCATGATCATCAGTGGTCTGAGTTTCCTCAGTAGCACTGGCAGTTGCTTCTGGTGCAGAAGCATTTCCATCAGCAGTTTCATCAGGTTGAGCAATTTCATCAGCCTGAGGATTTTGTGGTTGCGATCGAGCAACAACCCTAGTGTTTTGATCCTTCATTGCAGCTTGAGCAGCCCTGACGAATCTCAGCTTGGTGCCCTTCCATTCTGCATCATATCTCTCTTGATCCTCAGAGAGTGTGCGAATTTCAGACTGAACAGTGACGAGTTGATTTGGGGTCAAATTCATCACATTTCTCTCAGAAACTTTTTCTATCAAACCCTGTTCTTCTTGGCTCTCAGAGCTTGCTCTCTTTTCCATTTTTCTTCAGAAATGAAGTGGGTGAGGACATGATCCACTCCAAGAGGCAGATTTAGTGAAGAAAGTGGGGAGGTTGGGTCTTCATGCCATATATCGATGAAGTTGAGGATCATCTTGGGATCCAGCATGAGAGGAATAGAGCTGCCCTTTGCTATAGTAGCCTTTTGCTGACTGTGCTTGATGATTTCTTCCAATTCCTCATCATAAGCTTCATCATCATCATCCTCAAAACCTAAGGGTATGGTCACCACAGCCTTGCTTGAGTGAGGACTTGGTCTTTGACCTCGTCCAGCAGTTTTCTTCAGCTTCAACGCAAAAGGGCTAGTTGAAGATGTCGCAGAAGACAGAGCAGCAACCGTTCCAGCAGCTGAAGACTTTGTAGGCCGAGGCCTTTGACCTTGAGGGATCTGCTGTGAAGGTTTTGAGGTTGAAGAACTTTCCTTCAATGCAGATTTCTTCCTCATGATTTTCTTCGGAGCACTTGCAGAGGCTCCGGCAGAGGCAGTAGCAGCGGAATCTTCATTGAATTTCTTCACTGCCTCTTTGGCTTTCTTCGCCAGCTTGGCTTGCTGCTTCTCCCACATATGAGGAAAGTCCTCACCAGTCTTGATGCTAGCGGGATCAGCAATTTGATTGCGAGAAAGGGGAGGCCTGTTGCAAGGAGGTTTTACTGCAAATTTCATCATGTATTTTGGAGTTAAATAACGATACTCCTTCCATTCCCTTGCCCATCTCCTCTCAATTTTCTGCAGACGATTTTTTCTCTGCTTGGTCGTTTCTTTGCCATGAGTTTCTTCATCGGGTGTGCAGTATTCCTCATACACGTCATCTGGGATCTCAAAGGCAGTGTGCACGTCTGGCTTCTTTCCACCTTTCTGAGGTTTCTTTTCGTCAGCCATTTTCTTCACTTGAGGAATATGAATTCTTGAGGACTCTAAAGAAGTACACAATTTTTCCTCAAGGAGCGTTGCAAATGAGTTAAGTTGATGAGAACCTAGTGATTCATCAGCGGACATGTTGTACATGTGAACAGAGTATAGGTGCGAGGAATTTGAAGAGGTCATATGCGTTCTTAGAAATTTTTCTAAATAAAATAGGTGAGAGGAATTTGACCACGGGTGTCTTGAGGAATTTCACTAAGTGTTCTTTGTCTCAGGTTCGAGAGTTGTGCAATTTTTGAGAATTCACACAATTTTGGAATCTTGAAGAAAATCATTACTTAGGGAAAAACATCAAGTATGTGAAGATGTAAGGTGCTTTTAGAATAAGGTTCATGAAGAATAAACGCCTTTTGAGGAATATGAAGAGCATTTGAGGATCAAACAAGGGTAGTAAAAATAAATTTTATTTACCCTGGTGAAGAACACGATGAACAAGAGATGAGATTGGGAAGTTCGTCCGTTCAGATCTCCCACGCCCTAGCTTGGCAGAGGGAGACAGCTACAGCGGCAGCAGGATGAGGACTTCCACGGACGATGCGAGTACGGTGACGATGTGGTCGAGGCAGTGAAGCTCTTCCTCACCGGCGATGATGACTTTAGCGGTGGCGCTAGGTTGGAGCTCGGGAGAGGGATGAGATGAGGAGTAACCGAGCATAGTTGAAAGGGAGGGGGTATTTATAGAGGGAGTGAAAACCAATTTGCCCGAAGATTTTGGACAAGATTGCCCCTGACCCTTGCTCTCCACTCGACAGGTGTCACCCACGTTCTGAGTAGTGGAGATTATGGGGGATCGTGGGTTATCCAGTCGTGGGAATCGGAACCGTTTGAGCGGGAACCACTGAAAATGTTGATAGTGAAAATTTCAAAGTTTTCATTCGCAAATTCTTCAGCTGTCAAGGACACAATGAAGACTTTGAACAAGTTTCAAAGTAGAACGCATATGAAGAATTTGTGAACAGACTAGGTTGAGTTTAGCATAGAGGGAAAAGGGTTTGATCACATTCACTTAGATGAAAATCAACTTGAAGAATTAGCAATGAGTGAATGTTGTTGAGGACATTGAAAACTCAAATATATATATATATAATCAATGCAGAACATGAGTTTCAAAGTTTGAAGAATTTGAAAAGTTGAGGAATTTGAAAACTTGAGGAATTTGATAATTTGAAGAATTTGCAAAAATGACGAAAAACTCAATTTTGAAGAATTTCAACTTTGGTTGGTGGCGTGACCCACCGTATAAGAATGATGATTTCAGACACCATGTACAATTGTCGTAGGGTTCTGAGAATCAAATTCTTCATTAATTTCTTCACACTTAGAGGGTTATTCTTCATTGATTGAAGAAAAATGTTACTTCGTGTGTTGCACATCAAAGTCATCAATTTTGCATAAGTGTTAGGATGTGTGTCCTTCTTCAAAGAACATTTGAAGATTCTAAGATATTTAGCTCACACCTCAACTTGCAAAATCTCTTTTCATGCAAGGGCTTTGTGAAGATATTGGCCAGTTGTTCTTTAGTGGGGATGTGGTCGATGGAGATGTCGCCCTTGAGTACATGATATCGAAGAAAGTGATGACGAATCTGGATGTGCTTGGTCTTGGAGTGTTGAACTGGGTTGTATGCAATCTTGATGGCACTCTCGTTTTTGCAGTAGAGAGGCACATTCTTCAACTTGATGTCGTAGTCCTTAAGGGTTTGCTTCATCCATAGTAACTAAGCACAACATGAGCCAGTAGCAATGTACTCAACTTCAGCACTAGAGAGTGAGACACAGTTCTGCTTCTTCGAGGACCAACAGACTAGGGATCGTCCGAGGAAATGACATGTGCCTGAGGTTGACTTGCGATCCACGCGATCTCCAGCATAGTCAACATCAGAGTATACGACGAGGTGAAGATTTGAGCCCTTGGGATACCATAATCCAAGTGATGGTGTGTGAGCTAAGTATTGAAGAATATGTTTCACAGCCTTATGGTGTGATTCCTTCGGCGTTGCTTGGAATCGGGCACACATGCAAACACTCAGCATAATATCAGTCCTAGATGCACATTGATACAATAATGAGCCAATCATGGAGCGGTATACCTTCTAATCGAAATCTTTACCATTTTCATCAGTGCAGAGGTGGCCTTTTGAAGGCATTGGAGTTTTGACGCCATTGCAATCTTGCATGTCGAATTTCCTGAAAACATCCTTGAGGTACTTCTCTTGGGAGATGAAGATGTCATTGTCTTGTTGACGAATTTGAAGACCTAAGAAGAATTTCAACTCTCCCATCATAGACATTTGATATTCTTCATTCATCATATAGGCAAATTCATCAATGTAACGTTTGTCAGTACAGCCAAAGATAATATCGTCTATGTATATTTGGCATATGGACAGTTCATTGTCATAGGATTTTGTGAAAAGAGTGGGGTCGAGTGAACCGGGTTTGAAGCCTTTCTTCATGAGGAATTCCTTCAGAGTGTTGTACCACGCCCGAGGGGCCTGCTTGAGGCCATAGAGGGCCTTGTTGAGTCTAAGACTTTGTCAGGATGCTTAGGCTCTTCAAAACCTGGGGGTTGAGCAACATATACTTATTCCTCAAGCTTACCATTGAGGAATGCACTTTTCACATCCATTTGATATAAGATGATATTATGATGGTTAGCATAAGCAAGCAATATGCGAATAGCTTCAAGTCTAGCAACAGGTGCGAACGTTTCATCAAAGTCAATTTCTTCAACCTGTGTGTAGCCTTGAGCTACAAGACGAGCCTTATTCCTCACCACAAGGACATTTTCATCTTGCTTGTTGCGATATATCCACTTGGTACCTATGATGTTATGTTTGCGAGGATCTGGCCGCTTGACAAGTTCCCACACGTTGTTGAGCTTGAACTGATGCAATTCCTCTTGCATAACCTGAATCCACTCAGGCTCCTTGAATGCTTCATCAACTTTGGTGGGCCCTATGATAGAGACAAAGGCAAAGTGCCCATGAAAGTTAGTTAAATTTGAAGCTTTTGAGCGAGTGAGGGGGCCTGGTGCATTGATGTCATCAATGATTTTGTCAATCTGTACTTCATTTGCAACTCTAGGATGAGCAGGTTGACGTGGCTGAGGACTTCCTTCAACATCATTTTCTTCAGGTGTATCAACATGAAATTCTTCATTTGTTGGAATGGCTTCCTCAGTGGGTATGATATCTTCAGTTGCCTTCAGCTTGATGGATTCCTCAGGAGACTGTTCATCTAACACAGAAGGCAGGTGTTCTCTTTGTGAGCCATTAGTTTCATCAAACCACACATTTACAGTTTCAACAACCTTGTGATGGTAGGTGTTGAAGACTTTGTAGGTGTGCGAGTCCTTTCCGTAACCAAGCATAAAACCTTCATGTGCTTTCGGTGCAAACTTAGAACTGTGGTGAGGATCTCTGATCTAGCATTTTGCACCGAAGACTTTGAGATAACTTACATTGGTTTCTTGCCAGTCATAAGTTCATATGAAGTCTTCTTGAAGAATTTGTGAAGATATATCTTGTTGATGATGTGGCATGCAGTATCGATTGCCTCAGGCCAGAACCGACGAGGAGTCTTGTATTCATCAAGCATGGTGCGAGCCATCTCAACTAGAGTCCTGTTCTTGCGCTCCATGATGCCATTCTGTTGAGTATAAGGGGCAGATAACTCATGAGTAATACCAAGTTCATCAAGATATTCATCAAGATTAGTGTTCTTGAATTCAGTCCCCTTATCACTCCTAATATGTTTGATCTTGACGTCAAAGTTGGTGGAGGCCCTTGAAGCAAATCGTCTAAAGACATCCTGCACTTCTTTTTTGTACAGAATAATATGCACCCAAGTGTAATGAGAGTAACCATCAACAATGACAAAGCCATATAAACTTGAAGCATTTGTTAGTATGTAGTAATGAGTGGGGCCAAAGAGATCCATGTGAAGCAATTCAAAGGGCCGAGTCATGGTCATGATTGTCTTCGAGGGATGCTTGGATCTGGTCATCTTCCCAGGTTCACATGCACCGTAGAGGTGGTCCTTGAGGAATTTCACACCCTCGATGCCAATGACGTGCTTTTTCTTCACAAGCATGTGCAAGTTCCTCATACCCGCATGTCCAAGTCATCGATGCCACAGCCAGCCTTTTGAAGACTTTGCAAGTAAGCATGTGGAAGGTTGAGGACCTATAGAGAAATCAACAATATACAAGTCTCCTCTCCTAAAGCCTTCGAAGACTTTGGAATTGTCAGATTCCATGATGACAACACAACGATATTTTCCAAATGCGATGATCATATCAAGATCACAAAGCATTGAGACAGACATAAGGTTGAACCCAAGGGATTCAACAAGCATCACCTTATCCATGGTTCGGTCCTTTGAGATAGCAACCTTACCAAGTCCCAATACCTTGCTTTTTCCTTTGTCTGCGTAGGTGATATGCTTCAGAGGAGATGGAGTGAGTGGCAAATTCATGAGTAGATTCTTGTCACTGGTCATGTGGTTTGTGCATCCACTATCGAGGACCCACTCAGTAGCTTTTGGAGTATCATCCTGCAGATGAATTAGTACAACTTACGAACTCATATGCTTCAGAGTGAAGAATATGACATCAATTTCATCATATAGGATTTCATCACAAAAGATAGTAAGCAAGTAGTGTGAGGACATGAGAAATGAGGAATTCATTTCATCATGGTTAGCTTGCGTCCTTTCAAGCATTTGCTCAGGTGTCCAGCAAGTTCATCAGATGTTCAGTTTCATCTGGAGACCTGACCCTGCATAAGAAATTAGTTCAATTTCTTCACCACCCACATCTGCAGGGGTGGCAAAGAGTTCATCATTCTGCGAGCACCATGTGAGAAGGGAGGCATTGAAGCAAGTGTGCTTCGTTTACAGGGCGAGGGTTAGAGTACTTAAATGAATAAGCAGAGAAATTCTTCAAGGACATATGAACATAATGGTTTGAAGAATAATGCACATATTCATAACTCTTAGGATATCCCTGCGAAACAGAAGCATTAGCCCGAGAATGATATTTTTGACCATTTGAGGAATTTGGTCCAAGTGAGGACTTTGGTTCATATGAGGAATTTGATTTGGGGTTCCTATTCTTCATGAGTGATGTCGTGAGGACATTCACTTGAAGATTTTGTAGGTAGCTCTTGGGAACCCAGATTTTCTTCATAGGAGAACCGTTCCTGCAGTTAGTTCCAAAAAATCAAGCAAATACTTCACCTTTCTGACTCATCAGAGGAATATGAAGTTTCACATGTAAAGCCAGATAAAGTGGATGGATCTACAGGAGGTCCTTTCGCAGCAACCCATGAGGTTTGGGGTACTGCTCAGGTGTCCAGTAGGATCCATCAGCGTTGAGTTTCCTCACAAAGGCAATACCCTCTTTCCTAGGGTTCCTGTTCAGAATCTACTTTTTGAGGACATCGCAAAGGGTTTGATGCCCTTTGAGACTTTTGTACATGCCTGCCACATACAATTGCTTCAGCCCTGCATTGCCATTAGTGATACTTGTGGTATCCTTAGATGAGGAATTTGAAACCACTGGAATAGTTGAAGAATTTGCAGCAATAGAAGCATTTGAACATCCAGGTGAAGAATTAGCAGTTTCACATTCGATGCATTTCAAACAAGGTGGAACAAATTCTTCCTGAGCGGTACTGATATGTTAAGCCAGTAAGGAATCGTTTTCCCTTTGGAGATCCTCATGTGACACCCTCAGTTTCTCAACATCTTTCTTTCTTTGAAGAAATTCATAAGAAAGCTTTTCATGATCGGCTAAGAGGTCGTTATGATGACTCTGAAGGTTATCATACTTTGTCTAAAGACTTTTGAGATTGTCAGACAGAGTTTGAGTCCAATCCACTTCATAGTTCAATAGATCATCGCTTTTGTCTAGCATTTTCTGAAGCTTTTCAAGTGCACTTCGTTGTTTAGTGGCAATTTTAACAAGTTTAGCATAGCTAGGTTTCACATACTCATCAGATTCACCTTCACTTGATTTAGATGATGAATGATGTTTGTGTACCTTTGAGCCTTTTGCCATGAAACAATAGGTGGGAGCATAATCATCATTGATGACGTCAGAGTCGTTGGAGTAGTCATATTCTTCATCATTGAAGATGGACTTGCTGACGAAAGTAGTGGCGAGAGCAAGGCTAGCGACACCAGATTCTGATTCCTCCTCAGATTCTTCCTCTTCTTCATATTCTTTAGATTCTTCCTCAGAATCCATTTCATTGCCGATGAATGATCGTGCCTTTGTGGAACCATTCTTCTTGTGCTTTGAGGATTTTGAAGATGAGGACTTTTCAGATGGGGACTTTGAAGATTTCTTCTTTTTCTTCAAGTCATCAGAACTATCATCCTTGTATTTCTTCTTCTTCTTTGAATCTTTTTCCCATAGAGGACAGTCAGAGATAAAGTGACAAGGCTTCTTGCAACGATGACAGGTTCTTTTCTTGTAGTCTTCTAAGGAATCTGATTTCCTGAAGCCACTTTTTGAGGACTTTCCAAATCCACCTCTCCTTGAGAACTTCTGGAATTTCCTCATGAGCATTGCTAGTTCCTGACTTAGTTCTTCAGGATAACCAAGGCTGCTGTCAGAATCTTCTTCTTCGGATGAGGAAATTGCTTTTGCCTTCAGAGCACGAGATCTTCCATAGCTTGGCCTATAGAGGTCTCTCTTCTCATCTTGTTGGAATTCATGAGTATTGAGTCTCTCAAGAATATCAGCAGGATCAAGTGACTTGTAGTCTCCACGTTCTTGAATCATCAACGCCAGAGTATCGAGTGAGGAGTCAAGAGATCTTAGCAGTTTCTTCACCACTTCATGGTCAGTGATATCGGTGGCACCTAGTGCTTGAAGCTCATTGGAGATATCAGTGAGACGATCAAAAGTTTGCTGAACATTTTCATTTTCAAGTCTCTTGAAGCGGTTGAAGAGATTGTGAAGAACATCAACACGAGAGTCACGTTGAGTGCATACACCTTCGTTGACTTTGGACAGCCTATCCCAGATAAGCTTAGCAGTCTCCAAAGCGCTCACTCTACCATAATGACCTTTGCTCAGATGGCCACAAATGATATTCTTCGCTTGAGAATCGAGTTGCTTGAATCTCTTTACGTCAGCAGTAGTAACAGTTGGAGTGACAGAGGGCACACCATTTTCCACAACGTACCAGAGATTGTTGTCAATAGCTTCAAGGTGCATACGCATCTTGTTCTTCCAGTAGGGGTAGTCCGTCCCATCGAAGGTAGGACAGCCCACGGAAACCTTGATCATACATGCAGTCAACATAACTAGAACTTTAGGTGGTTAAAGCAAAATCACACGGAGCGAGGGAGTACCTGCTCTGATACCAATTGAAAGTGCGTTATATCGACTAGAGGGGGGTGAATAAGCGATTTTTACAAATTCATCGCATGAGGAATTTCAACTTTGAGGAATTTGAAATGTGATGAATAACTAGCAGCGGAATAAGTACTCAAGTGCATGAGGAACATAGTAACAGCATAGTCTTCATGATGAAATGAAACATGCACAAATAGTGACTAGCGTGATACATGATAAGCAGTGATGAACAAGGTAACTAGAAGAATTTGAGGTGAGGAATTTGTGAAAGTCTTCAGTCAAATTCTTCAAACAGTAACAATCAATTTCATCAACAGGTATATGAGGAATAGAGGGGTTGAGGAAATAGAACCAGATAGCTCGATGAATACAATGGTTTGATGACCCAGTTCCAACTGATGTGACAGTCGTATGTCTGGTTTGAAGCGGCCTGGTATTTAAACCAGAGGAAACACAGTCCCAGGACACACAGTCCTTACCGTATTCTCCTTGAGCTAAGGTCACACAGTCCTCGCCCAACGCTCGTGGTAAGTCTTCAGGGTAGACTTCCAAAACCCTCACAAACTGGTCACCCGATGATCCACAATTTACTGTTGGATGCTCTAGACCAAGTTCACTTAGTGATCCCCAATTAACTGCTGGAGCACTAGACCATGACGCCTAACCATCTGGTGGATGCATAGTCCTCAAAGGTACCAAGCGTCGGTTCCACACAGGAATTTCTTTAGTGATGCTCAATCACTTTGGGTTTGGTGGTTTGGTTGTGGGTTTTTCCTCACTGATGATTTTCTCTCAAAGTCCTCGGAGGATGGGTTGCTCTCAAATGACAAGTGCCAGTTCTCTCTCGGAGCAGCCAACCAACTAGTGGTTGTGGGGGGTGGCTATTTATAGCCAGGGTGCAACCTGACGTGATATGACATAAGTGCCCCCAATGATATGACCGTTATGTGGATATTTGTGATTGGGGATAGCTGGCACTAAGCACAGCAACGGTCGGATTTTCTAACTATGAAAGTCCTCAGACATATCATGTTCCTCACTTGTAGGCAATTCGCACTAGCAAAATCCGAACTCCTCAGTTAGATCAATTTGCTCAGAGACCAGAAGAACATCGTCTCTATCACTGAAGAACTTTACTGAACCGTAAGAGATTTCCAAAGGCTTCACTCGAAGGATTGTATAGGTTGAGGATTTTGGAGTTGAGCATCAGTTGGAAATTTTCCTTAGTATTACCTCGGCCCCCTTTAACAGTACGGTGTTTCATATGACTCAAATAAAGGAAATGAAACTACAAAAACAAAGTCTTCACGCTTCATAGTCCTCGTTCATATCTTCAAGGTCACACCAACTTCTTCATTTTCAAAGTCTTCACAAAGTCTTCACCAAAGTCTTCAGAAAGTCTTTAGCAAAGTCTTCACTTGAAGACATACATATTTAGGGGTCGATAATCTCCGAATATATCAAGCTCCTAATCGACTTATAGAGCATGTGTACACTCACAAACACATTAGTACCTTAACCTATAAGTCTTCAATACAACAAAATAAATAAGGGGCACTAGATGCACTAACAAAACCGTAATACATGTGTGAATACATAGACCACAACATGTCCCTAGTGAGCCTCTAGTTGGCTAGCTCATTGATCAATAGATGGTAATGGTTTCATGACCATGGACATTGGATGTCGTTGATAATGGGATCACATCATTAGGAGAATGATGTGATGGACAAGACCCAATCCTAAGCATAGCACAAGATCGTGTAGTTCGTCTGCTAAAGCTTTTCCAATGTCAAGTATCATTTCCTTAGACCATGAGATTGTGCAACTCCCGGATACCGTAGGAATACTTTGGGTGTGCCAAACGTCACAACGTAATTGGGTGGCTATAAAGGTACACTACAGGTATCTCCGAAAGTGTCTGTTGGGTTGGCACAAATCGAGACTAGGATTTGTCACTCTGTGTGACGGAGAGGTATCTCTGGGCCCACTCGGTAAGACATCATCATAATGAGCTCTATGTGACTAAGGAACTAGCCATGGGATGATTTGTTACGGAACGAGTAAAGAGACTTGCAGGTAACGAGATTGAACAAGGTATAGGGATACCGACGATCGAAACTCGGGCAAGTGTCAGACTAGTAGACAAAGGGAATTGTATACGGGATTGATTGAATCCCCGATATTGTGGTTCATCCGATGAGATCATCATGGAGCATGTGGGAGCCAACATAGGTATCCAGATCCCGGTGTTGGTTATTGACCGGAGAGGTGTCTTGGTCATGTCTACGTGTCTCCCGAACCCGTAGGGTCTACACACTTAAGGTTCGATGACGCTAGGGTTATAGGAAAATAGTGTACATGGTTACCGAAGGTTGTTCGGAGTCCCGGATGAGATCCCGGATGTCACGAGGAGCTACGGAATGGTCCGGAGGTAAAGATTCATATATAGGAAGTGAGGTTTTGGTCACCGGAAGTGTTTCAGGAATTACCGGTAACGTACCGGGACCACCGGAAGGATTCCGGGAGTCCACCAAGTAGGGCCACCAGCCCCAGAGGGCTGCATGGGCCGCAACTGGGAGGGAACCAGCCCCTAGGTGGGCTGGTGTGCCCCCCACAAGGTCCCAAGGCGCAGCTGAAGTGGGAGGGGGGCAAACCCTAGGACAGATGGGCCCTAAGGCCCACCCTAGGGCAGTCGCACCCCTCTCCCTCTTGGTCGCCGACCAGATGGGATCTGGAGGCTGCCGCACCACCCTAGGGTGGGAACCTTAGGGCGTAGCCGTCCCTCCTCCTCCTCCTATATATAGTAGAGGGTTTTGGGGCTGCCAGACAAACGACTTCTCTCTCTCTCGGTGTAGCCCTACCCTTCCTCTTCCTCGTTCTCCGTAGCGCTTGGCGAAGCCCTGTCGGAGTCCACGTAGCTCCACTGTCACCACGTCGTCATGCTGCCGGAGCTCTCCCTCAACTTCTCCTTCCTCCTTGCCGGATCAAGGCGTAGGAGACGTCACCGGGCTGCACGTGTGTTGAACGCGGAGGCGCCGTTGTTTGGCGCTAAGATCGGAATCCACCGTGATCTGAATTGTTGCGAGTACGCCTCCACCAACCGCGTTCTAGTAATGCTGCCGCTTAGCGATCTTCAAAGGTATGAAGATGCAATCTCTTTCCCACTCGTTGCTGGTTTCTCCATAGAGAGATCTTGGTGAACACGTAGGAAAAATTTTGATTTACTACTACGTCTCCCATCAGTGGCATCATGAGCTAGGTCTATGCGTAGAATCTATGCACGAGTAGAACAAAAAGTTATTGTGGGCATCGATCTTGTTAATTTGCTTACCACTACTAGTCTTATCTTGATTCGGCGGTATTGTGGGATGAAGCAGCCCGGACCAACTTTACACGTACGCTTACGTGAGACCGGTTCCACCACCTGACATGCACTTGTTGCATAAGGTGGCTAGCGGGTGTCTGTCTCTCCCACCTTAGTCAGATTGGATTTGATGAAAAGGGTCCTTATAAAGGGTAAATAGCAATTGGCATATCACGTTGTGGTTTTGGCGTAGGTAAGAAACGTTCTTGCTAGAAACCTATAGCATCCACGTAAAAACTTGCAACTACAAATTAGAGGACGTCTAACTTGTTTTTGCAGCATATGCCTTATGATGTGATATGGCCAAAGGATGTGATGTGATGCATTGTGATGTATGATATTGATCATGTTCTTGTAACAGGATTCACGACTTGCACATAGATGAGTATGACAACCGGCAGGAGCCATAGGAGTTGTCTTGTTTTATTGTATGACCTACGTGTCAATCATAAATGCCATGTAATTACTTTACTTTATTGCTAATCGTTAGCCATAGTAGTAGAAGTAATAGTTGGCAAGACAACTTTATGAAGACACTATGATGGAGATCATGATGATGGAGATCCTGGTGTCATGCCGGTGACAGTGATGATCATGGTGCCCCGAAGATGGAGATCAAAGGAGCAAGATGGTATTGGCCATATCATGTCACTATATTGATTGCATGTGATGTTTATCATGTTTACATCTTATTTGCTTAGAACGACGGTAGTAAATAAGATGATCTCTCAACAAAATTTCAAGAAATGTGTTCACCCTAACTATGCACCATTGCTAAGGATCGTTGTTCCGAAGCACCACGTGATGATCGGGTGTGATAGGTTCTAACGTTCGCATACAATGGGTGTAAGCCAGATTTACACACGTGAAACACTTAGGTTGACTTGACGAGCCTAGCATGTACAGACATGGCCTCGGAACACAGAAGACTGAAAGGTCGAACATGAGTCGTATAGTAGATGCGATCAACATGGAGATGTTCACCATGGATGACTAGTCTGTCTCACGTGATGATCGGACACGGGCTAGTTGACATGCATCATGTATCACTTGGATGACTAGAGAGATGTCTATCTAAGTGGGAGTTCATTAAATAATTTGATTATGTGAACTTAAGTATCATGAACTTAGTCTAAAATTGTCTTTACAATCTATATTGTAGATCCAATGGCCAACGCTAATGGCACCCTCAACTTCAATGTGTTCCTAGAGAAAACCAAGCTGAAAGATAATGGAACCAACTATGCAGACTGGGTCCGTAGCTTGAGGATCATCCTCATAGCTTCCAAGAGATTATATGTCCTTGATGCACCGCTAGGTGACGCACCCATTTTCCCAGTGACTCAAGACGTTATGAACGCCTGGCAGTCGCGTTATTATGATTACTCCCTGGTTCAGTGCGGCATGCTTTACAGTTTAGAACCGGGGCTCCAAAAGCGTTTTGAGCAACATGGAGCATATGAGATGTTCCAAGAGCTGAAATTGGTTTTCCAAGCTCATGCCCGGGTCGAGAGATATGATGTCTCCAACAAGTTCTTCAGTTGTAAGATGGAGGAGAATAGTTCTGTTAGTGAGCACATACTCAAAATGTCTGGGTTGCACAACCGCTTGTCTCAGCTGGGAGTTAATCTTCTGGATGACTCGGTTATTGATAGAATCCTCCAGTCGCTTCCACCTAGCTACAAGAGCTTTGTGATGAACTACAACATGGAGGGTATGGAGAAGTCCATTCCTGAGTTATACTCGATGCTGAAATCAGCGGAGGTCAAGATCAAAAAGGAGCATCAAGTATTGATGGTGAATAAGACCACTAGTTTCAAGAAAGGCAAGGGTAAGAAGAACTTCAAGAAGGACAGCAAAGTTGTTGCCGCACCCGGCAAGCAAGTTGCCAGGAAGAAGAACAAGCATGGATCCAAGCCTGAGACTGAGTGCTTCTATTGCAAGGGTACCGGTCACTGGAAGCGGAACTGACCCAAGTACTTAGCGGATAAGAAGGCCGGCAACGTTAAAGGTATATGTGATATACCTGTTATTGATGTGTACCTTACCAGCGCTCGTAGTAGCTCCTGGGTATTTGATACCCGTGTAGTTGCTCACATTTGTAACTCCAAGCAGGAGCTATGGAATAAGCGGAGACTAGCAAAGGACAAGGTGAGAATGCGTGTCGGGAATGGTTCCAAGGTCGATGTGATCACCGTCGGCACGCTACCTCTACATCTACCTTCGGGATTAGTTTTAAACCTCAATAATTGTTATTTAGTACCAGCTTTGAGCATGAACATTGTATCTGGATCTCGTTTGATGCGAGATGGCTACTCATTTAAATCTGAGAATAATGGTTGTTCTATTTATATGAGAGAAATGTTTTATGGTCATGCCCCGCTAGTCAATGGTTTATTTTTGATGAATCTTGAATGTGATGTTACACATGTTCATAGTGTGAGTGCCAAAAAGTGTAAGTTTGATAATGATAGTCCCGCTTACATGTGGCACTGCTGCCTTGGTCATATTGGTGTCAAACGCATGAAGAAACTCCATGCTGATGGACTTTTGGAGTCTCTTGATTTTGAATCATTTGACACGTGCGAACCATGCCTCATGGGCAAGATGACCAAGACTCCGTTCTTTGGAACAATGGAGTGAGCAACTCACTTGTTGGAAATAATACATACCGATGTATGCGGTCCAATGAGCGTCGAGGCTCGCAGTGGCTACTGTTATGTTGTCACCCTCACTGATGACTTGAGCAGATATGGGTATGTCTACTTAATGAAACACAAGTCTGAAACCTTTGAAAGGTTCAAGTAATTTTAGAGTGAGGTAGAGAATCAACGTGACAAGAAAATAAAGTGCCTATGATCTGATCGTGGTAGAGAATATTTAAGTCACGAGTTTGGCACGCACCTAAGGAAATGTGGAATTGTTTCACAACTCACGCCGTCTGGCACACCTCAGCGAAATGGTGTGTCTGAACGTCGTAATCGCACTCTATTGGATATGGAGCAATCTATGATGTCTCTTACCGACTTACCGCTATTATTTTGGGGATATGCATTAGAGACTGCTGCATTCACTTTAAATAGGGCACCGTCTAAATCCGTTGAGACGACACCGTATGAATTATGGTTTGGAAAGAAACCTAAGCTGTCATTTCTAAAAGTTTGGGGATGCGATGCTTATGTGAAGAAACTTCAACCTGGGAAGCTTGAACCCAAAGCGGAAAAGTGTGTCTTCATAGGATACCCCAAAGAAACTATTGGGTATACCTTCTACCTTAGATCCGAAGGCACAATCTTTGTTGCCAAGAATGGATCCTTTCTCGAGAAAGAGTTTCTCTCGAAAGAAGTAAGTGGGAGGAAAATAGAACTTGATGAGGTAATCGTACCTCCACTCGAACCGGAGAGTAGCGCGGCACGGGAAGTTGTTTCCGTGGAGCCTACACCGGCTGGAGAGGAAGTTAATGATGATGATCATGAAACTTAAGATCAAGTTACTATTGAACGTCGAAGGTGCACTAGGACACGTTCCGCACCAGAGTGGTACGGCAACCCTGTCCCGGAGATCATATTCTTGGACAACGGTGAACCTTCGAACTATGAAGAAGCGATGGCGAGCCTGGATTTCAACAAATGGCTTGAAGCCATGAAATCCGAGATAGGATCCATGTATGAGAACAAAGTATGGACTTTGTTGGACTTGCCTAATGATAAGCGAGCCATTGAAAATAAATGGATCTTTAAGAAGAAGACTGATGCTGATGGTAATGTGACCGTCTATAAGGCTCGGCTTGTTGCTAAGGGTCATCGACAATTTCAAGGAGTTGACTATGATGAGACTTCCTCACCTGTAGCGATGCTGAAGTCCGTCCGAATCATGTTAGCAATTGCCGCATTTTATGATTATGACATCTATCAAATGGACGTCAAAATGGCTTCCTTAAGGAAGAACTGTATATGATGCATCCGGAAGGTTTTGTCAATCCTAAAGATGCTAACAAGGTATGCAAGCTCCAGCGCTCCATCTATGGGCTGGTGGAAGCATCTCGGAGTTGGAACATTCGCTTTAATGAGGTGATTAAAGCGTTTGGGTTTATACAGGTTTATGAAGAACCCTGTATTTACAAGAAAGTGAGTGGGAGCTCTGTAGCATTTCACATATTATATGTGGATAACATACTGATAATGAGAAATGATATAGAACTTTTGGAGAGCGTAAAGGCCTACTTGAATAAGTGTTTTTCAATGAATGACCTTGGAGAAGCTGCTTACATATTAGGCATTAAGATCTATAGAGATAGATCAAAACGCCCCATAGGTCTTTCACAAAGCACATACCTTGACAAAGTATTGAAGAAGTTCAATATGGATCAGTCCAAGAAGGGGTTTTTGCCTGTGTTGTAGGGTGTGAGATTGAGTACGACTCAATGCCCGACCACGGCAAAGGATAGAGAAGAGATGAGTGTCATCCCCTATGCTTCAGCCATAGGCTCTATTATGTATGCCATGTTGTGTACCAGACCTGATGTGAACCTTGCCATAAGTTTGGTGGGGAGGTACCAAAGTGATCTCGGAGCGGAACACTGGATAGTGGTCAAGAATATCCTGAAGTACCTGAAAAGGACCAAGGAGATGTTTCTCGTATATGGAGGTGCCGAAGAGCTCATCGTAAAGGGTTACGTCGATGCTAGCTTCGACACAGATCCGGATGACTCCAAGTCACAAACCGGATACATGTATATTTTGAACGGAGGGGCAGTCAGCTGGTGCAGCAGCAAGCAAAGCGTCGTGGTGGCATCTACATGTGAAGCGGAGTACATAGCTGATTCGGAAGCAGCAAAGGAAGGAGTCTGGATGAAGGAGTTCATCACCGACCTAGGAGTAATTACCAATGCTTCGGGTCCGATGACTCTATTCTGTCACAACACTGGAGCTATTGCCCTTGCCAAGGAGCCCAGGTTTCACATGAAGACAAGACACATCAAGCGCGGCTTCAACTCCATCCGTGATTACATTTAGGAGGGAGATATATATATTTGTAAAGTACATACGGATCTGAATGTCGTAGATCCGTTGACTAAACCTCTCTCATGAGCAAAACATGATCAACACTAGAATGCTATGGGTGTTCGATTCATCACAATGTTACTAGATTATTGACTCTAGTGCAAGTGGGAGACTGTTGGAAATATGCCCTAGAGGCAATATTAAAATGGTTATTATTGTATTTCCTTGTTCATGATAATTGTCTATTGTTCATGCTATAATTGTGTTAACCGGAAACCGTAATACATGTGTGAATACATAGACCACAACATGTCCCTAATGAGCCTCTAGTTGGCTAGCTCGTTGATCAATAGATGGTCACGGTTTCATGACCATGGACATTTGATGTCATTGATAACGGGATCACATCATTAGGAGAATGATGTGATGGACAAGACCCGATCCTAAGCATAGCACAAGATCGTGTAGTTCGTCTCCTAAAGCTTTTCCAATGTCAAGTATCATTTCCTTAGACCATGAGATTGTGCAACTCCCGGATACCGTAGGAATACTTTGGGTGCGCCAAACATCACAACGTAACTGGGTGGCTATAAAGGTACACTACAGGTATCTCCGAAAGTGTCTGTTGGGTTGGCACGAATCGAGACTGAGATTTGTCACTCCGTGTCACGGAGAGGTATCTCTAGGCCCACTCGGGAAGACATCATCATAATGAGCTCTATGTGACTAAGGATTTAGCCACGGGATGATGTGTTACGGAACGAGTAAAGAGACTTGCCGGTAACGAGATTGAACAAGGTATAGGGATACCGACGATCGAATCTCGGGCAAGTGTCATACCGGTAGACAAAGGGAATTGTATACGGGATTGATTGAATCCCCGATATCGTGGTTCATCCGATGAGATCATCATGGAGCATGTGGGAGCCAACATGGGTATCCAGATCCTGCTGTTGGTTATTGATCGGAGAGTGTCTCGGTCATGTCTACGTGTCTCCCAAACCCGTAGGGTCTACACACTTAAGGTTCGATGACGCTAGGGTTATAGGGAAATAGTGTACATGGTTAGTGAAGGTTGTTAGGAGTCCCGTATGAGATCCCGGACGTCACGAGGAGCTCCGGAATGGTCCCGAGGTAAAGATTCGTATATAGGAAGTGAGGTTTTGATCACCGGAAGTGTTTAGGGAATTACCGGTAACGTACACGGACCATCAGAAGGGTTCCGAGGGTCCACCAAGTGGGGCCACCAGCCCTAGAGGGCTGCATGGGATGCAAGTGGGAGGGAACCAGCCCCTAGGTGGGCTGGTGCACCCCCCACAAGGGCCCAAGGCACAGCTGAAGTGGGAATGGGGCAAACCCTAGGGCAGATGGGCCCTAAGGCCCAACCTAGGGCAGCTGCACCCCTCTCCCTCTTGGCCGCCGGCCAGATGGGATCTGGAGGCTGCCGCACCACCCTAGGGTGGGAACCCTAGGGCGCAGCCCTCCCTCCTCATCCTCCTATATATATTGGAGGGTTTTGGGGCTGCCAGACACACGACTTCTCTCTCTCTCTCAGCGCAGCCCTACCCTTCCTCTTCCTCGTTCTTCGTAGAGCTTGGCAAAGCCCTGCCGGAGTCCATGTAGCTCCATCGTCACCATGCCGTCGTGATGCCAGAGCTCTCCCTCAACCTCTCCTTCCTCCTTGCTGGATCAAGGCGTAGGAGACGCACCTAGCTGCACGTGTGTTGAATGCGGAGGTGCCGGTTTTCGGCGCTAAGATCAGAATCCATCGCGATTTGAATCGCTGCGAGTACGACTCCACCAACCGCGTTCTAGTAATGCTTCCACTTAGCGATCTTCAAAGGTATGAAGATGAAATCTCTTTCCCACTCGTTGCTGGTTTCTCCATAGATAGATCTTGGTGAACACATAGGAAAAATTTTGATTTACTACTACGTCTCCCAACAGCCGCCACTATCATATTTTCCACCAGGTTAGAGTAATGGCCAGGCGGCCTCATGATGCGTTGCGGCGGGGTCCGATTCCTCCGTGGCGGGTCTGGCTGTCGTGGCGCCTCCGTGGCCCGGGTTACCATCGGCAATGTACTTGGTCCGGCTCCAGGAGTGTTGAAGAGATTTCGAGGCTGAATAGGGAGACCGACTTGGGTCCTTCTTCGCTGAATCACCTCTGAAGCTCGCTGGTCCAAACTAAAATGGAGAGCCTCCGCCCTCAAGCGTTTCGACTCAGCATTCATATGAACCTTCAATCCATTAATATCCTCCTGGACTTGAGCCATCTGTACCTTGATCCGGATAATCTCGGCATTGCGCTCTGCTCGATTTTCAGTTGTCACTTCTTTGGTCGTCAAGGCCGTTAGCTCATCCATAAGTTCCAGCAAGACTTGAGTTGCCGGCTTAGGAGGCTCAGCATCGGGTGTGGCTGCTCCTGCCGCTGCTCCGGATGTCGTGCAGTTAAAAACCGGCACCAGGCCTGCCATGAACACAGCGGCTCGGCTCAGCGGGTCGTAGGGCTCCGGAATACTGTCACCATTGGCATAGCACCCGAATCCGCCGTCGTGAAGCTGATAGATTGACTCTGCATCTTCGCTCGAGGATCCTTCATCCAGGAAAGCCAAGGTTTCCCCTCCTGACACGGAATCTTCCCTGTCCTGCGTAAAGCCGATGAAAACACTCTCCCGCCCGGGTTGAACACGGGCGGGTTTCATGCGCCGGGCCGGCTCGACGAGGTCGGTGCAGACGTCCGGCCCGGGTGTGGGTCTGTCGATCTTGCCAATAAACATGTGCATCTTGCCAATGGGAACCCGGTACCCATACTCGATTCAGCCGGCCTTCGGTCCCCATCCTAAATCGTCGATGTAGAGCTTGCTGCGGCGACTCTTCAGCATCAAGCCGACGGCATATCCTTTGATCCCTGGGAGAGAGCCCTTTGAGAACTCAACACCACTGCGCGCTAGCCCCACGGTGGGCGTCAACTGTCGTGGTTTTGTCACGGCAGATGTCCGAAGACTTAGGTTTGAGGCCATCGCTAAGGCGGTGGACTCAAAGGGGTTGATCGTGATGAAAGACACGGGTTTACCCAGGTTCGGGCCCTCGAGAAGAGGTAAAAGCCTACGTCCTGCTTTGTGTGTATTGATTGGAGTATCGATTACAATGGAGCGTATTCGCTTGACCTAGCTCTCGATTGATTGGCTTCTGTCTAAGCCGTCCCCGGGTCTTGCCTTTATATAAGAGGTCAAGGCCCCGAGTTACACGAGTCCCAAACCGACTCTTACAACGTGTCTGGTCCTGTCTCTAAGCTGCCTTGCCTCCTTTGGCAAGCCGTCCCCGGGCGGCTCACCCGCCCGGGTCTTATGCCATCTTCTGTCTCTGGGCCTCTATCTCAGCCCATCTAGTAATGTGCCATGCGGCCTAGCCTTCCCCTTCCAGCCCACTTGATAATGAGCTGCTAGGTATGACCCGGCCCCTCCTGGGCGGGTCTTACCACGGGGTTATATCCCCAACAAATAGCAAATGAGCTCACAAGATGTCTATTGGAACAACAGTTATGACTTAGTGCAAATAACAGTTTTTTAAGAAGAGCAAGGTTCATCTGAAGGCATATTGATAGCAAGCAAACTATATGCTACAGGACTTATAAAGGCATGAAAATTATCAGCATGGTAGAGGACATGATGCACTACAAATAACTCCATGAGACCATCATCAAAATATGCACAAAGACTTGGCTAGCATCAACACAACATGGCAATCTAAAATAATCAGACTCTCAAACATTGTGAAAGTTAGAGTAGACAAGGGCAGCAGTTTTTATCAGGTAGGCATGTTGACAGCAAGAAACAAGCATGTGGCAAGACTATTTCATGGAATCAAATGGAACATATATATAGACCATAACATGCACTTCAATTAATATCACATGAGCATTTACAAAATATCTATGAATCCATGGCAAACATCAAGACAAAAGGCTAAGTTTCAATCCAGATTCCAAACTTAGTGAAATTGGACTATCTCCCAAAACAGCAGTTTGTCTAGGCATGTTTGCATTGGAATAACAGTAGCATGACAATCCTTTATAGGCATGGCTAGGAAACTAGAATCAAGTAGACATAGCATACTACAAATTACTCCATTTGAACAAATTCAAAGGAGGCATGGATTTCTTAATACGAGCTTCGCGAAACAAAACTCATCGTTAATAGAATGGCATTTTTATCACGAAAGCTACTTGAGAGCAAGAAATGGATATTTTAATAATGTTCTACATATCAACCAGAGGCATGGCATCAAAGTACACATATCATAGAGCAATACTCATGAAGGAACCTCATGCAAAAGACCTACGGATTAGATGCAATAATCCACCAAAGTTTGCAAGTTTTAACAGTTTTCCTAGATTACAATGGGATGCGCTTTTGCAACAGATATTTGAGCATGCAAATGAATACTATTATGCATGAAAATTCCACCATGATCAAGTACACAATTTTTAGATCATTTTACAAATAAAGTTTGTTCTCATCGGATGTGCGGACACAAAGTTACAAATGTTTCGAAATGATATGGCGACGTTATAAACAACGCAAATGACTTAGCGAAAAAATGCTAAATCTAGGGCTAGGCTGTGGGAGATCACTTTAGGGCCTCATGGGTCGTACAGACTGAGGCAGAGGCGGAGCGGGCCGAGGTGGGTGTGGCATACGTAGGGTTGGCCGGATTCGTGGCTCGGTTGGCGCGGGGCGAGGCCGGCCTAGCTGGCGTGTGAGGTGGCACAGGGGCGAGGCATCATCCTCCTCCTTGCTCACATGCTTGAGCAGGAGGCAGGAGCAAGGACGTGGCAAGGAACGGCGGCAACGAAGCTTCGGGAGGCGGGTATGGCCGAAACTGGCCGGAGCCGGTAGATCTGGGCATGAGGCCCCCGGATCCGGTAGTGGTGGTCGATGGCGGTGCGCGAGGAAGGAGATCCGGCTAGGAATCTTGGGGCAGAGGCCTTGGTGGTTCTGCACAAGGAGGGAGAGAGAGATCCAGGTGAGAGAGGGGGCGAAGGAAGGAGAAGAGTGCTGCAGGTGACTTGGCAGTGTAGCTCCCAGGCGGTGACGGGGCGTCACGGCGACGACCGAACGCGGCGGTGGGCCGAGGTCATGGGGATGGCTCGGGAAGAGGCTGCAAGGTGCTTGGCAAGGGCACCTCGGGATGTGGCGGCGCTTCGGGCCTAATTCAGCCCGAGACAGGCTGGATGCAGGCTTCGTGGGCCCTGGCAGCCACCAAAGAAGAGAGGACATTGCGGGAGACGTGGCAGTCCCGGTTTGGCCAGAAGGTGGGCCGCGGTGGCACCAAGTGACGGCGGTGGAGAGGTCCGACGCAGAAATTGAGGTGGGGGTTGTGGTTGTAGGTTAGGGGTGGCTAGGTTGCCAAAATTGGAGGAGTGGGTGTCCATTTAGGGGTTGTTAGGTTTGTGCATGTGGTCGCCTTGCCAATCGTTGGCTTGCCAAGTAATTGGCGCTCGATGTCCTCACCCACGCCTTGCCAAAAAGTTGGCTGAAAACTAAACTAGAGTTGTCGCTAAGCCATGGGCGCACCAATTATTTGGTCACCATCCAAATGAGCACCCATGTCTAGTCAACGTCCAATATTTTTGTAGGGCTTCTCAGGGCAATGAACCAAACAGCCCCTTATAGCATTTAGCTATGGTTTGAGGTTTGGGGCGTTTTGGAGCCCATGATCGCGATCTGACGGTCCGGAAGCGGAGGGGGATAGCTGGTCTAGATGGGTTGTGTAGAGATGTTTGGACTCAGAAGAGAGTGAGATTTGCGACCCATGACAATTTTCATAAACCGAAACGTATGCAACTTATTCGATGACGATGTCACTATAGTTGTCCGTTGGGGTATCAAACGACCTACGAAGGCAACGAAATTTTGCAAGCGGTCTACCTACAATAAAACAATACCACACGCCAACATTCGACCCATTCCGGGAATGTTTGATACACACTTTTGAAAACAATATTTTAACGATGTCACAGGGCGTCCGTGTGTGGTTGGCCTCGAAATGGTCGTCTACGAGAATGGAACGAACCGGGAGCTAAGAACGGATGCAAGTTTTCAAAATGAAGGCAATGGAGTGCCGATGCAATGCGAATGATGCGATGATGAATGTGACAAACAAACGAATCACATGGCGAGACTCAAAATACTTCGAATTCCTGAAGCGTCGGTCTTGGGATGTTACAGTTAGCTAAAGTAGTTTTAGAGCGAGTGATTGTCCGGGTTTTTATGTCGCCGAGAATTTGCTCTACGGGATTATTCTTGTCAACTCTTTCTCGAACTCGTGGTAGCTTTTGCTTGTTGGATGGAGTAGCTTCCTCATCATCATCTTCTTATTCATTGTTGTTGAAGGTGTCGTTTACTTGTGGAGGTGGTGAATGACCTAGTGGATCATCTTGATGTACTTCTTCTTCCTCTTCATCTTGGCGTGTACCACTTGTGGATGCCTCCAATTCATTGTGTGGTTTGCCTTGATGCTAAGTAGGAGCTTCCACTTGTGTAGATGAAGTTCTCTCCTTCACCTCCATGGGATGAATCTTGCCAATGGACAGGTCTTGAGTGGCTTCTAAAGGTTCCTTATCTCGTACATCATTTGGAAATTATTCGACTTGCGAACCATTAGTCTCACCAAACTTCAACTCAACCATCTCTTCAACATTTCAAGTGAAGTTCTTGTAAACACAGAAGTGTGGGAGTTTTATCCGTAACCAAGTAGGAAACCTTCATGAGATTTAGGAGCAAATTTAGAACGGCGATGCTTATCAAGAATGTAGCACTTTGAGCCAAATACTCGAAAGTATCCGACTTGGGGCTTGTTACCGGTGAGTAGCGTGTGTGCCGTTTTACCAAGAAGCTTGTGTAGGTAGAGACAGTTTATTGCATGACAAGCTATTTCCACGGCTTTCGCCCAAAAGGGTCTTGGCATCTTGTATTCATCGAGCATCGTTCTAGCCATCGCTATAATATTCCGGTTATTCCTCTCAACAACTCCATTTTGTTGAGGCGTGTACGCAACCGAGAACTCATGAGAGATTCCTTCTTCATCAAGAAAGGTATCCACATTAGTGTTCTTGAACTCCGATTCATTGTCGCTCCAAACTTTCCTGATCTTCACTTCAAATTGATTTGGGCCTTCTGAATGAAGTTCTTGAAGATCTTTTGAACTTGTGACTTGTCATCAAGAAAGAATACCCACGTAAATCTGGAAAAATCATCAACTATAACTATACCAAAAGAATTTTCACCCAAGGCTCTTGTAAGCATTGGGACCAAAGAGATCCATGTGAAGAAATTTGAGTGGTCTCCTAGTAGTCATGATGTTATTTATGGGTGACTTCCTCCAACTTGTTTTCCTGCTTGACAAGCACTACAAAGTCTATCTTTGTCAAAGATAACATCTTTAATATCAAGTATGTGATCACCTTTGATGAGCTTGTCTAGATTACGCATACCAACATGTCCTAGCCTTCTATCTCATAGCCAACCTTTAGAAGATTTTGCAATAAGACAAGTATGAGGTTGGGATCTCTTAGTGAAATTGACAATGTATAGATCACCTCTATGAAAACCAGTAAAGACCATGTTATGATTGTCTTGACGAAACACTTCGCAATCTACTTTAGTGAATAGCACATTGAAACTGAAATCGGCTAGTGTAGATATGGAAAGAAGATTGTAGCCATAGGATTCAACAAGCATGACATTTTGAAAAGAACAATCATGAGATATGGACACCTTACCAAGACCAAGTAGCTTATCCTTGAAGTTGCCTCCTAAGGTCACATACCTCCACGGTCCATGGTTTGGTGTGATCTCTTGAAACATGTCTCTATCTCCAGTCATGTGATCGGTGCATCCACTATTGAGAATCCACTTTTTTCCTCTAGACTTCTAGTCTTTGAAGTTTGCCATAATACTTATATTCTTAATTTTCTTCTCGCATTCAATGTCAAACTTCTCATCTTCATCATAGTAGTCATGTTCCACATTGTCATCATAAAATGGAATATCCTCATCACAAAGATCCAAAGAGTCATTTGAATTGTGATCATGACAATGTTCAAGATTATGAATGCGAAAAGCTTCAACAATGATGTTATTGATGGTTATGACATCTCCTTTAGCATCAAACAAATATTTATCAAAGTTAGGGTCTCTAGGCTTCATTTTGTGAAAGGCAATGGTTTTATGGAGAATGACATCAAGATTTTTCAAAGAGTAGTTTGGATATCTTTTATCCAAATCTTTCCACAAATATATGCACACTCAAATTTTTTCATTTGATCAAACACAATTATAGGTAATCCTTGATGATAAGATTGATGGTTCTAAGATTACGAAGCATATCAATTTCTTCCTCGTGAGTAGGATGTAAGGATCGATGGGGGCACATAGGGGTTATCAACATACTTGCTAAAATGGAATTCATCAAACAAATCAAGCATTTAATCTTTCCATTGACTATAGTACTCTCCATTGAGAATAGGCAATCTGCAACAAAGACTTCCCAAACTAAGCACACCCATCTTCCTCCAATGGTGATAAAATCAAAGCAATGGAGACCAAAGCTCGGATACCAATTGTGGGATCTAGAAGAGGTGTCTAGAGGGGGCTGAATAGAGTACTTGACCAAATAAAAACCTAACCTTTTCCCAATTTTATTAGTTGGCAATTTTTAGCAATTCTACCAAGTCTAGCAAACCCTGCACATGCACATCTACGAGTATAGCAGTGGAAAGTAAATACATGCACATGTAAGTAAAGAGTAGATATAAGAAGATCAGACCCAATAGGGACTCAAAGATTTTTCATGTGGTTCCGATAGGTGGTGCTATCGTATGTCCACGTTGATGGAGACTTCAACCCACAGAGGGTAACGGCTATGCGAGTCCATGGAGGGATCCACCCACGAAGGGTCCATGAAGAAGCAACTTGTGTATTCCAACATGACTTACATCGATGAAGGACTAGCCTCACTCGGGGTAGATCTTCATGAAGTAGGTGATCTCCTTGCCCTTACAAACTTCTTGGTTCAACTCAACACAAATTGGAGGCTCCCAAGCGACACCTAACCAATCTAGAAGACATCACTCTCCAAAAGGTAATAGAAGTCGTATGGATGATGAACTCCTTGCTCCAATGCTTCAAAAGATAGTCTCATCAACACTCAATCATTCTCTCACAAAATTTGGCTTGGTAGAACATATTGATTTGGTGGAAAGCAACTTGGGGAGGCTAGAAATCAAGATTCATATGGTTGGAGTGGAAGATCTTTATCTCAACACATCAGTAGGTAGTTCTCTCTCAGAAAATGAATGGTGGAAGTGTTTGCTTGTTCTGAGTGCTCTCTCTATGAATGAGATGGAGGTAGAGGGGTATATGTAGCCACCTCCAAAAGTCCAACTATTACAACATTATTGCCCAACTCGACGGAACGGGAGTAAAAACTCGGTTGCACCGACTAGTGCAAAATGTCCTAACTTTTGGTGTTTCGGTGAGACCGATATATACCATCTCGGTGAGTCTGATTCAGTTGACCTAGGCAGTTCCAATGACTCGGTGGCACCAAAACGAAAAACTCGGAAATTTCAAAAAAAATAACTAGATACCAGAGAGGTGGTCACTACTTTCCGATTGTACTGAAGCAAAACTTGGTAGCACCGATTTGCTAGGGTTTGTCCTGGGTTTTGTCTAAGAAAACTCGATGTGGCCAAAATGAAGAAACTTGGTGGCCCCTAATTTGACTTTAGGGTTTGGATGGAATATTTTGTGGGAGAAATGTTGAGGTTTTTGGTGGCTAATCTCTAAGCACTTTGAGCAACCAGATCATCATAGATACCTCATCCACTTTTAATAGTATTGGCTTTCTTATGGACTCAAATGTGATTTCTCACATAAATGTAAAATGTAGAGTCTTGAAGCTTGAAGCTTTGTCGATCCTATTATTTTCCTTCTTGGGGATCCTCCCCACAATTCCTAGCCACTGCAATCTTTTGGACTCAATCTGAAATAAACAAGTAGAACTATTAGTCCAAGAGATAATGTATGCTTTCATAAATTATCAAAACCTCCAAGGGAGCATATGTGCTTTCATGAAGGTCAATGGCTTGATGGTCGATGTCCTTGTAGATATTGGTGCAGTTGGGATCTTGGAGGCCCTCCGGAGTTGGGACACGTGGAAAAGGTTGTGCACATCGAACAACTCGGAAGGTAACTCTAGCTGATAAGCAACTTCTCCTCGTCTTGCGATGATCTGGAAAGGGCCGATATATCTTGGCACAAGCTTCCCTTTGATGTGGAAATGTTTGGTTCCTTTGAGAGGGGTGAATCAGAGATAAACGTGATCTTTGATGTTGAAGCTCACTTCTCGGCGGTGGGAGTCGGCGTACATCTTAAGTCTTGACTTGACGGTCTTCATACATTCTCTGACCAGTTGAACTTGCTCTAAGATCAGTCCTTCTCCGATCTCTGGCCAATTGAGGGGAGTGCGGCATTTGCATCCATACAACACCTCAAATGGTGCCGTCTAAAGACTGGATTGATAACAGTTTTTGTAGGAGAACTCGACAAATGGTAAGCAATCTTCCCACTTGGATCCATATGCCAAAACACAAGCACGAAGCATGTCTCCAAGTATCTAGTTTACTTGTGTTGTCTGTCCTCCGGTTTGAGGGTGAAAGGAGGTCCTGAAAGATAGCTTGGTCCCATAGCTTCTTGAAACTTCTTCCATAACCTCAAGGTAAACTAGGTACCTTGGTATGACACAATTCTCTTAGGAACTCCATGGAGGCTCGCGATATGGTTCATGTTGATACAAGCTAGCTAGCTTCCATTGTAGGTTGTCTTGACAGGAATGAAGTGGGCAACCTTGGTCAAATGATCAACAATGACCCATATGGAGTCATGTCCTTTTTTCAACTTGGGTAATTCGGTGATGAAGTCCATCCCTATCTTGTCTCACTTCCATTCAGGCACTTTGAGAGGTTGAAGCAATCCAGCGGGTCACTGATATTCATCCTTGACTCTCTAGCATATGTCACGCTTAGCGACAAAAGTGGATATCTCTCTTTTCATACCGTGCCACCAGAATCTTGCCTTGAGATCCTGATACATCTTGGTTCCTCCGGGATGGATGGAATATGGAGTGTCATGGGCTTCTTGCAAGATCAAGTTCTTGAGATCATCTTTGTTGGGTACGCAAATGTCATTCCCAAACCATAAGACTCCTTGCTCATCCTCTAAGAATCCTCAGGCTTTGCCTACCTTGATATTCCTCTTAATACCTTCAATAATTGTGTGTCCCTTCTAAGCTTCCTTAATATCATCCATCAAAGTAGGCTTAGCTTCAGGGTTGTCTAGGTATCTGGGTGTAACCAGTTCCAAACCAAAGCTTCTCGTCTCTTCATACAAGGCGGGTAGCCTTTTCTTAATGATATCATCAAGGAACAAGCCTTTCTGCTTAAGGCATTTGCTACCACCTTAGCCTTTCGAGGGTGGTATTGAACACTCGTAGTCCTTGATCAACTCCAACCATCTTTTGCCTCATGTTCAATTCCTTTTGAGTGAAAATATACTTCAAACTCTTGTGGTCTGTGTATATCTCACACCGCTTCCTAGAAGGTAATGTCGTCATGTCTTCAAGGCATGAACTATAGCTCCTAACTCAATATCATGAGTAGCATAGTTTTCTTCATGAGGGCATAGTCGCCTGGATAGATAGGCTATGACTCTGCCTTCTTGCATTAGAACACCACCAAGCCCGGTTCTCGATGCATCACAATATATCACAAACTCCTTGTGAATATCAGGGTGGCCAAAACTTGGGATGTGGTCAATCTCTTCTTGAGCGCATGGAATCTTTCTTCGCACTTCAGCATCCATTCGAACTTCTTGTCCTTCTTCAAGAGCTGAGTCATGGGTTGGGCAATGCTTGAGAATCATTCCATGAACTTACGGTAATATCCCGCAAGTCTGAGGAAGCTTCTAACTTCCTTCACATTGCTTCGGGATTTCCACTCAGTCATGGCTTCAATATTGGAAGGATCCATTGACAATCCTTCTACAATAAACACAAGACCCAAGAATCCAACTTTGTGCAGCCAAAATTTGCACTTTCTGGACTTGGCATAAAGCTGATGCTCTCGAAGCTTTTCCAGGACCATCCTCAAGTGTTGCTCATGCTCTTCCTCAGACTTGGAAATGATGAGTATTTCATCAATTAAGAAGACAAAAAACCTGACCAAGTACTCCATGAACACTTTGTTCATGAGGTACATGAAGTGGGTTGGGGCATTGGTTAATTCGAATAACATGACTCTGTATTCATACAGGCCATACTAGGTCATGAATGTCATCTTGGGGATGTCTTGGGGTCTGATATTCAACTGATAGTACCCAGACCTAAGATCAATCTTGGAGAACACTTTGGCTACATTTAGCTGATCCAACAGGTCTTCTAACTTGGGGGTGGGTACTTATTCTTGATTGTGACTTCATTGATAGATCGATAATCGACACAAAGTCAGATAGTACCATCCCTCTTATCGACAAACAGAACAGGTGACCCCCAAGTAGAGGCACTAGGGCGTATAAATCCTTTTCTGAGCTGCTCAGGCAATTGCTTCTTTAATTCAGCCAACTCTTTTGATCCCATTCTATAGGGCTTCTTATAGATGGGTCCTGCTCCGGGCATCAGTTCGATGATGAACTTAATGTCATGGTCAGGAGGCGTTTCGGGCAGCTCGTTAGGAAAGACATATGGGTATTCACATACCACTGGCACTTGGTCCATCTCAATCCCTGAAAGACAATTAGCTTGAGGGGCTTGAGCGGAGGAAGGGTTGGGGACATACTTGACTTCAACCCCTTGGCTATTGGTCATGGTGACAGTCCACTTGGCCCAGTCTAGTAAGCCTTGGTGCTTGGTTAACCACTCCATTCCGAGGATCACATCCAAGTCTTGCAATCTCTAGATGACAAGGTATGCTAGGAATGTTACCCCGTTGATGATAACCTCAAGCCCTTTACACCCTATCTCGGTCCTCAACTCTGAACCGTTTTTTACCACCATGGGGTTACCCAAGGGTGTAGGTTCTATACCACTCTCTCACGCAAACTTTTGAGTAACAAAAGAATGCAAAACTCCACAATCAAATAGAACGGTTGAGGGTGTTGAGTTGACAAGGAACATACCCAGTATGACGTTCGAGTCTTCCTGGGCTTCCTCAGCGGTGACATGGTTCACATGGCCTTTGCCATTGTTGGGCTAGTTATAGGGAGCTTGGTTCCTCGATGACACTCCATGGCCTTGTCCTTGATTCTGCGTACTGGGGCACGGTGCATCTGGCTTTTATTGGCATACTGTTGAGGCTGGTAGCTCGTATGAGGTGCAGGAGTCCTGGTCTACTAAGGCTGGTAGGTTGGCCTAGCTGGGGCTGGCTGCCATGAACGAGGCTTCCGATTTCTAGAACTACCCTTGCTGACCATCTTGCGCTTGCAGGTGTCTTCCATAGCACGATGCTTGTCATCAAACATGAGTGCCTTGTTCACCAGATCGAAGAAGGTTGGACAGACACAGACAATGAGCGGATACTAGAGGGCTTGTTGAAAGCCTTCCATGAAGCATTCCTTCTTGGTTGCCTCAGTGTTGACATCCTCAGGGCCGTATCTTGACAGAAGGTTGAATTTCTGCATGTACTCCTTGATTGAGCCACTTCCTAGCTCCAGCGCTCGGAACTCCTGCTTCTTGATAGCCATTATCCCAGAAGGATGTGGGCCTTGCGGAAACCATCCTTGAAATCATCCCAAGTGATCACATGGTCGTCTTGCATGACATTGAATTTGTCCCACCAAGATCTGGCAGTTCCTCCAAGACAGTGAGAGGCATAAAGCACCTTCTCACGATCCTCGTTGTAGTTGACCAGTGCAAGAAGATCCTCGATGGTGTGGATCCAGTCATCGGTCTCTAAAGGTTCAGCAGTCTCGGTGAAGGTTGGGGGCAAATTCCTCATGAACTTCGATAGAGTGGAGCGATCATTGCCGTTCCTAGCTTGCTATGGGTTGTTGATGAGGGTCTAAGCCAACTGTTGGATAGTAGCAGAGTTGGCTTCACATTCCTCCTGGATAACTTGGAGGAATTGAGCAATGGTCATGTTCTCCAGTGGGGGTGGGGGTGGAGGAATGTCTCCACGCGGCTGCTCCTGGTGAGCTCCCGTTTTAGCGGATCTGACAGCTTCCTACTTCTAGCTAGCTTCTCCAGCATTGGAGTTGGCAAAGGTGCTGGTGCGGGTTGCAATCACCATCCTGTTTTGGGCAGCCAAGGTTAAATGACTAGGATAGATGAGAGGGAAAAGCAATGATTTAGGGGAGGCGCCTAAGGGGGTGGTATAGTATAAGTGTGATCAATCAGAGACCAAAACGCTAAACACATCCATTAAAGCAAGATAGGCGATGTAGTCGCCTACATGTTGCCAAAGGCAAAAGCATGACTTGCATTGAAACACAAATAACAAAACAAACAACAAGCACACATGGTTTCATATGAACCATTATATGGACTCAACTTCGCAAGGGGGATACATAACTCGTCCTACCCTAGGGGTGCTCGGACTCAGGTGGCGGAGTGTTATATCTCATACTCACGCTCTTCTGAGTCTTCTTCCTTGTCATTATCCATACGGGTGTCATCTCTGGTCTAAGGGTCGGAGAACAAGGAGGTCAATCATGACGATGCTTTGCAGGTGGCGCAGTGAAGAGCTCACGTTACTCCTTCGCACTCAAGTGATGGTGCTAAGATGTTCCCTGAGTGGGTGCATCTCTAGCTGGGGGGTACTCCTCCTTAGTAAATGATGGTTGGTCGTCCGTTGGGAGCACCTTCCTTCTTGATCATGTCTGGCTTCTTCTTGGCTTGGCATAGTAGCTCTAGGGTGTGGTGAAGTTCCTTGTGGAGCTTCATGGACTCCTCAATCAGGTTGTGAGCCAAACTATCATCAGAGAGGCTGGAGTAGGTCTAGAACCTGAGTGGTGTTCCATCCTCCTTAGATGGGACCAACGTCCACCTCATGCCAATGCCATCCTTCCTGAAAGGTAGGTGGCAGGTAGCCGGCTCGTTGGCCATCTCTTGGCGAATGTCATGGAGGTGGATAAGTGTCTTCTATGTTGCCATCTCGACTACGATCACTAGGGTCTCCATTTGTGGTCCTTCAAAGAACCAACTCCCAAGTGATTCGTTCGCCATCACGACCACATCAACATGGTACTCCTTACTAGTGGAATCAACCCAGTGCTCATGGTAGAGGAAACGGCAGGTTTTCTAAACTAGCACTTCTTTAGGTTGTCCTCAAGGAGTAGGGGAAAACTGGTGTGAAAGCACATTTGCTCCTTGATGGTTTTGGTAATTAATAACAACATATATGTCATTGAACTAATGTTTCCACTAAGAATGTTTCAGGAAAAGTTCAATGACGGGTTGGCAAAGAGATTGTGGAATACCCCAAGATGCAAGGCAATAGGTCGGCAAAGCTTCAAGCAAGAGGACTCTACATTTTACATTTGTGAGAAATCACTTTGAGTCCATAGGAAAGCCAATACTACTAAAAGGAGGTAAGGTTTTGTTGGTGAACAAAATGCTCATACGTGCACAAGTGATAGTCACCAAAAACACCCACAAACTCTCCCACCAAAGTCTGTTAAAAGTCAAATACTCAAAATCGATGCAACCAACATTCTACACTCGGTGCCACCGATTCCAAACCCTAGACAGACTCAGCCAAACCCTAGCTTTTCGGTGCAACCGATACTGCATTTGGTGCCATCGAGTTGGGCTGCCAAGTTTCTATTACGCATGTTCATAGTTTTGGTCCCTCTGAGATTGTTGGATTGGCGTCACCGAGATTGGGAATTCTGACCGTTGGTCACCTTATCGGTGCAACCGAGATTCCTATATTGGTCTCACCGAGATTCAAAAGTTGCTAACTTTAAGTCACTTCGGTACAGCCAAGATTCACACATCGGTTCCACCGAGTTTGACTTATTGTGTGTAACGGTTGGAATTTTGGAGATTCCTATATATACCCCTCCACCACCACCTACTCGAGAGAGAAGCACTCAAAACTATTCCATACTTTCCCCATCCAATTTTCTGAGAGAGAACCACCTACCATTGTGTTGAGGTCAAGATATTCCACTCCTACCATATGGATCTTTATTTCTAGCCTCCCCAAGTTTCTTTCCACCAATCCCATATATTCTACCAAGCCAAATCTATGAGAGAGTGATTGTGTGTTGAGGAGCCTATCATCTTGAAGCACAAGAGCAAGGAGTTCATCGTCATTACCGAGCCTATTACCTTTTGGAGGGTGGTGCCTCCTAGATTGGCTAGGTGTCGCTTGGGAGCCTCCTACTTTGTGTCGTGGAGTGAACCAAGAAGTTTGTAAAGGCAAGGAGATCGCCTACTTTGTGAAGATCTACCCATTGTGAGGCTAGTCCTTCATGGACGGAAACTTTCATGGTATAGTCAAGGTTGCTTCTTTGTGGAACCCTTCATGGGTAGAGCCCTCCGTGGACTATCGTGATCGTTACCCTCCGTGGGTTGAAGACTCCATGAACGTGGATGTACGATAGCACCACCTATCAGAACCATGGGAAAAATCATCATGTCACCAATTGCGTTTGATCTTCCTACCCTCTCTTTACTTACATGCTTGTCTTTATTTTCTGCTGCTATACTCTTAGACATGCATGTGTAGGGTGTACTTGACATGCTATGAATGCTAAAATCTGCCAAGAATTAACATTGGGAAAAAGTAAATTTTCATTTGGTCACGGTGGCTAGGAGGTCCTCGGGTATGACGGCCATCTACAAGGTTTAAGGGATGGGAGTTAGTAAAGTTTTGAAAAGAGTCTTGAAGGGGTAAGAAGTGTAAAATCTTTTGAATATAGATGCTAGGTATAGTTTTAAAAATAGTTTCTCCTATGTAACGTCCATGCTAACTATGGCTTCCTACAGTCAAGATGGATCTGACTCTGATACCTACTATGTGGGGACCCCGACTAATAAGTCAATGGCACCGAATGGACGTGTAGAGTGATCCCAGGATCAATGCTCACTGAACACACAGAACTGAATATCAGGAGTCTTACATCCATTACATGGTGTCTTACACAAATACAACCATTATGGTCAAGTCTCACATAGATAGGGCCATGGAGGCCAAACATCAAATAAACACTCGCAGTGGAAATCTTCAATGGTAACTTGGACCCATGTCATGTGCCTTAACCCTACACACATTCTGATAAGGAAACGTCCTGATTCGCATGTTAGTCACCAAGGTACTCTTCATCACATTCATGTTCTTCCATGTCTGGCCAATTAAATAACCAGGGACAAGCCAATGAGTTCTTTTGAATGTACTCGGAAGCAACCCATGTTTTGGAACAAGGTAATCATGCATGGTATAACACTAAGTAGGTACTTTTGCGAAAATCTAGTTTTGAGTCCAATGTCATGTCCTAACATTTTGTAAAGCATGCATCATGAGGTTATAGATATCAACATAAGCAGAGTTTGAACAACTTAAGTTTATCCATCTCATCAAGTCATCCGACTTAGTTCAAGTATTTCTTTCTCGCACACACCAAGTTTAGTAAAACATTGTACATAGTTTAAGAAACACCACCCAACTATCCTTGATCATGGACACAGCTATTCTAATAGTTTGACACTCTGCAGAGGCACTACACTTTACCCAAAAGACTCAGGGAACTTTCGTGTCAATCATCGACTCGGGGTATATTACATACCTGAGGTAAGCACCCAAACAATATCTTTCCCTTGACAATACTAAACAAAGAGTCCATGCATTGGTATCCGTCCCTCATGATGTACATCACATTGTACCATCCACGAGGGGACACAACGGTGTGCCAGGTGTCTGTGAAAACAACCATAGTCGTCCATTCAGGCACGACCCCATATCGAGGGTGACCACGCCACTCCCACCACTAGTAATGTGGGATCTTTTCTACCATCGACCAAAGTAATCAACAAAGCCCCATCCCATAAGGGGTAGTGTGTTCGCACATGTAAGGTTGGGAACGGTCGAAAAATCGTAAATCTAATCTGTTTTCGAAAACACACACACAACTTGCCTCGGTACACCCTGTTGGGAGACGTAGTAGTAAATCAAAAAAATTCCTACGATCACCAAGATCTATCCATGGAGAAACCAGCAACGAGTGGGGAGAGATTTCATCTTCATACCTTTGAAGATTGCTAAGCGGAAGTGTTACAAGAACGCGGTTGGTGGAGTCGTACTCGCAGCGATTCAGATCGCGGTGGACTCCGATCTTAGCGCCGAAAAACGGCGCCTCCGTGTTCAACACACGTGCAGCCCGATGACGTCTCCTACGCCTTGATCTGGCAAGGAGGAAGGAGAGGTTGAGGGAGAGCTCCGGCAGCACGACGGCGTGGTGACGGTGGAGCTGTGTGGACTCCGGCAGGGCTTCGCCAAGCACTCCGGAGAACGAGGAGAAGATGAGGTAGGGCTGCGCCTGAGAGGGAGAAAGAACCATGTCTCAAACAGTCCCAAGGGCACCTCTATATATAGGAGGAGGAGGAGGTAGGGATGCACCCTAGGGTTTCCAACCTAGGGTGGTGCGGCAGCCACCAGATTGATCTGGTGCGGCGGCCAGAGGGAGGAGAGGAGGTGCGGTTGCCCTAGCTGCCCTAGGGTGGGCCTAAGGCCCATCTGGGCCTAGGGTTTGCCCCCTCTCTCCCCTTGCTGTGCCTTGGGCCAGGTGGGAGGGGCGCACGAGCCCACCTAGGGGCTGGTGCCCTCCACCTATGGCCCATGAAGCCCTCTGGGGCCGATGGGCCCACTTGGTGGACCCCCGGAACCCTTCCAGTGGTCCTAGTACATTACCGGTGACACCCGAAACACTTACAGTAACCAAATACTCACTTCCTATATATCAATCTTCGTCTCCAGACCATTCCGGAACTCCTCGTGACGTCCGGGATCTCATCCGGGACTCCGAACAACCTTCGGTAACCATGCACACTATTTCCCTATAACCCTAGTGTCATCGAACCTTAAGTGTGTAGACCCTACGGGTTCGGGAGACACGTAGACTTGACTGAGACACTCTCCGATCAATAACCAACGGCGGGATCTGGATACCCATGTTGGCTCCCACATGCTCCACGATGATCTCATCGGATGTACTACGATTTCGGGGATTCAATCAATCTCGTATGCAATTCCCTTTGTCTACCGGTATGATACTTGCCCGAGATTCGATCGTCGGTATCCCTATACCTTGTTCAATCTCGTTACCGGCAAGTCTCTTTACTCGTTCTGTAATACATCATCCTGTGGCTAACTCCTTAGTCACATTGAGCTCATTATGATGATGTCTTACCGAGTGGGCCCAGAGATACCTCTCCGTCACACGGAGTGGCAAATCCCAGTCTCGATTCATGCCAACCCAACAGACACTTTCGGTGATACCCGTAGTGCACCTTTATAGAAACCCGGTTACGTTGTGACGTTTGGCACACCCAAAGCATTCCTACGGTATCCGAGAGTTGCACAATCTCATGGTCTAAGGAATCGATACTTGACATTAGAAAAGCTTTAGCAAACGAACTACATGATCTTGTGCTATGCTTAGGATTGGGTCTTGTCCATCACATCATTCTCCTAATGATGTGATCCCGTTATCAACGACATCCAATGTCCATGGTCATGAAACCATGACCATCCATTCATTAACGAGCTAGTCAACTAGAGGCTCACTAGGGACATGTTGTGGTCTATGTATTCACACATGTATTACGGTTTCCGGTTAACACAATTATAGCATGAACAATAGACAATTATCATGAACAAGGAAATACAATAATAACCATTTTATTATTGCCTCTAGGGCATATTTCCAGTAGTCTCCCACTTGCACTAGAGTCAATAATCTAGTTACATTTTCATGAATCGAACACCCATAGCATTCTAGTGTTGATCATATTTTTCTCGTGAGAGAGGTTTAGTCAACGGATCTGCGACATTCAGATCTGTATGTACTTTACAAATATCTATATCTCCCTCCTGAATGTAATGACGGATGGAGTTGAAGCGGCGCTTGATGTGTCTTGTCTTCTTGTGAAACCTGGGCTCCTTCGCAAGGGCAATAGCTCCAGTGTTGTCAAAGAATAGACTCATCGGGCCTGACGCACTTGGAATTACTCCTAGGTCGGTGATGAACTCCTTCATCCAGACTCCTTCCTTTGCTCCTTCCGCGGAAGCTATGTACTCCGCTTCACATGTAGATGCCGCCACGATGCTTTGCTTGCTGCTGCACCAGCTGACTGCCCCTCCGTTCAAAACATACACGTATCCGGTTTGCGACTTGGAGTCGTCCGGATCTGTGTCGAAGCTAGCATCGACGTAACCCTTTACGACGAGCTCTTTGGCACCTCCATATACGAGAAACATGTCCTTTGTCCTTTTCAGGTACTTCGGGATATTCTTGACCGTTGTCCAGTGTTCCACTCCGGGATCACTTTGGTACCTCCCTACCAAACTTATGGCAAGGTTCACATCAGGTCTGGTACACAGCATGGCATACACAATAGAGCCTATGGTTGAAGCATAGGGGATGACACTCATCTCTTCTCTATCATTTGCCGTGGTCAGGCATTGAGTCATACTCAATCTCACATCTTGTAACACAGGCAAGAACCCCTTCTTGGACTGATCCATATTGAACTTCTTCAATATCTGTCAAGGTATGTGCTTTGTGAAAGACCTATGAGGCGTCTCGATCTATCTCTATAGATCTTAATACCTAATATGCAAGCAGCTTCTCCAAGGTCCTTCATTAAAAAACACTTATTCAAGTAGGCCTTTATACTTTCCAAGAGTTCTATATCATTTCCCATTATCAGTATGTCATCCACATATAATATGAGAAATGCTACAGAGCTCCCACTCACTTTCTTGTAAATACAGGGTTCTCCATAAACCTGTACAAACCCAAACGCTTTAATCACTTCATTAAAGCGAATGTTCCAACTCCGAGATGCTTGCACCAGCCCATAGATGGAGCGCTAGAGCTTGCATACTTTGTTAGCATCTTTAGGATCGACAAAACCTTCCAGCTACATCATATACAGTTCTTCCTTAAGGAAACCATTAAGGAATCTCGTTTTGACGTCCATTTGCCAGATCTCATAATCATAAAATGCAGCAATTGCTAACATGATTCGGACAGACTTCAGCATCGCTACGGGTGAGAAAGTCTCATCGTAGTCAACTCCTTGAACTTGTCGATAACCCTTAGCGACAAGCCGAGCCTTATAGACGGTCACATTACCGTCCGTGTCAGTCTTCTTCTTAAAGATCCATTATTTTCAATGGCTCGCTTATCATCGGGAAAGTCCACAAAAGTCCATACTTTGTTCTCATACATGGATCCTATCCCGGATTTCATGGCTTCAAGCCATTTGTTGGAATCCGGGCCTGCCATCGCTTCTTCATAGTTTGAAGGTCCACCGTTGTCTAACAACATGATCTCTAGGACAGGGTTGCCGTACCACTCTGGTGCGGAACGTGTCCTAGTGGACCTTCGACGTTCAATAGTAACTTGATCTGAAGTTTCATAATCATCATCATTAACTTCCTCTCCAGCCAGTGTAGGCTCCACAGAAACAACTTCCTGTGATGCGCTACTCTTCTGTTCGAGTGGAGGTACAATTACCTCATCAAGTTCTATTTTCCTCCCACTTACTTATTTTGAGAAAAACTCTTTCTCGAGAAACGATCCATTCTTGGCAACAAAGACTTTGCCCTCGGATCGTAGGTAGAAGGTATGCCCAATAGTCTCTTTGGGATATCCTATGAAGACGCACTTTTCCGCTTTGGGTTTGAGCTTCTTAGGTTGAAGTTTCTTCACATAAGCATCGCATCCCCAAACTTTTAGAAACGACAGATTAGGTTTCTTTCCAAACCATAATTCATATGGTGTCGTCCCAACAGATTTTGACAGTGCCCTCTTTAAAGTGAATGCGGCAGTCTCTAATGCATATCCCCAAAATGACAGCAGTAAGTCGGTAAGAGACATCATAGATCGTACCATATCTAATAGAGTGCGATTATGACGTTCAGACACACCATTTCGCTGAGGTGTGCCAGGCGGCGTGAGTTGTGAAACAATTCCATGTTTCCTTAGGTGCGTGCCAAACTCGTGACTTAAATATTCTCCGCCACGATCAGATCATAGGCACTTTATTTTCCTGTCACGTTGATTCTCTACCTCACTCTGAAATTCCTTGAACCTTTCAAAAGTTTCAGACTTATGTTTCATTAAGTAGACATACCCATATCTACTCAAGTCATCAGTGAGGGTGAGAACATAACGGTAGCCACCACGAGCCTCGACACTCATTGGACCGCATACATCGGTATGTATTATTTCCAACAAGTCAGTTGCTCGCTCCATTGTTCCGGAGAACGGAGTCGTGGTCATCTTGCCCATGAGGCATGGTTCACACATGTCAAATGATTCGAAATCAACAAACTCCCAAAGTCCATCAGTATGGAGCTTCTTCATGCGTTTGACACCAATATGACCAAGGCGGCAGTGCCACATGTAAGTGGGACTATCGTTATCAACCTTACACTTTTTGGTACTCACACTATGGACATGTGTAACATCACGTTCGAGATTCATCAAAAATAAACCATTGATCAGCGGGGCATGACCATAAAACATCTCTCTCGTATAAATAGAACAACCATTATTCTCAGATTCAAATGAGTAGCCATCTCGCATCAAGCGAGATCCAGATACAATGTTCATGCTCAAATCTGGTACCAAATAAAAATTATTAAGGTTTAACACTAATCCCGAAGGTAGATGTAGAGGTAGCGTGCCGACGGTGATCACATCGACCTTGGAACCATTCCCGACGCGCATCGTCACCTTGTCCTTTGCTAGCCTCCGCTTATTCCGCAGCTCCTGCTTGGAGTTAAAAATGTGAGCAACTGCACAGGTATCAAATACCCAGGAGCTACTACGATCGCTGGTTAGGTACACATCAATAACAAGTATATCACATATACCTTTAACGTTGTCGTCCTTCTTATCCGCTAAGTACTTGGGGCAGTTCCGCTTCCAGTGACCGGTACCCTTGCAATAAAAGCACTTAGTCTCAAGCTTGGGTCCATTCTTGTTCTTCTTCCCGGAAACTTGCTTACCAGGCGCGGCAACAGCTTTGCCATCCTTCTTGAAGTTCTTCTTATCCTTGCCTTTCTTGAAACTAGTGGTCTTATTCACCATCAACACTTGATGCTCCTTTTTGATCTCGACCTCTGCTGATTTCAGCATCGAGTACAACTCAGGAATGGACTTCTCCATCCCTTGCATGTTGTAGTTCATCACAAAGCTCTTGTAGCTAGGTGGAAGCGACTGGAGGATTCTATCAATGACCGAGTCATCCGAGAGATTAACTCCCAGCTGAGTCAAGCGGTTGTGTAGCCCAGACATCTTGAGGATGTGCTCACTGACAGAACTATTCTCCTCCAACTTACAGCTGAAGAACTTGTCGGAGACGTCATATCTCTCGACCCGGGCATGAGCTTGGAAAACCAGTTTCAGCTCTTGGAACATCTCATATGCTCCGTGTTGCTCAAAACGCTTTTGGAGCCCCGGTTCTAAACTGTAAAGCATGCCACACTGAACAAGGGAGTAATCATCGCAGCAAGAATGCCAAGCGTTCGCAACGTCTTGCTCTGCTGGGAGAAGGGGTGGGTCACCTAGTGGTGCATCAAGGACATACAATTTCTTGGAAGCTATGAGGATGATCCTCAAGCCACGGACCCAGTCCGCATAGTTGCTTCCATCATCTTTCAGCTTGGTTTTCTCTAGGAACGCGTTGAAGTTTAGGGTGACATTCGTGTTGGCCATTGGATCTACAATATAGATTGTAAAGATAATTTTAGACTAATTTCATGATAATTAAGTTCACATAACCAAATTATTTAATGAACTCCCACTTATATAGACATCTCTCTAGTCATCCAAGTGACACATGATCCACGTCAACTAGCCCGTGTCCGATCATCACGTGAGACGGACTAGTCATCCATGATGAACATCTCCATGTTGATCATATCTTCTATACGACTCATGTTCGACCTTTCGGTCTTTCGTGTTCCGAGGCCATGTTTGTACATGCTAGGCTCGTCAAGTCAACCTAAGCGTATCGCGTGTGTAAATCTGGCTTACACCCGTTGTATGCGAACGTTAGAACCTATCACACCCGATCATCACGTGGTACTTCGGAACAACGATCCTTAGCAACGATGCATAGTTAGGATGAACACTTTTCTTGAAATTTTATTGAGAGATCATCTTATTTACTACCGTCATTCTAAGCAAATAAGATGGAAACATGATAAACATCACATGCAATCAATATAGTGACATGATATGGCCAATATCATCTTGCTCCTTTGATCTCCATCTTCGGGGCACCATGATCATCACTGTCACCGACACGACACCATGATCTCCATCATCGTGTCTTCATGAAGTTGTCTCGCCAACTATTACTTCGACTACTATAGCTAACATTTAGCAATAAAGTAAAGTAATTACATGGCGTTTATGATTGACACGCAGGTCATACAATAAAATAAGACAACTCCTATGGCTCCTGCCGGTTGTCATACTCATCGACATGCAAGTCATGAATCCTATTACAAGAACATGATCAATCTCATACATCACAATGCATCACATCACATCCTTTGCCCATATCACATCACAAGGCATATGCTGCAATAACAAGTTAGACGTCCTCTAATTTGTAGTTGCAAGTTTTTACGTGGCTGCTATAGGTTTCTAGCAAGAACGTTTCTTACCTATGTCAAAACCACAACGTGATATGCCAATTGCTATTTACCCTTTATAAGGAACCTTTTCATCGAATCCAATCCGACTAAGGTGGGAGAGACAGACACCCGCTAGCCACCTTATGCAACAAGTGCATGTCAGGCGGTGGAACCAGTCTCACGTAAGCGTACGTGTAAAGTCGGTCCGGGCCGCTTCATCCCATAATACTGCCGAATCAAGATAAGACTAGTAGTGGTAAGAAAATTAACAAAATCGACGCCCACAACTGCTTTGTGTTCTACTCGTGCATATATTCTACGCATAGACCTAGCTCATGATGCCACTGTTGGGAGACGTAGTAGTAAATCAAAAAAAATCCTACGATCACCAAGATCTATCCATGGAGAAACCAGCAACGAGTGGGGAGAGATTGCATCTTCATACCTTTGAAGATCGCTAAGCGGAAGCGTTACAAGAACGCGGTTGGTGGAGTCGTACTCGCAGCGATTCAGATCGCGGTGGACTCCGATCTTAGCGCCGAACAACGGCGCCTCCGCGTTCAACACACGTGCAGCCCGATGACGTCTCCTACACCTTGATCCAACAAGGAGGAAGGAGAGGTTGAGGGAGAGCTCCGGCAGCACGACGGCGTGGTGATAGTGGAGCTGTGTGGACTCCAGCAGGGCTTCGCCAAGCACTCCGAAGAACAAGGAGAAGATGAGGTAGGGCTGCGCCTGAGAGGGAGAAAGAACCGTGTCTCAAACAGCCCCAAGGGCACCTCTATATATAGGAGGAGGAGGAGGTAGGGATGCACCCTAGGGTTTCCACCCTAGGGTGGTGCGGCAGCCACCAGATTGATCTAGTGCAGCGGCCAGAGGGAGGAGAGGAGGTGCGGCTGCCCTAGCTGCCCTAGGGTGGGCCTAAGGCCCATCTGGGCCTAGGGTTTGCCCCCTCTCTCCCCTTGCTGCGCCTTGGGACAGGTGGGAGGGGAGCACCAGCCCACCTAGGGGCTAGTTCCCTCCACCGATGGCCCATGAAGCCCTCTGGGGCCGGTGGGCCCACTTGGTGGACCCCCGAAACCCTTCCGGTGGTCCCGGTACGTTACCGGTGACACCCGAAACACTTTCGGTAACCAAATCCTCACTTCCTATATATCAATCTTCGTCTCCGGACCATTCCGGAGATCCTCGTGACGTCCGGGATCTCCTCCGAGACTCCGAACAACCTTCGGTAACCATGCACACTATTTCCCTATAACCCTAGCGTCATCAAACCTTAAGTGTGTAGACCCTACGGGTTCGGGAGACACGTAGACATGACCGAGACACTCTCCGATCAATAACCAACAGCAGGATCTGGATACCCATGTTGGCTCCCACATGCTCCATGATGATCTCATCGGATGAACTACGATTTCGGGGATTCAATCAATCCCGTATGCAATTCCCTTTGTCTACCGGTATGATACTTGCCCGAGATTCGATCGTCGGTATCCCTATACCTTGTTCAATCTCGTTACCGGCAAGTCTCTTTACTCGTTCCGTAATACATCATCCCGTGGCTAACTCCTTAGTCACATTGAGCTCATTATGATGATGTCTTACCGAGTGGGCCCAGAGATACCTCTCTGTCACACGGAGTGACAAATCCCAGTCTCGATTCATGCCAACCCAACAGACACTTTCGGTGATACCCGTAGTGCACCTTTATAGCCACCCAGTTACGTTGTGACGTTTGGCACACCCAAAGCATTCCTACGGTATCCGGGAGTTGCACAATCTCATGGTCTAAGGAATCGATACTTGACATTAGAAAAGCTTTAGCAAACGAACTACACGATCTTGTGCTATGCTTAGGATTGGGTCTTGTCCATCACATCATTCTCCTAATGATGTGATCCCGTTATCAACGACATCCAATGTCCATGGTCATGAAACCGTGACCATCCATTGATCAACGAGCTAGTCAACTAGAGGCTCACTAGGGACATGTTGTGGTCTATGTATTCACACATGTATTACGGTTTCCGGTTAACACAATTATAGCATGAACAATAGACAATTATCATGAACAAGGAAATACAATAATAACCATTTTATTATTGCCTCTAGGGCATATTTCCAACACACCCCTTCTTTATCAAGTGGTTACCTAGCTCAACTTCCCCCTCATTCATTAGTGGCACCCAACGGGGTTTTCGAAAGTTGTTTTATAAAACATTTTTGTTTCCATCCCAATGCCTATTCCCGCCCCACCTGCATAGCAACTACTTAGCATCCTATCTACTTCCACCCGCATAACTCTCGACGGAACTAGAGTCACGCATAATGCAAGTGTCAACGAGAAATGCATCAGAGACAACCTAGCGAGGTTGTCACCACGTCATCATGCTTTTTTATGCAACAAGTAAAATGCTATAATGCCATGCACAAAGTAGTTTCATCAACATGGTTAAAGGGTTGCTTGTCTGGCTCAACAAAGTCTTCGAGGTCTTCAAAAGCTTCTGGTCCAACTCCTCCGTCAACCATGTAATCCAATGTCGCAAAATAAATGGCACAAATAAGGCCATAGCAAAATAGGAAAAATAAAGCACTCGAAAAAATGTCAACCTATTTTGTTAGATACAGATTGAAAACTCAAAATACCATATGTGTTGGTTTTGGAGTTGGAATGACAAAAACAAGAAATTTTAAACAGTGGGTTTAAATACCTAGAAATGGATTTAAATATGGATAGTATGGAAAAGGTTGCCCAAATTGAGTGGAAGTTTAACCGTTAAATAGATTGGATTATTACAAGTTTTAAAAATTTGAATCACTGGATTTGAACAAATATTTGGAGTTGTGGAATTTTTGGAAGATTACTGAAAATAGGAAAAAGAAAAAAACGGCCATGTGCGACTGGGCCGAAACGGCTAGCCGAGCCGGCCCAGAGGCGAAGCAGGCCTGGCAAGCCAAGGCACTCGCGCCCGCCAGGTTTTAAACCTAACGTGCGGGCCCCTGCTGCCAGCGAGGGAGGAGGGCACAGGAGGCTGATGCGCGGGACTCGCGGGGTGGTCGTCAACCTTTGGGCAGAGGGGGTGGCAATGCTCATAGGCGGCGTTCTCGGGCACGGTGAGGGAAGCTAGGGGCGGGGATGCGGTCAGGGCGACGGCGCACTTCGGGGGAGGTGATGGTGGTCGCCTGTGTCGAGGAGGCCGCGGCGGAGGGTCCTCGGTTGTGCTTGCTCCGGTCGTTTCCGACCGCAATATGCACGGGGGAGATGGGGGAATCGATCATTGAGGTGATGGCAATCGTAAGGAGGGGACAAGAGCACCGAAGGAGTCCCGTACCACGAGATCCCTGAAGGCCCGAGGCGGAGGTGCTCTGATCGATCTCGAGCTCAAGTTCTTCGAGGACTTAAGTGGGGTGCTTGGGTGCCCGATTGGGCGAGAGAGAGGGGATCCGGAGGGGAGAAAGAGGTCCGGGGTGGCTCTTTATAAGGGGCGGAGGTGCACCATGGATCGAGAACCGACGAGGTTGTGGCCGTCTTTAGAGCACACGGGGGGTCGCTCGCTTGTGTCTGGGTGCTCCTAGACGCAGTCTCGGACCGGGGGAGGGAAGAAAGAGAGAGGGAGAGTCTCCTGGTGTCGCGTGTGTGAGGTTGGCCATTGGCCAATCTGGGCGGTGTCGGGCACACGCGGGAGAGGGTGGGAGAGAGGGGAAGGAGGCTCCCGACACGGTAGCATGGCTTGGATGCCAAGGGGCATTTACTGGCACGAGGGGGGCACGAGGTGGTCGGGCACGGAGTCAACTCTATGGAGCGCGGTTGCACACTCCAGAGCACCCATTTGGCTGATACTTGTGTGTCTGCATGCGCTCTGGCGTGTCCGGTAGTGTCCAAAGGCTGCAGAAGGAATAAACAAAGGGGTACTTGGGCTTGGATGCTCTGGGTGACCGCCAGGAGAGAGGGAAAGTTGAGAGAGATAGGAAAAGTGGTTGTCCAGGGGGTGCAAGTGGGGTTTTCACCCCCTCAATCATGGAGTTGGGTGCTGGAAAACTTACTGGAGGTAAAAACCTCGGCTCAAGGAGAACACTTATGCCCCTCAATTATTGAGCACCAATAATTGATGGAAGGTGTTTGTGTTGGGTTTGGGCACTTCGAAGAATCCATTGGTTGTGAAAGATAACAAAAACCATCTTGGGGTTGTTTTGGGATACACCACCAATTTGCATCTCATTTGGAAAAAGTGGCCAATGCAAGTTTGGCAAACCCTAGAAATCAATGGAAACAAATTTGGATAGATCAAGCTAAGCGAAATTGTTCTCCTTGATGCACCACTTGGTTTAGATGCATCATTAGGGGATTTGAACATGTCCACAAAGTTTGAGATCAATTGGTGACACTTGGCAATGCAAAGTTATTCAAAGTTGGATATAGACAGAGAGGGTTTGAGGGAAATTTTGTGACCCAAAACAATTTGTATTAATATGGAACTTGGCGAGATCATCACATGAGGCATATATTGTTTGCTAGAATTTTCCTGGGTTCATTTAACAATACTTCTTATAGAAAAATTTCAAATAATTGAAATATCTAGAAAGGGTATTGGCGTGTATTGCCCAATATTTTGAACATGGCCATGTGTTGAAACTCATATATATATATATATATATATATATATATATATATATATATATATGGGAAATATGTGTCCAGAGAGTTTCCCTACATTTTATCAAATATTTTTACTCATAAAATATTTCCCTACAAAAGACCATTTCTGGCCTCAAGAAAAGGTCTTTAAATAAAATATGAAAATAACATTTAAACATAATATTTTTTGGTTTGGGAAGTCTTATATATGATAGGTTTCAAATATATTTTTTGAAAGAATTTAAATACACTATTTTAAGGACTTGTAGTTCAAGTCTCAACTCATTAGTTTTTGAAAACCTAAATTTGATAAATGTTTTTTTGCCAAAAAAATAAAAAAATAGTTTTAGGTCCTATATACATGGCATGGTCATTGGGCAAGATCTTGGATTAAGGAGAAGAGTTTTGAGAGTAGGAGGATTTCTATGAAATAGGAGCACACTCAAACAAGCAAGCAAATAGCAATCAAGTCAAGCATCATATGCACTCAAAAGTTTTTGTTGGTCCAAATATTTTAAGCTTTATTAACATGGTGATGTGATACAAAACACAGGGTGTAACAATTGTGCATCGGTTTTTTAAGTATACCCGAGCAAGAGAGATATGGACAAAATTCGGTGTACATGAAATAATAGAACATGCAACGACTCTAGATGGATTGGGGATGGCGGTCAAAAAGATCATTTGCATGAGTGGATCATAAAAAATTTTGGATGATGTTGGGAAGTAAATTGCTTAAAACCACCGCATTTAGTATTTATGGCTATGATACTTCAAAACTACCTATTTTTCCAAAAATAACAGAAGACCACCATTTCTACATCAAGTGGATAAACAAATCACACTAATCCAGACTTGAACCGTAACCCAAAAAATGACAGGGATGGCCCACCTTCGCCATCGACGGACATGATGGGAGGGACGCCCCACTGCCGCCCTTCCCGGCCTCACCAAGCAGGCTTCCTCCCCCTCTATTCCCGTGAATCTCTCTGATCCTGGGCAATCCGCGTCGCTGACCTCGCTCCTGGACAGCCGAGGCCATGGTCGCGGGCGATGGGCCCCAATTTTTCATGTGCGGCGAGCGCTCCACCGTGACGCGCCCTAGTCAGCATGACCGCGACATGGGCCTCCTGGGGGGCAGCACGAGCATATGGCCGCAGCCATGGCGCTGCACCATGGGTGCGGCTAGCACCTCCCGTCGGGTTCCGCCAGCACGGGCGCGGATAGGGCTCGGCCGACCATCGACCAGCAAGGGTGGCAAGCGGCACGGTGTTCTTGTCCATGTGAGGAGGAAGAAAAGGAAGAGGGGGATAAAATATGTGGCTGACAGGTGGGACCCGTCCACCTCAACAGGTCAACACATCGACTAGGACTAGCCTTCGCGATATCGGCCCGATAAACAGGTCGCATCCGTCAGTTTCGCTGTTAGACACAGCTCAGTTTCGAATTAATGCATTTTTTTATTCACTTGGTTTAGAAACGGTGGTCTTTCGTGATTTTTGGTAAAAAAAACGTAATTTACGAGTACCCTAGCCACAAACGTGCTGATTTTGATCAATCTACTTGATGTTGAGCTATCTGACTTAATCTTACCTACATGATAATGCTTACACATGTGACACGAGCAACATGATCCAAATGTCTTCATTATCAACCATTTTGCTACATCAAACAGATGACATCGGCGGAATGTTTTTTGTTTTTCGAACTTAAAAAGTTTTTATCTCTTAGATAAAAAATTTGACTAAAAATTCGTTTTCACCAATAAATCCATCTCGACGAGATCTTCAAAACTAAACCCCATATTAATATGTTCCGACGATTTTTGTTTACACCAAAAGTTGTCATGATGTATACACTATAGTTGCCATAGAGTGCACACTAAAGTTGCCATGCTATGCTTCATTTATTTATTTTCTTCTATATTTAAAGTTACGGTTGTATTTTCAACATTTTTTCATGGCAAATTTTATTAATTGACCATGGCAATTTTAAGTAATTAACCACAACAAATTTAATTCATGGATCATGGCAATTTTTAGTAATTCTCATGGCAAATTTAGTTTATAGATTATGGCAATTTTAGTATGTTGACCATGGCAATTCTAGTATTTTGAACATGGAAAATATATGTTTATGAACCATGATAAATTTTAATGCATGTATCATGGCAAATTTAAGTAACTCACCATGGCAATTTTAGTTTATGGTTCATGACAAATTTCAGGCATTGATCATGCATTTTTAAAGGAATTAACGACATATTATTTTTTACTTATGAACCATGTCAAAATTATTTCATGGATCATATCAAATTTTAGTAATTTATTTTTTATAACATGTCAAAAATTATTTTAAACGTAGAAAAAAATGTAGTTGAATGTATCACGGTAACTTAAGTATAATCATGATGATAATTTATGCGTAATAGACATGGCAATTTTTAACGGATCAAAAAAGTCGTCAAAACATATCGATATGAGATCTAGTTTTGAAGATCTCGTCACGACGGATTTAATGATGAAAACAATTTTTCAATCAGATTTTTTATTTAAAAGATAAAACATTTTAAAAACTAAAAAGACGAAAGATTTATGTTGACATCATCAGTTTCGTCATTTGTTGATGCATGCGAATCACATGACGCAATCTATGATCATGGGACTTATGATGTTGTTGCTATTACCACACGTGCGATAGTTATCTGCGTCATAATCTTACTGTAACATATTTGTTCCCTCAAAAAAAATTGTTGCACATTTGATGGGAGAGGCGATAAATAGTTCACAATGAACTACTAAAACGTTTAAGAGATTTCACTACGAATTATATACAGATGTATACAGACATATTTCAGAGTGTAGATTTATTTATTTTACATCGTATATAGTCCGTAGTGAAATCTCTTAAAAAACTTATATATGAAAACAGAGGGAGTAGTACAAACGCCTCATAGATCAGCTCTGCCAATTACAAAGAAGGTGGTGGTTTCAGGATTGCATCGTGGCTGGAGGTGCCCTCTGGAAGGCCTGGTGAAAGTGAATGTTTGATGTTGATGATGGAAGAGGAAGCATAGGAGTCATTCTGAGACTCGCGTGGCGGCATCCTGTTTGTGTCTTCCTACCGCGTCTGATGCAATGACGGCTGGAGCGTATGCTTTGAGAGAGGGTTTCATCCTAGCTTAATGGATTGACCTGAATAGTTTTATTATTCAATCAGATGAACATGCAGCTGATTTGAAACTAAATGATCAGCGACAAGTTCTACTAAGATCAAATATGAACATTGCGACTGCGGCCATCGGCTTTGATTGCACCTTGTTAATACGGATGTATATACACATTTTAAAATGTAGATTTACTCATTTTTCTCTGTATGTAATTCCTTAGTGAAATCTCTACAAAGACTTGTATTTAGGAAGGGAAGTACAAGTTTTGCTAGGATCAAATATGAACATTACGGCTGCACAATCTTCTTTGATTGCACCATGCTAGCTACAAGTTCTGCTAAGATCAAATATGAACATTGTCATAAGAGAATGTATCTAAACTTATTTTAGTTATGAATACATCTATTTTATTCATTTTTGAGACAAGTATTCTCAGACAGAAGGAGTAGCTCATATTCTGGCTAGGAAGAGTTTGTTAAGTTTGAAACCAATGTGTGGGATGATGACCCACCTAGTCTTGTCATGCCAGCGATGATAAACGATGTACCAGTTTTCGAAGTAAAATAAAGTTGGCCAGATGGCATTCCCTCAAAAAATTAGTACAAAAAAAAGTCAACCTATGCAAGATTCATCAAACTGTCTACAAGAGGAAAAGGTTCTTATTCCATGCCCTTTCATTAAACATGTACATAGGTGCACACAAGGGCCTATAGCCAAGCTCAACGACAATTGGCTGCAAACAGGTAGGTCATCAACAGAGGAGGATGGAGGAATATATATTTTTCAAGTTAATAGAAACAAACAGAAGCTGATAAATAACCCAGACTCGGTGCACAATTTTAATTACACAGGAGGGAGGAGGATGGTAGCCGGCCGCTGCTCCTGAAGGGGGGAGGAGGAAAAAACCGACTGGTTTTGACCGGACAAGTCGCCAAGATGCACCTGCCGAGGAGGGAGGGGTAGTATAGCGACTGTACAATATGGCACATTCTTGCTCTCACATGAAGTAGCTCAGTGCTTTCTTCTTCCTTGAACCTCCTTCGCCATAGAGGTCATTCCATTGAACAAGTTCATTCATGTTTGCCGAATCAGACGACACGCTCGCGCAAACCTACATGGTAAACAAACAGATTATCCTATCATCATCATAAAGAAATGATGAAACAAGCTGGGAATGGGTAGGGATGGATGATAAATACCTGCTCATGGGCAGATTTGAAGTCATCCAAACTAAGAGGGCGGACGTCCTCGCTTCCATGCAATGCAGGCTCAGGCCTACCTTCTGACTTTGCAACATTCTTCTCCTACGTATTATCAAGGAAACGACGTTTAGTGTATATAAATCAAGTAATCTAAACAAAGCATAAGAATGACAAAACAATCTATACTAATGATGTAAACCAAAGAACTTTTCTACAAAAGTATCTGTTTTAATTCATACCACAGACAGACTGATAACATGCCTACCTTCTTTTCCTTCTCTAGGATTTCTCGAATGGGGTAGTGCGCTGCAGTTACACATAGATTCTGAAAACACACCCAGATCAGTGATGTCACCTCGGATGCTTAAGGATACAAGGGTGCAAATAAAATTCAAATGTACCTTCAGATCACTTCCTGAATACCCATCAGTCATATTAGCAAGTGACTCCAGATCAGTATCTTGTCCCAACTCTTCTTTTGCTAAAATTACTTTCAAAATTTTCTCTCTATTCGATGCGTCAGGTAAGTTTACCATTAGCCTACAACAAAAAATAATATTATTATGAACCAAATCGCTAGAAACGAATAGGCAGCAATTAGATGATCCCAGACCAGCACATGAGACTATAGTACTACCTGCGGGGGAACCTCCTAATCACAGCCTCATCCAGGTCAAAAGGTCTATTTGTGGCACCAAGAACCAGTACACGTTCTTTATCTTTCGTGCGCAACCCGTCCCAATTTACCATAAATTCATTTTTCATCTTGCGCATGGCTTCATGCTCCCCAGGATTTTCTCTCCTTCCTAACATACTATCGACCTGTCCAAAGTTATACACTTAATAGACTGTATATAAATAGCTAGATAAATCAATATGGCAACAAAAGCAATTAATATTCTCCATACCTCATCAATAAAAATAACACTCGGGGATATTTTACTTGCTAATGAAAAAACAGCCTTCACATATTTCTCCCCTTCACCAAACCACTGAAAGTAGTAGACAAAATAGCATTTAGCATCAAGAATCACACGATGTACCTCATTCATTGTTCTTTAGATGAAACCATACCTTCGATGTAATGCTTGACATTGATATATTGATGAAGTTAGCGCCTGCTTCAGTTGCTACTGCTTTAGCAAGCATAGTTTTCCCAGTGCCAGGAGGGCCGAAGAGCAATATTCCCTTGCAAGGCTGCAAGGAATAGATTGAGAGGAGGCACTTCTAAGATCACAACTTAACCAGTACAACAAATTTAGGTAGTCAACATAATCTTCAAATTTGGTTTCAAACAGGTTGCAAATTAACTAGTAGAACTATTTTTTCAATACCAGATATAAATAAAGGAGAGGCTGGAAACTCCACGCCCCAATTTTAGTGCCAAGAGTTTCTTGTCAGAAGTCAAGAAATGTTTTTATTTATCTATATCTATCAAGTTAGACAAGCTTAGCCTTGTAAGAGACCAGATTTCTTCGAAATATTTGTCACTTCAGGAAATTCTGAAACAAAAACCTTTCAGGGACACTGCGAAGCTACCTAGAGAAACCACGGACTGGCCATGTATAAGTGGTATATCGTCATATTTGCCTTGCAAAATAATTTGATTTTATGCCTTTATGTTAACCAAGAAAAGTTAAGCTCGCCTTATATTTTGGGGAGAAATTATTATTATTATTGGTTTGGAATCTTTTTAGTACTGATATAATATGGAATAGCAAGAGTAAATATGGTGTCTTAGTTGTTTTTAATAAAGGGTTGTTAAATTCTAGCATGATATGCAACCTACAGTTGGAAAAAAATCTTAAGCCCCATGTAAGAGACCATGTGAATACTAGTTTTGTTTACTACCTTCGTTAACTGCCCTTTGCAGAACAATTCCGGCCTTTGCAGTGGGAGCATCACCAACTCCTTCAATGTTTCCTTTACATTCTCCAACGCACCAATATCATCAAAGGTGACTCCAATATCATTTGGTGGTATAACATCTGCCAAAAGCCTTTTCTCAAACTCGTTCTCTGTGGCAACATCCTAAGAAGAAAGTAGCTTAGAAATAAAAACTGGAAAGCACTACATATTTTGGGAATGACAATAAAGTTTGAAATGTGCGAGACAACAAGTACCTTTAACGATTTTTTTGAGCTCTTGTTATCACTATGGATGCTCTGTAGCATGTCGAGGCCATGCTTAAGGCTGCTATTCGTAATTAGCAAGTTAGCGCTCAAGAGAGAAGACTAAATAAGAACAAACAGAGGAAAAATGAAATTGGCAACAACATTGACTACCTTCCGCTCATGATAATAAGTTTACCGTCCTTGGAGGTTTCGACTTTATTGTGCTTAAGATGATAACTGACAGCGTACCCGACAATCTTGTCCACATCTAAGAAAGTTTGGAGCAACAAAAACTTTAATTCAATTCTATAGATAAAATACAGCGAACAAAATTAACTCACTTTCATTAGTCAGTGACTGATCTTTAATGAACAATTCTTCAAGGTCATTGCATTCGATCGCACTGCGATTCAGAAACTGCATTACAGAGGAATCAGCAATCAGATGATGGTGTCAGGTGATCTAGAAATATCTATTTAAATTAGGAAGCAAAACAGCCCATAAGAATCAAGCCGTTATATATCATCAATCAGGCAGGTTGGAACAAACACCAGCCATAAATGACTCAGGCCTCACACACAAGAGGATTCAGGTTTTGGATGACCAGGCAATATGTAGAAACTTGCATTTCATGTGTAGCTTACCGTGCGAATGCTGCCGATGTTAGATTTTGCTTTAAGGGTTTCAACATCACGATCCAATTGTTGCTTCCAACTGGTAAGTAATGCTTCGTCCTGAAATTTTAATTTTTAAGGTTAGACAGTATACACAAGAAGCACACCTAAATGAGTGCAACAAAGAATATAGTTACCTGTGGAAGCTGGATGGAAATTTTGTTCGGGAAAAGTTTATTTAGATGTTTCATTGCCTTCGGGCTTTCTTTGTTCCTTTCATGCAACCGACTACCAAAGCTATCCTGAGTTTGTGAATGCAATAATGCATCACAACACAGTGAAAAAGATGGGTAACAACATCAGTGACATGGTTCATAAGAGTAGCATATGAAACCATATGCATTTAAAAACACTCACAGAAAAATAATTTAAAGAACAAGTAGAGTGCAAATTACCGGGAAAAGGTCAAAGAGCGTCTGGCTGCTACTAGCAAACTTCGTAAAAAGAAATCCACCAGGATGTGCCTACAAGATAGAAAGCACCATCTTAGCCAATATTTAAAGCCCTTCATGAGGTTGCTAATAAGAATCAAATGGAAAAAGGAGAAATTCTTCAATGCCAACGCATTTAGAAATAACACTACCTAATGTCGCCAAAATTAGCAATATCAAACTTCAACATGCCACACTACAGTGGGAACTCAACACCAATCCTGCTCAACACAACATAATTTGTCTAATTTCTTGGAAATAATATATGTACCTTCTCTTTACGGCTGTCCATCTGGGTGTGGGATCCTATAATCAGAACACCAGGTGGTAGCAATTCAAGTTTGTTCCTTAAAGACGAAAATGATTCTGTGATTCCAGTGAATGATTTCTCTACATCCTTTAGCAACACTATCAGAGAACCAATTTTGCTTTCTTCTGAGATGACCTGACAGGCAAGGATCATACCATCAGTAAGCATGATGCTGATTTATGTTCTAGTATTCCAAACTCCAAGTAAGACAAGCTACCTCAATTAACTCGGTCATAGCTAGCCTTTCAACTTCTTCACTACCAGAAAAGTCTGGGCGAAGTAATTCAGCTGCAGAAACAACAGATGGTCAGCAGCAAATAACAAACTGTAAGAACTAGGGAACATGTCAGATGGAGAAGTTTCAGCTAACCAGAACAGAAGAAGCCATGATCTTCCTCACACAAACCACCAAGATCATTACCATCAGGGATCTGCTTGTCAAATCGGACTCCAATTTTAGACGAACCATTTTCTTCGAAAGCAAGCATCACTCTGCCTCGATAACCATAACTTGGGCCCCTGAAAACCAACCAAGATATTTACCAGCAATTATACAGAAAGCAATATGATAAAAAGGGCAGCCCAGTGCACGTAGCTCCCGCTTGCGCAGGGTCCGGGGAAGGGTCCGACCACTTTGGGTGTATAGTATGCAGTCTTTCCCTACATTTCTGCAAGAGGCTGTTTCCAGGACTCGAACCCATGACCTCATGGTCACAAGGCAACAGAAAGCAATATGATCACTAACAAAACTTAGATGGCCATCAAGAGAGGATAAGTTGTAATCCAGCTAAATCTACACCAGTGTAACTGCGATATAATGAAGAACAATCATAAATGGATTGTGGTGAAACTCCAGAATAATTTTATGTTGCCAATTTCCTATTTCTACTGTTCCATGTAGACCAAGTACTTGGAGGTACGATCGGAATACTTCTATTGACTGGCGGATCCGCTGCCCTATTGATATACATATATGACAGGCCTATAGCCATACGTTTCATCAGGTAAATGTGCCTCCTGTCAAAGCATGTTCTTGTAATTCACACGAATGCATTCTCTCCACCCACATTTCTATAGAATTTTTCCACTACATATAGGAGAGATTAGATCACCTCTCATAACACCCAATCAATCAACATCGTAATAGCAGTTCAGATTGCACCAACAAAGTTGGAAAAAAATTAGAGTGGGAATCTGGGCAGCTGGCTGGGAATAAGTAGGAGAAGAGTTACCGGTGTATCCCTGAAGGTGGCTGAGCTGGACCCACATACCTCACCCTCTCCCCTACAGAAGATGAGAGTGCACTTATGTCCAAGTAAAATCTGGTTGAACTGGGAAATATTTATCAAATGATACTGAGACGCTACCAAACCTTCTCTAAAAGTATATCCCTTGGATGTAGCTGTTGACGACTCCTGTTTGGGCAAAGTTGCAGAATGCAGAGTGGATGTACCCACAATATCAGCATTCACACTGGAAGTTGGTGCAGCTGGTCTTCTGAAGTGCATCGTGTCTGCCAAGGAAGAGCGATGCTTATGAAGAATTGTCAGTTTCTCACCACCTGCCTTATCCCCTGACTTATCAGCCTTGCCAGCATCTTTCTGGGCTTCTGGGTCCTTTGAAGGCACCTACATACAGTTTTGTTTCAAATAACAGACACACGGAAATATCACTCTTCAAGGTATTCATGGACTTCTGAGTATGTACAGAGTAGGAGAACATACACCGGGCAACAGGAGTGAATCAACAACAAGTAGTCTGGCACCAAAATGTTTGGCTAGTGCCTTTATCAATGTTTCCTGATAAATCTCAGAACCTGATGCATAATTAGGTGGATACTTATAAGTAATGGTATTCCCAAAAAGCATGTAAGCTGACATGCCTCAAGGACATAAATTTGACTCAACATAGACAATATGCAAATGATAAAAAGAAAAGTTTACCAGATGGACCAGATAATAAAATTCGTTGGTTTATTGATGAAATTTCAGAGAACTGCTTAATGAATTCCTTCTTTTCCAAATGTAGGAATGAACATGATAAGAGCACATTCTTCGTATTCTCGCTGCATAAGATAGAGATTAATAAATATATAAAGATATGAACACTTGACGGAACAATAAACAAAAACATGCTTCATTCCAAGGGCATATAAACCTAACATACAATATGAACAAGCCATACCGAACTAAATATTTATTTGTACTCCTTCTGCACAACCTCAAAAACTAAGTGACCAGAGACAACCTCAGTTTTTCATTATGTAGATAGAATACAAAGAACAAAATGTGTCAAAAACTAAGTAACCAGAGACAACCTTCCTTTTATTATGTAGAAATACAAAAAATAAAATGTATGCAAAATTTCAGATATACAGCATAGGAAGGAGCTAAAAACAGGATTAGAGGCCAAAGCAAATCAATGGAACATTAAGTCAAAGCATCACCTAAGGTAGTAGGGAAAATTCTCAAATGTAACTTCAATATCACTTGGACTAATAATTCCTTGTTTCATCGCGTCCTTAAAGGCTTGACATCTGTTCGGAGGTAAGCTGGCTGAAGTGTTAAGATCCCTGATAAGATCCCTCTGATCTTCAAGAGCTTTAAAAAGATCACCAGTCAAATCGAACTCTGATAGAGTTGACCCTGCAATCATCCTCGGAACTGGCCTTATCTTATAAGTTGCAATCTTACCGATTTCATCAAGATGAGCATCAGATCCAAAGCCATTTTGTCGACTCGTGTCATTCGCAACAGCATCAGGAGATATTGGGGTTGCAACCACATCCATTAGAGAGTCTTCAATGTTAGAATTAGCCTCATTAGTGTTTTCCCCATTCTCGCATTCCTTATCAGGGCTGATGCAGTGCCCTTTTGATTTATCAGAAGCAGATGATATGATAGGTTGCACTACTCTCTGATTCTCCTCCCCAGTTGATGCAGGTGGCACTGCTGGTAGGTCCTTCGATTGACTAGATACGGATGCTAACATCTCTGTCCCTGCAACAGTCGAAGTGACTTCTGTTCTGTTCTCCATATGGATATGCTTGACAGCAGCAACTGGAGGTTCTAGAAGGCCAACGGCAGATGATGTCACCGCTTTAGCAACTTTATCATTCAAAGGATGCTGAAAAATCTGTATGTAGGTAAAGGAAAAACAAAGGCAACAGATCTGATGACGTTTACTATTCTGAAGGGAGCACGCTTAGACAAATAAAGGGGAGTTTTAATTGAAATTAGGGAAGCTGCATGATTGCATGAATATGAAGAACAGTAGGATACATAAGCATGTTTGCCGCATGAACTGAATACGACTTCATCCCCTCCAGTAAGGGGAACTTTCATGCCTGGATTTACGGCCCTTCCATTTAACAGGACCATGCCCTTGTCGCCTATAACCTCTAACTCGCACGGACCTCCTTTCTGAATAAAAACAACAACCGATGATTATTATATACATCAGTGAGCAACTGACAGTGCTCCTGCACTTCTCACATCGGAAAAATTAACCAGAAAATACAAGGATGTACCTCAACGTGCCGCAGCTTGCAAAGTATTTTGCTGACAGGTTGGTCTCTCAACAATAGATTACATCTTTTACTTTGGCCAACAGAAAATTGAGGGACACTGATAGGAAGATGAGGACTCTGGTTCATAAAACATATTTAATATCAGTACGAAACAACAGTACAGTACATCCCCTGTTATGCAGTAATAAATAAATAAATGCTCTCAAGGCCACTGCGACATATGCTTTAACCAACAAAGATCAAAAAGAACATTACAGCTTTTGCTACCAGAACCCGTCATGTGACATTGGCAATCGATTGCAATAATTTATAATCATCTTTGTCTATGCTGCTCACTTTCGGTTTGCTCCTACTTCTTTTTGCTTTTACGAAAAAGAGGGGAAAAGTCAGTGCCAAATGCGACAATCCTTGGTAGAGTATCTTTTTTTCGAGCAACCGGCAGGAGCTCTGCCTTTTCATATAGAAGAAGAGAATTGACCAGTTTATAAGGAAAACTGGCCGAAAACCGAAGAGTCTATTTATGATTTCGTGCTGAACCTGGTAAACGAACAAATAGGAGGTCTTTCCAGAATTGTGAAGTTTTTCTACGCATCTCGGCCACTTTTACTTTTTCATTGTTTCGTAACCCCTAGGGTATGATATAACTAACATAAACACCGGCCTCATTGCAAAAAAAAAAAAAAACAGGGAGATGCCTATATTGACTAGCTACTAATTCCTTAGAATTTGGAAGATCCAGCACATGTTTTATCTTGATATCAGCCTACGTCTAAGGTTTTAGAGTACCTACTAGCATAGCACAAAGTCAAAACTAAACTTTATCGTCTCAGATTTATCTGACTTCAATTAAGAAGACTCATCATGTAGCCTTCCCAGACGAGGAATCTTTTCAGCAAAGTGCTGTGACTCACGAATAAACGCTAGCAGGGAAATGTTGTCAGTCAGCTAGAACCATCTTGTCAAAGTAACAGTCCTACATACATGGGTTATTCATACAAATGCATCCCCACATGAATGGCTAATAAAACACACAACTTTTATTGCACTTCGAAATCTCCCTATCCTGTGTATTATCTGGGATGATACTAACCAAGAGTAAGCAGTTACATTTCGACTCCCTCCGTTCACTATCATAAGATGTTCTAACTTTTTTCTGATTCGGATGTATAAAGAAGCATGTTAGTGTGTTTGTTCACTCATTTCAGTCCATACGTTAGTCCAAATTGAAATATCTAAAATATCTTATATTTGTGAACCGGGGGGGCGGGGGCGTGTTTAGCTTTCTTCAAAGCGTTCATGTTTGCCTATATTTGTTGACTTCTTGCTTTATCTCCAATTATTCTGTCGCTGAGGTAAGTCAAGCCTCCTCATTTGGACCATAGTTTCAAATAGCCGGCTATAGCGGGCCTATAGCCTTGCTATAGCCTTTTCAACAGGGCGCCGCTAAATGGTCTCATGTACAAATAGGCCGCTATAGCCCGCTATAGCTGATTTGGAGGTCCGCCGCTATTTAAAACACTGATTTGGACCCATTGCAGTTTAGCTGATATAACTAAGATATCAGGTAGGGAGCCTTATCCTCCACAACTAACAATAGTATCAGAATATATTTCCATCATTATATACATGCTGTGACCACTGGCAAAATTCCAATTAATGCTGAAATGGTTTTCAAGAGAAATCTTAAATCTAGTTATAATGTGTTGCCGGAAATTTCCTTTGTCCTGCATCCTCGTAAAAAGAACAATCTAAAAACGAGGCCAACAATCGCTACTGCTGATCGCAACAAGAAGTGAACATAATCATCTACATATGCTAAATCCAATGTGCTGGGTCAATTTAACAGGTAATACAATGACTCTAAAATCTAAGTGGACCTAAGCATTAAAATTCAGGCAGTAGCCAAACACCCTAGATTGTGAACTCTAATCACTATCACGCTCCAAGGGCATCTCTGACTCCAAGGATTCTCATAAGATATCAAAGGGATGTAGGTGCTATACTCATCCTATGTTGGTCGTTTGATCCGAAGAATTGTAAACCACTGGAATTTTCAGTATGAGTTCCTTTGAACCCAGTTTCATAGGAAAATCCCATTTACTCTTACAGCTTGGGCAAAAATCCCTATAGGGTTCAAGTAATCCAACAGTTATACTATCCCTGCCGTTTCAAATCCTGCAGATAAAAGAGAACCTACACGGAAAAACTATAATATACCCCACTAAACCCTACAATGGAGCTACAAAACCACCAGAATCCACCCTAAAGAATCTTACACATCCTAAAAATCTAGTCTTTACTAAGCAGGGAATCAAAAATTAACCTTCAACAATTGCCAGCATAGAAACCAACAGGAACCGCCTCACCTGTGAGCACTGGGAGAGCAGCTTGGCCCATGGTACCGCATGCTGCTGCGGTGGCGTTTCCTTCCTCCTGCGCGAGCTCTCGGCAGCAGAAGCAGCAGCCGCCCGCTTATCCCCTCCTTGATCTGCACCAGCGAGTCACAACCCTAAAAACTCGATCCCGAATCCATCGCACCAGACCACAGGAAGCCCAAAGGAGACGAAAAGTCCGCACCTTTATTCGCCGGTGTCAAGGCGTCGTCCGCCAAGCCGGCGCTCCTCGTGGCCACGGTGGCCTCCGAATCCTCCTCTGGCCTTCCGGGCGCAGATGACGTCGGCGATGCCGGAGGTTCCGCCTGGCGAGGGAGAGGGTTCAGATCGGTGGAATCGAGCGCGAGATTCTTGTCCGATCCGCGCGGGGAGAGGGGCTCACCTTGGGGCGCTTCGGGGGAGGGGCAGAGGCGGAGGGGGAGCCGGGGGGCGGTGACGTAGAGGAGGGGCGCTTGGCGGCGGAGCTCCGGCGAGTCTCCACCATCGTGTCGCGTTCGCCGGAGGCGTGGCGAGGGTTTCTCCTCTCCTCTCGTCTCGAAAGGAAAATTTTCGGGCTCGGCTTCGTACGTCGGAAATGGATGTTTTTCTTTTGTCTATATATATATATACTACTAGTACGGTAGTATATACGGAGTACTACTTATAATATAATAAAGATTTTGCCTTTTCTTTAACTACAGTAGATTTTGTCTATATATATATATATAACACGTGAGCCTGACTTGTCGTGTTCGTATTTGGCCACGTTTTGTGGTGTCAAGAAAATCTTTCCCAGGTGGCCCCTCCGCCTTGGTCTGCTTTTGCTATTCAAGTTATAGCAACAAACTATATGGATGCTTATTCAAAATCTGAACCACAAGCAATAATATGATGCATACCACCAAGACTATCATATAAGCTGAACATCGATGCATCTTTTTTGAAAACGGAACAGGTGGAGCAGGTGCAGTGCTACGTAATGCAATTGGCGAAGCTATTGCAGGGCTTGCTAGCCTCTAGACCGATTACTTGATGCAGCAATAGCAGAGGCAACAGCGCTCCAAAAGGGCCTGTATATGATGAAAAAGTTGAGTTGTGTTCCGGTAATAGTTGAAACAGATTCTCTGGAACTAGTACAAGCTTTTAATGGGGTCATTCGGGTATGGAGTTCATACTCGGCTATACTAGCAGATTGTTTTTCGATTGCATCTAGAATTGGAAACATCTCCGTGCAACATTGCAACAGGGAAGCGAACATGGTGGCGCACACATTAGCTAGGCATGCTTTTACTTCAAATCCATTGTGTTTTGGGAGGGTAATCCTCCTAGCTTTATTATCCTGGCTGTAATGAACGATGTATCGTTATTCAACTTGAAATAAAGTGTGTCATGATGGCTTTCCCTCAAAAAAAATATAAGCCGGTTATACTTCGGTGGAAAGACCGAGCAAAAAAAATTAATACAATCCAAGACAAAACGCAAACGTTCATATATATGCGCATACACTTATCCCTAAAAACACACACGTACACGCTATTGATATAGGCGTCTTTGAGAGACTGGGCGGACATATCATTTTGAGATTCACAAAGTCGTTTTTTTTCAAAAGTACTACCTATTTTGTACCAAATTCGAAAAGCATATGTCGAAATTGAAAAAAATCAAAAATAGCACCCCATCGGCCTCTGGTGGGCCGAAGAGGGGCCTGTCGGTCACTGGCAGGCCGAAGAGGGGCATGTCGGCCACCCCCAGGCTGAAGGGAGGCCCGTCGGGCTCAGGGAGGCCGAAGAGTGGCCTGTCGACCTCTGGCTGGCCGGAGAGGCCTGGTCGGCCTCCAGGCAGGCGATGGGCCCCTGGATAAGGCCGACCACTCTTTTCTTTCTCCTCTGACCACTCCTTTCACCCTCCCCCGTCCTCTAGGCTCCCATCTCCACCTCCCACTCTCGTTGCTCTCTGTTGCTTTCACCGCCGCGTCGATTTCTTCGCTCGTTCACCCATTTTCATATCCAACCCGCTTAAACAATAGATCATGGCTCTCTTCACAGGCCTACGGTATTCTTTTTTGCTTCCAACTCAATCAAATGTCAACTTTCAACTCGGTTGTGGATTCATTTCTTATTGGTCACCGTCTGTTTGTAGGTAAATGGCTTGCCCGTTTTGTCGAGCTCTAGGTGGCCCTTGTTCTTTCATTGATTCCGGTGCATCTGTATTCATTGTGGTGTTGGATCGTCGATGTTCAAGGCATGTTGTAAGATTCTATATCTTGTTTATCTGACTGTGGCATATGGTTGATGTTGTTTTGGTTGGAATGTGTTCGAATGCGTTTGTTTATATGATTATGATGTTTGCTTCCATTCTTGTTGTAGTATATTCCGTGTAGTGTTAGATCACATCTTGCTCGGTACATTGAGGAGTGCAAAGATTTAGCTATTCGGAGGGGTGACACAGATATTGATCTTGCTCTTCACAACAGTGAGGATAACTTATACCATGTTTTGTTTAGACATGGCCGGATGAGTAGTAAATTTCATGGTTCTTCGTGGGAGGAACTTGTGAATGATTATGGTCTCCGTCATCGTGACATGATGACTGTTAGGCTTGAGCATTATGAAACTATGATTAGTGTCGATTTTCATCGGGGTGGTGTTATGTTATTCCCTTTACCCTGTGTTGGTAAGTTATTTGTTTGACTGATTTCCAGTTTTGCTTCAGCTTATACGTTTTGTTGTTCTGCTCAGTTTGTGAAATTGTTATTTTTTGTATCTCTTGAGGATCTGAGTGAAACTCAGAGGAAACTTGTTGACGGATGTTTTTAGAGTCGTGGTGTCACTCTGAATTATCATCAAATGTATGTCATGTCGCGACGGCTCTTTGATGACAACTACATATTGTGTACTCCTTTTGTTCATAGGATGGATTCCATGAATGTTATTTCTCAACATATGGTAAGCTTTGGTTCGGGTATTTTTTATTTATTTGTTCTTTGCTATAGCATAATGTTTTAAATTTGTAAGTTGAATATCATATAACTTGATGTTTTTTGTCAGGTTATTCCTACCATGGCTGTGAGGAGTTTGAAGGAATTTGTGTCAATTCCTAGGACTGGTTCTTTAACTCTTGAAATTACTTTCGATTCTGAAGATGATGATATATTTGTGAGCATTCTGTGTTCCTACTTTATTGGCTTGGATGGTAGAATGGTGCTCAAGAAGGAAGGTTTCGGTATTTTTCTACTGGCATCGTCTATTGAAATCAACAATTTGGTGTTCATAACCTTCAAAGAGCGTGAACAGGAGCTAGATGTTGTTTTTAGCCATCTACCACAGTGATCGTATTGTGTCGCCCTACTATCTGTTGGGGAACGTCGCATGGGAAACAAAAAAATTTCTACGCACACGCAAACCTATCCATGGTGATGAGCATCTACGAGAGGGAGAGTGGATCTACATACCCTTGTAGATCGCTAAGCGGGAAGCGTTAAGAAACGCGGTTGGTGTAGTCGAACATCTTCGCGATCCAAATCGCCGAGCGTCCCGCGATCTCATCACGATCCGTCCCGTGAACTCATCACGATCCGTCCCGCGATCTCATCACGATCCGTCTCACGATCTTGATCACGATCTGTCCCGCGAACTCATCACGATCCGTTCTGCGATCTCATCACGAACTGTCTCGCGATCTCGATCACGGTCCTTCCGATCTAGCGCCGAACGGACGGCACCTCCGCGTTCAGCACACGTGCAGCTTTATGACGATCTCCACCGTCTCGATCCAGCGAGAGGAGGTGGAGAGGAGAGAGAGTTCACCGACAGCATGACGGCGCTCCGGTGATGGTGGTGGAGTGATTCCGGCAGGGCTTCGCCTAAGCGCCGTGGAAAACCGATCTAGAGGAGAAACTGTGCACCGGTGAAACGGGTAGCACGTGGCCGGAAATTCTGTCCAAAAACCACCCAATCCACTAGTATATATAGGAGGAGAGGAGAGGAGAGGCAGCCAAGGCCTTTGGGTCGGCCGAAATAGGAGGTGTGAGCAATCCTACTTCACCTCCAATCCTAGTTGGAGTAGGATTGCCTCCTATTGGCTGATTTTCCACTTTTTGCTTTAGGACTTTCTCTCCTGCGCCATGGGCCTTTGTGGCTGTTTTCCCAGCCCACTAAGGGCTGGTTATTATTCTCCCACAGCCCATGGACCTCTTGGGGTCGAAATACCCCTCCCGGAGGTCCTCCGGTATACTACCGGCACTCCCGGTACAATACCGATACTCCCGGTACACTACCGATGAGCCCGAAACTTTTCCGGAAACCAAACTGGGACTTCCTATATATGAATCTTTACCTCCGGACCATTCTGGAGCTCCTCGTGACGTCCGGGATCTCATCCGGGACTCCGAACAACCTTCGGTAACCACCATACATAACTCTACACTACCGAAACGTCACCGAACCTTAAGTGTGCAGACCCTGCGGGTTCGAGAACTATGTAGACATGACCGAGACACCTCTACGGTCAATAACCAATGGCGGGACCTGGACGTCCACATTGGTTCCTACATCTTCTACGAAGATCTTTATCGGTCGAACCTCTATGTCAAGGATTCAGTTAATCCCGTATATCGTTCCCTTTGTTCTTCGGTATGTTATTTGCCCCAGATTCGATCGTCGGTATCTCCATACCTAGTTCAACCTCGTTACCGGCAAGTCTCTTTACTCGTTCCGTAATACAAGATCCCGCAACTAACAATTAGTCACATTGCTTGCAAGGCTTATTGTGATGTTGCATTACCGAGTGGGCCCCGAGATACCTCTCCGTTACACGGAGTAACAAATCCCAGTCTCGATCCATGTCAACTCAACAGACACCATCGGAGATACCTGTAGAGCACCTTTATAGTCACCCAGTTACGTTGCGACGTTTGATACACACAAGGCACTCCTCCGATATCCGTGAGTTGCATGATCTCATGGTCATAGGAACATATACTTGACATGCAGAAAACAGTAGCAATAAACTGACACGATCATATGCTATGTTTGTAGTTTGGGTCTTATCCATCACATCATTCTCCTAATGATGTGATCCCGTTATCAAATGACATCTCATGTCCATGGCTAGGAAACCTTAACCATCCTTTGATCAACGAGCTAGTCCATTAGAGGCATACTAGGGACATGGTTTTGTCTATGTATCCACACATGCATTTAAGTCTCCGATCAATACAATTATAGCATGGATAATAAACGATTATCATGAACAAGGAAATATGATAATAACTAATTTATTATTGCCTCTAGGGCATATTTCCAACAGTCTCCCACTTGCACTAGAGTCAATAATCTAGTTCACATCGCCATGTGATTCGCATTGTTATGAATCTAACACCCAATGAGTTTTGGGGCTCGATCATGCTTTGCATGTGAGAGAGGTCTTATAGTCAACGGGTCTGCGATATTCAGATCCGTGTGTACTTTGCATATCTCTATGTCAAACCGTAAACACTGCTACCACACTCCACTTGGTACTATTTCCATATGGCTGCTCCACTATACGTATCCAGATTGCTACTACTAGTCATCCGGATAGGTGTTAAAGCTTGCATCGACGTAACTCTTTACGACGAACTCTTTATCACCTCCATAATCAAGAAACATTTCCTTAGTCCTCTGGTTACTAAGGATAACTCCGACCGCTGTCCAGTGATCCACTCCTGGACCACTCTTGTACCCCTTGACAGACTCATGGCAAGGCACACATAGGTGCGGTACACAGCATGGCATAATATAGAGCCTATGGCTAAGGCATAGGGGACGACGTTCGTCCTTTCTCTTTCTTCTGCCGTTGTCGAGCTTTGAGTCTCACTCAACTTCACACCTTACAAATCAAACGAGAACTATTTCTCTGGCTGATCCATTTTGAACTCTTTCAAAATCTTGTGAAGGTATGCACTCATTGAAAGTCTCATCAAGCATCTTGATCTATCTCTATAGATTTTGATGCTCAACAATTAGGTAGCTTTATCCAGGTCTTCCTTTGAAAATCACTTTCCAAATAACCATTTTATGCTTTCCAGAAACTCTACATTATTTCTGAACAACAATATGTCATCCACATATACTTATCAGAAATTCTATAGTGCTCCCACTCACTTTATTGCAAATACAAGTTTCTCATAAACTTTGTATAAACATCAAAACTTTGATCACCTCATCAAAGCATATATTCCAACTCCGAGATGCTTGCTTCAGTCCATGGAAGGATCACCGAAGCTTGCACACCTTTTAGCATCCTTAGGCCTGACAAAACCTTCTGGTTGTATCACATACAACCTTTCCTCAAGTAAACCATTAAGGAAACGATGTTTTGACATCCATCTGCCAGATTTCATAATTGAAAACACAGCAACTGCTAACATAATTCCAACAGACTTTTAGCATCGCTACGAGTGAGAAAGTCTCATCGTAGTCAACTCCTTGAACTTGTCACAAACATCTTTGCAACAAGTCGAGCTTTACAAATAGTGACATTCACCATCAATGTCTGTCTTCATTTTAAAGATCCATTTGTACTCAACGACCTGCCGTCCAACGAGCAAGTCTACCAAAGTCTACACTTGGTTTTAATACATGGATCCTATCTCGGATTTCATGGCCTCCAACCATTTGTCGGAATCCGGGCCCATCATCGCTTCTCCATAGCTCGTAGGTTCATCGTTGTCCAACAACATGACCTCCAAGACCGAGTTGTCGTACCACTTAGGAGCAGTACACATCCTTGTCGACCTACGAAGTTTGATAGTAACTTGATCCTGAAGCTTCATGATCATCATCATTAACTTCCTCTTCAACTAACGTAGGCTTCACAGTAACATCTTTCTGCGCTGTGCTACTCTCTGGTTGAACAAAGGTTTAACAACCTCATCAAGTTCTATCTTCCTCCCACTCAATTCTTTCGAGAGAAACTTTTTCTCGAGAAAGGACCCAGTTCTAGCAACAAACACTTTGCACTCGGATCTGAGATAGAAGGCATACCCATCTGTTCTTAGGGTATTCTATGAAGATACATTTGTCCGCTTTGGGTTCTAGCTTATTATGTGAAAACATTTTCCACACAAGCATCGCAGCCCCAAACATTAAGAAATGACAGCTTAGGTTTCTATCAAACCATAATTCACACGGTGTCATCTCAACGGATTTAGATGATGCCCTATTTAAAGTGAATGTAGTTGTCTCTAATGCATAACCCCAAAAATTATAGTAGTAAAACGATAAGAGACATCACAGTATGCACTATATCAATAGAGCATGACTATGATGTTCAGACACACCATCACACCATGGTGTTCCAGGTGGCGTTAGTTGTGAAACAAATTTCACGTTGTCTTAAGTTGTATGCCAAACTCGTAACTCAGATATTCACCTCCACGATCATATCGCGGTCATTTTTATCTTCTTGTCACGATGATCTTTAAACTTCACTCTGAATTTGCTTGAACCTTTCAAACGATTCAGACTTGTGTTTCATTAAGTAAATATACACTATATCTACTCAAATCATCAGTGAAGGTAAGAAAATAACGATATCCACTGCACGCTACAAGACTCACTAGATTGCATACATCAACATGTATCATTTCCAATGAATCACTTGCCCGCTCCATCCAACGGGGTCCTTTAGTCATCTTGCCCAAGAGGCATGGTTCGCATGTCTCAACCGATTCGAAATCGATGAGTCCAAATATCCATCAGCATGGAGTTTCTACATGCGCTTTATACCAATATGACATTTAGCGGCAGTACCACAAGTATGTGGTACTATCATTATTAACTTTGTATCTTTTGACATCAATGTTATGAACATGTGTACTACTACGATCAAGATTTCAACAAACCATTCTCACTGGGTGCATGACCATTGAAGGTATTATTCATGTAACCAGAATAACTATTATTCTCTGACTTAAATGAATAACCGTATTGCAACAAACATGATCTAATCATGTTCATGCTCAACGCAAAACACCAAATAACATTTATTTAGGTTCGTCACTAATCCTGAAGGTAGAGAGAGCGTGCGATGTTGATCACATCAACCTTGGAAACATTTCCAACACACATCGTCACCTCACCCTTAGCTAGTTCTCCGTTTATTTCGTAGCTTTTATTTCGAGTTACTAACATTTAGCAACCAAACCGGTATCCAATACCCAGGTGCTACTAGGAGTACTAGCAAGGTACACATCAATAACTCGTATATCAAATATACTTCTGTCGATGTTGCCAGCCTTCTTATCTACCAAGTATCTAGGGTTGTTCCGCTTCAGCGACCTCTCACCTCATAATAGAAGCACTTAGTCTCGGGTTTGAGTTCAACTTTGGGTTGCTTCACTGGAGCAGCAACTGACTTGCTATCCATGAAGTTTTCCTCCTTGCTCTTGCCCTTTTCGAAACTAGTGGTTTGATTTACCATCAACACTTGACGCTCCTTCTTGATTTCTACCTTCGCGGTGTCAAACATCGCGAACAGCTCAGGGATCAATACTTCTATCCCTGGTGTATTATAGTTCATCACTAAGTTCTAGTAGCTTTAGTGACAGTGACTTGGAGAACTATATCAATCACTATCTTATCTGGAAGATCAACTCCCACTTGATTCAAGCGATTGTAGTACCCAGACAATCTGAGTACATGCTCAACGATTGAGCTATTCTCCTTCATCTTACACGCAAAGAATCTTGTTGGAGATCACATATCTCGCAACAAAGGCACGAGCCTGAGATCACAATCTCTGCTCCTAGAACATCTCATATGTTCCGTGACGTTCAAAACGTTTTGGAGCCTCAATTCTAAGCCGTAATGCATGACGCACTAAACTATCAAGTAGTCATCGAAACGTGCCTGTTAGATGTTCACGACATCTATAGACGACGCTAGAGGGGGTGGCACACCGAGCGGTGCATTAAGGACATAAGCCTTCTGTGCAGCAATGAGGACAATCCTCAGATCACGGACCCAGTCCGCAATTTTGCTACCAACATCTTTCAATTCTATTTCTCTAGGAACATATAAAAATACAAGGGAGCTACAGCGCGAGCTAGTAATCTACAACATAATTTGCAAAGACACTTTGACTATGTTCATGATAATGAGTTCAATTAATCATATTACTTAAGAACTCCCACTCAAATTGACATCCCTCCGATCATTCGAGTGATACATGATCCAAATTCACCAACTCAAGTCCGATAATCACGTGAGTTGAGGTGGCTGCAATGGTGAACATCATTATGTTGATCATATCTACTATATGACTCATGTTCGACCTTTCGGTCTCTCGTGTTCTGAGGCCATGTCTGTACATGCTAGGCTCGTCAAGTTTAACCCGAGTGTTCTGCGCGTGCAAATCTGGCTTGCACCCGTTGTATGTGAACGTAGAGTCTATCACACCCGATCATCACGTGGTGTCTCAACACGACGAACTTTCGCAACGGTGCACACTCGGGGAGAACACAGTTCATCTTGAAATTCAAGTGAGGGATCACCTTATAATGCTACCTCCGTACTAAGCAAAACAAGGTGCATAAAAGGATTAACATCTCATGCAATTCATAAGTGACATGATATGGCCATGAACTCGTGTTTAAGATCTCCATCTAGAAAGCACCGGCATGATCTCCATCGTCACCGGCACAACACCATGATCTCCATCATCTTGATCTCCACCAATGTGTTGCCATTGGGGTTGTCACGCCCTGCATGCTTCTACTACTATTGCTACCGTAGCGATAAAGTAAAGCATTACATAGCGCTTAATGATTGACACGTAGGTCATACAATAATTAAAGATAACCCTATGGCTCCTGTCGGTTGCCGTACTCATCGACATGCAAGTCGTGATAATCTATACATCACATGATCATCTCATACATCACACATATCTCATCATGTAATTGGCCATATCACATCACAACATACCCTGCAAAAACAAGTTAGACGTCCTCTAATTGTTGTTGCATATTTTACGTGGCTGCTACGGGTATCTAGCAAGAACGATTCTCACCTACGCATAAACCACAATGGTGATACACTAGTTTGATTTTCAACCTTCTCAAGGACCGCCTTTGTCGAATTCGATCCAACTAAAGTGAGAGAAACTGTCACCCGCAAGCCATCTAGGCAACAAGTTGCGTCGAGGGAACCGGTCTCTCGTAAGCGTACGAGTAATGTTGGTCCGGGCCGCTTCATCTCACAATCCCGCTGAACCAAAATACGACCAAGGGAGGAAGCAATCTAAGCATCAACGCCCACAAACCTTTTGTGTTCTACTCGAGATCTCATCGAACCATCAACCTAGCTCATGATGCCACTGTTGGGGAACGTCGCATGGGAAACAAAATTTTTCCTACGCACATGCAAACCTATCCATGGTGATGAGCATCTACGAGAGGGAGAGTGGATCTACATACCCTTGTAGATCGCTAAGCGGGAAGCGTTAAGAAACGTGGTTGGTGTAGTCGAACATCTTCGCGATCCAAATCGCCGAGCGTCCCGTGATCTCATCACGATCCGTCCCGCGATCCAATCACGATCCGTCCCGTGAACTCATCACGATCCGTCCCGCGATCTCATCACGATCCGTCTCACAATCTTGATCACGATCTGTCCCGCGAACTCATCACGATCCGTTCCGCGATCTCATCACGAACTGTCTCGCGATCTCGATCACGGTCCTTCCGATCTAGCGCCGAACGGACGACACCTCCGCGTTCAGCACACGTGCAGCTTGATGACGATCTCCACCGTCTCGATCCAGCGAGAGGAGGTGGAGAGGAGAGAGAGTTCACCGGCAGCGTGACGGCGCTCCGGTGATGGTGGTGGAGTGATTCCGGCAGGGCTTCGCCTAAGCGCTGCGGAAAACCGATCTAGAGGAGAAATTGTGCACCGGTGAAACGGGTAGCACGTGGCCGGAAATTCTGTCCAAAAACCACCCAATACACTAGTATATATAGGAGGAGAGGAGAGGAGAGTCAGCCAAGGCCTTTGGGTCGGCCGAAATAGGAGGTGGGAGCAATCCTACTTCACCTCCAATCCTAGTTGGAGTAGGATTGCCTCCTATTGGCTGATTTTCCACTTTTTTCTTTAGGACTTTCTCTCCTGCGCCATGGGCCTTTGTGGCTGTTTTCCCAGCCCACTAAGGGCTGGTTATTATTCTCCCACGGCCCATGGACCTATTGGGGTCGAAATACCCCTCCCGGAGGTCCTCCGGTACACTACCGGCACTCCCGGTACAATACCGATACTCCCGGTACACTACCGATGAGCCCGAAACTTTTCCGGAAACCAAACTGGGACTTCCTATATATGAATCTTTACCTCCGGACCATTCCGGAGCTCCTCGTGACGTCCGGGATCTCATCCGGGACTCCGAACAACCTTCGGTCACCACCATACATAACTCTACACTACCGAAACGTCACCGAACCTTAAGTGTGCAGACCCTGCGGGTTCGAGAACTATGTAGACATGACCGAGACACCTCTACGGTCAATAACCAATGGCGGGACCTGGACGTCCACATTGGTTCCTACATATTCTACGAAGATCTTTATCGGTCGAACCTCTATGTCAAGGATTCAGTTAATCCCGTATATCGTTCCCTTTGTTCTTCGGTATGTTACTTGCCCGAGATTCGATCGTCGGTATCTCCATACCTAGTTCAACCTCGTTACCGGCAAGTCTCTTTACTCGTTCCGTAATACAAGATCCCGCAACTAACAATTAGTCACATTGCTTGCAAGGCTTATTGTGATGTTGCATTACTGAGTGGGCCCCGAGATACCTCTCCGTTACACGGAGTAACAAATCCCAGTCTCGATCCATGCCAACTCAACAGACACCATCGGAGATACCTGTAGAGCACCTTTATAGTCACCCAGTTACGTTGCGACGTTTGATACACACAAGGCACTCCTCCGATATCCATGAGTTGCATGATCTCATGGTCATAGGAACATATACTTGACATGCAGAAAACAGTAGCAATAAACTGACACGATCATATGCTATGTTTGTAGTTTGGGTCTTATCCATCACATCGTTCTCCTAATGATGTGATACCGTTATCAAATGACATCTCATGTCCATGGCTAGGAAACCTTAACCATCCTTTGATCAACGAGCTAGTCCATTAGAGGCATACTAGGGACATGGTTTTGTCTATGTATCCACACATGCATTTAAGTCTCCGATCAATACAATTATAGCATGGATAATAAACGATTATCATGAACAAGGAAATATGATAATAACTAATTTATTATTGCCTCTAGGGCATATTTCCAACACTATCCCCCCATTTTCTTTCCCCCCCTACTATCACGCCATACTCTGCCGCCATTTTCTTTCCCGTCATTCTCTCCCGCCACTTTCTTTCTCGCCACTCTCTCCCGTCATTTTCTTTTCCGCCTTTCTCTCCTGCCATTTTCTTCCCCGCCTTTATCTTTTGCCATTTTCTTTCCCTCCTTTCTCTCCCGTCATTTTCTTTCCCGCCTTTCTCTCCCGCCATCTTCTCTTGTGAACCTATATAACCACATCCGCAGTAAGGTGGATCAGCAGGCCCTTCTTTTCCCTTTCGCTCCCGCCATCCTTTCGTGGAGATGTCTCATCCTCATTATCCTTTTGATCGTAGTTTTCACTCTGGTATGTCCGATCGTCTTCTCCATCTAGCCGCCAATTTCAAGATGGATTATAGAGTAGTTCCATGGGAGGAACTCATTAGTAGTGACACCATAATGAATGAGTTGGCTCACTCATTATCTAGGAGTGGGTGGCCTCCCATGACTTTTGAGGAGATACGGAAAGAACTTCTCGGGTTGCATGGCAGATGGCAAAAGCAACTGCATAAGGGTAAAGCTTACCTCAGGTTTGCTGTGAATAATTCAGATCTATGGTCAACAGATAATGAGGACGAAGACTACCTCTTCATGCCGAGCACCAAGGTCAAGACTACCGCATCGTCGGCGGGCAAGAGTTCTCCATCGACGAAGGGCAAGAGTTCTCCATCGACGAAGGGCAAGAGATCTGCATCGATGGAGGATGAATACGACCTCTTCATGCCGAGCACCAAGGTCAAGACTACCGCATCGTCGAAGGGCAAGAGTTCTGCATCGACAAAGGGCAAGAGATCTGCATCGACGGAGGTGGAGGAGGATGCATTCATGTAGTACTGTTTAATTTCTGTTGTACTGTTTAATTAAGTTGTAACGTTTAATTAAGTCGTACTGTTTAATTAAGTTGTACTATTTAATTCAGTTGGATGCATTTAGTTTGCAGTACTAGTGTTATCCCTCTAAACCAATTGACCACTAAAATAGAACATGAATATGTCGCATACATGAATATGTCGCATACATGAATATGTCGCATACATGAATATGTCCCATACATAAAATAGACATATGTCTCATACATAATTAGATAGTCATGTCTCATACATAACTATATCACTACTGGGGACGGCGACGAATCTTGGGCTTCCTCGGACGGGGACCGGAAGGCGATAAGTGCTCAGGCGGTGGACGAGTGTCACGATGACCACGACCATAGACCACCTCGTCCGTCAGTGTTTGTGTCTCCTGCATCGATGGTGGTGGTGGAGTGACAAGAACTGTCTCCGAGATATCATAGGTGTTTGCACCTCGTTCATCGTTCTCGCCGTCGCGGGGTATGTACGAACCAGGACCATTAAACACAGGTGATTGAACTGAAGTCATGAACGGTTGCCACTGGCTGCCGACTGCGGTAAAGTAAAACATGTAAAATTGATTTACGAGCCTACAATTTTTAAAAGAATGTACAAAGTAGTGTTACCTAGGTCCATCTGATGAAGCCAAGAAGAGCCCCCGGGTTGTGAAGGAGGTGGCTACTGGTAGAAATAGCTTCCTGGTTGTGAAGGAGGTGTCTGTTGCCAGGAGCTCCCTGGTTGTGATGGAGGTGTTTGCTGCCAGGAAGAGATCCCTGGTTGTGAAGGAGGTGTCTGCTGCCAGGAAGAGATCCTTGGTTGCGAAGGAGGTGCCTGCTGTCAGGAAGAGATCCCTGGTTGCGAAGGAGGTGCCTTCTGCCAGGAGGAGCTCCCAGGTTGTGAAGGTCGAGGTTCCAAACACTACACGGAGGTTCGAGGTTCTGAACGCTGCAGAGAGGGGCGTGGCGAACGATGTGTTGCGCGAGTGTTAGCAACATCCGAAGATCGTCTACATGTAACAACTGTGTAAATCCCGCGTAGCTTCCCTTGAAGACCCTTCAACCATGTGACTTGCTCTCGCGGTGGGATATTTTCTCCTCTCTCAAAGCGTTGCACTAAAGCGGTAACCTCCTCTAGCGCCTCAGATGTCAATTCACCCTGTACACAGAAAATTAACCAATTGTATATGTTCACGTTAAGGGAAAACTTAACATGTGAGAACAATAGCACATATCGTATGGTGTCTGGTTCTCACAATTGAGGCAGTTGGGAACAGATCGCTGGTGAGAGGGGCTTCGATATGATCAGGAGCTGATGATGGGACCAAGTAGATCCTCGTGCTATGCCGATAACGCTACAAATACAACTCAAACTTGTCCTAGTCAAAGGCCCGAACTTTATCCCATATATTTGTCGGCACAGTAGTCCATTCGTCGACGTAAGGGCTAATGTCGCGAAGCCAAGAAGCCTGGGACTTGTTTCCTCCTACGCGACTGTACCCGAGATTGAAATGCACGTTACATGATTAGTTATATGCTGAATGAAGACATGAGAACTAAAGTAGTATTACTTACTTGTGCACGTGATCTGGTAAGTATGGAATAACAGGAATGTCAGGCTCTTAGCATACACCGAACTGTCTCATCACCGTATGAAGATCCATCTCCTCAACCGTCACGTCGAACACCAACTTGGCCTTGGTCATCCAATAATGCCGATCTCTAGTGCACAATCCAGAAATCCCAACTGGACACCTTTCTGAAATAGCATGATCGAAGTATGGCTCTCATATAACTTGATCCTCGTGCAAACTATCAAACTGCGTCGTGAAGGAGGGGTAGCAGCCCCTCACCTGGCTACGCGCAAACTGTCTTTGTGCATGACAACAAACATTAGTAAATAATATTGAATAGCGAGAAATAAACATTAGTAATTCATATTGTTACTAATTATGAAAATATCTCTCTCCGTGCCCAAACAGATCCCATAGTAGGCAAGTTGTCGATAGAAGGCACGTAAGTCCCAGCCATGTACTCATAACCAAAAGGTTTTTCAACGCTGACATAGGGTCGACCAATAGGGAATCTCTCATATGACCAAAGCTGCAACAATAGTGGACATCCAACAAGACCAGATTTTCTAGACTTCAACTGGCAAGCTTTGCACATGCCTCTATACGTAGCCACTAACACAGCAGAACCAAAACTCCTTTGCACAATGTTCTCCGGGCAACGTGCGTCAGCTATCTCTCGTGCAACATCGATGAGTCGTGCATCGACAGTGGTCACGTGGTTCTCCGTGAACATCGTCTTGCCGAACAACCACATAATATATGCCTTTAGAGATCGGTTAGTCTGTGCCTCTGACAATTGAACACTGGGATATCCTAAGGAGACAATCTGAAACTGGCTCAACCACCTAAAAAGAGGCCCGTGACGATCGTTGTCTAGCACCATAGTAGTTGGCACCGCAGTCAGAAAACGGGCATGCATAGATGCTAGCCAACCAGTTTCTACCTCTAAAGGACCTATGGCAGCACCGGCCAGAGGTAATCCCAACAAGTAAGACACATCCTATAAAGTAGGCGCCATCTCTCCCTAGGGAAAGTGAAACATATGTGTCTCTGGTCTCCATCTATCTACTAAGCACGTAAGGAGTGATCTGTCGTAAGAGAAACATGTGGCGTGCCTCTTGTGCAACTGCATTGGTTCACTTGCCTCATACAAATCCGGATGATCAACCCACTCATCCAATGTACCCTCAACCAGTCGTGCCAAGGGTAGAAATCCATCCCAACTTAACCTACAAAATAAATAGAATGTAGCATACAGTTAGCGTCTATCAAAAGGATGTCAAACATAGTAAGTCATTATACTGACACATACCTATCAACCCATGAAGGGTGTATCATCTAGTTAGACTTTGGGGTGCGAGTGATCAACACGTCTAAGTTTGTGCCCGATTCCATAAGTGCACCTCGGTGCCCTCTATCGATATTACCATTAAGCAACGGATACGAAGTCATATCTGCAATTACAACATAGTCCACACATATTACAGAATAAAACATAGTCCATCATATTACACGTTAAAACATAGTCCACACTTATTAAAAAATAAAACATAGGTCTTTGCATATTACAAATAAAAACATAGTCCAGCGTATTACACATTAAAACATAGTGCAGACATATTACAAATTAAAACATAGGCCAACACATTATGTAGCTTCTGAGATATTTATTCCTCGTCCGCCCCTTCGGCCTCGACTGCCACGTCCACCACGACTGCCACGACCACCTCTTGCTACTATTGTCGCAGTCGTTGATGTGGAAGCATCGTATTTGTTCAGGTCGGGGCAATATTTCATCCTATGCCCATAAGCCGCGCAGAGCAAACATTGTGTGGTTGCTCTACCAACTTCAGATTGGTCCATATAATTTTAGATGCGCTTTACCTTACGTCTACCCCTGCTAGTTCGCCGAAGTCAGGATCCGAGGGATACTCTCTCACCATTGTTTACCTTGTTGAAATTGCCGACGGCTCTAAACCCTGTCATCTCACATGTCCAGACATTGAGTACTGCCTCTTTTGAATAGTACGGAGACATGAATTAGATAGCGTCCAACTCAATCTGGACACAGGCAACCAACACATGTGAGCAAGGCAGGTGCAACAACTGCGGTTTGTTGCATGTACACTCACAAGTTGGATAAAATTCTGTTCCAATTTTAACCACATGCGTCTTCACCTCATTTGCAGAACCAAAACCATCAGTATGAAGCTGAACCTCATACCTCCTTTCCTGATTACCTATGAGTGTGATAGTGTGCTTTTTTGCTTTCTTTATCTTCTGAGCCATGTACTCTGTGACAGTGTGTTCTGATTAACATCAATATGCTTGTTTGCTAACTCATGCCTTTCTTTGAAATATCTCAAAGTGCCATGGAATACACCCTCCATAATAGCTGTCAGTGGCAATGCTCTGTTCCCTCTGAGTACAAAGTTATACACCTCTACAAGATTGGTTGTCATGTGCCCAGACATAGCTCCATGGGTGTCATGCAGCAAAGACCAATTCACTGGAGGCTCTTTCTCTATCAACTCAGAAAAAATCTTTATTTCCCTGCCATTCTTTCTCTTCGTATTAGGAGGGTCAATTGCTGACAAGTCACAAAGACCTACTGGCTCATCAAGCTCTGCGATGCGTGCTGTTAATTTAACCTGGTCTTTTCCATTTTCTTCCTAGCAAGGACCTGCTTTTTAGTAAACTCGTCTAGTTTTGACCAAATAAATTCGTATTTGCGCTACTGGTTCTGCTTGCATAACTTTTTGAACAAGTTCATCAACCATTTGTTCTTGAACTATGAGAAAACATTTGCACCCAGATGGTGCATGCACCACCGGCTTTGCAAGTCCTTCCAAGGTGTTGGCTCGTCAGTTGTTGGATTACTTAGTGTCTTCATGACCTTCAATATACCAGGATGTCTGTCAGGAATGACACACACGTTTGGTCGGTCCTTCACGATTGCAATTTTAACTTGCCGGAAGAACCATACCCAGGTCGGAAAGTTCTCACCCTCCACAAATGCCATGGCTAGTGGGATGATTTGGTTGTTCCCGTCGACACCAATAGCAGTCAGGATTTGCCCTTTGTACTGACCAGTCAAGAATGTACCATCCACAAACATCACAGGAGGACAATGCCGGAAAGCTTCGATGCACAAACCGAAAGAGAAGAATACTCGTTTCAACACCTTGTAATCTGGTATAATCTCCAACCTCGTGTGTTGTATGTTAACATAAGTGGCGGGATTCATCTCCTTCAGTATGTCAAAGAGACGGACAACATTATCATATGAGTCGAAGTACGTCCCAAACCTTTCCTCCATAGCCTTCTGCTTAGCCCTCCAAGCCTTCCCATATGGAATGTCATAATTCCATCTGACCTTCACTGCTTTCTGGATATGTTTTTGCTTCCATATCTTTCTTCTCAACTATCTCAGTATACATGAGTTGCGCCATGAGAGTTGAAGTCAGGTTTGATGACGAACCAACAAGTTTTTCCTCACACAATTATGCGGGACCACATTGGTGACAACCCAGCGGATGTTATACTTTGGCACATGGTTGTGCACCTTCGTAGGACAACCTGATTCAACACACTTCACGGTATATTTTGTTGGACTCGATATGTGTGTCCGAAAAACCCTCTGAGTAGACATAGCCCACTTTATCACCGCATACTTCAATTTTTTCTTTGTGTCAAACATAGCGCCGATCTGGACTTGGTTCAGATCATATTGCCATGGAGTCGCATGGCCATTGTTGACAGTAATGCCGGCGGGTATGTCCTGATCCCATGCAGAAGGAATCGGTACCTCCACTTCATCCTCGAAATTTTCAGAATCTAGATCCTCCGCAAACCCATCCTCGTCCTCTTCCTCTATCACCCTCTGCATTTCATTGCCTTCCTCATCCCCATGAGCAACACCAGAGCCAGCTAATACTATCGACTGAATACTCTGCCCAGTATCATGACCACTAACATTGTGTGGCACATGATCTGACTCTTTTTCGGCTTGGCTAGCATCCACATCCGGTGGCTGTGACCCCGATACATAAATCTCGTTAGCCACTTGACTATCCTAGCCTGGTTCATACCCCACGTTGAGTTGTACGATAGTCTCCCCCTTCGTCACTGGTTGCACTAGGGCATATGGGTGGATTCTTCGGTCTCTGGAACGACTTAACAGGACAACCAATGTTGGCTTCTATCTATCGGAATCAACTCCCACTTGACATTTTTACAGGATTTGATCCACAATGCATGAATACTGACGGAACACACTTTAGGGTCCAGCCCAAAACTAGTAGTCAACTAGTGCTTCAACTGCCTAATGTCCAGTCTATCCGGATCTGAAAGTGTCATGACGTCTTTTTTAAACTTGCTAAGATCAATCCCCAACTCATTATATCGAACATTACCAGGACCGTAATAAACAGTCAAATTTATGAATTCAGACATTTTCACCCGTCAAACATTGCCAGCTTCTCATTATCCGCAACGAACAAATTTACACTAAAATAAACATACGTACACTAAATGAACCTACACTAAAATGAACCAACACTATAATAAACCTACACTAAAATAAACCTATGTACACTAAATAAATGTACACTAAAAATGACTACACTAAAGACTACACTAAATAAACTAAATAAACTTACACTACCAACACGTACACTAAAATGACTACACTACATAAACTAATCTTACGTACAATAAAAAAAACTAACCTAAACTAAAAAATCGGTATACCTTCCACACGTGTGTCCCCTTCTTCTTCCTCTCCACCACCCCACCTCCTCACCATCCACACCTCCACCACCCCACCATGGCTCCTCCAAACGAACAAAAAACTACCCCATGGCACAAAATGAGACCGTAGGCAGGTGGAGATGGGTATGATCTATTGTTTCAGCGGATTGAATAGGAAAATGGGTGGAGGATGGAGGAGATCAGAGGGGGGGAATCGAAGAAGAAAACGAGAGAGAGAGAGGATGAGCGAGCGAGAGGAGGAAGAAGGTCCCGGTCAGTCGGGCCTTATCCAGGGGCTCCGACCTCCTGGAGGCCGATGGGCCCTCTTCAGTCGCCCGCAAGCCAACAACAGGCTCTTCGGCAACCCGTGGGCCGACGGGCCCTCTTCGGTCGCCCGCAAGCCAACAGCAGGCTCTTCGGCCACCAGAGGCCGTCGGGGTACTATTATTGAATTTTTTTTTCAATTTCGACATATGCTTTTCAAATTTGGTACAAAATAGGTAGTACTTTTGAAAAAAATCCACAAAGTCACCGTAGGCGCCTTGTCATCGACGGAAACGTTTTCTCCCACTGAACGCGTCTCGTCAGAAATCATGAAAAAAATCCAGAAATAATACGAGTACCAGGACTTGAATCCTGGTGTACTGGGGATATCATTGTCCCTCTAACCATCCAAGCACATGTTCGTTCGCGACCGAGCAACTCGACTCTCAATATATGATCTCGAAATTCATTATTACTACCTTTGTACCACAACTAGCACAATTGCTCGTACGTTGCACCGGGAGAAAAAATAATTGAGCCCGTGCTTTGCAAGAGGCATACAAAGACTATGCTTCGCTACGAACCAAACCCGAATTATCTTGAATCATGTGACAATATATCTATATGAATCATACAAATGATTATGTGATATGTTCAAGGTTAATGAAGCCTTTTATAGTGGCAAGTACAATATCGACGCACCACGATGCTATGCAGTTTACAAAGCGAGCAACGACAGGGTACGTGAAGATGGAGACGTCAGAGTTAACATCCCGTGCGATAGTTGAGGGAGTCCTGGATTAAGGGGTCCTCGGGAAGCGGTCCTGTTCCTTATGGGCCGGACTATGTGGGCCGCTAACCGGACGTTGGATCAATCGAAGGCGTTGTCTCTAGGAAGGAAGCTTCGGGAATCGTGCCTTGTCCTTCACGTTTGATGTAGCGAATAGGCATGTTTATCTCTTTGGCGTGTAACCGACCTTGTGTAATCCCTAGACACCTTCGACGTCTATATAAGCCGAAGGGTTTTAGGTTGTAGGTACAGAACAACTCACCTAGGGTTTAGCTATTTGATCTCGAGGTTGATCAACTCTGTAACCCACATATCATCAATACAATCAAGCAGGACATAGGGTATTACGACCATAGGAGGGCCCGAACCTGAGTAAACCTTGTCTCCCTCGTCTCCTATTACCATCGATCCCAGACTCACAGTTCGGGACCCCCTACTCGAGATTCGCCGGTTTTGACACCGATATTGGTGCTTTCATTGAGAGTTTCGCTATGATCACCCAAGGAATCAATGTCTCGCCTTGTCATCAACGAAGAGGTACGCAACATGGACACTTTCGTCCCCGAACAGATCTTCGCCTTTGGAAGCGTTGTGCTGCACGCCGACCAGACCGGCCATCTAGGTCGTGTCGAAAGCTTCGCCCCTGGTCAAGAGGTCAGATTCGGGAACCTAGAGTTCTCCGTGGATCCTAGGGGTGACTTGTCACTAACAGGTCTCGCTGTCTCGCCTTCCATGCCCGAAGACTCCGAGGCTTTAATCTCGAGCTCCTTTTTCGGTCATGCCCATGAGGTTAACCCCGGCGATGACCTGACTCTTAGTCCGGATCTGGTCATAGTGCCAAAGGGCCGGATACTTGTTGACAAGGATATGTACCTAGGGTAGGGTCCTAGCAAGGCCCACATACCCTACCTAAGGACACCACATGGGAGGACTTGAAGATCAAGCATGAACTTCCGAGTGGATCCCTGGAGACGTTCAAAGTCACTCGATAGTAAACCACTTGGAGACTCCTTCTTTCACTCGGTAGTCGCGTGTCACTCGGAACACCTCGCTTTCACTCAATGCCGGAAAACCAGGAGCCATCATCAAGAGCCCAATGGGCAGACGCTGGTTCAATGGTCATTAGTAGCTTTTATTACGTACGTTACCTGTAACGGCATACTTTAAACCCCGCGACCAGGCCCTTAGTTGGGGGATAATTATGAGGGGCAGCGAACTCTATATAAGCCGCCCCTCTCCTCCTGCACAAGGGTTCGCAACCATTGTAATCTCAACATTCCACATGACAAAAAGCTCCCGAGCACTGAGACGTAGGGCTGTTACCTCCACGAGAGGGGCTTGAACTCATACATCTGTGTGTACACCCTCGTCGTAGCTAGGACACTGCCCTCTCCCTTCGTACCCCTACCATCTACTATCAGGCTCGTTCCGACGACAGTTGGCGCCCATCGTGGGGCAGGCGTCTAAGCGACTTTTGACGAGGTTGCGATTTTCATCCTTTGACATGTCTTCTGACGGTGTTTTTGCTCTGGGCCACGAGATCCATTTCGGAGTGCTTGCCTTCATCGCCGATGATTCGGCATGGATCCAGGAAGCGCGTCTCGATGTCGAGGCGCTCCCGGTCCGCGGGGCCACGCACTTCTGCGCGAGTCCCTGTCGCATGTTGCTGCGACAACCGTCGACCCCCTACGCGTCGGCTCCTCTCGCCGTTCGCGGTCACAGCGGTCCGGCCGCTCACGACTCCAGCAGTGGGTCGAACACGCAGCAGCGCGTCAAACTTCTCCGGAGGTTGCAACGCTTGAGTCTGCCGAGTCCTTCACGGTGTGTTCGAGTCGGATTCTGACCCGTTAGACGTGCCTTCCGAGTGCGAAAGCTGCGACCCTATAGCAGAGGTCTTGATGGCGGGCTCTCATCAGAGTTCACCGCTTGGTTTCGGCCGTGGCAAGCGCGAGGCTGGAGGCCGTCGAACGAGAAGCTACGTCAGGATGAGGAGGTTCTTCATACTCCCATCGTCAACGCGACTGCCGAGGCCCAAGCTTTGGAGGCCGTGCGCATTCGTCTGAAGAGCTCCAGGCAGAGATCGACGAGTGCGCTTGCTAGCGCCCGCCACGCCCTAGTCGATGTCATCGACAACTGTTTCCGATTGGATCTCACGATGGCGTTGAGGTATACCGAACTCCTGTGCTAAATGTTGTTGTTGCTGCTAGGATAGTGGATTCCATTCAGCCATCCTGGTCAGAGGCTGGTAGAGGGCTGTTGCAGATCAGAGCGCTGTTGGATGTAGCACAACGTCAGAATTCAGCAGTTTCTCAGTCCTGTAACAGGATATACAACAATTCACCCAAGGCAGAGACCGTTCAGTCGGCACACAGCCTAGATCGCCTTTACGTCGCCGAGGTGGCGGTTTCCATGAAGGACAAGACTGAGATCAGCATGTCACACCCTGTATTTTGGCACATTGTTGTGTTTGGTTTTATAAAAATTTGGAGCCAACTAAAACTTTTTGAGTGCATGCTTGTTTGATGTGATGCTTGTTTGAATTGCTTGAGTGTTCAAGTTTGGCACTATTAGGTTCTACTCCACCCCACCTTCATCTTCCTTGATCCAAATTCCTTGCCCTATGATCATGCCATGTGAATATAGCTCAAAAATATTTTTATCAAAATTTATTTTCACCAAAAAGGATTTATTCAATTTAAATTCACTAAACCCCTTGAATTGAGGTTTGAACTACAAGTCCTCAATTTAGGTGGATATTTTCTTCCCAAATGCTTTATTTGAAACCTACTATATATATGACTTCTCAAAATCACCAAATATTATTTTAAAGATTATTTTCATATTTTATTTAAAGGCTTTTTCTTAAGAACAGAAATGGCTTTTACTAAGCAAAAATTATTTAAATGCTTTGAAAATATTTGAGAAAATTTAGAGAGACTCAGTGGACATATATTTTCCATATATACGAGTTTCAACACAAAGGCTTGATCATAACATGGGAAAAAACCCTCAAAACCCTTCCTGATCAGATCAAACTTTTGGAATGTTTCTGCAAGAAATATTCTCAATAAATTCCAAGAAATTCTAGAAAGTCAACACTATCATAGGTGATGATATTGCAAAGTTCCATCTCAATCCAAGTTGATTTGCTTCATCAAACCAACCCAAATCCATTTCTGTCCAGATTCAAATTTTGACAACTTTACATTGTGAAGTGTCTTCCCTTGGCCTCAAACTTTGTGAGCATGCTCTAATGACCAATTAGTGATGATACACTAAGTGGTGCATCAAGGGTTAAAGCCTAACCCCTTTGAATCTATAGAAAACAGATCCTGTCTATTTCTAGGTTTTCCCTAAGTCCCATTATGAACTTTCTTCAAACCCTCTCAAACTTGGTGATCACTCTTGTTTTCCATCACCCCTTGACCTTGTCAAATCTCAAGATGATACAAGTTCATTTGACCCCCTAAACAACATTAAACACCTTCTGCCAGAAATGTAAAACTGGCATTTTTCACCTCAAATCCTTTTACCCTTGCCTCCTCCTTTTTACCCCAGCTCCACCCATACCCCCAGCACCTCCAGTAGCAATCCCAATAGCTAGCTCCATGATTGAGATGGTGAAAACCCACATTTTTACCCTCTGGTCCACCTGGCAGGACCTCTTTTCCCTCTCTCCCTCTATTATAATCCCTCCCCAGAGCATCCAAGGGCCTAGCCCAGTTAGTTTTCTTCCCCTAGATCCCCTGGACATGGGTGGACGAGCAGAAGGCGCCAAGGGCATGCCATGGCCTGCAATAGCCGCACTCTAGAGCGCGCTACAGTGCCGACCAGCACTGTAGCCGCTGGCCACTGCATGGCCCTGGCCGCCTTGAGCCTCCCACTGGCGCCGTCTGGTCGGCCTCGACGTCTGCAGCCCTGCAGGCGGTCGGCCCCCCTCCTCCCTCTCTCTCCTTCTCCCTCCTCCGTGCGTGCCCGACGCCGCCCGAACCGGCCAATGCGGGAGCTCGCACGCGCGCGCTCCTCCCCTCCATCTCTTCCTTCCTTCGTGCCTGGACCCCTCCCAGGAAGGCCCTAGACAAGCCCCAGCTCGCCCCCGTGCTCTGTGCCGAGGGCTACGACCTCACTGGCGCACGGCGTCCTCAGTGAACCGGCCCCCGCCTATATAAGGTCCCCCAGACCTCCTTCTCCCTCTTTGCCGTCTCTCTCTCACCCTAATCGAGCCCTCACTCTGCCCTCGCAAGCTCCCAGGGCCCAGTCGCCGGGATCGAGCCGGAGATCGCCGCGGTGGCCCGCAGTCGATCTCGCGGTACGGTGCCCCTCCCGTTCCCCCTCTCCTCCAGTTTCTCACCTCTCTCCTCTCTGACCATTTCCCCGCTCCCTCCGCTCGCTTTGCAGGGCAAAAAGGGCCGGAGACCTCCTCCCGATCCTCCCTCCGCCGCGGGTTCTTCGTCACCGGCGACCAGGACCTTCCCGCTAGTTCCCTCCACCTTCACCCGACTGGCGACGAGCCCCTAAGCACGGCGGTGCCCTCCGTTCGTCTCCCCATGCCCTGTAGCCGCCGGTGAGCCCTCTCGCCTTTCCCTGGCCCGAGGAAGGTGATGAAAAGTGGGCCCGACTTGTCATCCTCCCCAGGTCCCCCGCCTCTCTCCCTCTCGCTGACAAGCCTGGCCCGCTGGTCAGGTCTGAACTGGCGCGCGCCGCGCGCCTGGGCTGGTTCCCTCCCTGGGCCGGCTCGGGTGGGCAGATCTGGCCCGTAGGGCACAGTGCCCTTCTCCTTTTTATTTTTTTCTGTTATTTTCTAAAAATTCCACAGGCTGGATCATTTGTGCAATGCAAATATTTTCTCCACCATAAATCTCAGAATTATCTGTAGAATTTAATAGTGCCATTTGTATAATTTATTGAAAAACTTTTATCTACTGGTTTATTTTAAAAGGCATTCTTTTTGCCTCTGTTATTTTGTTATAAAATGATTTTTCACAACAAAACCTTTTGTAGATATTTTTAATATGACTTTAGGTATTTAATAGAGTAGGTGAACATTTTAGTAGAGGCTTTTGTGCTCTGTTTTCATTGTGTTGCTTATTATTATCGTTTATTCCGCGATTATAGATTGCACCGTAGACGAAGAAGTTGGACTCGAAGACATCGAAGACCCCGGAGACTTGGTTGAGCCAGGCAAGCAGCCCTTTGACCATATCAAGAAACTATTTTAACTTGCATGTCATATAGCACTTTACTTCCGGCATTATCGATCATATGATGTGGTGGTTTCCCCTTCGGTGGGATGCCTCCGGTGCTTTCCGTTGATACTTGCATCGAGCACGACCCTACCACCTTATGAGGGTTGTGCGGGTGGGAGTAGATAGGTTGCTAGTAGATGCTACGCAAGTAGGATGGGGCTTATGCATGGTGATACCGAAAGGTGTGTGTTTTCAATACTTTTTCGAAAACCCCGTCGGGTGCCACTAATACCTGAGGGAGATGATGATGAGATGGGTGACCACTTGAGAAAGAAGTGGTGTGCCGAAACAAGTGGGTGTGTGTTTTCGAAAACGGAGAGTTCTAAGGTCTGCTAACCGTCCCAACATTACATGCGCAACCACGATACCCCTTATGGGACGGGGCTTTGTTGATTACCTTGGTGGGTACTGGCAAGGAGCCTGCATTACTAGTGGAGGGAGTGGCGTGGTCACTCTCAATACGAGGTCATACTGGTATGTACGATCATGCGCTGTCTTTACAGGCACCGGGCACACCGTTGGTCCCCTCATGGATGGTACGTTTTGAGCAAGGCTCGTGTGATGTACGTCATGAGGGCTGTGTACCAATCGAGTGGACTCTTTTTTTAGTATCGCCGGGGGAAAGGCATTGTTCGGGTGCTTACCTCGGGTATGTATATACCGCGAGTCATGGATGACACGGAAGTTCCCCAAGTCTTGTGGGTAAAGTGTGCAACCTCTACAGAGTGTAAAACTATTCGAATAGCCGCGTCCGCGGTCATGGACAGTTGGAGGTCCTTCTTAGACTACGTTCGAATGTTTTTGTGAAATATTGGTGTGAGTATGGGTTGTTAGTGACAAGAGGTCACCTGAGTCAAGTCCGATGACTTGGCATGAGAAATGAACTAAGTCCGATGACTTAGCGTGAACATGATGTGTTCAACTGATACCGTGATGGTATCGACAATGTGTTATCATGAATACTTGGTTAGTTGTTGATGCATACTTACTATTACTTGATCATGTCGCTTGCATACAAAATCAGCTTTCCGCAAATTACCTATAGTGCTATATCATGCACCATTATTGCCTCGTTCCACTCTTGGGTTGCTTGCGAGTACATTCAAAGTACTCATTGGCTTGCCACTGGTTATTTAATTGGCCAGGCATGGAAGAACAGGAATATGTCAAAGATTTCATTGGAGACGAACATGCGAACTAGGACGCTTCCCAGTCAGAGTGCCTGTAGGTTAAGGCAGATGGCATGGGTTCACGCTTTCGACGAAGATTTCCGCTGCTTGTTCTAGACTTAATGTTTGGCCCGAGTGGCCCTATCCTTGTAAGACTGAGGCCATCGTGGTCATCATTTGTGTAAGACGTCAAGTGTGGATGTAAGACTCTTTTATTCAGTTTCTGTGTGTTCAGTGAGTATTGATCTCTGGGATCACTGTACACGTGCATTCGGTGATCTCGACTTATGAGTCGGGGTCCCCACACAGCATCACCGCGAAGACCACCGGCGAGTTCCCACTCCTCCGCGGAGTGGTCCGTACGCGCCCCGGCACCAGGACGACAGATGCTCCTTCGGCGATGAGCGGGACGCGGACTTTGACGCTCGCGCCTACCTTGTTCAGAAGCGGATCGACAAGAGCAGAGCCTACAGAGAAGGACACGACAAAGATGTTCCGAGTGGAAGCTCTGCTGTGGTGTCTTGTCCTGAGTGTTTCAGCAGGGCTATACATTATGTAGAGATCCCCCCAAACTTCAGGATGGCAGTGGGAATCGGAAAGTTTTCTGGTGAAACAAAGCCAAAGACTTGGTTAGATGATTATCGAGTGTCTGTACAGATTGGCGGCGGAAATGACAATGTCGCAATGAAGCACCTGCCCCTCATGTTGGATGGTTCAGCTCGAGCTTGGTTGAATCGTTTGGCTCCTTCTAGCATACATTGTTGGGAAGATCTTGCTCGAGTGTTTGTTCAGACCTTTGAGGGCACCTGCAAGCGCCCGACAGGTCTGGTCGACTTACAGCACTGCGTCCAGAAGCCCAATGAAACCTTAAGGGATTATATTCAGCGATGGTCCACCCTGCATCATACGGTGGAGAATGTGTCAGAACACCAGGCTGTTTGTGCCTTCAAGGCCGGTGTGAGATACAAGGAGATGTACCTGAAGTTCGGGCGCACCGGTGACATTTCACTCGGCAAGATGATGGAAATTGCCACTCGCTACGCTAATGGTGAGGAAGAGGACCGCCTCCGTAGCGGCAAAGGAAAAACAGTCGCCAACGAGTCTGGTGACGGCAACAATCAGAAACAGAAGCGGAAGGCTACAGACCCGGTTCTGGCAGAGGCAGCAGCACTGGCGACTCAGTCGAAGAACAAGGGAAAAGACAAGGCTCAGTATGCCCCCAAGAAGGGGAAGGGTCAGTCAGGAACTGATATCTTGGACCAGCCGTGTGTAATTCACACGAGGAAAGATGCAGAAGGCAACCTGATTTTGCCCAAGCACACCACTCGACAGTGTCGAACCCTTACCTAGCAATTCAAGGGAGACCAGTCGAGTGCGAAATCTCCTGAAAAAGAAGATGAAGATGAGGAAAAGGGAACATTCCCGGATGTCACTGCTACACTAGTGATTTTTGCTGATGTCGAGAGCAAGAGTCGTCTGAAAGTCATCAATAGGGAAATCAACATGGCTATGCCAGACACCCCCACCTACCTCAAATGGTCTCAATATGTTATCACATTCGACCGGACAGACCATCCTGCTCGTGTGGCCACTCCCGGTCGACAGGCTCTGGTAGTTGATCTGGTGGTGCAGGGGACTCGACTCAGAAAGGTCCTCGTGGACAGTGGCAGCAACCTGAACATTCTGTATGCGGATACCTTGAAAGGGATGGGCATTCCGATGTCCCGTCTAAGCGAGAGCAGCATGTAGCTTCACGGGGTCATCCCAGGAAAGAAGGCCAAGTCACTCGGCCAGATAGCATTGGATGTGGTATTCAGAGATAGCAAAAATTTCCGATTAGAAAAGTTGACATTTGAAGTCGTGGATTTCAAGAGTGCTTACCACGCCATCTTGGGTCGACCCAGTTATGCACGTTTCATGGCCCGACCATGTTACGTGTATCTCAAGTTAAAAATGCCAGGCCCTAAGGGCGTGATCATGGTCACTGGCAATCGACAGCGGGCCGAAGAGTGTCTCCAGCAAGGATCCAAGATCGCCGATCAACAGATGGCCATGGTCGAGCTGGAGGAGTAAAAGAAAACCGCTGATCCTGTTGATTTGCTCCGTGCAAAAAAGCCGGCTTCCGAATCGGCATTTCAGTCGGCAGGGTAAGTGAAGAAGGTGCACATCCCCCCGACGGATCCAACTGCTGCCCTGACGAATATATCAACAACACTCGACAGTAAATAGGAAGCCGAGCTCATCCAGTTCCTCCGTGAGAATTGGGATATCTTTGCATGGAAGCCTGCCAACATGTCGGGGATTCCCAGGGAGCTGGCTGAGCACCGTCTGTGAGTGGATCCGAAAGCCAAGCCCGTCAGGGAGCATTTGCGTCGATCAGCGACGGAGAAGCGCAAGGCAATCAGAGAAGAAGTGGCCCGTCTCTTGCAAGCCAAGTTCATTCGGGAGATTTACCACTCCGAGTGGCTCTCGAATGTTGTGATGGTGCCAAAGAAAGATAAGTCGTTGCGCATGTGCACTGACTTCAAACATCTCAATAAGGTGTGCCCGAAAGACCATTTTCCGCTCCCCCGCATAGATCAAATTGTTGACTCGACAGTGGGGTGTGAGCGTTTATTGTTTTTGGATGCTTATTCTGGGTACCATCAGATCCGTCTGTATGGCCCAGCCGAAATAAAGATCGCCTTCATCACCCCTTTCGGGCGTTTTTGCTACATCACCATGCCTTTTGGTCTTAAGAATACCGGCGCTACTTTTGTGCGCATGATTCAGAAATGTTTACTCGACCAGATCCCTCGGAATGTCGAAGCGTACATGGACGATATAGTAGTCAAGTCACGCAAAGGTTCCGACCTGCTGGCTGACTTGGCCGAGACATTCGCCAATCTGAGGCGATTCAACATAAAGCTGAATCCGGCCAAATGTACCTTCCGAGTCCCTGGCGGCAAGTTGCTCGGTTTTCTCATTTCCGAGCGAGGAATTGATGTCAATCCCGAGAAGATCAGTGCCATTACCCATATGAAGGCTCCCGTGCGAGTGCACGACGTGCAGAAGCTCACAAGTTGCTTGGCAGCATTGAGTCAATTCATTTCTCGTCTTGGTGAGAAGGCTCTGCCCTTATATTAGTTGATGAAGAAGTCCGACACATTTGTCTGGACTCCCAAAGCCGAAGCAGCGTTTGTTGAACTCAAAGCCCTGCTCTCCACCCAGCCGTTGCTTGCCGCTCCTGCTAGCAAAGAGCCCTTGCTCCTGTACGTCGCGACCACAAATCAGGTCGTCAGTATAGTGTTGACTGTCGAGCGAGAAGAAGAGGGTAAAGCCTATAAGGTCCAGCGACCAGTTTATTATGTCTCGGAAGTATTGTCCCCCTCAAAGCAAAGATATCCACACTATCAGAAGCTGGTGTATGGTATTTACTTATCAGCGAAGAAGGTGGCACATCATTTCCAAGACCATTCGATCTCAGTCGTTAGTGGTGCTGCTTTATCCGAGATTTTCAATAATCGCGATGCATCAGGTCGAGTGGCTAAATGGGCAATTGAGCTTGGACACTTTGACATCAGATTCGAGGCCAAGAAGGCAATCAAGTCCCAAGCATTGGCAGATTTCATGGCCGAGTGGACCGAACAGCAACAACCCATCCAAGTTCACTCGACGCATTGGACAATGTTCTTCGACGGCTCCAAAATGTTGAATGGGTCCGGTGCTGGTGTTGTCTTGATATCTCCCAGAGGCGACAAGCTCAACTATGTCTTGCAGATTCATTTTGATTCCTCCAACAATGAGGTAGAGTATGAAGCACTTTTGTATGGGTTGTGCATGGCTATCTCTCTCGGCATCAAACGCTTAATGGTTTATGGCGACTCAGATTTGGTGGTGAATCAAGTGATGAAAGAATGGGATGTTAGAAACCCCGCTATGACTAGATACCGCAACACAGTCCGAAAGTTGGAGAAGAAATTTGAAGGCCTAGAACTTCACCATGTTCCCCGACTAAAAAATCAAGTGACCGATGAGCTGTCCAAGATTGGTTCCACTCGATGCCCTATCCCCAGCGGGGTGTTCCTAGAGCATTTGCACACTCCTTCGGTTCAAGAGGATCCCTTAACCGAAGATCCCCCACAAGCTTTGAGCTCCTCTGACTCGACTGAAGTCGATGTTCCTACTGTGATTAACCTGGTCATGGAGATTCTGGTTATCATTCCCGACTGGACTGTGCCATACATTGCCTATATGCTTAGACAAGAGCTCCCTGAAGATGAAGCAGAGGCTCAACAGATTGTGCGTAGTTCCAAGGCTTTCACTATGATGGGAGATCAGCTATTCAGAGAGAGTGTGACTGGTGTCACCCAACGTTGCATTTCCCCGAGGAAGGTCAGATGATTCTAGACGAAATTCACTCGGGAACTTGCGGCCACCATGCGTCTTCGAGGGCGACCGTCGCTAAAGCATACCGAGCTGGTTTTTACTGGCCACGAGCTAATGAGATGGCTAAGGACATCGTTGATCACTGCGAGGGCTGTCAGTTCTATGTGAATCTGTCGCACAAGCCGGTGTCTGCTCTGAAGACAATTCCTCTGGCCTGGCCGTTTGTGGTTTGGGGACTTGACATGGTTGGTCCCTTCCGACCCAGAAAAGGAGGATTCACCCACCTATTGGTAGCAGTCGGTAAATTCACCAAGTGGATTGAAGCCAAGCCCATCAAGAAGCTGAACTCCCGTACGGCGGTCACATTCATGAGGGAGATCATTATCCGATACGGCATTCCGCACGACATCATCATGGACAACGGCACTAATTTTGACTCGGAAGAATTCAGGAGATTCTGTAACTCCCAAGGCACCCGAGTGGATTATGCTTCTGTTGCACATCCTCAAACCAATGGGCAAGTTGAGCGGGCTAATGGTCTCATTCTGCAAGGTCTGAAGCCTCGTCTCATGCGCAATTTGGATCATGCCGCCGGTGCGTGGGTAACTGAGTTGCCGTCTGTTTTGTGGGGATTGAGGACAACGCCTAATCGGTCGACTGGACGAACTCCTTTCTTCCTTGTCTATGGCGCTGAAGCCATGTTGCCGAGTGACTTGGCCCACAATTCTCCTTGAGTGGATCTATATTCCGAGGCTGAAGCTGAACAAGCCAGACAGGATGGGGTAGATCTTCTGGAGGAGGAGCGTGAGATGGCTCTGATCTGGACCACTGCCTATCAGCAAGACCTACAACGCTTCCATGCAAGGAATGTCAAAAGCCGAGCTTTCCATGAGGGAGATTTGGTGGTCCGAGTGAATCAACACCGACCTCACAAGCTTGCTCCTGCATGGGAAGGCCCTTTTGTCGTCACTAGGGTGTTAAACAATGGAGCCTATCACCTGTATAATCTCATGAAACAAATAGATGAGCCACGAGCCTGGAATGCAGACCTGTTCCGGCGTTTTTACACTTGAGACAAGAGTTTTCTGATGTAACAAGAGTACTTCATCAATGCAATTCACATTTCTGCGATATATACTTCGTCGATTCCAACTGTGCAGTTACATTCTTGGAAATACTCTGAGTGATGAGCAATCCTCACACTCGGGGGCTTAGCCGCGAAACATGTTTTGCCTAAGTTAAAAACCCTGTCGGGTGGATAGCAATCCATTCACTCGACGACCTATTTGTGAATCCGTCTTCGCTTAGGTTCAAAAAAAATGCTCCGAGTGATGAGCAATCCTCACACTCGGGGGCTTAGCTGCGAAATACGTTTCGCCTAAGTTAAAAACCTCGTCGAGTGGACGGTAATCCATTCACTCAACAACTTAGATGCGAATCGACATTCACCTAAGTTCAAAAATACTCCGAGTGATGAGCAATCCTCACACTCGGGGGGCTTAGCTGCGAAACACGTTTCACCTAAGTTAAAAACCTCGTCGAGTGGATGGTAATCCATTCACTCGACAACTTAGATGCGAATTGACATTCGCCTAAGTTCAAAAAAAAATTCCGAGTGATGAGCAATCCTCACACTCATGGGGCTTAGCCACGAAACACGTTTCACCTAAGTTAAAAACCTCGTCGAGTGGACGGTAATCCATTCACTCGACAACTTAGATGTGAATCGACATTCTCCTAAGTTCAAAAATACTCCGAGTGATGAGCAATCCTCACACTCGGGGGGCTTAGCTGCGAAACACGTTTCGCCTAAGTTAAAACCTCGTCGAGTGAATGGTAATCCATTCACTCGACAACTTAGATGCGAATCGACATTCGCCTAAGTTCAAAAATATTCTCAGTGATGAGCAATCCTCACACTCAGGGGCTTAGCTGCGAAACACGTTTCGCCTAAGTTAAAAACCTCGTCGGGTGGATGGTAATCCATTCACTCGACAACTTAGCCGCGAATCGACATTCGCCTAAGTTCGAAAATACTCCGAGTGATGAGAAATCCTCACACTTGGAGGCTTAGCCGCGAACACGCTTTGCCTAAGTAAAAAACAAACTCAGTCAAACAAACGATTGAAAGCCAAATACGAACAAAATCCAAAGGGTAAACACGGATAAACGTTTCGTATGAAAGCAAATGTGCTCAGGCCTAAGGCCTGAACGAAGTTTTAAAGGATACAAATCCACTCGGCATACCGAGGAAAATTTAACTGTTTCTTCCAAAGACAAGTTTTTCAAACGGGAGACTGACTGGCGGGCTCGACGAAAGTGTCCAGGTCGATGCCGTCGGCGATTCTGGTGGCCGCTTCGATGAAGGTCTCCATGAAATCCTCGAACTGGGGTTTCTTCGTGTTGACCACCTGGAGCTCCTTCAGCCTCTCCTCCCTCACGTCCCTACAATGGACCCTGACGAGTGACAACGCCACATCGGCCCCACAGCGAGCAGCAGATTTCTTCCAATCCTGCACTTGACTGGGAAGTTCATTCAGGCGAACCATTATAGAGTTAAGGTCGAGCTGAAGAGTGTCCTCGGGCCATAGCTCCTTGTCGATTCTCTCCATGGCAGATTTCAGTCGGGCGATATAGGCCTGGACGCCTTGGAGTCGGAAGTTGAGTCACAGCATGTTCATCGCCACTACATCAGCAATTGGTGACTTGGTGGGATCCAGATTGGGCTCAACCTCCTCTGTCTCCTTCTCAAAGTCTTGGCAGAATTTTGTTGAAGAATGGGGAATGGGAGGAGAATTGGTGAACTATGACCCTCAAAGATTTTACAAAGCTCAATCGACAAGAAACACTCACCGTCGAGCAGAATATACATCTTCCTCGAGAATTTGCCCAGATGCTTCTCCAGACCATTACCCCTCTTGGTTAATTGTTCGGCCTTCTTGACAAGATTTGCATGCTCCTGCTTCAGTTTGGCGTTCTCATCCTCCAGTTTCTTGGCAGCCGGCGGCTTCCGATCCGCAGCTTCAGTCTTCTCCGTGGCCGCTCGTTGAGTGTCAGCAAGCACCTTGTCCTTCTCCTCCAGCGCCTTCTTCATGGAATCTAAAGAAACAACATTGTTGAATCATGCTCGGAGTCAACGGTTTTAATTGCATACGTCTGTTTGAGTGAGAGCACTCGGTTCAAAACATGAAGAGTGAAGGGGAGAATGCAGAAAGTCAGCAGTAATTACCTCCCAAAGTCTTCATCTCAGCACGCACTCGCTCCAGGGCGTTGTTGGCGATCGCCAGATCCACCTGCAACCGGTTTCTCTCATGCTCCACGTCCTTGTATTGCGTCCCAAGTTCGCAAGCCGTCTGGAACCAACAAAAGACAGGAATTCAATTGACAAGTGGTTCCTAGACAGTCGACTGAGTTATGAACACCGGCGAATGACTATCTTGCAACCTTGGAACAACCTAAGAAGAATTCAAGCAAAAAGTCCACTCGACATGTCGAGTGGCCCTGGCGCTCCGCGCACCGTAAACAAGTTTAAAGCTGTCTCTATTAAGACCCCTGCCGATGCAAGCATTCGACATCGGTCTCGGGGACTACACCCAGTGGGTGCACTAAGAGTGCCCCCACTGAGATGGTTAACTCTCGATCCATCGAGTAACTCGTCAGAAAAAAAACACTCGACATGTCGAGCGACCCCAGTACCACGCGTACGACAAGTTTTCAAGCTTATTGTTTATCGTTTGCGATGAACAGTAGCCTCAGGGACTACACGCAGTGGGTCCACTTAGCATGCCCCCACTGGTTATTCAAACATTCGACAAGGTCAGCCCTGTCACGACACTCGACCCGTCGAGTGACGCACCCCCCTACTCTATGAAGTGCAGTCTATCCTTATGCAGCGTCATATCATGGTTTGCCAATAATATCCATGAAACCTGCGAGGTAGCTATGGAGTGGTGTAATTCAAGGCGAAGTGTATCCTGTATACAACAGACTCTAAGACCCCTGCCGATGCAAGCACTCGACAGCGGTCTCGGGGACTACACCCAGTGGGTGCGCTAAGAGCGCCCCCACTGAGACGGTTAACTCTCGATCCGTCGAGTAACTCGTCAGAAAATACACTCGACAAGGTCAGCCCTGTCATAACACTCGACCCGTCGAGTGACGCACCCCCTTACTCTATGAAGTGCAGTCTATCCTTATGCAGCGTCATATCATGGTTTGCCAATAATATCCATGAAACCTGCAAGGTAGCTACGGAGTGGTGTGATTCAAAGGCAAAATGTATCCCATATACAATAAACTCTAAGACCCCTACTGATGCAAGCACTCGACAGTGGTCTCGAGGACTACACCCAGTGGGTACGCTAAGAGCGCCCCCACTGAGACGGTTAATTCTTGATCTATCGAGTAACTCGTCAGAAAAAAAATATACGCTCGACATGTCGAGCAGACCTAGTACCACGCGTACTATCAATCCCAATCCTACTCGACTACGATCCGATCTATTCAAGTGGAGAAAGTTCAAACATTCTATAGCAATCACCCAGTGGGTGTACAACAGCCAAGAGAAGACAGGAATTCAATCGACAATGGACTTACAATCGAACTTACTCGAACATTGGTGCGGAGGGCTGCGCTGACGTCAAAAGCTAGTTTGCTGGCCTCGTACGCCTCCTTGGTCCTCAGCATGAGCTGCTCCGCCTGAATCATGGCTTCCTTCACAGCTCCGGTCTGATCTTCCGGGGTGCGATGCAGAGAGAAGGCCGTCATAGGTGGGGTCGGCATGGTCATAGGAGCAGCTGAGATAGTCTGAGGGGGCCTAGCTGGAGTTGACGCCACAACGGTCGAGACGGTTGGAGGAGCATGTGATAGAGGTGCTGCAGATTCAGCCCTGGGTTGTGTCGAGCCACCTCCCCTAGGAAGACTCTGCAATCGAACGCTGAAGCGCTTGCGCCGATGACGCTCCTTGGATGCGAGGGCGCGAAGTGTCCAATCGCTCCTCGTCGTCCTCCACCTGAATGACCTCTGCATCGACAATCGACGGTGTTAACATCTGCATGTGTCGAGTTCCATTCGAACGAACCAACAACTATCTAACCTCTATGAGAAGTGGCCGCGTCAGCAGTGTCGACATCCATTGCTTCCCCTCCATCTCGATGAGGCGAAGACACAGATGTAGCAGCTCTGACGGATTGAATGACACTCGGTCAGATACAACTCCAGACTTCAGTCGACAGAACAAGTACAGAAATAAACACTTACGTGGAGACAACAGGCACTGCCACCCTCATGCGAGGCAGAGCCTTGCGAGGCTTGGTGACGGCTTGCTTGGGCTGCTTGGCCAGTTTTTCGCTCGGCTCAGCGGTCAAAGGGCGGCTTCGTTTCAAGTTCTTCTCACTAGGGCCCGGAGCCCTGTCCTCAACAGTTGATGGATCTTGGCGGGACTTGGTGCGGTTACGCGTTGGGGAGGTGACTCGACTTCTTCCTCCTCGGTGGAGTCCTCGTATTCTTCCTCGGTGTCAGAAGAACCGTCACCGTCCACACTGCCGCCCTCGCTCACCATGCCATCTTCAACATGGTTCCCGCTAGGAACGAGAGAGTGCATGTGCATCCATTCCTACATGATTCAAGCAAAGAAATCAGTTAAATATATCACTCGACAGTACAATATATCAGTCGACATCACACAACTCACCAGGTTCTTCGGCGGGTTTTCGGCCGAGTATGGTTGGATCCTCTTGGCTCCCAAAGGATTGTCGCAAGCTTCGGTGATGCTACGGAGCCACTACTCGAAACTTTTCTGAGGAACTTCCTCGGGATGCGTCCTTGTCGAGTCCTTAGGGCCCGCGTAGTGCCACATGGTGTGGTCTTTGGCTTGGAGCGGCTAAATACATCGACCGAGAAACATCTCCAACAGATCCATGCCAGTCACTCCACCACGGATCAGCTGCACCACCGCTTCAACCAAGATGCCTACTTGGACATGCTCCTCTTCAGTCACCTTCAGAGACTTGGGGACAGCTGGACGATCGGGTGCATATGGGGGAAGGCCAGTCGACATATTGGGCGATGCTGCATCCTTGCAATAGAACCAGGTCGACTGCCAACCTCTGACAGACTCAGGAAAGGTCATGGAAGGGAAGGAGCTACGAGTTCTTTTCTGAACTCCTAAACCTCCGCACAGCTGGAGCACGTGAGTCTTCCCATCAGCAGGGAGGGCTTTCTTCACGGTCTGGGATCTGACCGTGAAGAGATGTTTGAACAATCCCCAATGGGGAAAGCAGCCTAGGAAACATTCGCACAAAGTGACGAATGCAAACAGATATGCGATGGTATTTGGCAATAGGTGGTGCAGTTGGGCACCGAAAAAATTCAGAAAGCCCCTAAAGAACGGGTGGGGCGACAGAGAAAAACCTCGCTCGACGTGGGAGAGAAGGAGGACCCGCTCCCCGTCGCACGGCTCCGGCTCGCGCTCCTCCCCCGGCAGCCTCCAGGCGCCGTCCGCCATGAGCCCGTCAGAGACGAGGTCCTTCATGTCCTTGCGGGTGACGACAGAGGGGAGAAAATCCCCCTGCATCCAACCCGCCGGCGCGGTGAATCGGGCGGTCGAGAGCTTCTTGCCCTTGAGCTTCGCCGCCCCCTTCTTTGCTCGCTCCAGCTTCTCCATCGTGTTCTTCATCTTCGTCGCGGCGGCTCTCGTCGAGGAAGATCGGAGTGGGGCGCTGGGAGCAGAGGAGGCGGAGGAAAAGAGAGAAAGAACTGGCGGAGGTACTGTGCAAACCGCAACGCAGAAAGCTTTATACGCTGCCAAGTGTCTCACTGACCAGTGGACCCGCGAGGTTACCACGCACGCCAACCACTGACGGGGCTCGGTACGTGGCGATACGACCAACGCGGAGATTGAGGCGTCGCGCCTCCACTTGCCCCGATCGTGGCGTAATCATCGCGCGAGCGCGCGCGCTTCCCAAATTTTCGTATCCCGGAAAATCCGGGTCTGTTAGACCGACCCGTCGCCTCCGAAGATACTGTCAGCTCACTCGGACCAAAACAAATGCTGAACATCCACTCGGACACCTTTAAGGCTGAATGGATCCGGGCGAGCAGAGAAGAATTCAATCGACGCAAGTTTGGTTGAAGCCCCGAATATCATTCGGAAGATTTTGCGTGTCGATCCTGAATGAACACTAATGATCAGAGTTCAATCGATGCAAGTTCCATGGAAATCCCAAATATCATTCGGAGGATCTGATGCACAAACTCAAGGTCTACGTTGATACCTCCTTCCACCACTCAAACCCCGATCCATTCGAGGGCTAATGACGAGGATATGTACCTAGGGTAGGGTCCTAGGCAAGGCCCACATACCCTACCTAAGGACACCACATGGGAGGACTTGAAGATCAAGCATGAACTTCCGAGTGGATCCCTGGAGACGTTCAAAGTCACTCGACAGTAAACCACTAGGAGACTCCTTCTTTCACTTGGCAGTCGCGTGTCACTCGGAAGACCTCGCTTTCACTCGACGTCGGAAAACCAGGAGCCATCATCAAGAGCCCAACGGGCAGACGCTGGTTCAATTGTCATTAGTAGCTTTTATTACGTACGTTACCTGTAATGGCAGACTTTAAACCCCACGACCAGGCCCTTAGTTGTGGGATAATTATGAGGGGCAGTGAACTCTATATAAGCCGCCCCTCCCCTCCTGCACAAGGGTTCGCAACCATTGTAATCTCAACATTCCACACGACAAAAAGCTCCCGAGCACCGAGACGTAGGGCTGTTACCTCCACGAGATGGGCCTGAACTCATACATCCGTGTGTACACCCTCGCCGTAGCTAGGACTCTGCCCTCTCCCTTTGTACCCCTACCATCTACTGTTAGGCTTGTTCCCACGACACTTGTTCTTGCGGAACACTCCACTCTCCTGGACATATCGGAGATCAACCCCGAAAGATCCATGCAGCTTGACCCGATCGGGCTCTCGACATTCAACGAAGCCCTAGACCGGATCTCGTTAATGAAAATTACCAACGATCAAACCCCGATCTATGCTCAGATCAGCTACAATGTGGGTCTGGACGATTTTTTTGACCCACCCACCACCCACTTGATATCCACAGTCGAAGACTTAACCGACATGTTGGACTATGCCTCCGAGGAGGCAGAATACATGGATGAAGAGGATTGCACTCCCACCCCCGTTAACACTAGGCGATGGGCTGCCACCTCCACATACGATGTCTACATGGTGGGCACTCCCGCCGCTAATGGTGAGAACATGCCCAATAACAACAGCGACAAGTTGGGCGATGCGCCATCAAGGCGCCTGAAGCCGCATAAACGGTTTAAAGTCAAGAAGGGAAGGAAAGCTATCATAGGTACCGGGGACGGAGCTACCCCGGAAGACCTCGGCGATCCCGATATTCCCGAAAACCGGCTAGAGGGTCACGAGAGGCCTGAAGACCAGCGTAACCCCGATGAACTCAACGATTCCGAGGACGACAACTACCTCCCCCTATAGCAGAGGAGGACATCCCGGAAGCTGATGACTTTGACATCCCGGAAGCTGATGACTTTGACATCCCTGATAATAGGGAAGATCAGGAACTGCTCAGGCAACAACTTATAGAAACCGACTGCAGCCTAAAAGCAAAAGAGCGACAGCTTAAAGCCGAACAAGATAACCTCAAAGATCGATGGACGAGCGTCCTCGCAGCTGAGGAAGGACATAGTATCGGTTTGTCGAACCAACCGAAGAGTTACCCACGTCGAAGGCTGCTGCCGCAATTTGACGACAAGCTCACGGATATGCCGTCCCCGAAACACACTCCATATGACAAGCCAGACCGCCCTCCTCGAGGATGAGACAGGACGGCTGACGATGCCGGTTATAGGCCGGAAATGCCCTGAAGATGGGGAAAGGAGACTTTAGATACCAATGACAGGTTCGACTTGCGAGACGACCTAGACTATAGAGCAGGTCGTACAAGATCCATCTATTCTATGGATCAAGAGGATACTCACCCGACAGACAGGACGGGCACATGCCCTAGCTTGACCGCAATGATAGAGGCTGGGAATGCAACCGAGCTAGAACAGACGCCGGATACAGGTGCGGCATAGCTCGGGTTAGAGGCGCCGCCCACCCACTGTGTTTCACGAATGAGGTGATGCAACATAGTTCCCAGAGGGGTTTAAACCCGTGAACATCGAGCAGTACGATGGGACAACTGACCCAACTGCATGGATCGAGGACTTCCTCCTCCACATCCACATGGCGCGAGGAGACGATCTCCACGCCATCAAATATCTACCCCTAAAACTGAAGGGGCCAGCTCGGCACTGGTTAAACAGCCTCCCCGAAAACTCCATTGGATGTTGGGAAGACCTAGAGGATGCATTCCGATCTAACTTCCAGGGCACCTATGTTCGGCCGCCGGATTCCTCCAACCTAAGCAACGTCATTCAGAAGCCCGAAGAATTGGCACGGTAATTCTGGAATCGGTTCTTGACCAAGAAAAACTAGATTGTTGACTGCCCAGACGCTGAGGCAATAGCCTCCTTCCGATACAATATTCGGGATGAATGGTTGGCTCGCCAGCTCGGCCAGGATAAACCTCGGACTATGTCCACCCTCACATCACTCATGACCCACTTTGTGCGGGCGAGGATAACTAGCTAGCAAGACGTAGCCACAACTCCGAAGACCCCGGAACCTCCAAAGTTCGGGACAGTAACGAGAAATCAAAGCACAACAAGAACAAGCGTCGGCACAACAACAGTGTTGCCGATGACACGGCTGTTAACACCGGCTTCTGCAATTCCCGACCTGGGCAGCAGAAGAAGCATTCTAAAGGCAATCACGATGGACCAACCCCTCTAGAGAAGATCATGGAAAGGCCCTGCCAAATCCATGGCACTCAAGAGAAGCCCACTAACCACACGCACCGCAATTGCTGGGTGTTCAAACAGGCCGGCAAACTCACGCCCGAGGATCAAGGCAAGAGCCCTTGTAGCGAGGATGAGGATGAGCCTCGGGGTCCGATTGGTGGTGGACAAATGAAATTCCCTCTAGAGGTCAAAACAATAAACATGATATAAGCCACCCATATACCCAAGAAGGAGAGGAAGCGCGCCCTTCGAGAGGTCTACGCTGTAGAGCATGTAGCCCCGAAGTATAACCCATGGTCGGTATATCCGATCACCTTTGATCGACGTGATCACCCGACCAGTATCCGTCACAGGGGTTCGTCCGCACTCGTCCTAGACCCCATCATAGATGGGTATCACCTCACAAAAGTCCTAATGGACGGAGGAAGTAGCCTTAACTTGATTTACTCACACACGGTGAAAAAGATGGGTATAGATCCGTCAAGGATCAAACCCAGCAACAGTACCTTCAAAGGAGTGATTCTAGGCGTCAAGGCTCGGTGTAGGGCTCCGTCAGCCTGGAAGTAGTGTTCGGCTCGCCCGGCAACTTTCGATGCGAAGACTTGATCTTTAACATTGTGCCCTTCCGCAGCGGCTATCACGCCCTGCTCGGTCGAACAACATTTGCTCACTTCAATGTCGTACTGCACTACCCATACCTCAAGCTCAAGATGCCCGGCTCCAAGGGGGTCATTACTGTCAACGGCAACATAGAGCATTCCCTTCGAACTGAGGAACATGCACTGGCCCTGGCGGCCGAATTTAATTACAACGATGATCGACAGACTCTGACATTTGCCGTAAAGGCACGCAAGGTGGGGAAGCGAGCACGGTTCTAGTCTGAACTCTCAGAACCTTCCCTCCCCTTAAATAGGGATCCACCCCCCATCGCACAACTCCAGGACTAGGAAAGTACGTGCCAAGGAAGCACAACTTTGCACTTAAAATTCCATGGGCGATAGTGGGGAAAAAAGGGTAAGTGTTCGGCTGGACCGAACTAATACCATTACACTATCTTCGGACACAATGCAGGCACTATCAAAGGGCCTGCCAAAGGCGTAAAGCTCATCCACACTTCGGCGTCTTCTCAAGACCTTGTCTGCAAGATCCATTCACCAAACAGTACCACCCATTGAGGTCGTAGGAGTAAACAAGCAGCGGGGCACATCGAGGACATAAGGTCACCAATCAAAGACCCCTGGTACAACCACTCTTGTAGAATTTCTTCCTCTTTCACATACCCGTAAGCAGTTGCTTCGGCAATCCGAGCAATAAGAGTTGTTGAGAAAAATACAGCACCATTATACATGTTTGTCTCGTCGCCCTTGTTGGCACATATTTTTTCTCCCTCTTCTCGTGAAACTGTTCAGTATGTTGCGATGCAATCGGCTAATAGACCGGGGGCTTGAGTTTAAAAATAAAATCGCCTTACGAACATTTGCTTATATGTTCGACGTCTTGGAATTCACTTTATATGCATTGCTTTCGAACTATGTCTTGGGTCAATAGTTGGGTTGCCCCGCTCATGTGCTTACCCCTTTACGTTCCGCTAGTTCGGCTAAAAGGGCAAAGGGAGAACCTCTACGATTGTGTTTCCGGCTAGTCTGGTCAAGCACCTCAGAGGAGAAAGCCGAAAACTGACTGTCATGGTATGCGAGAGCCGGTGTGCGAATCCGAGCCTAAGTGTTATACTCACGACCTCGTCAGAGGTCATCCCGTGTCATACGATGGGTTTGTTATTCATACAAACCATGTGATACCGGCTTTAGATCATCCGACTATCACAATTCACCGGTGGCTAGTCATCAGCCCCCGCAGCCCTTTTCGCGCCCTACGCCTAAGCGAAAGCAATAAAGCACTATGGTTTGATTGCCTGGTCTGCCGCACACTACCGCCTTCGGGTACCAATAGTTCGGCTAAGGGTTATAGTGCGTAACTAGAGACATCCCGCGTAGTATCCACATGGGGACTGAAGTCGACCACTGGTAGCTTTCAGTTTAAACGGACACAAAGGAGTTATAAAGGAATACACAACATTAAAAACATGATAAACCATGCATAAAAAATATACAAGCATTCAAAAGTCTTCGAACATATTACAACACATCTAATCATACATGTTCTCTTCCGAACACCGTGACTCTATCGCCCGAGCACCCTCCATTACTCTGGAGAAGTAGAGTTTGGGGCGCTGATGTTCCTTTCCAGGAGGCGGAGGAGCGGTGTCTATCTTCATCGGATCAAGCCCCGGCCAGTGCACTTTGGCCTTTGCAAAGGCCATCCGAGCTCCTTCGATCCAGGAGGAGCACTTCAGTGCGGTGATCTGGGGCACGACATCGACCAGCTTCTGTACCAGTCCGAAGTAGCTGCCCGGTAGTGGCTCGTTGGGCCATAGCCGGATGCAGAGATCCTTCATGGCCGGTTCCGCCATCCGATGCAGCTCCATCAGCTGCTTCAGCTGCTCAGTCAGGAGAGGAGAGCGCTCAGGGGCTTCTAACTGAGCCCAGAATAGACGAGCTTCGTCTCCTTCTTTCCCCAAAGCATAGAGTTGATTAGCGTCCACCATGCTCTTCTGAAGGCCGGAGCAGGTGCGTGAGGAACGCCACACCCGGGTAAGCAACTCGCACTTGCCATCCCCAAAGACACACTGCAATAAATATTGCTTACCATCCGTTATAGCCTTCGTCCGACGAACTTGTTCTACGAAAAACCTCCCATCCACCCGCTCCTTTTGGAGTTCGGATTTCATGGTGGATAGTTCAGCAACCCGTTCCTTGCCTTTCAGCTCAAGGGCCTCGCACTTGTGGCTGGCGTCCTTGAGCTCCTATTGGATCTCCTACACCCGAGCCACGTGCTTCTCGCTAGTGGCCCTTAGGGCTGACAACGTGGAAGCTGCTTGTGCGGCTGCCGCCCTCTCAACCGAAGCCTCCTGCTTCACATTTTGTAGCTCGGCCCTGAGCTTCTCCATTTCCTTCACCGAGGTTGTGTAAGCATTACGCATAAGAGTACTACATCGACAATAGTATAACCACAATTTTTTGGGATACTGAGTAAGGCTTACCTTGCGCCTCGTCCAATCTTTTGTTAAGAGCATCAAGCTCGTCTTTGGAGCTTTTGAGCTTCTGATTCAGCTAGTCTAGCTCAGAGGCATTCAGAACCGCCACCGATGACGAAGCTTGCAAAAAGAAAATCCTTATCAGGTTACATGAGCTCAAAATTACCGAACAAACATCAATCTGATTCTATGGATGGTATTCCTAAGGGCTGGTTAGAACATTCTGAACATATAAATTGGTATATAGTTTGGATAATGTTCCATGATTGACCCCTAGGCAAGTTTTCTCCAACTCACCTAGGGCTCGGGGGCTGCCATGTATATAATAATAAAAAGAAACTAATATTTTACAAATAAAATGTCGTGTGGCTCACTTGAAAGCCCGTCAAAAGACCCTTGAAGGCCTCCTTTAGTCCGTTGTCGATGGACTGAATGCTCTGCAATACCGCACCCATAAGGGTGCAGTGCTCCTCGGAGATGGAGGCGCTTGATAGAGCCTCCCCCATGACCGGCCACCCATTGGTCGGTGGCGCCGGTGGTGATCGGACAACCCGATCACCAACCGAGGAATGAACCAGTACCTCCGGAGGCATGGTACACTCCAGAGATGTCCTCGGAGGATATTGAGCGTCTGCTTGTCCGTCCTCCTCAGTATCCGGGTGGGGTACCGCCCCCGGTCTTCGGTGACCGAGGCGTTAGCCTCGGCCATGATATCCTCTCCCCCATCACTAGTGCCCGGCTCCATAGGAGCATGCTGGGACGACACCTCCGTGGTGTCCTTCACGGCGCTCAGAGTAGTGGGATGCGACGCGTTCCCGCTCTCCGCTAGATCGGTGGGCGGGGTCTCCTCGTCCGAAATCTGGTTGGTGGGGAGGACGCCCGGTGGGCTGCATAATGAGCAAATGCTCTCATGTTAGTAACCCTCAAAGCCTATCAATAACAGCTGAGGGAATGTTCGGATCCTTACCTCCGAGCTGGGGGCTTGACCCTCAGGCTCCTTCGTGGAACCCTCTCGAAGTCATCGAACTCGGTATAGGAATTCGAACTGTTGTTGGATAGGATTACGTGTGTCCAACACGCTTTCTTCGGGGCGGTAGGGGGTACCTCCTCTGCAGCGTCCGCCGCCGCCGCTCTCTTTCTTGCGAGGGGGAAATCGCCCCCCCTTGCCTTCGTCCTCGTCCTCATGCTCCTCTTGTTTCGAGGAGGCATGGGTTTCTTCGGACACAGCCTCTGGCTGGTCCCTGATGCGCATGCCTTCTTGGCCTGGTTTATTCTTCTTCTCTTTCTTCGCAGGCGCTTCATAAGGTGCCTCAACTAGCATCTCCACTAACAGCCCGGACCTGTTGTCTTTGGGATGAGGCGCCGGGTAGTCGATGCCCGTGGCTTTGCTCAGCCATTTCTGCAAAGAATGATCGGAAGGATGTTTTAGAAACTTCTTTATGAGAGATAAAGCCGATCATACGGAGCTATACTATACCTTGGAGGCAGGCTTGGCAGCGTGTAGACCCCAATCCTCCTCTTCGGTTGTCCAATCCTTCTGCGACTTGAAGAGCGCCTTCCACAGCTTCTCTCGAGTAGTGCGGAAGAGGTGCCGAATCATGGGCTCGTCTTCGAGCTGATGAGCCCATAGGGGAATATCCCAGCGCTGACAGGGGAGGATGCGACGCCGGAGCATGACCTGGACCACACCGGTTAGCGCGATGTCGCTCTCGATCACGGAGCCGATGCACTTCTATAGGGCACTCACCTCCTTGCTCGACCCCTACTTGAGGCCCTTTCGGAGCCATGATGTTAGTATGGTGGGGGAACATATTTGAATCCGACTGGGGCAACTTGACCTTCCTCCCTTGGCTCGGTGATGTAAAACCACTCCTTCTGCCATACTTTGATGGCGTTGATGAAGGTGCCAGAGGGCCGTACGACGCGGGGAGCTTGCCGATGATAGCCCTGCCACAGTCCGCGTGTTCACCTGCGACACACTTCGGCTTGATGTTAAACACCTTGAGCCAAAGACCGAAGTGTGGCTCGACCCACAGAAAAGCCTCATAGGCGAGGATGAAGGCCGATATGTGCATGAAGGAGTTCGGCGGGAGGTCATGGAAGTCGAGGCCGTAGAAGAACATGAGCCCCCTGACGAAGGGGTGGAGTGGGAAGCTTAATCCCTAGATGAAGTGGGGAATAAAGACCACCCTTTTGCCTGGCTTGGGGGTGGGGATCACCTGGTCCTTCTCCGAGGCGCGGTGGAAGATGTTGGCGGGGAGGTAGCCGGCGGCCTTAAGGTCCCGGATGTCTTGGTCGGTGACCGTGGTGGCCTCCCATGTTCCATTGGAGCCAGAGTCCGCCATGGGTTATCCCGGAGAAGGTGTGGTCGAAGACCTAGATCTGCGCTATGGAAGCTCAGAAGGATGAGGAAGAAGAGGGTGCGAATGGGGAGTGTGGTTAAGCCTTGGGGTTTTCTTTCCCTTTTATGAGGCTTATCGCTGTTTGGCCTCCCCTTGTTGTGCCGTGAATCCCTCCGCTTCCCGAGACGTGCATGCCATTGCACGCGCATGATTAAACGTATCCAGTATAAAATGGGACACGATTTGTGCATTGATAGAACGTGTTGATGAAAACGGCCTCAAACCGCGAATCGAGTTTTTGCAACTGACTCAGCGGTCGTGGTGGGCCATGACCTTTCGTCAGAGGGGTCGCCAGTGGACGTTATTTTACCCCTTGACGTTTGGCCTTCAGGGCCGACCTATTCACAGTGTTCGGATGCGCCTCTATTCAGAAAGCTACATGTCATCGGAGGCCGAATTATAATAGACGGGAAGAAATCACCTCGCAAGCCGAAGACTCTGATTATACAAAGCGATTGAAGCTAAGATCCTTGGCGTTGGAGGCAAGTTCGGGGGCTACTGAGGGAGTCTTGGATTAAGGGGTCCTTGGGAAGCCGACCTATTCCTTATGGGTCGGACTATGTTGGCTGCTAACGGGACGTTGGATCGATCGAAGGCTCTGTCTCTAGGAAGGAAGCTTCGGGAATCATGGCTTGTCGTCCACGTTTAATGTAGAGAATAGGCATGTTTCTCTTTGGCGTGTAACCGACCATGTGTAAACCCTAGACACCTTCGGCGTCTATATAAGCCAGATGGTTTTAGGTTGTAGGTACAGAACAACTCACCTAGGGTTTAGCTATTTGATCTTGAGGTAGATCAACTCTGTAACCCACATATCATCAATACAATCAAGCAGGGCGTAGGGTATTACCCCATAGGAGGGCCCGCACCTGGGTAAACCTTCTCTCCCTCGTCTCCTGTTACCATCGATCCCGGTCTCACAGTTTGGGACCCCCTACCCGAGATCCACCGGTTTGACACCAACAATAGTCACAACCTCCATGAATCTGGCCTCCATCTCGATAGTGCCGACGAGAAGCCCTAGGGATGGCGTCGTTGTGGGGTCCATAGCCGGCCAAGATGTTGGCCGTAGGGGTCCATCTCCAATGTCCAATGTGGTGGATTCGGACGAGAGCAACTCCGCGCCCACATGCAGACACTATGTCAATTCGAGGAATGCGGCGAGGATAAGGTCTAGTGGAAGAGGGAGGCTAAAGGCTCCTCCCCTGCGTATATACCCTATGTCCATCTTGGTTTTCAAATATATGATTGTTTGTACATGCACATTTGCTAACCTTATTAAGATATCACAAATATTGTTGAAAATTGAAGGCCAACATAAAGTAAAGAACATGTACTTTCCACATATGTAAGCATAACCCAGATGCATGTGCTAAGAAAGCTGACATAACTGCAAATAGATTGAAAAGAAGGTTAAAAACGTTTTAAATGGATAAGGAACAAAATACGACCTAAAAAGGTATGAAAGAAGATAGAACGGTTAAAGTTTAAGCTATCATGGAATATGTTAGCTATATTATACACTTTTCCCCTACAACTCCTTGGACTGTTGGTCCACTGTTAGATTCTTTTTATATAAACATTACATATTCATGTTTCTCTATTCCTCATGATTTGAACACATTGACTGATATTTGGGTATAATCTGACAAGAGATACACATTCTGGAATGTAGTGATTACCAACCGTCGAGTCTCTCTGATCAGCATTTCCATTTAAAATTGATTGAAAAATAATTAATCCACTGTTATAAACATACTTTGTAAGCTAATTTCTTTTCAGTGCATTGGCAACCAAACTGCACATACTGATCAATATGACTGACTTGCGTGCTTACAATACCACAATGACATATAGTACAGAGACTGCACACCTGAATCCACGAGTTTGACCCTTTCACCGGCACGGCCACTGCTATGTGCTCGTTACTGAATTCACACTGACCATCTATGGAGGTATAAATTACTTGACTACATTTTAATATACATATGAATTATGCACACGTTTTTGCCTATGTTCCATAGTTGTTGCAAAGTTGCAAGGAGCTAACCGCACAGTGGCACAACCCAATGTTGACTGTCTCCTTGTCCTTGGAGCTTCTTTGAAGGTAAAATAAATCACAAACATGATGTTTAGAACTTCAGGTGGATTATAGAGCAGATATGACTAATATTCATGTGCCTATGTCAGTAAATACAAATTTTCCTTCTGGTCGTACAACCTAGAAACAAAGATGTGCCTGCATGCTCATTCGTGATTATCTATAAAGAAAGACCGTTAGATATTAACAAACTACTCTTTGCCCTTTGTACCTCGCCTTATACATCGCTCGTCATTGCCCTGGATGGACGAGTCACTTCTCTCCCCTCGCTCAAGCTCCACACGCCCATCGATTCCCATGGCGTTTTCGTGGCCTTGACCTTCGTCACGCCGATTGTATATCATTGGGCTTCGCCCGGCTCCCACGTTGCTCTAACCCGTGTGGGAACTAACTTGAACATTCGAGGGATGTGTCATGGCCAGAAACTTATCGATCCTGGACTGCATCATGTCGGTTCGTTTCGTTGGGCACTAGCAACACTGCACACCTGCACGCTAGGGACGCCATGGCTTCCTCTGCGCCAGCAGTGGCTCCTGCAGCGTCACCTCCTGTGACCTTGGGTTTGCCCTCGACAAGTTCGACCTGATTGAGTCCCGGCCAGCAGGATGACAGTGACAATATTGTGACGAAGATTGTAAAACCAGACGGGAGTGCGTATAAGTAGAGCAGAGTTTCGTGGACGCCTTTTGATTGGAATCCAAACATCGGGACACCGGACGCCAATCTTGAATCGAATCTGAACTCGTAGACTGACTTGAACTGGGAAGAAAATAGAGTCCTCCTGTGCTTGGTTTCGGTTATTTTTGTTGTGTTTTTTTACCGCACATGGATCAGGATTGTGGGTTCGTTTTAAAAAAGAACAAGGTGTTTTCTACAAAAGTTAATAACGTACTAAGAATACCTATTTCTTTTTTAGTAGGCATAGATATAAGACATACAGAGAGAGTAGTTTTTAAGAGCATCTATAGCCGGACACCCCAAACACCGACTAGTCACAAAAAATGTGATCCATACGAACGCACCAAACGGGACGGGGCTCAACTTCCGAGGTGACTGGCACCCCACATATTGAGCCCAAATATGGAGCGCCCAGGCATGTCCGTCATGTCGGACCCGGCCCATGCTAGCCCACCCGACCCCACATATATTCGTTTTGATCCTCTCCCTGGACCAAAACCTAGCCACTCCCCTCCCCTCCCCTCCCCTCCGACACCCAAGCTTCTATCCAGTGATCTCCGACATGGGGGGCAGTGTTGGGGAATGTTGCATGGGAAACAAAAAAATTCCTACGCACACGCAAGATCTATCCATGGTGACGAGCATCTACGAGAGGGAAAGTGGATCTACATACCCTTGTAGATCTCTAAGCGAGAAGCGTTGAGAAACGCGATTGATATAGTCGAATGTCTTCGCGATCCAAATCGCTAGCCGTCCCATGATTTGATCATGATCCATCCCGTGATCTGATCACGATCCGTCCCGCGATCCAATCACAAACCGTCCTGCGATCCAATCATGGTCCTTCCGATCTAGCGCCAAACGAACGACACCTCCGCGTTCAGCACACGTACAGCTCGATGATGATCTCCACCTCCTTGATCTAGCAAGCGAGGGTGAAGAGGTAGATGAGTTCTCCAGAAGCACAATGATGTCGTGGCGGTGGTGGTGGAGCTGATCCGGCAGAGCTTCGCTAAGCTATACCGAACAGATCTAGAGGAGAATATGATCTAGAGGGAGAGAGGGCAGCACGTGTCTTTTCAGGTGGTGGCTGCCCTCCAAAACCATCCAATATATATAGGAGGATAGGGGGTAGGTGGGAGGTGCCCTAGGGAAAATCCTAGGGGCCTGGCACACAAGAGAGGAGGAGTACACCTCCCACAAGGGAGGTGGAATCCTAGTGGGACTCCTTCCCACTTGGCCTCCTCTCCCACCCCTTGCACATAGGCCTCTAGGGGCTGGCTGCCCTGCCTACCAGGGGCTGGTGCGCCACGTCCTAGGCCCATGTGGCTCCTAGGGTGGGTGGTCCCCACTTGGTGGACCCTCGAAACCCATTCGTCACTCCCAGTACACTACCGGTAGTGCCCGAAACATTTTTGGAACCCAAATACCACTTTCCTATATATCAATCTTTACATCCGGACCATTCCAGAGCTCCTCGTGACGTCCGAGATCTCATCCGGGACTCCAAACAACCTTAGGTTACCAACATAGATAACTCAATACTATCGAAACATCACCGAACCTTAAGTGTGCAGACCTTGCGGGTTCGAGAACTATGTAGACATGACCGAGACACCTCTACGGTCAATAACCAATAGCGAGACCTGGATGCCCATATTGGTTCCTACATATTCTATGAAGATCTTTATCGGTTGAACCTCTATGTCAAGGATTCAGTTAATCCCATATGTTGTTCCCTTTGTTTTTCGGTATATTACTTGCCGGAGATTCGATCGTCAGTATCTCTATACCTAGTTCAATCTTGTTACCGTCTAATATCTTTACTCGTTCCATAATATAAGATCTCATGGCTAACTTTGTAGTTACTTTGCTTGCAAGCATGCGAGAATCTGGGCCCCAAGCAGCCCAGGCCACTGCCTGGGGTGTAGGTATTTTTCTCAACCCATATTTTTTTAAATAACTTCTGCTTGGGGCGCAGCCAACTTATAAGCACAGGTAGCCCAGGCTAACTGGCCCAGCCGCCTAGGCCGAGAGAGCTCCTGAAGACGGGAATTGATGGGCCGCCTCATTTTGAGCTATTGAACTGCAGGCGCGAAAACAAAAATGAAAAAGGGTTGTGCGAGAGATTCGAACTTGCGACCTTCTCCCTGTTAGCTTGTGGTACTAGCCAATACAACGAATGAGTTCAACTGATATATTTACGGTGCTAAGCTTTAAGTAGCATATATCAGCTGAATTTTTTCGAAAAATAGGCATTTAACATTTTGTAATATTTGTTGAACATTTCCTTAATGTACGATGAACATTTTAAATTATGATGTTTTTTTAATATATGATGAACATTTTAAATTATAAATTATGAACATTTTTTTAATATACTATAAACATGTTCAAAAAATGTATTAATATATGCGTTGAACAATATTGGAATACACATTGAACATTTGTAATATACGTTGAACAATATTCATATACACATTGAACATTTGTGTAATATTCCACTGGACAAATTTAAAAAACATAGGGAATAATTCATATTCATTGATCAATTTCTAATATACGATGAACATATGATAATTCATATTCCCATGTTGTATACTGTTTGATGATATGCTAGATGTGCTCGATATCAATGTTTATTACAGGAAGTCAAGAAGCTAGCCAAGCCATTGTTTTCGCTAGATGTGCGAGATGTCAATGTTGTTTGTTGATGCCACTATTTGAGGCTGATTTTTGTTGCTAGACATTTAGTAATTTTTGTTTCTATGTAATATTACAATAATTCAAGATGAGTAAAAGAAAAGACAATGAATTCCTTTTTCAAGTTCAAACCACGTGAACCATGGGAAAATGAATTTTTTTACATAGTTTTTCGCCTGGGGCGTAAGCCAATCCTGGGTCCGCCACTGCTTGCAAGGATCATTGTGATGTTGTATTACCAAGTGGGCCCTGAGATACCTCTCCGTCACATGGAGTAACAAATCCCAGTCTTGATCCATGCACGCTCAACAGACACCCTCGGAGATACCTGGAGAGCACCTTTATAGTCACCCAGTTACGTTGCGACATTTGATACACACAAGATACTCCTCCGGTGTCAGTGAGTTGCATGATCTCATGGTCATAGGAACAAATACTTGACATGCAGAAAACTATAGCAATAAATTGACACGATCATATGCTATGTTTATAGTTTGGGTCTTGTCCATCACATCATTCTCCTAATGATGTGATCCCGTTATCAAATGACATCTCATGTCCATGGCTAGGAAACCTTAACCATCTTTGATCAACGAGCTAGTCTATTAGAGGCATACTAGGGACATGGTGTTGTTTATGTATGCACACATGTATCTGAGTTTTCGATCAATACAATTCTAGCATGGATAATAAACGATTATCATGAACAAGGAAATATGATAATAACTAATTTATTATTGCCTCTAGGGCATATTTCCAACAGTCTCCCACTTGCACTAGAGTCAATAATCTGGATCACATCTCTATGTGATTTATATTGTTATGAATCTCACACCCAATGAGTTCTGAGGTTCGATCATGTTTGCATGTGAAAGAGGTTTTAGTCAACGGGTCTATGACATTCAGATCCGTGTGTAGTTTGCAAATCTCTATGTCATACTGTAGATACTGCTACCACGCTCCGCTTGGAGCTATTCCAAATGGCTGCCCCACTATATGTATCTAGATTGCTACTAAGAGTCATCCGGATTGGTGTTATTGCTTGCATCGACATAACTCTTTATGACGAACTCTTTATCACCTTCATAATCGAGAAATATTTCCTTAGTCCTCTAGTTACTAATGATAATTTTGACCGTTGTCCAGTGATCCACTCCTGGATCACTCTTGTACCCCTTGACAGACTCATGGCAAGGCACACACCAGGTGCGGTACAAAGCATGGCATACTATATAAGGCCTATGTCTAAGGCATAGGGGACGACCTTCGTCCTTTCTCTTTCTTCTGCGGTGGTCGAGCTTTGAGTCTTACTCAACTTCACACCTTACAAATCAGGCAAGAAATCCTCCTTTGTCTGATCCATTTTGAACTCTTTCAAAATCTTCTCAAGGTATGTACTCATTGAAAGTCTCATCAAGCGTCTTGATCTATCTCTGTAGATCTCGATGCCCAACAATTAAGTAGCTTTATCCCGGTCTTCCTTTGGAAAACTCCTTTCAAACAACCCTTTATGCTTTCCAGAAATTCTACATCATTTCCGATCAACAATATGTCAACCACATATACTTATCAGAAATTCTATAGTGCTCCCACCAACTTTCTTGTAAATACAAGTTAAACCCAAAAACTTTGATCACCTCATCAAAGCATATATTCCAACTCCGAGATGCTTGCTTCAACCCACAGAAGGATTGTTGGAGCTTGCACACCTTTTAGCATCCTTAGGAGTGACAAAACCTTCCGGTTGTATCACATACAACCTTTGCTCACGGAAACCGTTAAGGATACTATGTTTTGTCATCCATCTGCCAAATTTCATAATCGAAAAATGCAGCAACTGATAACATAATTTCAACAGACTATAGCATCGCTAGGGTGAGAAAGTCTCCTCTCAGTCAACTCCTTGAACTTGTCGGAAACTTCTTTGTGACAAGTCGAGCTTTATAAATGGTGACATTCACCATCAGCGTCTGTCTTCATCTTAATGGTTCATTTGTACTAAACGACCCGCTGTTCAACGGGCAGGTCTACCAAAGCCCATACTCGGTTTTCATACATGGATCCTTTCTCGGATTTCATGGATCCTAGCCATTTGTTGTAATCTGGGCCCACCATCACTTCTTCATAGAACGTAGGTTCACTTTTGTCTAACAACATGACCTCCAAGACAGGATTGACGTACCACTCAGGGGCAGTACGAGTCCATGTCGACCTATGAGGTTCCATAGTAACTTGATCTGAAGCTTCATGATCACCATCATTTGCTTCCTCTTCACTTGGTGTAGGCGTTGCAGAAGCATCTTTCTGTGTCGTGCTACTATCCAACTGAAGTGACGGTTTAACAAAATCATCAAGTTCGACTTTCCTCCCACTCAATTCTTTCAAGAGAAACCCTTTCTCGAGAAAGGACCCGTTTTTAGCAACAAACACTTTACCCTCGGATCTGAGGTAGAAGGTATACACAACTGTTTCCTCAGGGTATCCTATGGAGATGCACTTTTTCGCTTTGGGTTCGAGCTTACCAGACATAAGTGTCGTATCCCCAAACTCTATGAAATAACAGCTTATGTTTCTGCCAAACCATAATTCATACGGTCTCATCTCAACGGATTTAGATGGTGCCCTATTTTAAGTGAATGTAGTTGTCTCTAATGCATAACCCAAAACGATAGTGGCCAAACAATAAGTGACATCATAGTATGCACCATATCCAATAGAGCACAACTACGACGTCTAGACACACCATCACACTATGGTGTTCTAGGTGGTGTGAGTTGCGAAACAACTTCCACATTGTCTTAAGTTGTATACCAAACTCATAACTTCGATATTCACCTCCACGATCATATCATAGATATTTTATCTTCTTGTCATGATGATCTCATACTTCACTGTGAATTTGCTTGAACTCTTCAAATGTTTCAGACTTGTGTTTCATCAAGTAAATATCCTCATATCTACTCAAATCATCAGTGAAGGTAAGAAAATAAAGATATCCACCACACACTACAACACTCATTGGACCGCATACATCAACATGTGTCATTTCCAATAAGTCACTTTCCCGCTCCATCATACCGGAAAATAGGGTCTTAGTCGTCTTTTCCCAAAAGGCATGGTCCGCATGTCCCAACCGATTCGAACTCGAATGAGTCCAAAGATCCATCAAGATGGAGTTTCTTCATGCGCTTTACACCAATATGATATTTAGCAGCAGTGCCACAAGTATGTGGTACTATCATTATTAACTTTGCATCTTTTGGCATCAATATTATGAACATGTGTATCACTGCGATCAAGATTCAATAAACCATTCTCATTGGGTGCATGACCATTGAAGTTATTATTCATGTAAACAGAATAACCATTATTCTCTAACTTAAATGAATAATTGTATTGCAATAAACACAATCTAATCACGTTCATGCTCAACGCAAACACCAAATAACATTTATTTAGGTTCATCACTAATCCCGACGGTAGAGAGAGCGTGCGATGGTGATCACATCAACCTTGGAAACACTTCCAACACACATCATCACCTCACCCTTAGCTAGTCTCCATTTATTGCGTAGATTTTATTTCGAGTTAGTAACATTTAGCGACTGAACCGGTATCTAATACCCAGGTGCTACTAGGAGTACTAGTAAGGTACACATTAATAAAACGTATATCAAATATACTTCTGTTGACGTTGCCAGCCTTCTTATCTACCAAATATCTAGGGTTATTCCGCTTCAGTGACCGTTCTCCTCATTATAGAAGCATTTAGTCTCGGTTTTGGGTTCAACCTTGGGTTTATTCACTGGAGCAACAACTGGCTTACTATCCGTGAAGTTTCCCTCCTTGCCCTTGCCCTTCTCGAAACTACTAGTTTTACTAACCATGAACATTTGATGCTCCTTCTTGATTTCTACCCTCGCAGTGTCAAACATCACGAATAGCTCAGGGATCATTATTTCCATCCCTCGTAGGTTTATAGTTCATCATGAAGCTCTAGTAGCTTGGTGATAGTGACTTGGAGAACTATATCAATCACTATCTTATCTGGAAGATGAACTCCCACTCGATTCAAGCGATTGTAGTACTCAGACAATCTGAGCACATGATCACCGATTGAGATATTCTCCTTCATCTTGCAGGCAAATAATCTTGTTGGAGGTCTCATACCTGTCAACATGGGCACGAGCTTGAAATCTTAATTCCAGGTCTTGGAACATCTCATATGCTTCATGACATTCGAAACATCTTTGGAGCCTCAATTCTAAGCTGTAATGCATGACACACTGAACTATCAAGTAGTCATCATAACGTGCCTGTCAGATGTTCACAACATCCAAACACGACGCTAGAGGGGGTGGCGCACCGAGCGGTGCATCAACGATATAAGCCTTCTGTGCAGCAATGAGGACAATCCTCAGTTTACGGACCCAGTCCGCATAATTGCTACCATCATCTTTCAACTCTATTTTCTCTAAGAATGTATCAAAAACATAGGGGAGATACAATGCGAGCTATTGATCTACAACATAATTTAGCAAAGACAACTTTAGACTATGTTCATGACAATGAGTTCAATTAATCATATTATTTAAGAACTCCCACTCAAATTGACATCCCTCCGGTCATCCGAGTGCTAGATGATCCAAATTCACCAACCCAAGTCCGATCATCACGTGAGATGAGGTGGTTTCAATGGTGAACATCTTCATGTTGATCATATCTACCATATGACTCATGTTCGACCTTTCGGTCTCTTGTGTTCCGAGGCCATGTCTGTACATGCTAGGCTCGTCAAGTTTAACCTGAGTGTTCAGCACGTGCAACACTGGCTTGCACCCATTGTATGCGAACGTAGAGTCTATCACACCCGATCATTACGTGGTGCTTATACAATCCTTCACAATGGTGCACACTCGGGGAAAACACATTTTTATCTTGAAATTTTAGTGAGGGGTCACCTTATAATGCTACCGTCATCCTAAGCATAATAAGATGCATAAAAGGATTAACATCACATGCAAATCATAAGTGACATGATATGGCCATGAACTTGTGCTTTTAATCTCCATCTCGAGAGCACCAGCATGATCTCCATCTTCACCGGCATGACACCATGATATACATCATCTTGATCTCCATCAATGTGTCGCCATCGGGGTTGTCGCGCCCACCATGCTTCTACTACCATTTCTACCGCTTAACGATAAAGTAAAGCATTACATAGAGCTTAATGATTGACCGCAGGTCATACAATAATTAAAGACACCCCTATGGCTCCTGCCGGTTGTCGTACTCATCGACATTCAAGTCGTGATATTCTATACAAAACATGATCATCTCATACATCACATATATCTCATCATGTAATTGGCCATATCATATCACAACATAACCTGCAAAAACAAGTTAGACGTCCTCTAATTGTTGTTGCATGTTTTACGTGGCTACTACAGGTATCTAGCAAGAACGATTCTTAACTACCCAAAACCACAACAGTGATACACAAATTGCTATTCAACCTTCTCAAGGACCGCCTTTTGGCAAATATGATCCAACTAAAGTAGGAGAGACATACACTCGCCAGGCATCTTTATGCAACAAAGTCACATGTCAGTCGATGGAACCAGTCTCTCGTAAGCGTACAAGGCCGCTTCATCCCACAATACCGATGAATCAAGAAAATACCAAGGGAGGAAGCAATCTGAGCATCAACGCCCACAAACTCCTTTGTGTTCTACTTGTGATCTCATCTACGCATAGACCAAGCTCATGATGCCACTGTTGGGGAACGTTGCATGGGAAACAAAAAAATCCCTACGCACACGCAAGATCTATCCATGATGATGAGCATCTACGAGAGGGAGAGTGGATCTACATACCCTTGTAGATAGCTAAGCGGGAAGCGTTGAGAAATGCGGTTGATGTAGTCGAACGTCTTTGCGATCCAAATCGCTAGCCATCTCGTGATGTGATCACAATTCATCCTGCGATCCAATCACGAACCGTCCTGCGATCCAATCACGGTCCTTCCGATCTAGCGCCGAACGGATGGCACCTCTGTGTTCAGCACACATACAGCTCTGTGATGATCTCCACCTCCTTGATCCAGCAAGCGGGGTTGAAGAGGTAGATGAGTTCTCCGGCAGCACAACAGCATGGTGGCGGTGGTGGTGGAGCTGATCCGGCAGAGCTTCGCTAAGCTATACCGAACATATCTAGAGGAGAATATGACCTAGAGGGAGAGAGGGAAACACATGGCTTTTCAGGTGGTGGCTGCCCTCCAAAACCTTCCAATATATATAGGAGGAGAGGGGGTAGGTGGAAGGTGCCCTAGGGAAAATCCTAGGGGCCTGGCGCACAAGAGAGGAGGAGTCCACCTCCCACAAGGTAGGTGGAATCCTAGTGGGACTCCTTCCCACATGGCCTCCTCTCCCACCCCTTGCACATAGGCCTCTAGGGGCTGGCTGCCAACCCACCAGGGGCTGGTGCGCCACCTCCTAGGCCCATGTGCCCCCTGGGGTGGGTGGCCCCCACTTGGTGGACCCCCGAAACCCATTCGTCACTCCCGGTACACTATCGATAGTGCCCGAAACTTTTCCAGAACCCAATACCACTTTCCTATATATCTTTACCTCTGGTCCATTACGGAGCTCCTCGTGAAGTCAGAGATCTCATCCGAGACTCTGAACAATCTTCGGTCACCAACATACATAACTCAATACTACCGAAATATCACCGAACCTTAAGTGTGCAGACCCTGCGGGTTCGAGAACTATGTAGACATGACCGAGACACCTCTATGGTCAATAACCAATAGCAGGACCTGGATGCCCATATTGGTGCCTACATATTTGACGAAGATCTTTATCAGTTGAACCTCTATGTCAAGGGTTCAGTTAATCCCGTATGTTGTTCCCTTTGTTCTTTGGTATATTACTTGCCGGAGATTCGATCGTCGGTATCTCTATACCTAGTTAATCTTATTACCGATAAGTCTCTTTACTCGTTCTGTAATACAAGATCCCATGGCTAACTCTTTAGTCACTTTGCTTGCAAGGCTCATTGTGATGTTGTATTACCTAGTGGGCCCTGAGATACCTCTCCGTCACACGGAGTAACAAATCCCAGTCTTGATCCTTGCACGCTCAATAGACACCCTCGGAGATACCTGGAGAGCACCTTTATAGTCACCCAGTTACGTTGCGACATTTAATACACACAAGATACTCCTCCGGTGTCAGTGAGTTGCATGATCTCATGGTCATAGGAACAGATACTTGACATGTAGAAAACTATAGCAATAAACTGTCACGTTCATATGCTATGTTTATAATTTGGGTCTATGTCATCACATCATTCTCCTAATGAGGTGATCCCGTTATCAAATGACATCTCATGTCCATGGCTAGGAAACCTTGACCATCTTTGATCAACGAGCTAGTCTATTAGAGGCATACTAGGGACATGGTGTTGTCTATGTATCCACATGTATCTGAGTTTTCAATCAATACAATTCTAGCATGGACAATAAACGATTACCATGAACAAGGAAATATGATAATAACTAATTTATTATTGCCTCTAGGGCATATTTCCAACAGCCAGGGGATCCAAGTCCTACACTGATGTCTACTATGCAACTTTATTCTTGTAGACGTTGTTAGGCCTCAAAGTGCAGAGTTTTGTAGGACAGCAGCAAATTTCCCTCAAGTGGATGGCCTAAGGTTTATCAATCCATGGGAGGTGTAGATTGAAGATGGTCTCTCTCAAACATCCTTGCAATCAAATACAAGAAATCTCTGGTGCCCAACACACCCAATACAATGGTAAATTGTATATGTGCACTAGTTTGGTGAAGAGATGGTGATACGAGTGTAATATGGATGGTAGATATAGGTTTTTGTAATATGAAAATATAAAAACAACAAGGTAGCAAATGTCAGCCAGCAAAATTTTGTATAAATGCTTGGAAATAAGACCTAGGGTTCATACTTTCACTAGTACAATCTCTCAACAATGCTAACATAATAGAATCATATGATCACCCCTCAACGTGCGACAAAGAATCACTCCAAAGTTCATAAGTAGAGGAGAACATAAGATGAAATTGGCGTAGCTAGTAGAACCACCTCAAAGTTCTTTCAAAACAATCTTTTGAGCTATTCCTATAAGTGTCACAAACAGCCCTAGAGTTCATAGTAAAATAACACCAATGACACATATCAATCAACCCTAATGTCACCTAGATACTCCAATGTCACCTCAAGTATCCGTGGGTAAATCATGTGACATGCATCAAACAATTTCAGATCTATCATATTCAATCCAAGACAAACAAATCCAAGGAACACCCCAAAATTTCTATCGGAGAACGTAGGATGAAAACGTGCAATCAACCCCTATGCATGGATCCCCAAGGTCACCGTAATCCGCATGTTGATGCCATAACATATATCAAGTGAATCAATAGAATACCCCATTGTCACCATGGGTTTCCACATGCAAGACATACATCAAGTGTTCTCAAACCCAAAATATTCAATCCAACATAATGAGATCTCAAAGGGAAAGATACAATTGATCACAACAAGATAGCAAGGGAAGAACACCATATGATCCAACTATATTAACAAGGGACAATTCCATTTCTCCCCCCTAACTTGAGCCACCACCTGGCATTTGCCCCTAATTTTTGGGTATGCTCAAAAATACCCCTCTCCCATCTTTTGCCCTTACAGAAATCCCCCTTCGTGTCGTTTCCACCGGATCAAGGGTTTTTGACTAGTAACTTGGCGTTAGTTGGACATTTTAGCCCCTGCTTCTTACATGTGGCCCTGTCTCAAACGCCTTCCACCCTTTCACTCTGTTTCTTCTACCTCGCAACGATGCACGAACTGTAGCTTGGTGATTTACCGGCGGCACACGAACTACAACCTTCTGGAGCTCGGGGTGTGAGGCGGCGGTGATGTGCACCTCAGGCATGTCGTCCTTGAGCTTGTTTGTCGCCTTGGAGGTTAGTTTTCCTCCTCTGAGTTGGGGATTTCTTGTTAGGGTTTGATCTCAAATTAGGTGTTTGCTCACTCGTAGGTTGATGGGGCTGGCATAGTGCAGTTCTCATCCGAGTTCTACATGTCGGATATGAGCTATTGCGGCCTTGAGAAGCTTTCCAAGCACCGATGCCCGGGGCACGGGCTCGTTCCCGCTCGCCGTGTCGCTTGGGGAGGAGCAACAATAGGGATATGATTTCTTGGATTCCCACTTGATGTAATTTGGGAGAATTTGTTTGTTTTGCTTCAAATTGGTGCGAAGATTGCATTTTGATATTTTTTTGGATGTTGCAGCTTCCTAATGAATGTGAATGGGCTTTTTGGGTCGACCCTCCTCCTCCAGATCTTGTTGGGCGTGCTTTTGAGATCCTGCATGATGGGCTAGAAGCAAGTTGGCTTAAAGCTCATCGTTTAGAGAGGAGGGTGACACATCTAAGAGAGAAAAAGAAGAAGCTAAAGCTAAAGATGAAGAAGATGCATGATCAGATGGAAACATGGGCATTTCTGATGATAATTGTTGGCATATGCATTCTGTCCTACTTGTTTGGTTCAAATAATGCATATTAGTCACTGGTATTGTAATGAATTAGCTTATTTGCACTTAGTTGAAGTTAGATTGATGTTGTAAACTTTTAAATGATGTGATTTGTTCCTGGATGTGTTACTTTGATGCTGTGCATCTTTTGGCAGAGACAAAGTAATTGAAATGATAATGCATCATAGTGGTCACTTAAGAAACAAGAAACCAATAACAACAAGTTATACCAATTATACCAACAAAATGGCAGGATCAACAGCAAGGCATGACCAACAACAACATCACATAAGATACTTGTACACAGGTTCAACAGTTGCATCACACAACAACATCAACTAAATAGTTCAAACAAAGGGACACATGGTTCAAAGCTTCTGGTACATAATTAGAGTGCCTTGCGCTTCATCACACAGTGTTCAAACATAATTAGAGTGTTCAAAATAGGTTTCCCCTCTTGCTCCTAGTGTTGCATGCAGGATTAGTAGAGAGACTGGACTTGCTCCTAGTGCTCCTAGCAATAACTGCCACCTTCTTGGGAGAGGAAGACCTGCTTAGCTGGTTGCTTCCAGTAACAGAACCACCAACAGTCGAGAGCGTATCACCTTTCACCATCTTCTTTGATGAAAGAGGGTTGTCACCTCTCTCTGCTGGTCTTTTGTAGTTTTTCCTTGGGCTGAAAAGTAACAACGCAAGCTTTATTAGTTAGTAATTAAATAATTTGACAGATAAATCAATTAGTTGTAGTTCAAATAGCAGGTTACCTAACAACAATTGTTGCAACACTTGCTACAGTTGGTGCATCACTTACATGAGCTATATCATTTGTTTGTGGTGCATGATCTGCACTTGCTGCTTCTGTCTCAGCTCCTGCAAGTGCATCTATCTCTGTTGCTGTATGTTCTTCTGTCTCTGCTGCTACTGTAGGTTCTTCTGTCTCAGCTTCTGTAGGTTCATTTGTATCAGGTGCTTCAGGTGCATTGTCAACACCCCAATGCTCATCCTCTTCTCCAAATGCTGGGTCAATTGACTCTTTGCAATCTCTGCCATGGTGACCAAGTCTGCCACACCTAGAACACTTATTTCTCCTTCCCCCAAGTCCTTTTCCTTCTGACTTTGCCCCTAATCCTGGTCTTTCTAGGTCTACCAGGGGGCCTATTTTGAACTGGAGCACACAACTTGAACCCAGGGCCAACTACATCCCACTGTCACTTCCCGTCCATTACAGGCAAGTTGTTAGCATATGTTGCACTAAACATTTGCATTGAATAATATGGGTGCACAACTGCACATACTGGTCAATCTCACTGGTTGGGCCTCTCATTGATGTTATGAAATACAATGCATGTATGCAAGGTTGGCCTGTAATTTGCCACTTTCTGCAGCTACAAGTCCTAGCTTTAAGTCCACATCATATCTCCACTCCCACTTTTCTTTATCAACTGCAGTGACCTCAGCCTCTTGTGTACTTCTGTTCACTACAGTCATGTCCAACCCATTTGATTTTTCCAGCAACATTTTCATAACTTTTGGAATTATTAGATGCGCAACATATGTTGCTGCAGTAATGCTATGCCTAATGTCAAATTTCTCCATTATGTACTATCTTATTTTGTCAAGTAGATCAACAATGTGTAGCCCGTTCCACTTTCTAATCATGGAATTAAAAGACTCTTCAAGATTATTGTTAACATAATCCAACTTGCATATTCCATTAAAAAGAGCCCTTGCCCATAACTTAGTGTGGTGCTCCTCTATGTACTCTTACACACTCGGCTTGCTGTACAACTGAGTAAGATGGTACTTGTGCTTCTTCAAACTATATGTCAAAGAACAAGGCGACAAGTTCTCATCAAAGAATTTTCCTCTATTTTTTCGCTGAAATTAGCTTCAAGATGCCTCATGCATTCCCTATGCTCTACACCTGGGAACACAACTTCTACAGCTGACTCAAGTCCCTTGCAGGCATCAGTGTGAATAACCAATCCTTCCGGGTGCCCTATTTGGTCTTTTAAGTTCTGGAAAAACTAGGTCCAACTCTCAATGTTCTTTGTCTCTAGCACTCCATATGCAACTAGAAAGATCCAGTTGCATGCATCTACATCACAAGCACTTACAAGCTGACCTCTAAACCTTCCATTTAATGTTGTTGCATCTACTGCTAGGTATGGCCTACAACCAGCCAAAAATCGTTGCCAAGAGGTCTTAAATGATACAAAAACTCTCCTAAAGCACTCTTTGTACCTTTTTTGTCCATTGAGTTTAAACTCTACTGTGTGTTTATCAATATTAACCACACTACCAGGAGATGCCTTTTCTACTTCAGCTTTGAAAGTATACAATAGTTGGAATGAATCAGACCACTTACCATAGAAGTTGTCCAGAGCCATTTGCTTGCCATAAAATACTCTCATGTAAGGCAGTTGCACCCCATACTTTCTTCAAATCAGTTTGTAGAGTTGGCACTGAAATATTTGAATTCTCCCTCACCCAGTTCTTCACAGCATCTGCCACCCACCTACTCTTTGCAGACCTGAGCCTTTGCCTCCTGATAACACTTGGGAAAGTGTGACCTGTCTTGTTCACTTTAACCTGCACCAAATAAGATTCAACAATAGTTCAAACAATGTCTAGGGACTGAAATATTAGGAATGCACAATTAAGACAATTTACTAGCAACACTAACTATATAAGCACAATGAACAATTAATCTACTTGAAAAAGTATGCTATTTCTCATTCTGGAGGCATGCATCCTCCACTTACACCTTTTATAAGCATAATGAATAGCTAATCTACTAGGCTCACTCTTGTCAACTACAAATTCACTCTGGGTCTTGATTGCAAAGGTGGCAAGTGCATTCCTACAATCTATGACATCTGAAAAATAGTTCCTTCTGCTAAAGAAGGATCATCTCTGTTATACTGCACTTCAGGTCTAGCCTCATCCTCTCTCTCAGAATATCCCATGTCCATGTCCTCCTCTCTCTCATCAGAGTCTTGTCTCCTCAAATGGGGGGGTGTAATGAAATCTTCACCATCCTCATTGGGTGGTTTCCTAACAACAAACTCTGGGTGCACTCTTTCATCCTCATCATCTGTGGGCACTTCATCAGGAAATTCCTCTTCTATGATTGGATCTGTTGTTTGTTTGCTGTACTCAGGACATACTTGACTAGGCAAGTTGGCACTTGGGGTTCCTGGTTGTTGAACTGTGCTGTGAGTTCCTTTTCCTCTTCTAGCCTGACTACTTTCAGGATCTAAAGTTGCAGGTGTTGATTTCCTTCTTTTAGAGTGACAACTTTGAGTTTGTGAACTACCAGCTGCCGCTTTCCTTCCAGTGTTTTGACTACTTTTATGTTGTGAATAAGTAGCTGCAGATCTTGCAGCTCTGCTCTCTGTTTCTCCTCTTTTCCTTTGTATGACATTAATTTCTAACTGCACTAAATTGCTCTCAGCATTTATGGCAAACATTAGTCCTAACTCATCATCATTTTGAACTGTCACCTAGACAGTATTCTGCATGTCCCAATATCTAAACTCTATAGCATAAAAAATAACCCATGGATATTTATCACTAATAAAACCTCTGAGCTAGACAAATGTCGATGTTTTGTCCACCACAAATGGAAATGTGAAGCCTGTACCGACTCCTTTCGTGCCACCATTGCCTATCACAGTGGTCTCCATTCTACACTTGAGACCAAAAGCTCTCTCTAGTTTCATCCTACGACATTTGCAATAAAATACCATTACAAGCTGGTAGTAACCACTAAGAGCACGTCAAATCGGTGGAAATCTCCTACAGTAGCAGAGAAAATATCTAGGTCAAGATTGATAGAAACTTACCCCACTAGAATCTGAAACCCAGATATGTGTGTCGTCTATGAAGATGCTTCTTTGCCACCACCGCAACCACTAGCGGCCGCCATCTTCTTTCGAGGACGCAACCTCCAGCGGCCGCCTCCTCTAGCGCCGTAGCAGAGGGAGAAGATGCACCAGGTAATCACCTCCACTCCCATCGCATCTCGACGCCCGCACTCCTACAGATCTGCCGCTGATGAAGAGATTTGGGGCGATCTAGGTTTAGGGTTTTGGTCGCCAAGAGGGGAACGAGAGGAGAGATGCATCGTGAGGGATAAGAAAGTGAGAGGGTGGATGGCGTTCATGATGGCCCACATGTAAGAAGCAGGGGCTAAAATGTCCAACTGACGCCAAGTTACCGATCAAACACCCTTGACCCGACGAAAACAACACAAAGGGGAATTTCTGTAAGGGCAACAGACATGAGAGGGGTATTTTTGAGCATACCCGAAAATTAAAGGAAAATGCCAGGTGGTGGCTCAAGTTAGGGCAAAATGTAATTGTCCCTATTAACAAAGCCCGCAATACATCAAGATCGTGACATCTCAAGATCACCATATGATCCAACGTATCCAATTTTTTTGATTATTCCATGCTATTATATTATCATTCTAGGATACTTTTTAGGTGTTTATTTACCTATTAATATTATTTTTGAGCACTAACCTATTAACCCAGTGCCTAGTGCGAGTTTTTGTTTTCTGCATGTTTTTGGCTTTTCAGGTTTACTCTTGGGGAAATAACCCCGTGGTAAGACCCGCCCAGGAGGGCCAGGTCATACCTGGCGGCTCATAATCAAGACCGGTAATGTGGGCCGAAAGATGTAGGCTGGCTCTAAGGCGGCTTATGAAGATGGGTCGAGACGAAGGCCCAGACAGAAGATGGTATGAAGATCCAGGCGGTTGAGTCGCCCGGAGACGACTTGCCCAAGATGGCAAGGCGGCTTAGAGACAGGATTGTCTATGTTGTAAGAGTCGGCGTAGGACTCGTGTAACCCAGGGCCTCGACCTCCTATATAAAGGCGAGACCTCGGGGCGGCTTAGACGGAAACCAATCAATCGAGAACTAGGTCAAGTGAATCCGCTCCCTTGTAATCAATACTCCAATCAATACAACACAAGCAGGACGTAGGCTTTTACCTCTTCTTGAGGGGCCGAACCTGGGTAAACTCGTGTCCCTTGTCTCGACCAACCCCTTCGAGTCCACCACCTTAGCGATGGCCTCGAACCCAAGTCTTCAGACATCTGTCGTGACAAAACCACGACAGTTGGCGCCGACCGTGGGGCTAGCGCTCGGTGGTGTTGAGTTCTCAAAGGGCTCTCTCCCAGAGATCGAGGGGTACGCTGTTGGCAGGATGAACAAGAGTCGCCGTGGGCGGCTCTACATCGACGACGCCGGCTGGGGCCCCGAGGCCGACTCAGTTGAGTATGGTTTCTGGGTTTCCTTCGGCGGAATCCACGTCTTCATCGGCAAGATTGGCGGATCTAAACCCGGGCCGGACATCTGCATCGACATCGTCGAGCCGGCCCGGCACACGCAAACCGCTCGACATGTGCAATCCGCCCGTGCTAACCCGGCCAGGAAGCATGTCTTTGTCGGCTTTACTCAGGGCATGGATCTTGAAGATTCTATGTCGCAGGAAACTCTCATCTGCTTGGAGGATGGATCTTCAAGCGGAGAGACGGAATCAATTTACCAGCTTCATAGTGGCAGGCTCGGGGGATACATCGAGCCTTACCCCGAATCAGAATATCACGAGTCGGAGGATTATGAGCTGCCGAACCATGCTGTCGTCTTCATGGCAGGTTCAGCACCGGCCCCGAGCAGCACAGCCGCCGGCGCAACTGGATCAGGGGCTGGTAGGCCGCCGGCTCAGGTTCTTCTGGATTTGATGAATGAGCTTACAACCCTGATGGCCACCGAGGTCACAGCTGAAAATCAAGCGGCCCGGAATACAGAGATCGCGAGGGTAAAGGACTAGATGACCGAGGTCCAACAGGAGATCAATGCGCCGAAGGATAAGATGGATGCGGAGGCGGAGCGCCTTAGGGCGGATGCTTTCCGCCTTGAGCTGGAGCAGCAGTCTTTAGTGGCGATTCAGCGGATGAGGCATCAGTCCCGCTTGCCGGATCAGTATGAGGCCAGAAACCTTTTCAACACGCTAGGAACGGGACAGACAGTGGAAGTACCTAGAAGCCGGCCGGCGGTTCAGCGTCAGCAGCTTAACCCGCCCCGGCAGAACCAGACCCCACCAGTGTCTTTCCCAACACCAGCGGGTCACTATTCCAACCCGGTGGAGAACATGGTGGCAGCAGCAACCCAGCTTGGTACAATCCCTATCCCGGACGAGGCGCCTTTCATAGAAGAGGTGCAGAATGCTATTGGATACCTGCAGACGGCGGTGGCCCAGCAGGAGAAGTATACTTACAGCCGGAGTCGCGTGCAATCACCCCCCATCCCCAGTCGCAACTACAGTCGGCGTTATGAGTCACCGGCGGTTTCTAGCAGTGATAAACACCAGAACCCGCCACAAGTTGGCCGGGCGGATCTGGATGCTCAGGCGCTGGTGGATCGGGCAAGAGAACAGCGAGCAGCGGCGGCTCTAGCGGCGGTAGCGGCTCATCAAGAACCCACAGACGCACCTTCCATCTCAGTAGGAGCGGGAGTAACCTTCAGGGCTGTGGGAGTGCCATGCTTAGTGCCGGCTTTGCAGAATGAGCGCCTGCCGAAGGATTTCAAGGGCCCTCGCAAGGTCCCAAATTATACTGCTGACTTACCTTCGAAGGCTTGGATTGAAAGCTATGAGTTGGCCATGGAGATGTTAGACGTCAGTGATGTAGTATGTGCCAAATACTTCATCATGATGCTAGAAGGGCCGGCTCGCACGTGGTTGAAGGGCTCGCCACCCAACACCATTACTTCCTAGGCTGATCTAAAGGCGAAGTTCATCAAAAATTTCCGAGGAACGTGCAAGCAGCCCATGACAATTATGGATTTAGATCACTGTGTTCAACAGGAGGACGAATCGGCTCATCATTGGGTCCGGCAGGTCTCAACTATCATCCACTCGTTTGAGCAAATTACGACGGCTCAAGCAGTTTTGATTTTGGAAAAGAATTGCCACTTTACACCTCTGAAGCAGAAGCTTGGCCAGCTCAAGCGCTCGTGTCAAGACATTGGGGAACTCATGGCGGCTCTTACCAAGTATGCCAACTCTGACAACACGAAAGACTGAGGCTCTAATGAGGAGAAGTCGGGTCAGGGTAAGAAAAGTAACAATGGCAAGGGTGCGGCTGGAAACGACAACCATGGCAAACGGAAGAATCCCGACGGCGGGTCAGAATTGGTGGCAAACACCAGCGCTGGGAACAATCGTTCTAAGGGCAACGGGAACTTTAGACAGCCCTTTAATAAGGGTAAAACTCCTTTCAACCTGGAAGAGATGCTCAATAAACCTTGTCCAGAGCACAGCCGGCCCGATAGGCCGGCGGGCCATACATGGAGGAATTGCAGTATTATGCAGCAGTTTCGGGATTACAGCTTGCGGTAGCATCATAATAACGATGGTGGCCCACCAGGTGGCTCAGGGCCAGGCAGGTCAGGAGCCAGTTTTGGTGCCGGCAGCTCAGGATCCGGCTATTAGGGTCAGAGCAATCAAGGAGGACATCATCAGCAATCTGGTGGCGGTAATCAGCAGCGGAATAACCAGTCTGGGTATCAGAGTAACCCGAAGCAGCTCAGCATGGGTCAGTACCATGTTTTTACAACCTGCCTTGACAAGCGAGACCAGAAGGTGCGCAAGCGGGCGGTTAATGCAGTCACGCCGTCTCTCCCGCAATACTTGAAGTGGTCAGAGTACAACATAACTTGGAGTAGAGAGGATCACCCGCTGCATGTTGACAACCCGGGGCAACTGGCTTTGGTAGTTGCCCCCCAAGTGGGAGGATACGTGTTTACTAAAGTACTTATGGATGACATTAGCAACATTAATATCCTGCACTACGACACTTTCCGTCAAATGGAGTTGTTTGATAAGGATCTTAGGCCTTGTTCGATAGTCTTTCATGGTGTGGTACCTGGAAAGTCGGCTTATCCAGTGGGTAAGATCTCTTTGGAGGTTGCTTTTGGTGATGAATACAACTACAGGGTGGAATCCTTGTGGTTTGAGGTGGTGAAAATCAGAAGTCCATATCATGCCCTGTTTGGACGACTGGCTTACGTCAAGTTCATGTCCATGCCTTGCTATGTGTACTTACAGCTCAATATGCCCGGGTTGAACGAAATGATTACCGTGCATGGTGATCGAAAGACGGCCGTTGAGTGTGAGGATGGAGACGCAACTTACGCATAATCAAGTTGTGCTGAAATAGAGCTCAAGTTCTATAAGGAAAATGTTGATCCAGAGGATATGACTCCACTCAAAAAGCCTAACACGGAATCTGAGACGCCCCTCAAGTTTTTGGCGTATGAACTGGTGGATTTCACTCCGGGCAACTCATCACAACAGTTCACTATTGGGGCTAATATGGATCCCAAATAGGAAAGCGCGCTCATCGAATTCATTCGTGAGAATCGGGACATCTTCGCATGGAAACCTTCTGACATGCCGGGTGTACCGAGGGAGTTCGCTGAGCACCATCTTAATGTGGATCCTAAGATTAAGACAGTTAAATAGTTCCTCCGGCGGTTCAATGAAGAAAGCGCAAGGCTATTGGGGAAGAGGTGGCCCGGCTTCTGGCAGCAGGGTTCATCGTTGAAGTGTTTCACCTAGAGTGGCTTGCTAACCCGGTGCTAGTGCTTAAGAAGAATGACACATAGCGTATGTGTGTGGATTACACAGATCTTAACAAGGCCTGTCCGGTTGACCCATTTGCTCTCCCCCGTATCGACCAGATTATTGATGCAACAACTGGTTGTGAGAGCTTATGCTTCTTGTACGCTTATTCCGATTATCACCAGATCAAGATGGCAGTCAAGGACCAAGAGAAGACGGCTTTCATCACGCCTTTTGGTGATTCTGCTACGTGTTTGCCTTTCGGGCTCAAGAGTGCCCAGGCGACTTACCAGCGTTGCATGCAGAACTGTCTTCACAGTCAAATTGGATGCAATGTTCATGCATATGTGGATGATATTATGGTCAAGTCAAGGAAGAAGGAGACTCTACTTGACGACCCGAAGGAAACTTTTGATAACTTATGGGTCTAGAAGATGATGCTTAACCTGGCTAAGTGTGTTTTTGGAGTTCCTGCAGGCAATCTCTTGGGTTTTCTAGTCTCCGAACGTGGCATTGAGGCTAATCCGGAAAAAATAAAGGCTATTACTTCCCTGTCTGAGCCGGCATGCATCAATGATGTTTAGCGCCTGGCGGGTCGAATCGCTGTGTTAAGCCGGTTCATAAGCCGCCTGAGTGAGAAGGCTATTCCTTTATACCAGATGATGAAGAAGACAGACAACTTTGTCTAGAGTAAGGCGATGGGTGAAGCATTTGAGGCACTGAAGAAGCAACTCACTGAGCCGCCGGTCTTGTCTGCTCTGGCTAAGAAGGAACCTTTGCTCCTATACGTGGCGGCTAATAACAGGGCAGTCAACGCCGCGATTGTTGTTGAGCATAAGGAGGCAGGGAAAAAATATCCGGTTCAGAGGCCGGTTTACTACATCAGTGAAGTCCTGATAGAATCTATGCAGAGGTACCCACATTGGTAGAGGCTGATATATGGGGTGTTCATGGCAAATCGTAAGCTGAGGCATTACTTCCTGGGACACCAGGTCACAGTGGTTAGCTTTGCCCCGTTGGGAGACATAATTCAAAATAGAGAAGCCACCGGCATGATTCCTAAGTGGGCATTGGAGCTTGGACCTCTTAATCTGAAATACGTGCCTCGCACAACGGTCAAGTCTCAAGCCTTGGTGGATTTTATAAATGACTAGACAGAGTGTCAGGCGCCCGAGGAGAAGCCGGACAACATGTACTGGACGATTCACTTTGACGGATCCAGATAGCTGGAAGGATCTGGGGCTGGGGTTGTTCTAACCTCCCCTAAAGGTGACAAGTTCTGTTATGTGCTAAGGTTGATGTTTCCTTGTACTAACAATGCAACTGAGTATGAAGCTTTACTTCATGGCCTTCGGGTGGCTAAGGAGATGAACCTGAGCCGGGTTCGATGTCTCGACGACTCAGATCTCGTGGCCCAGCAAGTTTCAGGCACGTGGGATTCCAAGGACCCACGGATGGCGGCTTATCGTCAGGCGGTAGATATCATCGCTGGTCACTTCAAGGTTTATCAGGTGGATCATATTGATCGTCGCAGAAACGAGGCGACTGCCGCATTATCTAGGTTGGGCTCCCAGTGAAAGCGAGTGACACCTAACGTTTTCTTGGATGTGTTACATCACCCGTTATTCAAGCTACCTTCAGAGGAAGACTTGGCTATACCCGACCCGGAGGGGCAGCTGGTGGCGGCTCTGCATGCTATCCCTGACTGGACGTTGCCTTACCTAGCGTACTTGACTCGCGGCGAGTTACCTGAGGATGAAACCTTGGCAAGACAAATCATCAGGCAATCTAAGTCTATGACAATCATCAATGGTGAGTTACATAAGTTCAGCGTTACCGACGTTTTTCAATGTTGTGTTTCACTTGAAGAAGGTAAAGAAATCTTGAATGAGATTCACGTTGGCGATTGTGGTCATCATGTCGGCTCAAATCTCTGGTGGCCAAGTCTTTTCAGCATGGTTTCTTCTGGCTGACGACTCGTAAGGATGCAGAAGACTTGGTTCTCAAGTGCGATGGCTGTCAGAAGTTCGGGCGGCGTGCTCACGTACCGGCTCAGGAATTGCGAATGATTCCAGTTACCTGTCCGTTTTCACTCTGGGGGCTTGATATGGTCGGGCCCTTCAAAAGATCCAAGGACAAGAAGACCCACCTCTTGGTGCCCGTGGACAAGTTTACCAAGTGGGTGGAGGCTGAGCCGGTCAACAAGTGTGATGCAACTACGGCGGTTCAGTTTGTTAGGAAATTGATCTACCGCTTTGGTTACCCTCATAGTATCATCATAGATAACGGCATGAACCTATCCAAGGGGGCTATGCAAGCGTTCTGTGAAAGTGAGCACATCCGGTTTGACGTTTCTACGGTTGCTCATCCACAATCCAATGGTGAGGCAGAGCATGCTAAACAGGGGATTTTGGGAGGCATCAAACCCAGGCTTATGGTTCCTCTACAGAGAACGCCGGGTTGTTGGGTAGAGGAGTTGCCATCAGTTTTATGGAGCATCAGAACTACTCCCAATAGATCAACAGGCTGTACGCTTTTTTCATGGTTTATGGCGCAGAAGCCGTGTTACTAAGCGATATACGTCATGACTCGCCATGGGTGGCGGCTTACGTTGAGGCAGATAATGAAACAACGCGTCAAGATGCGTTGGATGCTCTGGATGAAGAGCGTGATCTGGCGGCGGCTCGATCGACGATTTATCAACAAGACCCGCGTCGCTACCATAGCCGCAAAGTTAAGACCCAGACGTTTCAAGAAGGCGACTTGGTGTTGCCTTTGATTCAAGATCATACGGATGCGCAGAAGTTATCTCCTCCATGGGAAGGACCTTTCGTGGTTAGTAGAAATCTCAACAACGGGTCGTATTATCTCATTGATATACGAGACGAGTCAAGCACTTCTGGGTAGGAGACCCGACGACCGTGGAATATAGCTCATTTGTGGCCTTACTATACTTCAGTCATCAAATCTCGCCATTGTACACCATCATTGTACATATCACACACACACACACATAATAAAGTTGGCATCCCTTCTAGCCAGGGCCTCTGCCGTTTCACGTATCTCAGCTTGTGCAAAAGTTGTCTTCATCAATGTGGTCATCTAGGGGCTTCCAACCCACCGGGTTTAGCTTACACACCCTTTTGATCGGCTCTTCAGCCACCGCAAGGCGGGTTATATACCCAAAAGTTGACTCCGTCAACAAGGTCATTTGGGGGCTTTCAACCCACCGGGTTTAGCTTACACACCCTTTTGATCGGCTCTTCAGCCACCGTAAGGCAGGTTATATACCTAAAAGTTGACTCCATCAACAAGGTCATTTGGGGGCTTCCAACCCACCGGGTTTAGCTTACACACCCTCTTGATCGGCTCTTCAGCCATCGCAAGTTTGAGTTAAACCTGCCTGTATGCTGCTGCTGCTCTGCTATGTGACCCGCCGAACTCTTGCCAGCTAATCTCGATTAGAGACCCTGAGTTGTTCAAACATATTTGGCAGCCACTCTTGCTAGAGACCCTGTACTGGTCAAGGTTAAACCGGCGGCTCTTGTCACGTGAGGTCCGACTTACGGAAAGCGAGGGAAAACTCACCCATTTGCTGTGTGAGAGGTAGCTTATGGGACCTAAGGGTACTCATGCCCTGCTGCCTCTCTTTCTAGTTTGTTACGCTCTTATCAGTTAATCTCACCTAGAGACCTTGAGCCGTTCAAAGAAATTGATGCTCACTCTCGATAGAGACCCTGTACCGTTAAAGAGTTCTAGTAGCGAGTCCACCCAGAAGAACCGACATATGAGTTTTCAAAAAAGCAAGGTCAGGAAAGATTTAACATCTCCGGGTTGTGCTTTTTCAAGCTGCCCTCACAGCAATGCAGAATATATTCTGCTGTTTTTTTTCGCAGGCTTTGTCTCTTAAGATAAGCCGCCATGAAATCTGATATGAGTGAAACACAAGGCAGATAAAGATATATAAAGTTGTGCGGTTTCCTACGTGCACGATGGCACGGTTCATATAATCAAGGTTTTTCTAAGCCTATTACAAAGCTCTCCACAGATCCCAAAAATCAAGACTTAAAGTTTTTGTACACTGCTCAAATTTCGGTGGGTCAAGGAGCCAGGTTATCCCACTATAGGATCAACTTGTTCATCTTGACGGCGGGTCATCCCGCGGCGGGTCTTCTACCTCCTCGATCTAAGATTGTCCACGTCCCAGTTATAGTTTGTTAATGCTTCAAACTAGGCCTCGACAAAGAGAGGAGATGGGTCAATTTCAGGGGCAAACATGTGCTTACGGTGTGTAGGAGTTAAGTCCCTAGCTTCAAAGGTTGGGCAGTGCACTCATTTGTTGTCAGCATTGTAAGCCGCCTGGTAAGTTGACAGATCAACTTCATCCGCTAGTATTGATGCAAGTATTCTGGAGTCCTTCATACAACGGGCATAGTCAGCTTCTGTGAACTCTGAGCCGTCATCTTTTTTGGATGGAAAGCCATCCATCATCTCTTCCGCAGTCAGCTCCGGGGCAATGGCCAAAGCCCGTCTTACCGCAGCAATTGCTCCCTTATGGGCGGCTGATCGTTTGAGCTCTTCGATTGCTTAGGTAGAGTTGATAAGAGTTCTATCACTCCTTTCATGAATTTGGGGATGCTTTCTTTATTTAGCATTGCTCTGATAGTGCAAAGCGTCCCGCAGTACAACTGCTCTGACAAGGTGTATACGGATTTCAGTTGCAACAGGCTGTGTGAAGCAAGCTGGCGGTTTCTTGGACCTGCAAAGACGAGTTTGGCATTGTAAGCCACATGCGTAGTTTTTTCAACAAGGAAATTTCCTGAGTTTTCAGTACTTACCAAATATAGCAGCAGTCATCTTCGAGATATGCCGCTTAAGGGTCTACAACTCATCTCCTACAAGCCTGAGCCGCTGGTCAGCATCCTCTGCACGCTTTGCCAGTGCCACTTGATCCTCTTCAGCGGTCTTCTTGAAAGCAGCAAAGCTAGATTGCACCTTTGCAATTTCTTTGATAGCAACCTGACATTTCTCTTCCGCTTCACCCCAGGCGGTTTGTTGAGAAGCAAGATTGTCCTTTAAGCCGGTCAGATCAGACTTGGCCTTGCTTAAAGCTTTTTGTGACATACAAAAACAAAGTCGCCCAGGAGGGGTAAGTCGCCATGTTAAAATATCAGTGGATGGTCGGCTAAGGGAATATAATACAAGTCTCAAGCAGATTACAAGCAATATATTTGACACTTGGGGGCTAATGTTTGTTCGCTCTCCAATTCTACAATAAAGTTCTGGCTCATCTTCAATCAAGTTAAGCCCACACTTGGGGGCTACATATGGCTCTTCGATTCAAGTAACTTCCCATTCATCTTCGTAAAGATAAACTGACACTTGGGGGCTACATCGGCGCTTTCCAAGTTTACAGTAAAGTTTCGGCTCATTATTTCTATATTGACCCGGACTTGGGTTCTACTATTGATCAACTCGTCAAAACTGAGTACCGGCTTAATATATATTATATACATATTAAACTGATACTTGGGGACTACAGGCTAAGTTATTATAGTTATGACAAGGATTGGAAGACCTGATTTACCATTTGCAATACTAAACCAGCTCTTGGGGGCTACATAAGGGTATAAGGGAAAAGCAGGAGTACCTCATATTTTTTCTTCATCAAACCGACAAGTTTGAGATCCATGTTCCGGCTTGTGGAGAGGCGGTTCAGATAACTAGCATGTAACTCGTTTGCAGTTAACTTCTCCAGCACGGGGAATTCAAAGTCTAGTTTGTCAGGCGAAGAAGCTTCAGCCTTGTCAGTGTGCTTTGTCAATACATGGGGTTCGGGAGATTGAAAACCCGTCCCAGTGATGATGAAGGATTGTGCGGCTTAGAATTGGCCCTTGGAGGACTATCAGTTGCCATCTCATTGGCCGCAAGATCAGAGGACCCATGAGTATCTTCAGGCGCATTTTTCATAGCTTCAGAGGGCTCAACGTGAGCTGTAGGAGAGTCTGACTTAGCAGTCTCTGTCTCTTGGGCAGAGGTAGACCGCTAGTCTTCCTTCGCTTTGCTTGAGCCTTGGAAAGCACAGAAGATTATTATATAAAGATCAAGGATGGCAAAGGGATATGATGTAGACACAAGGGTATGTACTCTTGGTTGATCTTCAGAGGCGGCAACTTAGTCGCTGTAGAGTCATCTAACGATGGGGGCATTTCCTGAAGGTAGTTAAGGCAATATAAAACAGAGTAAGGTTATAATACAAGGTTGACAAAGTTGAACTTAGTTAAATGATTACCTCAGCCAGCCGTTTCCGCCGAGCCGGAGAATTAGATAACCCGACCACAAGATCTTCAGAGCCGGTGCTCTGGGTTTGGCGTCGGGAGGTGTGCTGTTGCTTTTTAAAAGAAAATCGGGGTCTAAATGAGCAAGAGGATGAGAAAATGGGACTTTTCGGAGGACCCGCCGTATCTTCTTTGGTGGAATGTGTTCTGAGTCAGATGAAATGTAGGTTACCTCAGGAGCGTTGGCATGGCCTGTCTCCGATTCCTCCCGTGAATAATTATTGTCAATAAGGCGCATAAAGAGACAGCCAAGAGAGTCAAGTTCTACCTCTGAGTCATCAATCTCAGGCTGCTCTTGAACAATAGTCTTCTTCTTATGGCCACCGGCTTTCACCTGAGTTTTCTTCTTCGCGGGAGGAGTATATATTTTCTTCCAGAAGCCGGAGTTAGCCTGAAAGCAAGAACCACCGAAAAAGGTTAAAGGTTGCTACATATATACAGTTAACACGGAGGTAAAAGAGATTTGAAAGACGTCCTTACATCTGGGGCCGGGTTTACGGCGCAAAAGGGCTGTAACCCGATGGTACGAAAAGCTTCTTGGGACTCATGGCAAAGTCCCTTGATGGCACAAACAATGTTCTCTTCGGTCAGAGTGGTGTGATTGAAGCAGAGAGGGTCATTTGAGTCGCCCGTATATTCACACATAAGATGGTCCCGCCCGCTCAGTGGCATGACCTTCCAGGAGATCCAACAGTGGGTTAAATCAATTCCTGTTAGACCATTTGCCATGAGGGCTCTAATCTTGGCGAAGGCCGGAGCGAACTTCGCTCGTGCTGAGGCCGACATTCGGTCTGGAAGTTCAGTCGTGGTGCAGAGCCGGGTAGGGTGGTAACCCAGCAGTGGATGCTCTCCCTCTGGAGAAGTGTCTTTGCAATAAAACCAAGTTCTATTCCAATCCTTGGGGTGACTTGGCATTCGAACAGTTGGAAAAGCCATATCCCGTCTCCTTTGGATGGAGACTCCGCCGAGTTCTAAGGTTGGGCCAGCCGCCACTTCCGTTTGGCGGTTGACATAGAAGAAGTCGCGGAAGAGATCCACGGACGTCTCTTCTTGTAAGTGAACCTCACAAAGTACTTGGAAGTTGCATAAACTAGAGACAGAGTTGGGCACAATGTCCTGAGGATGCAGCTTGAAGAAATGGAGGACGTCTCGGAAAAATTTAGACCCGGGTGGGCTGAAACCACGCGCAAGGTGGTCAGCAAAGATGAAAATTTCACCCTCTTGAGGGACGGGTTTCTTCTCTTGACCTGGAACCCGCCAATGAATAATACTCTGAGACAGCAAAGTTCCTGTGTCTACAAAATCCTGTAGGAATTCTGCGGAGACCGCAGAGCCGACCCAGTTGCAAGAAGAAGACGCCCGAGACATGATGGAGGGTTAAGGCTGTGAAAGGTAGCGGTACGTGGAGGGTTAGAAAGTGATAGAAAACTAGGACGACTAACAAATTTAAGCACTATGATGCTAATCCGCCGGTACAGTTTATTGGAAGTGCCGGAAGTTTGGTGGCGGGTTAAGATGGACAAAGCCGTGGTGCAAAAATCGCTAAGGACCTATAAACAGGTTTTACGAGATAAACTGAAGCTGCAAGATCTACGAGCAAAGGAAAAATCAGGTTTATTTTAACCCTAGCGAGGAACTGAGGAAGAACGAACAAGTCCAAGCACAGGAAGGGGAAACAACTACAGATCTATGCTAGGCTTTTGGTGACTCTACATGACCTACCGCAGTAGGAAGACAAACATTGTGAGATCTACAAAGTTACTCGTCGATTGGCATTGTGGGAAAAAGCTTGCGCACTAATGGGGCCGATGAACTCGATGGGTTTGAAGTACTAAGCTACGGATCTAAGGGGGGAAGAAAGACATACCAGAAGGGACACGGTGGACACGGGCGAGAATCTAGTATGTTCAGGTTGATGCAGCGGCCCGGGTTGATGACGCTGACAGAGCTTCACCAGCGCGATGGAGCTCGGGGGCGATGGCGTCGAGAGGAAGAAAAAGAAGTGGGGGCGGTGGAGGAAAATGAGAGAACCCCCCACGTTCCTATTTAAGAGACTGGAAGGCCAAACGGGCGCGGGAATCAAGGCAACAGATACTGACCAACCGAGACAGATGCCTCGATTTTTGGGACGATAGTTTAATGAAAGATCCGTTGCAGACGTCACGGAATCTTTTTGGCATATTCGATATGACGTCATGGCGGGTTATGTATTTTCTTTTCAGGCAATGGAGTGTGAGACTCGCCACCAAGTGAGTTTGAAGATTGACATGAGCAGGCTCAAATCAACCCGGGCCTAATGTTGGGGAAATAACCCCGTGGTAAGACCCGCCCAGGAGGGGCCGGGTCATACCTGGCGGCTCATAATCAAGACCGGTAAGGTGGGCCGAAAGACGTAGGCCTGGCTGTAAGGCGGCTTACCAAGATGGGCCGAGACGAAGGCCCAGACAGAAGATGGTATGAAGACCCGGGCGGTTGAGCCGCCCGGAGACGTCTTGCCCAAGATGGCAAGGCGGCTTAGAGACAGGATTGACTACGTTGTAAGAGTCGGCATAGGACTCGTGTAACCTAGGGCCCTGACCTCCTATATAAAGGCGAGACCCCGGGGCGGCTTAGACAGAAACCAATCAATCGAGAACTAGGTCAAGCGAATCCACTCCCTTGTAATCGATACTCCAATCAATACAACACAAGCAGGACATAGACTTTTACCTCTTCTTGAGGGGCCGAACCTAGGTAAACTCGTGTCCCTCATCTTGAACAACCCCTTCGAGTCCATCACCTTAGCGATGGCCTCGAACCTAAGTCTTCGAACATCTGCCATGACAAAACCACGACATTTACAGTACCAAACAAAGTCCAATTGCCACGGTACTTTAATATGATTTTTTCACCAAAAGAAGACCTGGAAGCTTCGGGAGGAGATCAGAGGCCTCATGAGGGAGGCACGGGCCAATAGGGTGCGCCTAGGGGGTAGGTTGTGCCTTGTTGCCTCGTGCTCCCCTCGGGCGCCTCCCGGAGCCCCTCTCTATCCTATAAATTCACATATATTCCAAAAACCCTAGAGAGACTCACAAAACACTTTTTTCCATAGCCGCAAGTCTTTGTTTCGTCGTGCGCCCATCTAGAGCCTTGTTCTGGTGCCCTGCCGAAAGGGGGGTCGATTACGGAGGGCCTCTACATCATCATTGATGCACCCATGGTGATGTGTGAGTAGTTCCCCACAGACCTACGGGTCCGTAGTTAGTACCTATATTGATCTTCAATACAATGATCATCGCATCTTTGCTTTGATCTATCCGATGTAATCATTTTGTGCGGTGCGTTTGTTGGGCGATGAATTGTGGGTATATGTTCAGATTATTCATGAAATATATTTGAGTCTTCTCTGAAATCTATTATGATTCTTATGTGCATGATCATCATAGCCTCGTAAATCTCTCTGATCTATTGATTTGCTTTGGCCAAGTAGATTGATCTATCTTTAGTGAGAGGGGTGCGTTGTAGTGGGTTGAATCTGACAGGTTTCTATATCCCAATGACAGAAGGGGACAATATACGACTTTGTATTGTTGTCACTAAGGATAAAACGATGGGGTTAGTTCATATTAATTGAATTCTCTTTGTCTACATCATGTCATTGTTCTCCAAGCATTACTCCATTTTACTTAATACTCTAGATGCATGCTGGATAGTGGTTGATGGGTGGAGTAATAGTAATAGGTGCAGGCAGGAGTCCACCTATTTGCTTATGGACGTGATGCCTTTATACACATGATCATTGCCGTGAATATCACATAACTATGTGCTTTTCTATCAATTGCCCAATCAAAATTTCTTTACCCACCGTATGCTTTCTTTCATGAGAGATGCCACTAGGGAAAACTATGTCCATTCACTTATAAGTTTACAAATGCTACAATACCTTGCTGCAATTATTTATTTTTCATTTTATTATTCAATTTAGAATTATCTACTATGAACCACACTACTTATAAGCTTGCAAATAACGAGTCTAAGGGGATGAACAACCCTCTTACCCGCGTTAGGTGCAAGTGTTCGCTCTTTTGTGTGTTTCCGCTGAAGAGGGGGGGGGTTGGTTTGTCGAGACCCCGATCCTAAGTCATATGAATCCAGACTGTAACATATCACATCACTTTGTGGCCTCACGCACAGTAAGCTCCACGGTTGCAACCTTACCTTAGCCGGGACCGTTTGCGTCTTTTGGCTCACGTATGTGAACATGTCGCTGGCAATCAAACGACAGAGAACCCGGGCCGACATGACTAGTCATAGAACCCAAGTGGCACATCCATACGGAAACATCCATACGTAACCCAACTATGCAGGTGTCGGCCTCAAGCGTGTGTAGACGAGTCATAGCAAGATACAAGGACTCCATTACATCGTGAGACATAAATGCCATCACTGCACGTAGACAAGTCGTAGCAGGCTACAGGGACTCCATTACACAACAAGACATTTCCCCGAAGGGACAGACACAACAGCAAAGAAGGATACATGTCGGTCAATCAATGTGTCCGGAGCAGTAGCAAGCTACCATGGCTCGGTGGAAGCACACAGAGGCAGTTTCCCGTAAAGAGTACTACTAAAGGCACACGACTAGGTGACAGATCCCATACATACCGTTGCACGTCACACGTACGCATGACATGCCCGATATGCATAGATACAACCATGGCATCACAACATAACCATACAACAACTTTTATTTAAGGGGCTCAGACAAGCCTTGCATAACATGTTCTTACAGATAGGGGTCACATGACCCGACACTCAAGTCTTACAAACAAGTTCATACAAACCAAGCGGAAGCATAAGCTATCCGAGTACAGACAGATGAAAGGGTAAAAAGGCACATGGCCTGACTATCTACAACCCGCCACAAGGCATAGGGTCGTAGCTGGGACATCAGCTATTCAGCATCGTCGACATCTAGAAAGAACCCTCCTGATGGGTCCTGGGTCTCATCTGCAACATTTATTAAGCAAACATGAGTACAAACGTACTTAGCAAGTCTTTAAAATAGACCTAGACTATCCATGCTCATGTATCAACAAGGGTAGTGGTGGAGTTTATGCAGCAATGCCAGCTTTGACTCATGGCTAACCTACACTACACAATTTTAACTCTTTGTTTAAATTTTAGATATTGCACATGAGTCCATTAACTCCATGACAATACACCACCATGGATTCACTTCCCTCTCCTGGGAGAGTGCCATCCACGATACTCACACTTGTCTTGATATTTTTATGAGTATCCATTTGATTATCTATGAACAACATAAGTTATCCAAGTAGTCCATATCCGAGGACGTGGCTATTCAAATAGTTTCATACCCTGTAGGGGTGTACTTATTCACACACGCTCTCGCCACTTATCGCTGTGTGCTCATAAAACCATGCACCTTGGCAACCTTCAAGCGGGAGCCCAGCGAGGGAGTCGGCCACGACCGTCAATCACATAAGACCTCTAGTCCAGGCTATCGCCTATTTGAGATTGAACCCGCATGGAAGTCTGGCCGAAGTTTCCGCTACGGCCCCAAACGATGTGCGCAGGGTTCCCAAGCCCACCATTCAGGTGACCCTTGGTACACCGTGCCACTACCTACCGCGTCGTAGCCCACCCCTAGGGTCAGCGCTACGCACGGCCTCCAGCATACTATAAACACCAGAAACTACTTGCAACTCCTGGACCAAGGACTAAGCGATTGATAAGTCGAGGGGGTCAATTAAGTATCCCAACATGTGGTAGTAACTAGTCTTGGATCACAAACACGGAACTCAGTTCCTAAGAACGGTCCGAATGAGACAACCCGCTATGTACTCCTACATAGCCTCTCATCGCTACCTTTTCCAAATCGGGTTCATCATAAGCTTATCACATCGGAACATCATGGTTTCACTCCAGTTCATCACCCAGAATAAACAGACCTAACACAACTCTAAGCATAGCAGGCATGGTAAGCTAAGCACATCATGGCACAAGCATCTACCAGTTATGCTAGGTTGGAAGGTTTAGCTATTTACTGTGACAATGACAGGTCATGCAAAGGAATAGGTTCATCTACCATGTATGACAGACAAATGAACGTTTGTCCTAATGTAATAAACAAGAGCAGGAGCGAGAGAGTGGGATGTTATCGAAATGATCAAGGGGGGTTGCTTGCCTTGCTGGGTAGCGGGAAAGTTCTCTCCTTCGATGGAATACTCGGGGGTATCCTCAGAAGCAGGGCCTACCACAATGCAGATAAATAGCATTCAATACACGCAAGTGCAACAATATGATGAATGATCATGACATGGTAGCATGTATGGATGAGCTAATGCAACTATTGTCCAAGTTAATTTGAAGTGAGTTTGAATATAGGTTCAAAATCGTTCTTCATTTCAAATTCCATATGGTAACCTGTTAATAAATGACAAGGTTCATCTACATAGGTTGCTCTAACATGCATGATAATAGCACCATTGGATTCATTGGATTTTTATGATAATTTTTCATATATAAATTATTTTCATCTGATTTACATATTAATTTATATGAATTTTTAAAGTTTTAAACAATTTCTGGAATTATTTTAAAACTGGAAAATGAAATATGACGTCAGCCTGACGTCACTACGACGTCAGCTGGTCAGCTGACTAGGCCAGGTTAAACCTGACGTGCGGGGCCCGCACGTCAGTGACACGGGCCTAATTCCCGCGTTGACCAGGGTTTGACCCGCAGCTGGGGCCCACTGGTCAGTGACTGGGGCCCTAATTAACAGGGGGATTAGCCCGTGATGGTCGGCCACGTCGGCGCCCACCGGAGCGGGGCCGTCGGTGACCAAAAACACGGCGACGACACGCCAGAGTTGTGCATCCGGCGGCCATTTGGCACGCGGAGGGCACCAGAAGGTGGCCTGTGCACGCACGCATCTAGCGAAGCAGCAAAGGGGGCTCAGGGTCGCCGGAGACGACGGCCACGTCGAGCTTGGCAGCAGCGGTGGCTCGGGCAGGACCGACTACTATGCTAGAGGGCACGGGGAAGCACGGGGAGAGGAGAAGGACCACCAGCGGCTCACCGCGGTTCCAACAGAGGCGACAACGAGGTCGGGGGAGGTCCTGACGAGACGAATCATCGAAGCGGAGCTCCGGTGGTCGGCGGGGAAGAAACGGCGGTGGCATGTTGTGGAGGGCTTCTGGCGTCTTCTAGCGTCACGGGGAGGATGAGGGGGTCGCTGTGGGGCTGCTGGTGGGCTCAGAAGGTCGCGGGGCGGCTAGAACTACGGCGACGCGGCGATGACGAGCTCGGCCATGGCGGAGCAGAGGAGAAAAGAGAGCGAGAGAGAGAGCGCGCGAGGGAGAGAGGGAGAGGGGAAGGAGGCCACGGCGAGGAGACCTCGCGCTGGCGCTCTCCCAGCCCTCCAGGCCGGCAGCTAGGCAGGGAGGAGGTGGCCGGCGTGTGCCCACACGCGGTGAACGCACGCCCCTGTCCTCCCGGCAAGAGGACAGGGATGACCGGCCATGGGCCAGATGGGCCGGTTCCCCCTGGGCATCTGCTTTCTTTTTTTCTCTTTTGGTTTTCTATTTCTGACAATTGTTTTATTTTCTTTTCAGGTACAATTGCTTTGATAAAATATCACAATTATTTTATAATATCAAGTTTGAATATTTCAAACTCCAATAAAAAGTTTCAAGATATTTTGAAATATAAAATAATGATAATGCTTTATTTGGCATTTTCAGAGGCTTTATCATTTATTTTTTAAATTGCTATAGTTGTCCAAATATTAAAAATGGCCCCTGTTATAATCATGTGCATATTTATCAGACATAGGGAACATTTTGTAAGGGCATTTTGGATTTGTTGAGTTTTCACAACTTTGAATTAATTTGATTCAAATATGAGCTTGAGGTTTCTTTTAGTCCCCATTTCATGTTGATGCAAAATGTAACATGATGCACACACATGCTATCCTATGACACTAGCTAGGGATGTGACAACTCACCCCCACTCAAAAGAATCTCGTCCCGAGATTTTGAGGTCGTCGGGAAGAGCGCGGGGTACTGTAGTCGAAGACGATCTTCTCTTTCCCATGTGGCCTCCTTTTCAGAATGGTGTGACCATTGAACCTTGAGAAACTTGATGTTCCGACGCCGAGTGGTACGCTCAGCTTGAGCAAGAAATCGAACAGTGTATTCTCGATATGTAAGGTTATCTTGGAGATCAAGCGCTTCGTGGTCTACTTCACGAACAGGGTCCGATAAGCAACGCCTGAGTTGCGAGACGTGGAAGACATCATGAACCTTGGAAAGATGCGGCGGAAGTTCCAATTGGTAGGCAACCTCTCCTCGTTTAGCAAGGATGCGAAAAGGTCCAATGTAACGAGGAGCCAACTTGCCCTTGATACCAAACCGATGGGTACTCTTTAGAGGCGTAACCCGAAGGTAAGCCTTCTCGTCAACTTCATAGGTCACAGCCTTATGATGGCTATCATATTGGCTCTTTTGATGAGATTGGGCTGTTTTCAACTTTTCACGAATAATGCGAACTTGCTCCTCTGCATCCTGGATCATATCCGGGCCAAAGAGTTGCCTCTCGCCGGTTTCTGACCAGTTAAGAGGTGTTCGACACCTTCGTCCATAGAGAACTTCAAAAGGGGCTTTGCCCAAGCTTGATTGATAACTATTGTTATAAGCAAATTCGGCAAATGGAAGACATTTCTCCCAATTCATACCGAAGGAATAACACAAGATCAGAGCATGTCTTTGAGGATTTGGTTGACTCGCTCAACTTGACCACTTGATTGCAGGTGGAAAGCAGTGCTAAAGGATAGATGAGTCCCCATAGTGGTTTGGAAACTTTCCCAGAATCGGGAAGTAAAGATACTTCTGCGGGTTGAGTTAATCTCCAAAGGAACACCATGAAGAGAAACTATTCAAGAAACATATAACTCCGCTAGCTGGCTAGCAGTTATACTCTCCCAGACAGGAAGAAAATGAGCCACTTTGGAAAGGCGGTCAATGACCACAAAGATAGCATTATTCCCTCTCTTGGTCCTGGGAAATACGGTAATGAAATCCATACCAACCTTATCCCATTTCCATTCGGGAATAGCTAAAGGTTGAAGGGTGCCAGCAGGCCTTTGATGTTCTGCTTTCACGCGATGACAAACGTCGCAATTAGCAACAAACTGGGCAATTTCTCTCTTCATCCTAGTCCACCAGAACCTCTGGCGTAGGTCCTGATACATCTTGGTACTACCCGGATGAATTGTGAGAGGAGAATCAAGAGCCTCCTTAAGGATTAGCTGTCTTAAGCGTGTGCTCTTGGGAACCACCAACCGGTTCTGGAAGAACACAACACCCTCATCGTCCTTGGAGAAATCTTTACCGTTTCCACTAGCAATATTCTCCTTGATCCAGGATATACCCTTATCATATTTCTGGACAACTACTATTTGATCCTTAAGATTAGGTTTCGCCACCAAGTTGGATAGGAATCCTTGAGGAACAATGTGAAGGTTTAACTTCCGAAATTCCTCATGGAGAAGTGGTTGACCTTGTTGTAACATCAGGTTGTTACAATAAGACTTACGACTTAGTGCATCGGCCATGACATTGGCTTTTCCTGGGGTGTAAGTTATCCCTAAGTCGTAATCTGTAATCAACTCAACCCACCGTCTTTGCCTGAGATTCAAATCCGGTTGGGTGAAAATATATTTCAGACTTTGGTGATCAGTGTAAATTCCACAACGATTACCTAGAAGGTAATGTCGCCAGGTTTTCAGTGCATGGACCATAGCTGCAAGCTCAAGATCATGTGTTGGATAATTATCCTCATGTGGACGCAACTGCCGAGATGCGTATGAAATCACATGACGATCTTGCATGAGAATGCAACCTAATCCTTGTCGCGAGGTGTCGCAATAGATAACAAAGTCCTAAGAGAAGTCTGGTGGACCAGAACGGGAGCAGAGGTCAGTCGTCTTTTCAACTCCTGAAAACTGTGCTTGCATTGTGGAGTCCACTCGAACCTTTTATCTTTCTTGAGGAGTTCAGTCAGAGGTTTCGCAACCTTGGAGAAATTCTCGACAAAGCGGCAACAATAGCTCGCTAAGCCAAGGAAACTCCAAACTTGCTTAACCGATTCAGGTTGAGTCCAATCAAGGACGTCCTAAACTCTCTCGGGATTGACATCAATACCCTTACCAGAGATCACATGGCCCAGATAGGTCATTTCTGGCAACCAAAATTCACACTTGGAGAATTTGGCATACAGACGGTGCTCTCGAAGTTTCATCAATACCAGGCTTAGATGCTCGGCATGTTCCTGTTCGTTCTTCGAATAGATGAATATATCGTTGAGGTAAACCACGACGAATTTATCTAAATACTCCATGAAGATCGAATTCATCAAGCGAGAGAAGGTGGCTGGAGAATTGGTTAAACCGAACGACATGATGGTGTACTCGTATTGGCCATAACGAGTAACAAAAGCCGTTTTTGGAATGTCCCCGTTTCTAATTCTGATTTGATGGTATCCCAACCTCAAATCCATTTTGGAAAAGACAGAGGATCCAGTGAGTGTATCATACAAATCATTGATCCTGGGGAGCGGATACTTGTTCTTAATGGTGACCAGATTCACTGGCCGATAATCCACAACCATCCGATCCGATCCATCCTTCTTCTTGACGAAGAGGACGGGACAAGCCCAAGGAGAAGAACTAGGATGGATGAAACCTTTCTTCAAAGCCTCATCGAGTTGAATCTTAAGCTCGGCTAGTTCTAAGGGTGCCATCTTATAGGGTCTTCTGGCATTGGGACAGTCCCTGGAATGAGCTCTATCACAAACTCAACATCTCTGACAGGAGGAATTCCTGGCAGTTCTTCTGGAAAGACATCCGGAAAGCCAGGGACTACCGAAATATCTTCTAGTTCTGGAAGAGGGCTAGCATTGAGGGAATAGAGTTGGCGCTTGGCTGTTCGTGTGGAGACATTAACTATCTCACCCGATGGATGTGTAAGTTGAACATTCCTAGCATGAGTATCAATCTTAGCATAGTGGGCTTTCATCCAATCCATGCCTAAGATGATATTGATGTCCGAAGATTTGAGGGCTATCAAGGATGCTAGGAAGACTAGCCTATCCACCAGAATCTCATTATCATGGCTCACTCTAGAAGTTTGCCACTTTGAACCAGGAGTCTGAACTACTAAAGGAGTAGGCATATCATAAAAAGACATGTTATGCAACTGTGCATACCTTTTTGAGATGAAAGAATGGGATGCCCCAGTATCAAATAGAACAGATGCTAGATGACTATTGACAAGGAGCATACCTAGAATAACATCAGGATCCTCAATGGCTTCCTCAGCAGAAACATAATTCACTCGTCCACGAGCAGGAGCTGGCTTCACATAGAAGGCTTTTCCCGGCTTCCCACGTCCAGCCGGCTTAGCATTGCTCTGAGGATAATGATGAGGGTAGTGTCCTGGTTCCCCACATTTGTAACAAACCATGGTGGCACGAGGAGCAACATTGGTAGGCGGACCTCCAAATGGCCTGGCTGGAGGGTTATGCTAAGCTGGGCGAGGCGCTGGGAAAGATGGCCTCGCGGTGTATCTTGGCAGCAGAGCTGCGTTGGGCACCCACACCCGGCGTTTGTTGGAGCCCGAGCCAGATGTGGGGCTGAAGTCACGGTTGTGCTTTCTCGTGGCCTCATAGTCAGTCTGTCCAGACTCGGCATTGATAGCCTTGTTGACGAGAGCCTTGAAGGTTGTGCACTCATGCAGGCGCAGATCTCGACGAAGCTCAGGGTTAAGTCCCTTGCGGAACCTAGCCTATTTCTTGGCATCGGTTAAAACTTCCTCCGGAGCATAACGAGCAAGATTGTCGAACTCATGGCTATATGCATCCACTGACAGTCTGCCCTGGGTGAAAGCACATAATTCCTCTCTCTTGCGATCCATCAGCCCTTCCGGGATGTGATGGGTACGAAATGCTGCACTGAATTATGCCGAAGTTGGTGTGGGGCCTGCGGGACGCATGGCTTCATAATTTTCCCACCACAGATTGGCGGGTCCTTCCAGAAAGTAGGTAGCAAAGGTCACCTTGTTGGCCTCAGATACATTGGCAGCTCGGATCTTACGGAACATGCTGGTCAGCCAATCATCCGCATCGAGTGGGTTGATCGAATGATGATACTTGGGGGGACACAGCTTGACGAAGTCACCGAGTGACACACCATCATTGTGGTCATTGCGGGGAGCACGTGCTGTGTTCTGCTCTATTCGTTCCAACAACCTATTAGTCTCTCTCTTGTTCCTTTTAGCTTCAAGCATCACTTCTGCCAAAGAAGGCGCATGTGGCAGGCCCTCTTGCCTTGGTTGGCTTCCCTCGCCCTGCTCGGGGGCAGGCATGGGGTTATTCCTAGTTGCCACCATCCTAGGAAAACAAACCCAAAGCTTAGACATAGAGGACAACAACTCTAAGACATGAGATAAGGAATGTACTGGACAACATGGCATGCAGGGTAAACACCCAAACAACATGGTAATAACAACTGCCATATGAACACCATGATTCATACACACCATGACAAAGTTCAGTACAAGCCCAAGCTGAATACAAACTATAGAGAGATGACACAATTCATCGGAGGCATTACAAGCTTCCTATACATTATCTATCTACACCTCCGAAACTCAACTCTCAACCTCAATCATTTCCCACAAGACACGCAGGACTATGGCGATACGACTACGACCCTACTAGAACTAACATCCACGTACTCAAGCATCGCCGTAGAATGCCTCATACAGGTTACCCCCGTGACCCAAGAGCTGAACCTGAGGATCTGGAAACACTCTAACCTATGATCCCTGGAAACTATAAGGACACGGATGTGGCCTTGGTCCCCTTGTTGGCGGCAACAGCGGTCCTCGAAGAGGGGTGATGCCTCCAACATTGGGCCAGTCTACATGTGCTGGCAGATGAGTCCGCGATGGGGTCAGCATCTCCAAATCTCCATAGCCTGTCTGCACGAAAGGTGCCAACTGCATAAGTGTTGTCCAAAGACGTGCAAAGCTGTCATAAAGCTCCATGCAAAGGGCACGTGCATCACGATCCTTGTTCTCCAACATCTGAGCGGTCACCTGCAGCCTAGGATCCACATGGGAATGATCACAGTAGGCTGTGCTAAGATAACCATCCTCTCCTCCCATGGAAGCAGGAACATAACAGAACTCCGTGTTTTGAAGTAGACCATGGTGAAACCTCATGATAGTCAACATGGTGTAGGCGGCCTCCTGAACTGCCATATCTATGGTGACACCTAATCCATAAGTCCAGTGAAGCAGCTTTGCAGCTCCAGGATATGAAGGATATATCTTAACAGTACACAGATACTGACTCTGGTTGAAATCTCGATGCTGTTCCTCCACTATGTACTCTGGGTACCAACGGTAGCCAGCCTCCATCATAACTCTAACCAACATGGCCATGTGACCTGGTACATCGATGCACTTGGTCAGACGAACCACCTGACGGGAAGGACGAGGGGGCATCTGAAATAGAGAATGATGCAAAGACATTAGAGATTCTAGCAGAAATTGGACATCATAACGGCTGTAATTGCTCAAAAAGGATTTTGAGACAACAACAAAAGATTGGAAAAGCATAACCACTCGACTTTCTAGACTCAAATCTCTTCTCCATCTGTTTGTCACACCAATCAATACTCGAGTATCGACATTCACTTGCAAACAAGCTAGCTAGTGGTCCATGGTTAGTAACTCATCATCCTAAGCAATAGATGAGAAGCCTAGTTCTTATCCCTGTAGAAAAGATGAGAAAGACTCAGCATAGAATAACTTGGGAATAGGAGTAAAACAAGCCTTACGTTCCCTTCCACAATCAATTCCCCTACTTTTCTATAGTGTTTCTAGACTCAACTTCGACCGATTTGGCTTGGTAGTCCTACAGTCAGTCAGGCTTTGATACCAACGCTGTCGGGACCCCGATCCTAGGTCATATGAATCCAGACTGTAACATATCACATCACTTTGCGGCCTCACACAGGGTAAGCTCCACGGCTGCAGCCTTACCTTAGCCGGGACCGTTTGCGTCTTTTGGCTCACGTATGTCAACATGTCGCTGGCAATCAAACGATAGAGAACCCGGGCCGACATGACTAGTCATAGAACCCAAGTGGCACATCCATACGAAAACAGAAATACGTAACCTAGCAATGCAGGTGTCGGCCTCAAGCGTGTGTAGATGAGTCATAGCAAGCTACAAGGACTCCATTACATCGTGAGACATAAATGCCATCACTGCATGTAGACGAGTCATAGCAGGCTACAGGGACTCCATTACACAGCGAGACATTTCCCCAAAGGGACAGACACAGCAGCAAAGAAGGATACATGCCGGTCAATCAATGTGTCCGGAGCAGTAGCAAGCTACCATGGCTCGGTGGAAGCACAAAGAGGCAGTTTCCCGTAAAGAGTACTACTAAATGCACACAACTAGGTGTCCGATCCCAAACATACCGTTGCACGTCACACGTACGCACGACATGCCCGATATGCATAGATACAACCATGGCATCACAACATAACCATACAACAACTTTTATTTAAGGGGCTCAGACGAGCCTTGCATAACATGTTCTTACAGATAGGGGTCACATGACCCGACACTCAAGTCTTACAAACAAGTTCATACAAACCAAGCGGAAGCATAAGCTGTCTGAGTATAGACAGATGAAAGGGTAAAAAGGCACATGGCTTGACTATCTACAGCCTGCCACAAGGCATAGGGTCATACCTGGGACACCAGCTATTCGACATCGTCGACATCTAGAAAGAACCCACCTGATGGGTCCTGGGTCTCATCTGCAACATTTATTAAGCAAACGTGAGTACAAACATACTCAACAAGTCTTTAAAACAGACCTAGACTATCCATGCTCATGTATCAACAAGGGTAGTGGTGGAGTTTATGCAACAATGCCAGCTTTGACTCATGGCTAACCTACACTACACAATTTTAACTCTTTGTTTAAATTTTAGATATTGCACACGAGTCCATTAACTCCATGACAGTACACCACCATGGATTCACTTCCCTCTCCTAGGAGAGTGCCATCCACGGTACTCACACTTGTCTTGATATTTTTATGAGTATCCATTTGATTATCTATGAACAACATAAGTTATCCAAGTAGTCCATATCCGAGGACGCGGCTATTCGAATAGTTTCATACCCTGCAGGGGTGTACTTCTTCACACATGCTCTCGCCACTTATCCCTGTGTGCTCATAAAACCATGCACCTCGGCAACCTTCAAGCGGAAGCCCAGCGAGGGAGTCGTCCACGACCGTCAATCACATAAGACCTCTAGTCCAGGCTATCGCCTATTTGAGACTGAACCCGCACGGAAGTCCGACCAAAGTTTCCGCTACGGCCCCAATCGATGTGCGCAGGGTTCCCAAGCCCACCATTCGGGTGACCCTTGGTACATCGTGCCACTGCCTACCGCGTTATAGCCCACCCCTAGGGTCAGCGCTACACATGGCCTCTAGCATGCTATAAACACCAGAAACTACTTGCAACTCCTGGACCAAGGACTAAGTGATTGATAAGTCGGGAGGGTCAATTAAGTATCCCAACGTGTGGTAGTAACTAGTCTTGGATCACAAACACGGAACTCAGTTCCTAAGAACGGTCCCAATGAGACAACCCGCTATGTACTCCTACATAGCCTCTCATCGCTACCTTTACCAAATCGGATTCATCATAAGCTTATCACATCGGAACATCATGGTTTCACTCCAGTTCATCACCCAGATGAAACAGACCTGACACAACACTAAGCATAGCAAGCATAGCAGGCATGGTAAGCTAAGCACATCATGGCACAAGCATCTACCAGTTATGCTAGGTTGCAAGGTTTAGCTATTTACTGTGACAATGACAGGTCATGCAAAGGAATAGGTTCATCTGCCGTGTATGACAGACAAGTGAACGTTTGTCCTAATGCAATAAACAAGAGCAGGAGCGAGAGAGTGGGATGTTATCGAAATGATCAAGGGGGGTTGCTTGCCTTGTTGGGTAGTGGGAAGGTTCTCTCCTTCGATGGAATACTCGGGGGTATCCTCGGAAGCAGGGCCTACCGCAATGCAGATAAATAGCATTCAATACACGCAAGTGCAACAATATGATGCATGATCATGACATGGTAGCATGTATGGATGAGCTAATGCAACTATTGTCCAAGTTAATTTGAAGTGAGTTTGAATATAGGTTCAAAATCGTTCTTCATTTCAAATTCCATATGCTAACCTATTAATAAATGTCAAGGTTCATCTACATAGGTTGCTCTAACATGCATGATAATACCACCATTGGATTCATTGGATTTTTCTGATAAATTTTCATATATAAATTATTTTCATCTGATTTACAGATTAATTTATATGAATTTTGAAAGTTTTAAACAATTTTTGGAATTATTTTAAAAGTGGAAAATGAAATATGACGTCAGCCTGACGTCACTATGACGTCAGCTGGTCAGCTGACCAGGCTAGGTCAAACCTGATGTGCGGGGCCTGCATGTTAGTGACACAAGCCTAATTCCTACGCTAACCAGGGTTTGACCCGCAGCTAGGGCCCACTGGTCAGTGGTTGGGGCCCTAATTAACAGGGGGATTAACCCCTGATGGTCGGCCACGTCGGCGCCCATCGGAGCGGGGCTAGCGGCGACCAAAAACATGGCGGCGGCTCGCCGGAGTTGCGCATCCGGCGGCCATTTGGCACCAGAAGGTGGCCCGTGCACACACGCATCTAGCGAAGCGGCAAAGGGGGCTTGGGGTCGCCGGAGACGACGGCCACGTCGAGCTTGGCAGCGGTGGCGGCTCGGGCAGGATCGGCTACTGCGCTAGAGGGCACGGGGAAGCAACGGGAGAGGAGGAGGAGCACCAGCGGCTCACTGCGGTTCCAACAGAGGCGAAGACAAGATCGGGGGAGGTCCGGACGGGGCGAATCGTCGAAGTGGAGCTCCGGTGGCCGACAGGGAATAAACTGCGGTGGCGCGTCGTGGAGGGCTTCCGGCGTCTTCTAGCATCACGGGAAGGACGAGGGGGTCGCTGCGGGGCTGCTGGTGGGCTCAAATGGACACGGGGGCGGCTAGAACTACGGCGACGCGGCGGCGACGAGCTCGGCCATGGCGGAGTAGAGGAGGAAAGAGAGTGATAAAGAGAGCGCGCGAGGGAGAGAGGGAGAGGAGAAGGAGGCCACGGCGAGGAGGCCTCGCGCTGGCGCTCTCCCAGCCCTCCAGGCAGGGAGGAGGTGGCCAGCATGTGCCCGCGCGTGGCGAACGCATGCCCCTGTCCTCCTGGCGAGAGGACAGGGATGACTGGCCATGGGCCAGATGGGCCGGTTCCCCCTTGGGCCTCTGCTTTTTTTCTCTTCTGGTTTTCTATTTCTAACATTTCTTTTCTTTTCTTTTCAGGTACAATTGCTTTGATAAAATATCCCAATTATTTTATAAATACCAAGTTTGAATATTTCAAACTCCAATAAAAAGTTTAAGGATATTTTGAAATATAAAATAATGATAATGTTTTATTTGGCATTTTTAGAGGTTTTATCATTTATTATTTAAATTGCTATAGTTGTCCAAATATTTAAAATGGCCCCTGCTATAATCATGTCCATATTTATCAGACATAGGGAACATTTTGTAAGGGCATTTTGGATTTGTTGAGTTTTCATAACTTTGAATTAATTTGATTCAAATATGAGCTTGGGGTTTCTTTTAGTCCCCATTTCATGTTGATGCAAAATTGTAACATGATGCACACACATGCTATCCTATGACATCTAGCTAGGGATGTGACATGGTTGTTACTCCTATTGGTTCGATAAACCTTGATTCTCTATTGAGGTAAATACTTACGTATATTGTGTTGCATCACCCGTTCTTTTTCTTGGAAAACCCAATGCAGATCACAAGCATTAGGAAGGATTTCTGGCATCGTTGTCGAGGACTATCATCAACCTAATATCAAGTAACTTCACACAGATTACCATTTACTTGTTCTTATTTTTATTTAATTTTATATTTAGCTTCTTGATAAATCAAAAATACAAAAATATTTCTATTTGTTTGCTTGCCTAGTTATGTTATCTTTATATTTGTCACACCAAAATAGAAGGTAAATGCAAAAAAATAAGATACATGGATCCTCATCCACTAGCTAATCTTTTCAAAAGATCCGATTATGTTGAAACAATTACTAGTGAGAGTGCACTAGATTATCTTTATGAGATCATGCTTAAAAATCATGAATCCAAAATTTTGAAATTTATAAAGTGATTCATGATAGTTCCTTGAATGAAACACATGATTGCCATGTTGTTGGTATAAATTCCATGAATATCAGTTGTCCTAGTGATCATGATTGGGGTGATAATGATGATGTTTCTTGTGATCTTGATAATTCTAAGCTTCATGATGAATCTATTATTGATTATCATATTTGCAACACTACTAAAAGTGGGTTTGGAAGAGTGCCAACTTTAGGTAATAATGATCCCACTACCTTGGAAGATTATAAGACTTGTATGCATATGGATAATAAAGAGAATGTTTTACATGATAGTTATATTGTCGAGTTTGATTATGGTCCTACATGTAATTATTATAAGAGAGACAAATATGATTATAGGAATTTGCATGTTACTCAATTATCTCTCTTTGTGTTTAAATTATTAATGCTTCACTCTTCCTATTTGCTTATACTAGATATTAATTGTTTTGATAATTTGTTTTCCTATAAAATGCCTATGCATACGAAGTATGTTAGACTTAGATGTTTTTTTCACATGCTTTATGATGCTCACATTGTGCTTCAATTCTTGTCTTCTATGTGAGCATCATCGTTATCCCAAGCCTAACTTCATGGCTATAACTAAAAAGCTTGTTGGGAGACAACCCAATGCTTTCTATTTTTTTGGTAACATGGTTATTGCTACTTTAATAATTGTGTTTTTGTGGTTAAATTAGTGTTTTTGCCAAGTAAATCCTTTGGGATGACTTGCATGATAAGTAGAATTGATACGGTGAGAAAACATAAACTTTAGCATCCAATACAGAATTTCTCTGATTTTACTGGAACATCTTCTTGGTCTGAATTTTTTTACATGGTATTGCTATAAAAATTCACAAGGTTGTCCTATTTTTCATAATTTTTAGAGTTACAGAAGTATGGTTTCTTTACAGATCATTACAGACTGTTTTGTTCTAGACAGATTCTGTTTTTTCTTGCATAATTTGTTTGTTTTGATGATGCCATGGATTGTAAAGGGGGGTATAAGTCATGAAGAAGTTAGAATACAGTACCTTATGGAATAATAGAATAAAAACCAATTTATAACAGTACCTAAAGTATTTGATATGTTTATTATACTAACGGATCTCACGAAGTTTCTGTTGAGTTTTGTGTGTTGAAGTTTTCACGTTTTGGGTGTTATCACGATGGACGAAGGAATAAGGAGCAGCAAGAGACTAAGCTTGGGGATTACCAAGGCACCCCAAGGTAATATTCTAGGAAGACTCAACCGTTTAAGCTCGGGGATGCCCTAGAAGGCATCCCCTCTTTCGTCTCAATCCATTGGTATGTCACTTGGAGCTTTATTTTTAATCATCACATGATATGAGATTTGCTTGGATTGTCGTTTTCTTTAGTTTGCCTTTTGTTTTTAGTTTCCCACAATCATTGTTTTCTGGAAACACCTATTTGATAGAGACACATCATCACCATGATTTGTTAAAATACTCTATGTGCTTCACTTATATCTTTTGAGCTTAGCAGTTGCTCTAGTACATCACTTATATTTTTTAGAGCACGATGGAATATAGATTTTATACAAATAATTGTACTCTCATTCTTCACTTATATTTGTTTGAGAGTTAATAAATAGCGACACTAATTTTATGGGTTATAAGACTAGTCCAAAAATAATAGGTAGTCAACGAGTGCATAATCAAAACCACATGTAGCGCATAAAATAGAAATCATGGTTAATGGTATTAATGTGGTAATGTGAAAGAGCATGAGTGCATGATCATTGGTTAATAAGAGTATTGTGAATTAGAAGTTGTTAACTTGCTGTTCATCCAAATATTTTTATTGCATGGTCATGATGTGTGAGCATACTTATTCCTCGCTGAAATCCTAGTGATGTTTAAGTCAGGGATGCGCGATGGTTAACTCCTACCAACCTCCTCCCTAGGGGCATGCGAGTAGTGCTTTGCCTCGAGAGAGCTAATAAAATCTTGAAATAACTATGTGAGTTCTTCATGACTAATGTGAATCCATGGATATACGCACTCTCACCTCCACATATTTGCTAGCCTCTTCGGTATCGTGCATTGCCCATTATCACCTCGAGGATCAGTGAAACTTTCGCCGGTTCATCCAAACCCCGTGACATGATCTGCTCTATTTCACATAAGCCTCATTATATCTTTATCAAAATAGCCACCATAGCTACCTATCATGGTATTTCCATAGCCATTCTGAGATATATTGCCATGCAACTTCCATCATCACATCATATGACTTATACTTCCATTTTCATATTGCTTTGCATGATCGTAAGATAGATAGCATGATATTTACATGGCTTGTTTGTTTTTCGATATCTCTTGCTTCTCTAGATCATTACACATCCTGGTACACTACCAGAGGCATTCATATAGAGTCATATCATCATATCAATTTTTCATATCGAGTTGTAAGTAAATAAAAGTGTGATGATCATCATTATTTAGGGCACTATCTCAGTTAGGAAAGGATGATGGAGACAATGATTCCCCCACAAGTCGGTAAGAGACTCCGGATGAAAAATAAAATAAAATAAAACTAAAGAAAAAAGGAAAAAATAAATGAGAGAAAAGAGAGAAGGGACGGTGCTACTACCTCTTATTCCACACTTGTGCCTCAAAGTGGCACCATGTTCTTCATATAGAGAGTCTCTTATCTCGTCACTTCCATATGCTAGTGGGAATTTCTCATTATAGAACTTGGCTTGTATACTCTGTTGATGGACTTCCTCAAAGGCCCGATGTCTTCATGAGCAAGCAAGTTAGATGCACGCCCACTTACCTTTCATACACCTATAGCTCTAGTGCATTTGTTGCATGACAATCCCTACTCCTTGCATTGATATCTATTGATGGGCATCTCCATAGCCCGCTGATATGCCTAGTTGATGCGAGACTTTCTTCTCCACTTTAACCCCTTTGAAACCTACCACCATATTATATTCCACCTTTATGCTATATCCATGGTTCATGCTCATAGATTACACGAGTAATAAAAAGCTGAAGGGCATTAAAAAGTATGATCCAATTGCATGACTTGACACTGTGGTGCTTAACATTTGTATTTATGTGGTGAGGACGGAGCCATGCTATATTTATATTATAAAATGAATAAGGGGTGAACATTCTTTGTGGATTGTATGCTTTGAAACTTGATGATTATGTTGCTTATGTTTATAAGTATTACTATGTTGATGTTTATTAATTCATCGTTTCTCAATGATCAAACCTACAAAAGATTACATGTTCGGTAGCATATCACATAAAAAAAATCTGTTTTAATCATTTACCTACTCAGGGATGAGCAGGAATTAAGCTTGGGGATGTTGATATGTCTCCAACATATCTATAATTTTTGATTGTTCCATGCTATTATATTATCATTCTAGGATACTTTTGGGTGTTTATTTACCAATTAATATTATTTTTGAGCACTAATCTATTAACCCAGTTGGGGGAGACCGGGACTAAGGGGTCCTCGGGCCGCTAGCCTATCTGTATGGGTTGGACTCATGGGCCACTTCGGGCAACCGATGACATATGCAAGGAAGATTCCACAAGACTTGGTGATCAAGACAAAGACTCCTCTCCGCCGATGTAGCCGACTAGGACTCTTGTTATCCTAGGCCAATAGTGTGTTATATAAACCGAGGCTAGGCTAGACATTAGAGATATCATCATAGATTACGATCATAGCTCTTAGGGTTTAGACCACAACATACAATCTCGAGGTAGATCAACTATGTACTCGATACACCATCATCAATACAAACAAAGCACGACGTAGGGTATTACCTCCATCAAGAGGGCCAGACCTGGGTAAACATCGTCTCCCTTGTCTCCTGTAACCCATCAATCCAAGATCCATAGTTCTGGACCCCCTACCCGAGATTTGGCGGTTTTGACACCGACATTGGTGCTTTCATTGAGAGCTCCGCTGTGGGATCGCCAGAAGGATCGATGGCTCGTTTGCAGATTGGCAGCAAATTTTTTTAGACAACGAATTTGTGTTTTTCGTCCCCGTTTCCTTGAGCATCACTTTGATGATTGCTTTGGTGGAATTGTGCGGAATTGTATTTACAACAACCCTGCAAAATTTTGCTGCATTCTGGTGGAGGAATCTCCGACAATCTCCGATATACCGGAGCCCTATCGAATTTGGACGGGAATCTGGATGAGTTTAGGGCGAGGTGTCCAGTATCTAGCTCGGACATCCACTAGAAAATCCCACCATTCATCAGCCGCGGAATTCCTATACCGATCACCCGTCATAATTTTAGCTCGATCGGACTGTCCAAACTACGAGAAACGTCTGATGAGTACAACGAAATTTGGATCTATTTTCTGCATGAAAACGAATCTGACTCGAGTTCATATTTTTCATGAACGGGTTGTTTGACATCCTTTTTGAAGGAACTTTTATCATCATCTCGGTCATCTGACCAAGCATTTGGCGTCGCGAGGGTCGAATAATCATCAAGAGAACCTTGCCATCCATGGGTTGTATGGGTCGAGCACTCTGTTGCTTCATCAAGCCATCAATGACCGCGTCAGAAATTCCGACCTACGTTGGCATCGCTCCGCCATCACCTTTTCAAGACAACGTCCACTATGCCGACCTGGTTCGACACGTCGACTGGTATGGGGGCTCTAGCGTCACCTTACCGACCTGCTCCATCACCTTGGCTAGACCAGGGGCTTTGCCATCTCCTCATCAACCTCCTCCAGGGACTTCGGCGTCACCAGCCAACCAGCTTCGTCATGCTAGCTGGACTGGGGGCTTTGTCTTGCCACATCGACCGTGCTGCATCATTACTTCATTAACCGAGCTCTTCGCTCGGTCACCCCGAGACCGGCTTGGGGGCTAGGAGCTCGGCCCACTACAAGCTCAACCTAGCTCATCAACACTGAGCACATTAACCAACTAAGTCGCTTTCATGCTCAACCTTTTCCAGTTTTTATTTTTGTGCGTATCAACCAAGCATTATATTTGTGTTAAACAAAAAAATTGTTTGATTAAAACTTTTCTTGTTAAAAGTGATGTTTGTTAAAAACTCTTCCTTTACCCATGTTAACTGGGGGCTCTCAAATTTATATGAGCCGTTTTATAATAAATGTTTTATTCTTGATCATTGCAAAGTCTTTTTCTACTACTCCCTTTTCCGAAGTGAGTGTTTGGTCAATAGTTGTATATCATGGTTTCTTTCTAAAGCTGCTCGAGTTTAGTTTGCAAGAATGGCTCGAGATGCACTCCGCGTTCGGGATAGGAGGTTGGAGCCAAAGGCTGACCCGCTTGAAGTCTGGTGATCGGATGTATCATGTTAAAGCACGATCGAAGCACATATTAATTTTAAGACCAATTGTGGGATTGGCACCAAGAAACTTGATTTAGTTCGGATGTAAAGTTTTTGTTAAAGTTTTTTGGTTTTCCGAGCTTATGGCACCTTTAACCTATTTTTATGTTTTTCTTTCAGGAGGCCGGACATCCTCTTGTTCGAGGTGTTTTGCATGATGGTTCTGCTCGGAAAATCCTTTTCGACCCACGGTTAGGCATCTTCCTTGTCGAGCTACACCTAGGCGTTTTCAAAACAAACTCAATGGATAATCTAGTTCCTAATGATATACGATCCTAGGGTCGGCCATGTTGCCCAACCAAAGTCTCGCGGGCTACTGTGTTGATTGATTCAATGCAGTAAATTTCAAAGTGCAATATAGTTTCCGAGGAGATTACGATCCTCAAGTTGGTTGGCCGCACCCAACCTGAGTCTCGGGGGATATTCCACACCCCATTTTAATTCCTAAAACATGCTGTCAAGTAAGGAATTGATCCTCAGTCCGATTTCGCGAATCGACCTGAGTCTCACGGGCTACTGGGATTAGTGGTTTTATTAGGTCCTTCAGGTGAATCTCAGGTTTTAGATCGACATGTAACTTGAGGGCTACTAGCTATATATCTCAGCAAAGAATAAATTGCACCAATCGAAAATATCCACAAAAAATCAGCCCACGGTCGGGGTGGTGCACCACCTCAGAAGCAGTCTGTCATAAAGCTCGGGCGCAAGTGGCTGGCTCCATAGAGGGCATTTCCGACATTAAGCTTGGCTGAATTCCTTCAATTTTTTAAAGATCGAGGTAATCTATGACACCTCATACGCCGATCATCATTAGAGCTCGGATGCAAAAAGATACCTTGTATGTAGTCCAACGTTGAAGCTCGGATGCAAGAGGACACCGCCACACGGGAAAAACATCAAACCTGAGTTGTAGCGTAAAAATAATGAGGCATTAATAAATGCCGATAACTTAAAGGGGCTGCTCGGATGCCCAACTTGTGAACTCTTTGGATTCACCTCGGCGATCCTCAGGATCAATGATGGGAAGATTTATCAAACCCGTTTTCAAGACCGTCAGCCGAAGACGAAGAACTGTTCGGAAGAACCGAGGAGCGTCCCTAACTTGAAGACCGGTTCAAGGGGCTACCACGGGAGTTCGGGACTAAGGGGTCCTAGGGCCGCCGACCTATCTCTACAGGCCAGACTCGTGGGCCACTTCGGGCAGCTGATGACATATGCAAGGAAGATTCCACAAGACTTGGTGATCAAGACAAGGACTCCTCTCCACCGACGTATCCGACTAGGAGTCTTGTGATCCTAGGCCTATGATAACCCACAAGTATAGGGGATTGCAAAGGTTTTTAAGGGTAGAGTATTCAACCCAAATTTATTGATTCAACACTATACTCTAGCACTGAAATAGGTTCAGATCTGAAAACATAATAGGTTCAGATCTGAAATCATGGCACTCAGGACCTAGTGACAAGCATTAAGCATAGCAAAGTCATAGCAACATCAATCTCAGAACATAGTGGATACTAGGGATCAAACCCTAACAAAATTAACTCGATTACATGATAAATCTCATCCAACTCATCACCGTACAACAAGCCTACGATGAGATTCCTCACGAATGGCGGAGAGCATCATGGAATTGGTGATGAAGGATGGTTGGTGATGATGATGGCGTCGATTTCCCCGCTCCGAAGCCCAAAACGGACTCCAGATCTGGCCTCCCAAGGAAGAACAGGAGGTGGCGGCGGCTCCATATCGTGAAACGCGATGAACTCTTCTCCTTGAATTTTTTGTCCACGAATAAGAATATATGGAGTTGGAATTGAGGTTGGCGGAGCTCTAGGGGGCCCACAAGCATGCTAGGCGCGGCCAGGGGGGTGGTAGTGCCCTGTGGGCTTATGACCTATGGGTGCCCCCCTTTGGTTGATTCTTTTGCCAGTATTTTTTATTAATTCCAAAAATAATCTCCGTAAATTTTCAGGTCAATCCGAGAACTTTTATTTCTGCACAAAAATAACACCAAGGCAATTCTGCTGAAAACATCGCCAGTCCGGGTTAGTTCCATTCAAATAATTGAAATTAGAGTCCAAAACAAGGGCAAAAGAGATTGGAAAAGTGGATACGATGGAGACATATCAGCCTACGGTGTGTTATATAAGTCGAGGCCAGGCTAGACATTAGAGATACCATCATAGATTACGATCATAACTCTTAGGTTTTAGACCACAACATACGATCTCAAGGTAGATCAACAATGTACTCGATACACCATCATCAATACAAACAAACCAGGACATAGGGTATTACCTCCATCAAGAGAGCCCGAACCTGGGCAAACATCGTCTCCCTTGTCTTGTGTAACCCATCAATCCAAGATCCATAGTTCGGGTCCCCCTACACGAGATCTGCAGGTTTTGACACTAACACTAGTACCCAGTGCTAGTTTTGGCTTTTCAGGATTACAATACCAAACGAAGTCCAATTGCCACAAAACTTTAATATGATTTTTGGACCAAAAGAAGACGTGGAATCTTGGAGGAGACCAGACACCTCACAAGGGAGGCACGAGCCAACAGGGCATGTCCAAGGGGGGGTAGGCCGCACCCTGTTGCCTCGTGCTCTCCTCGGGCGCCTCCCCATGCCCCTCTCTGGCTTATAAATTCACATATATTCCAAAAACCCTAGAAAGCCTCCCGAAACACTTTTTCCGCAGCCACAAGTCTCCGTTCGAGCGTGTGCCCATTTAGAGCCCTGTCTTGGTGCCTTGCTGGAGGGGGATTGATCACGGAGGGCCTCTACATCATCCCTGATGCTCCCATGGTGATGTGTGAGTAGTTCCCCACAGGCCTGCGTGTACGTAGTTAGTACCTAGATGGCTATCTTTCTCACTCACTTGATCTTCAATACAATGATCATCACATCTTTGCTTTGATCTATCCGATGTAATCCTTTTGCATGGTGCCTTTGTTGGAATCCGATGAATTATGGGTTTATGTTTAGATTATTCATGAAAAATATTTGAGTCTTGTATGAAAGATGTTATGGTTCTTATGTGCATGATCATCATAGTTTTGTAAATCTCTCCGATCTATTGATTTGCTTTGGCCAAGTAGATTGATTTATCTTCAATGAGACGGGTACATTGTAGTGGGTTCAATCTGATGAGTTTCTATATCCCAGTGATAGAAGGGGACAAGATATGTCTTTGTATTGTTGCCACTAAGGATAAAATGATGGGGTTAGTTCCTATTAATTGGATTCTCTTTGTCTACATCATGTCATTGTTCTCCAAGAATTACTCTGTTTTACTTAATACTTTAGATGCATGCTAGATAGTGGTCGATGGGTGGAGTAATAGTAATAGGTGTAGGCAGTGTTGAGGATCGTGGTAGTAATTCAAAAAAATCCTATATATCACCAAGATCAATCTATGTGAATCCAGCAATGAGTAAGGGGTTTGAATGCATCTTCATACCTTTGAAGATCGCAAAGCGGAAGCATTACAAGAACATGGTTGGTGGAGTCGTATTCGCAGTGATTCAGGTCACGGTCGATTCCGATCTAAGCGCCAAACAACGGTGCCTCCGCGTTCAACACACGTGCAACCCGGTGACGTCTCCCGCGCCTTGATACAGCAAGGAGGAGGGAGAGGTTGGGGAACACAACTCCAACAGCAGCACGACGACGTGGTGGTGGTGGAGTAGCGTGGTACTTCGACAGGGCTTCGCCAAGCACTACGGAGGACGAGGAGGTGGAGAGGTAGGGCTGTGCCAAGAGAGATAGATGTGCGTTGTTGGCAACCCCCAAAACCCTCACTATATATAGGAGGAGGGGAGGAGGGTGCGCCCCTCTAGGGTTCCCACCCTAGGGGGTGCAGCAGCCCTAGATGGCCCTTGGGGCCGGCGGCCAAGAGAGGGGAGAGGGGGGAGGCACCCTAGGGTGGGCCTAGGGCCCATCTGCGCTAGGGTTTGCCCCCTTGCTCCTTTGCTGCGCCTTGGGCCTGGTGGGAGGTGCACCAGCCCACCTAGTGGCTGGTTCCCTCCCAGTTTTGGCCCATGCATGCCTTTGGTGCCGGTGGCCCCTCCCAGTGGACCCCCGGAACCCTTCCGGTGGTCCCGGTACATTATCAGTGATGCCCGAAACACTTCCGGTGACCAAATCCTCACTTCCTATATATGAATCTTTACCTCCGGACCATTTTGGAACTCCTCGTGACGTCCAGGATCCCATCCGGGACTCCTAAAAACCTTTGTTAACCACGTACACTATTCCCATATAACCCCAGCGTCATCGAACCATAAGTGTGTAGACCCTACGGGTTCGGGAGGCATGTAGACATGAGCGAGACACCTCTCCGGTCAATAACAAACAGCGGGATATGGATACCCATGTTGGCTCCCACATGCTCCATGATAATCTCATCGGATGAACCACGATGTTGGGGATTCAATTAATCCAATATACAATTCCCTTTGTCCATCGGTATGTCACTTGCCCGAGATTCGATCGTCGGTATCCCTATACCTTGTTCAATCTCGTTACCGATAAGTCTCTTTACTCGTTCCGTAACACATGATCCCGTGACTAACTCCTTGTCACGCCCAAGATGCGTTCCTATCCTTATTTCGGCACGAGGGCCTCGACAGGGATAGAAGCGCATCTCGTCGTGTTGCAAGAATGGATATCATTACAAGTACATGTACAGAAGAGATGAGTATATGGAATTGTCTTACACTCGCCACAAGCTACATCAGAGTCACATCAATACAACAACATATTCAATCATCATATAGAAGAGCAGGGTCCGACTATGGACGAAAACAAACGACAAAAATGACATCCATCCTTGCTATCCCAGGCTGCCGCCTGGAACTCATCCTAGATTGATGATGATGAAGAAGAACTCCAAATCAAACAAGCAACGTGCTCATGTCAAATCATCACATTACCTGTACCTGCAACTGTTGTTGTAGAATCTGTGAGCCACAGGGACTCAGGAATATCATTTCCAAGGGTATCAAGACTATTAAAGCTTAATAGGTGAGGTATGGTTAAGTGATGAGGCTGCAGCAAGCGACTAAGCATTTGTTTGATTAGCTAACTTACGAATACATAAAATAAATTATGGTGGTGTACGCATAACAGACGTGAACTAGTAATGATCACTAACTGATCCTGAACACCTACTTACGTCAATCATAACCCCACCGTGTTCTCTTTCGGATAAGAACTCACGAGAAGAGACAATCACGGTTACACACACAGTTGGTGTATTTTATTAGATTTTACTTGAAGTTTGCTATGACCGGGTGTTAAACAAAGTATCCAAGTTTGCCACATAACTGTGGGCACGACTTTCTGAAAGATTTAACCTGCAGGGGTGCTCCAACTCATCCATCACAAATTAACCACACGCCACGGGAATAACCTCGACCACGGATCTCGTGATCATCCTAGGCAATTCCAAAGGAATTCTGACACCTCGAGATAGCCTGAAGAAGATTAGAGCTCCTCACGCAAGACATTCGAGCAAGGTAAAACAAATCCAGCAAGGCCGCCCGACGTGCCGACAATCCCGCTAGGAGCCGCGTATCTCGTTCTCAGGGCACAACCGGATTAGCACAGCGTACAGTGGCCTGATAGAAATCTCCAGAGTTGTCCCGGGTTGGCCTCACACACGACTCTAGTTTGGACCAACACTCATGAGGAGCACTGGCCCGGGTTGTTGATTAATCTACGGGGTGATCATGCCCAATGCAAATTTTAGTTGTTATTAAGCAAATGTAGTACCAATGTTGGGCCTTGCCAGACAAGCTTTATCCTAAAACGAAAATCAAGGGGGTCCCCATTACAACCCCGAGCATGTTAGGAGCACTCAATTATGGAACATACCACCAGTTCACAAGTAATTAGGGCAGCAAGAGTGGAACAAAACACCGAGCAAAAGGCCAAGCCTTCTACCCTTTACCAAGTGTATAAGTGCATTAAATTAAATAGCAATAATATTGTGATAACAAAAGAGTGTCCATGTTGTCACATGGAAGCAATTGCACCTACAGCTAGAAACGCTATAAGAAGGGCTGAGCAAGCGGTAACATAGCCAAACAATGGTTTGCTGGGAAGGTGGAGGGTTAGAGGCTTTTCATGGCAATGTTGGGAGACTTGACAAACAAGTGGTAGGTAGCGTGACATAGCGATAGAAAATGAGACATCTAGCATGGCAATGATAGTAATGGTATCCAGGGAAATGTGTCATCTTGCCTGAGATCCCGCTTGGAAGAAGATCGAGTCCATGAAGAAGACGAACCAACATAGTTGAACGAATCCTCACACTCCGAACGCTTTTGTAACTCTATCGAGAAGAAGCAATCCAGAAACAACAATCAACACAAGATACACCACAACATATGCATGATATGATGTGCAGACAATTATGATGCATGTCCGGTTTAATATGCAAGGCATGGCATGGCAAGAACAACAAATAACTCCTACACATTAAGTGAAGCTCAATATGCAACGAGTTGCATATTGACGAAACTCCACGCTTGAATTATTTAGTTCACTCTCGTTAGGTACTCATCAATATTAAATGTTGTTAAACATGGCAAGAGGTGAAACACAACCAACTACAACATCTAGGCATTTTAAATGAGGCCGGAAGCAATGTATAACATTTCCGAAACATCCCCATAAGCATAATATGAATTTGGTCCAGATCTGTACTAACACAATTTTAGAGTTGTTAAACAGTAAAATAAATGTCACCATGAGATTCTACACATTTTTCTAGTCAAGTTACATATGTGGAACATTTTTATCGGAACTACGGTTTAGTAGTTATGAAATAATTCATTTTAACATGGCATTTACGCAAATCAATGCAAACAGCAAGTTTAAACATTTTTATCACATGTGAAAGTAGGGTAGTTCTAGTCAAGTTTCATGGAGCAAGATAGCTAAACGTTGCACGGGCGGGGAATAGGGCTGCGGGGGCGCTCACCCATGGGCCATCATGGGCCGATAGATATGGTGCTGAGCTGGGCCGACCCAGATGCGAGTCAACGGGCGAGCGGGCGTCGTCTTCGAGCACCGATGCAGCGAGGCTGGGCGGCGGCGGCACTTGCAGGTGTCCACGACGAGGCACTCCGGCGACGAGACCGGGACGGAGATGGCCGGATCTGTCCGGCGGGTCTCGATCCCGGCCGGATCTGGTGACCGGTGGGGCTTGGTGACCGGCGCAAGCTTCACGGCGTCCGTGGCGACGAGGACCTGCGGGAGAGAGAGAGAGTCTATGGGGGTGAGGAGGAGAGATGGGAAAGGAGAAGGAGGCGACAAGGCAACCTAGGTCCGGTGGGGCGGCGCGGTTCCGGCGAGGAGCTCCGGTGGCTAGAGACGGCGAGGCCGGGCATAGGGCTGGCTGAGGCGCGCGATGGCTCGGGAGGAGCTGTGGGCACGGGTGCTCGCTCGTGCGCCTACGGGGGCGGCGGCAGCACTTCGGTCCTAGGGCGGGCCCATATGGGCTCGGCAGGCCCTGCGCAGGGAGGAGGCTGCTGGCGGCTGCGGGGTGGTGGGAGGATGGTTTGGCATGGGAAACGAGGAGGATTAGGGTTAGGTCCAAAATAGGAAGGGGAGGGGGTCTATATATAGGTTTAGGGATTAGGGTGATGGTTTTCGGAGCCGATTTCGGCCATGTGATCGCAATCGGACGGCCGGATCGGGACAAGGATGGTGGGCTGTGTGTGTGTGGAGGAGGCTAGGGCTGAGAAGAAAGAGAATGGTGGCCCATGACAGAGGTTTTAAAACCCTAAAAACATCCGATAATAAACCGATGACCGCACTGCAACGACTGACTGATGGGGTATCAAGAACTCGGAATGCGACGAAATTCGACAGGCGGTCACATACCATATAATAAGACCGCACACCAGGTTTCGACCCCATCCGAGAGTATTTTTCGCGTGCTTTAAAAACGGTTTTAAACGATGCCGCTGGCGCGCGCGTGTGTGGTTGGTCTCGAAACGGGCAACGACAAGAACGGAGAGAACCGGCGACTACGAACGGATGCAAGTTTTCGAAAACGAGTGACGATGCTATGCAGATGATGCGAATGATGCGATGATGAATGCAACAACCAAACAAAACACAGACGAGAATGTAAATAAAAGGGGAGTCTTCTGGAACGTCGGTCCCGAGCTGTTACAACTCCCCTCCACTACACGAGGATCTCATCCCGAGATCTAGAATGAGAAGGGGAAGATAAAGAGCAAAAAGGTAAAACTTAGTTGCTTCCTGACAAACGAGTGAAACCAATAAAATATGAAGGTTGGGAAGAGATGAAGAACGACATGAGGAACAAGCAAGAATTCAAAAGAAATTTTGGCAGCACTTCGGTAGGATAGAGGGGGAAAATTTAACAAGATGGGAGAACTTGAAAAGAAAACACAACACTCAGGTCAAATGGATAACAAGGGAAGAAAATGATCTTAACAAGGGAAGATGATAGATTGAAGAGAGCAAAATCACAAGGCCTCCGGAAGAAAAGAATAGAAACTAGAACATTGGAAGGAAAGAACGGAGAAGAAAATAACAACTTCTACCACCATTGAACTTGAGAAGCATGGTTGAACGGAGTTGATGGAGAATTAACAACGAAAGAATAGCTTGTTATGGGCTTATGGAAAATCTCTCAAAATTATGAGGTGACAACCTGCCACAATAGAAACAATTGATTGCTTGAGAGCAACAAGATATGCAAAGCTTCTTTCACCAAGAAGAGGAGGAGAAAACTGGATCATTTAAGACACCATGATAGCAACAATCCTTATGAAATGCTTTAGGTGAAATCCAACCCAAGATAACTCTGAGAAGACAAGATGGGTTTAGTTATCTTATTCTTGACAATTCCTTCGAGACTCCACATAATCAAGAATTTAATAACACCATATCAAAAGACAATGGAGAAGGAATTGAACTTAGAAATCCAAGATAAAGAACACTTAAGCACCACCAACAAGAATCTTGAAGAACACTTGAAAATGAAAGAAATCTTGACGAACCACCATGAAGAACCTTCGGAAGAACTCTAAAACGAAAGGATGATAGAAAGAATTGAAGGATGCAAAAAGAACAAGATTGAGGCCTTGCTATGAATTAGATGAAGCTTAGCGACAAGATACTTGAGAAAAACTAGGAACTCCAGAAAAGAAAAGATAGGAAACTATAATCAAGAATTTGATAGCATGAACAACTCTAGAAGAAGGATTGAAATCACTTGATGAAACAAGAATAAGAATTATAATATGTCTATCCTTCATCCATTAGCGGTATAGGCACACACAACAGATGTTAATTTGTAGGTTTTAGAGGTGGCACATGCAAATTTACTTGGAATGGAGTGAAATACCATAGATAGGTAGGTATAGTGGACTCTTGTGGAAGAGACTTGGCTCAAGGATTTTGGATGCACAAGTAGTATCTCTACTTAGTACAAAGTTTTGGATAGCAAAAGGTTCTAAACAAGCACCACATGTTCAAGGATCCATAACAACATAACTTCTGTGCAAATATACCCAAACATAACCATTACGTTGTCTTCCTTGTCCAACTTCAACAATTTGATCAAGGTTGAAAATAATTAATGGGTATTCAAAATCATAAAAGATGTCCAAGATACTATTTTTGTATGTGAAAGTTCTCTTTCTTAAACTACTCATTCATGAATTGCTTGTATGAACAATATTGTGATTGCCAAACTTCAACATAATTTACTTTCTAAACCAAATGTGAACCTTATACTAAGAATATAGAACATTGATAATTTCATATTTATGATATTTCGTTCATCCACAATTTACTTTTAGGATATAAGTGAAGCACAAGAGTAAACATCAAACTACTCTCAAAAATATATAAGTGGAGATCAATGAGTAGATAAAAAATAAAGTAGCTATGCAAGGAATCTATCTCAATAAGGATTTTCAGATCTGATTATTTTATTATAACAACAAAGAAAACAAAAGACACTCCAAGAATAGCAAATATCATGTGGACAACTAAAAACTTAGGTTCAACATAGGCTAACCGATATTTGTTGATGAAGGGAGGTGGGGTGCGTAGCATCCCCAAGTTTTGATGCTTGATACTTCTTGTAATATTGACTTGGGGTGATTTGGGCATCCCCAAGCTTGAGATTAAATATCTCGTTCAATCCTCTCATATCCCGGTTTCTCCTGAGTTTCAAAACTTCATCCACACAAAACTTGAAAAGAACTTGTGAGATAGGTTAGTACGCATAAGAATAAATCAACACTTCATGTACTGCCATGACAAGTTGCATAATAGTTTTCAAACATTAGGTTTTGTATACTATCATTTCCACAATTTATATCTACCAATATCAGCCATGAAAACTATATGATAAGTAGATAACAAAACTATGACAACAATCTGTCCAAACAGAATAGTCTGTAGCAATCTATTTAAACAGTGTACTTATGTAACTCCAAAAATTCTGAAGGTTTAGGAAAAGCTAAATAATTTGTATGACAGTACCGTGGCAAAATCTCATAAACTTTCCACCCTCCAGTAAAATTACATAATTCATGTACTACATCAAAAGTTTCTGTTTTTGTACAACACACATCACACATTCAATTTAAGCATTCTAAATGCAATTTTTATTGAAAAACCAGGTTATAAATAACAACAAGTAACTATGAACAAAATAAAATAATGCTCCAAGCAAAACTCATATTATGTGACAAATAAAAATATAGCTCCAAGTAAGATATACATATAGTGTTGAAGACGAAAGAGGGAATGCCTTCCGGGGCATCCCCAAGCTTAGACGCTTGAGTCTTCCCTGTATATTACCTTGGGTATCCTCAAGCTTAGGTTCTTTCAGCTCCTTATTCTCCTGATATCAGTATCTCACCCAAAACCTGAAAATTCAATCACATAGAACTTAACGGAACTTCGTGAGATGGGTTAGTGTAATAAAGATAGATCATTCACGTAGGTACTCTCAAGACTAGATTAATAATTTTTCTAACATAATACATACTGTATTCTATCATTCCCATAATTTATATCACTAAATATTGTTGGGTAACATTGCATGGGAAACAAAAAAGTTCTTACACGCATGCAAGATCTATCCATGGAGATGCTTAGCCACGAGAGGGGGAGTGTATCTACATACCCTTGTAGATCACTAAGCGGAAGCGTATATAACATGGTTGATGTAGTCGTACTCTTCACGACCCAATCGTGATCCAAAACGATCCAGCACCGAACGGATGGCACCTTTGCATACAACACACGTGCAGCTCGATGATGTCTCCTCCTTCTTGATCCAGGAAGAAAGGGAGTGGAAGTAGGTGGGATCTCAACCAGCACGCCGACGTGGTGGTGATGGTGGTGGCACAGGTTCTAGAAGGACTTTGCCAAGCACTACTTAAAAATAGATCTATGCAAGAACGGGGTAACGTGAGCGAGAGGGCTGCCGCCGGGGCGTGGGATTGTTGTGTCCAACCCTCCTCTTCTCTACTATATATAGGAGGCAAGGGGCAGGTTTAGGTCGCAGCCCTTGGCCCCTCCTCCAAGGAGGGCTGGCGGCTAGGGTGGAGTCCTCCCTCCACAAGGAAGGGAGGAGTCCCCTTCCTCCAAGACACCTTCGGGGTGCCTTGTCCCTTTGGGACTCTTGCCCCCAAGCCCGGTTTGCCTCTAGGGGCTGGTGCCCCTGGCCTAGGGTGCCACCCCTATAGCCCACGTGGGCCCATGGGGCAGGTGGATCCCCCTGGTGGACCCCCGGAACCCTTTTGACACCCCGATACACTACTGGTAATGCCCGAAACTTTCCCGGTAGGAAAAATAGGACTTCCCATATATAGATATTTACCTCTGGACCATTCCGAAACTCCTCGTGACATCCGGTATCTCATACGGGACTTCGAACAACATTCGGTCACCAACGTACATATCCCAATACTACTGTAGCGTCAATCAAGCATTAAGCATGCGGGCCCTACGGGTTCGAGAATGATGCAGACATGACCGAGACACTCTCTGGCCAATAACCAATAGCGGGACCTGGATGCCCATATTGGCTCCCACATATTTCACGAAGATCTTTATCGATCAAACCACGATGTCAAGGATTCAAACAATCTCGTATGTAGTTCACTTTGTCCATCGACATATTACTTGCCCGAGATTCGATCGTTGGTATCTCCATACCTAGTTTAATCTCGTTACCGACAAGTCCCTTTACTCGTTATGTAATACAAGATCCCGTGACTAATTCCTTATTCACATTTCTTGCAAGCTTCTTGTGATGTTGTATTACCGAGTGGGCCCAAAGATACATCTCCGTCATACGGAGTGAAAAATCCCAGTCTCGATCCATGCCAACCCAATAGACACCCTCAGAGATACCTGCAGAGCATCTTTATAATCACCCAGTTACGTTGTGACATTTGATACACACAAGACATTCCTCCGGTGTTAGGGAGTTGCATGATCTCTGATATGTCTCCAACGTATCTATAATTTTGATGATGGCATGCTATTATATTATCCGTTTTGGATGTTTTATATGCATTAATATGCTATTTTATATGATTTTTGGGACTAACATATTAATATAGAGCCTAGTGCCAGTTTATGTTTTTTCCTTGTTTTTGAGTTTTGGAGATATGGAATACCAAACGGATTTAAAATGGAATAAAACCTTCGGAAAGAATTTTTCTGGAAGGAAACAAATCAACCAGGCTTGGAGTGCACGGCAGGAAATCTGCCAGGGATTCACAAGCCTGCTAGGCACGACCTCCCTTGGCCGCGCCTAGCCGGCTTGCCGTCTCCTAGCAGGTCTACTAACCCTAATCTTTGGCCTATAAATTCCCAAATATTCCCCCAACATTGAAAAGGGCCACGCAAATACTTTTCCGCCGCCAGAAGCCTCCGTTCCCGAGAGATCCAATCTTGGAGCCTTTTCCGGCAATCTACCGAAGGGGGTTTCGATCACAGAGGGCAACTACATAAACTATATTGGCCCTCCGATGATGCGTGAGTAGTCCACCACAGACCTATGGGTCCATAGCTAGTAGCTAGATGGCTTCTTCGCTCTCTTTGATCTTGAATACCATGTTCTCCATGATCTTCATGGGGATCTATCCGATGTGATCCTCTTTTGTGGTGTGTTTGTCAATATCCAATGAATTGTGAGTTTATGTTTAGATTATCCATGAATCTTATTGAATCTCCTCTGAATTCTTATATGCATGATTTCATATCCTTTTAAGTCTCTTTGAGTTATTGGTTTTGTTTGGCCAATTAGATTGGTAATTCTTGCAATGGGAGAAGTACTTGGTTTTGGGTTCAATCTTGCGGTGTCCTCACCCGTGACATAGTAGGGATAGCGAGGCACGTATTGTATTGTTGCCATCAAGGGTAAAAAGATGGGGTTTTCATCATATTTCTTGAGTTTATCCCTATACATCATGTGATCTTTATTAAAGCGTTACTTTGTTCTTCATGAACTTAATACTCTAGATGCAGGCATGAGTCGGTCGATGTGTGGAGTAATAGTAGTAGATGCAGAATCGTTTCGGTCTACTCGATATGGACGTGATGCCTATGTGCATGTTCATTGCCTTGGTTAACTACATGATTATTCGCTTTTCTATCAATTGCTTGATAGTAATTTGTTTACCCACCATGATATTTTCCTTCGAGAGAGAAGCCTCCAGTGAAACCTATAGCCCCCGAGTCTACTTTCCATAATACACTTTCATATCGATAAACCAAAAATACCAAAAATACTTTGCTGCAATTTATTTACCTTTTACTTTCCGTTCTCGTTTACATCTATCTCTATCGGATCTAATCCTTGCAAATAACCGTGAAGGGTTTGACAACCCCTTTATAGTGTTGGGTGCAAGAGTTTGATTGTTTGTGTAGGTGCATCCATTGGTGACTTGCTTGTTCCTCCTACTAGATGGATACCTTGGTTCTCAACAACCGAGGGAAATACTTATCTACTTCGCTGCATCACCCTTTCCTCTTCAAGGGAAAACCAACGCACGCTCAAGAGGTAGCAATCTCATCGTCTTAGGAACGTATACTTGACATGCAAAAAGCAATAGCAATAAACTTAGTGATACGATAAAATGCTATGCTTACGATTGGGTCTTGTCCATCACATCATTCTCCTAATGATGTGATCCTGTTATCAAATGACAACTCATGTCTGTGGTTAGGAAACCTTAACCATCTTTGATCAACGTGCTAGTCTAGTAGAGGCTCACTAGGTACATGGTGTTGTCTATGTATCCACACATGTATGTGAGTTTCCAATCAATACGGTTATAACATGGATAATAAACTCTTATCATGAACAAGGAAATATGATAATAACCAATTTATTATTGCCTTTAGGGAATATTTTCAATAGTCTCCCACTTGTACTAGAGTCAGTAATCTAGTTCACATCACCATGTGATTAACACCCAATGAGTTCTAGGGTTTGATCATGTTTGTCTTGTGAGAGAGGTTTTAGTCAATGGGCCTGAAACATTCAGATCCGTGTGTACTTTGCAAATATCTATGTCATACTATAGATGCTGCTACCATGCTCCACTTGGAGCTATTCCAAACAACTTCTCAACTATACATATCCAGATTGCTACTCAGATTCATCCGAATTAGTGTCAAATCTTGCATCGACGTAACCCTTTATGACAAACTCTTTATCACCTCCATAATCGAGAAACATTTCCTTAGTCCCATAGTTACTAAGGATAATTTTGACTGCTGTTCAGTGATCCACTCCTGGATCACTCTTATACTCCCTTCGCCAAACTCATAGCAAGGCACATATCAGGTGTAGTACACAACATGATATACATTATAGAGCCTATAGCTAAGGTATAGGGGACGACCTTCGTCCTTTCTCTTTGTTCTGTCATGGTCGAGCTTTGAGTCTTACTCAAATTCACACCTTAAAACTCATGTAAGAACTCCTTCTTTGACTAATCCATTTCAAACTCCTTCAAAATCTTGTCAAGGCATGTGCTCCGTGAAAGTCTTACCAGGCGTCTTGATCTATCTCAATAGATCTTGATGCCCAATATTTAAGCAGCTTTATCCAGGTCCTCCTTTGAAAAACTCCATTTAAACAACCCTTTATTCTTTCTAGAAATTCTACATCATTTCCGATCAACAATATGTCATCCACATATACTTATCAGAAATTCTATAGTGCTCTCACTCACTTTTTTGTAAATACAAGTTTCTTACTAAACTTTGTATAAACCCAAAAGCTTTGATCAACATATCAAAGCGCATATTCCAACCCCGAGATGCTTATACCAGTCCATATAAGGATCACTAGAGCTCGCATGCCGTTTAGCATCGTTAGGATTGACAAAACCTTCCACTTGTATAACATACAACCTTTCCTCACGGAAACCATTAAGGAAACTCTGTTTTAATATCCATCTGCCAGATTTCGTAATCAAAAAATGCAGCAACTGCTAACATAATCCCAATAGACTTTAGCACCGCTACGAGTGAGAAAGACTCATCATTGTCAACTCCTTGAACTTGTCGGAAACCTCTTTGCGACAAGTCGAGCTTTTTATAAATGGTGACATTTACCATCAGCGTCTTTCTTCTTCTTAAAGATCCATTTGTACTTAACGGCCTACCGTTCATAGGGCAAGTATACCAAAGTTCGTACTTGCTTTTCATACATGGATCCTATTTCGGATTTCAAGGCTTCTAGCCATTTCTTGGAATTCAAGCCCACCATTGCTTCTTCATAGCTCGTAGGTTCACTGTTGTCTAACAACATGACCTCCAAGACAGGATCACCATATCGCTTAGGGCAGTGCGTGTCCTTGTCGACCTACAAGGTTCGGTAGTAACTTGATCTGACGTTTCATGATCATCACAATTAGCTTCCTCTCAATTGGTTTATGCATCATAGGAACACCTTTCTGTGCTATGCTACTTTTCCAATTCAAGTGAAGGTTCGATAACATTATCAAGTTCTACCTTCCTCCCACTCACTTATTTCGAGAGAACATCCTTCTCTGGAAAGGATCCATTCTTGGAAACAAAGACCTTGCCTTCGGATCTATGATATAAGGTATACCCAATTGTTGCTTTTATGGCATATTATGAAGATGCACTTTTCTGCTTTGGGTTTGAGCTTATTAAACACAAGTGTCGCATTCCCAAACTCTAAGAAATTATAGCTTAGGTTTCTGCCAAACCATTATTCATATGGTGTCATCTTAACGAATTTGGATGGTGCCCTATTTAAAGTGAATGTAGTTGTCTGTAATGCATAACCCCAAAATGATAGTGGAAAATCGATAAGAGACATCATAGTACGCACCATATCCAATAAAGCATGACTACGACATTCAGACACACCATTACGCTATGGTCTTCCAGGTGGCGTGAGCTGTGAAACAATTCCACATTGTATTAAATGCATACCAAACTTATAACTCAGATATTCTCCACCACGATCAATCGTAGAAACTTTATCTTCTTGTTATGATGATTCTAAACTTCACTCTGAAGTTGCTTAAACTTTTCAAACGTTTCAGACTTGTGTTTCATTAAGTAAATATCCCAATATCCACTCAAGTCATCCTTGAAGGTAAGAAAATAACAATATCCACCGCACGCTTCAACACTCATTGGACCGCATACATCAACATGTATTATTTCCAATAAGCCACTTGCTAGCTCCATCAAACCAGAAAACGGGGTCTCAGTCATCTTGCCCATGAGGCATGGTCCGCATGTCTCAACTAATTCAAAATTGAGTGAATCCAAAGATCCATAAGCATGGAGTTTCTTCATGCGATTTACACCAATATGATCTTAGTGGCAGTGTCACAAGTATGTGGTACTATCATTATTAACTTTGTATCTTTTGGCATCAATATTATGAACATGTGTATCACTAAGATCGAGATTCCATAAACCATTCACATTGGGTGCATGACTGATGATCCCCAAGTGAAAGGAATCATTGTAGAAATTCACAAAGGTGGAACTGATAAGTATGGAGTGTCGAACCCACTAGGAGCTAAAGGTAAGATCAATATTCTCTCAAGTCCCATCTGCCACCGATACGACTCTACGTACACCAAACGTTTGCTTCCATCTAGAAACGATAAATAAAACTATGTTGTGGGTATGAAGAGGATGGCTTTGCATGAAAACGGAGAACTAGAATATTAAAATAGGTGTTGTTAACATAATATTACAATACATTACAAATAGCAAGTGTGGAACAATGATGGGTTGGTGTGAGGAATTATCCTAGGCAATTGTTAACAAGATCGGAAGTCATTATGCAATTTTATATGAGGGAGAGGCATAAACTAACATACTTTCTCAACTTGGATCATATGCACCTATGATTGGAACTCTATCAAGCATCTGTAACTAGTAAAGATCATTAAGGTAAAACCCAACCATAGCATTAAAGCATCAAGTCCCCTTTATCCCATACGCAACAACCCCCTTACTCGTGTTTATGCTTCTGTCACTCAAGCAACCCACTATAAGCGAATCATGAACGTATTGCAACACCCTACAACGGGAATCCTTCACGTATGCACGACACATAAGGCACCATAGGACAACACCAGAGTAAACATACAACTCAAACCGATCTAGATCATCAATCAACCCAAAGGACAAAATAAATCTACTCAAAACATCATAGGATGGCAACACATCATTGGATCATAATATGTGGCATAAAGCACCATGTTCAAGTAGGGGATTACAACGGGGTGTGGGAGAGTGGACCGCTAAAAGTAGATGAGGATGGTGATGAAGAAGGTGATGTTGATGAAGACGATCACCACGGCGATGGTTCCCCCGGTGGCACTCCGGACCATCGGGAGAGAGGGGGAGAGGGGGTCTCTCCCTTTTTCTTTCTCCTCCATGGCCTTCCCCCTCTGTGGGAAGAGGTTCTCCCTCTGGTCCTTGGCCTCCTTGGTGTTGATGGCCCCTTCGGGAAGATGAAGATGGCCTTCGGTGATGGCGACCCCCTCCGACAGGGTTCCGGAGAGGGCCAAGATTGGTTTTTCATGGCTCTGGAGGTTTTCGGCGGTGGAACTCCTGATCTAGGTTTCTTTTCGGTGGTTTCTATATTTATAGGAATTTTTGGCATCAATCTCACATCAAGGGGGGGGGCACGAGGGAGTCACAAGCCTGCTAGGCGCGACCACCCCCTGGCCACGCCTGGCAGGCTTGTCGCCTCCTCGTGGCTCTTTTGGCCCAGATCCAATGCTTCGGGGGTCTCTTTTGGTCCACAAAAAATCATACTAAATTTTGAGCCCATTCCGAGAACTTTTATTTCTGCACAAAAAAATGACACCATGGTAGTTCTCCTGAAAACAATGTCAGTCCGGGTTAGTTGTAATAAAATCATACCATAATCATATAGAATTATTGTAAACATGGCATGAATACTTCATAAATTATAGATACGTTGGAGACGTATCGGCATCCCCAAGCTTAATTCCTGCTTGTCCTCGAGTAGGTAAATGGTAACATAAATAATTTATGAAGTGTGAATGCTAGCTAGTGTACAAGTTTGATCAATGATAATTCCAATCACTTTTTCTAGCATCATTATATATCATAAACAATACCTCATCTCATAAAACTTCTCATGATGAAGTAACAAGCTATTCACATGTTAAAATATAGACCATAAAGTTTCTTGAAAACTAACAACTATGCTTTCAGTCACCAAACAATTGCAATTCATCCTATTTTCAGGAAGGGTCCATGTAAGAGCTTTTATTTAGCAAATTCCACATACTCAACTATCATATAGTCTTCCATGATTTCTAAGTCTCAAAGCATATTTTTAGAGCAAATGGCATCCGTCGAACACAAAGAAAGATAGGGGCTCAGAGTTTCGTCTCCCAACTTATTTATCATATAGATAATTGTCAACAATAATAATTCATGATCAAATATATATGGATGTCCATATATGCTTGGGTATTTCCCCACCACATGATGCTTTCCAAGAGAAAAAGGCGAAATGTAGGAAGTGGTGAAGATCACCATGACTCTTGTATAAAGGTAAGTACTAGAAAATAAAAGATAGGACCTTCGCAGAGGGAAGCAGAGGTTGTCATGCGCTTTTTGTTTTTGCATGTGCAAACTCTTAATGTAAAGTAACATCACGTTTTATTGCCCTTTGTGATAGCAAACCTTATGATGCAGCCCGTCGCTTTTATTTCTTTACCATCACAAATTCATACAACGCTTATTTTCCCTTACAATAAAAGATCTTACATATTTAGGAGCAATTTTTATTGCTTTTTGCACCGATGAAAACTTACTTGAAGGATCTTATTCAATCCATAGGTAGGTATAGTGGACTCTCATGGAAAAACTGGTTTAAGGGTGTTTGGATGCACAAGTAGTATTTCTATTGGTGCGGAAGTTTTGGCTAGTATGAGGTGGAAGCAAGCACCACATGTTGGAGGATCCAACACAATATAACTACTACATAAATATACCCAAGCATAACTAATCACATTGTCTTCCTTGTCCAACTTCCACTAATTTGCTCAAATTAGAAAATAATTAATGGGTATTCACATTCATAGAATATGTCCAAGATAGTATATTTATATGTGAAATCTCTCTTCCTTCAATATTCTTTCATGAATTGTTCAAGTGACCAACACGGTGTTTGCTAATTTTCAATAAATTTTACCACTTATACTTATTGTGTGTGAAGTCATTACTCCCTATGGGATAAGTATATGAAGAATTTTTAATTTCAGATTTATGATATTCAATTCATTCAACCATTTACTCATAGGATATAAGTGAAGCACGAGAGTGAATGACAAACTACTCCAAAAAGATATAAGTGAAGATCAATGCGTAGTCAATTAGTTAAATAGCCATTTGAGGACTATCTCTTATTAAAAATTTCAGATCAAATGATTTTATTGAAACATCAAACAATATAAAAATGGCACTCCAAGAATAGCATGCATCATCTGAACGAATAAAAATTTAGGCTCAACATAGGCTAACCAATAATTGTGGATGAAGAGAGGTGGGATGCGTAGCATCCCCAAGCTTAGATACTTGAGAGTTCTTGAAATATTTTCTTAGGGTGCCTTGGGAATCCCCAATATTGAGCTTTTGTATCTTGTTCAATCCTCTCATATCCCGGTTTCACCTATTCTCAAAGACTTGATCCAGACAAAACTCAAAAAGAACTCGTGAGATAGGTTAGTGCACATAAGAACAAATCAACACTTCATGTACCGCCAAGACAAGTTGCACAATAATTTTCAAGAAATAGGTACTGTATAATATCATTTCCACAATTTATATCTACCAATATAGGCTATGGAAACTATAGGATAAGTAGATAACAAAAGTATGACAGCAATATGTCCAAACAGAATAGTCTGTAGTAATTTATTATAACAATGTACATATGTAACTCAAACAATTCTGACAATTTAGTACATGATAACGAATTTATATGAAAACACTGTGTAAAAATTTCAGAAACTTTCCATGTTCGAGTAAAATATGAAAAATTCAAACACTATAACAGAAGTTTCTATTTTTTACACAGCACACATAAAACATGCAATTCAAGCATCCTAAAGGCAATTCTTGGAACTTTTTATTGAAAGAAAAGATTATAAATAACAACTAACAGAGAACAAAAAAATAAAATGACTCTCCAATCAAAGCTCATATTATGTGACGAATAAAAATATAGCTCCAAGTAAGATATACCGATAGGGTTGAAGACGAAAGAGGGCATGCCTTCTGGGGCATCCCCAAGCTTAGACGCTTGAGTCCTACTTGAATATTACCTTGGGGGTGCCTTGGGAATCCCCAAGATTAGGTTCTTATCACTCCTTATTCTCCTCATATCGGTGTCTCACCCAAAACTTGAAAACTTCAATCACACAAAACTTAATGGAACTTTGTGAGAAGGATTAGTGTAATAGAGATAAATCATTCACTTAGGTATTGTAAAGACAAGATTAATAATTATTCCACATGATACCTACTGTATTACATCAAAACCACAATTTATATTACTCAATATAAGCTATAAGAACACATGAAACAAGCAAACTATGCATGCAAAACAGAATCTATCAAAAACAGAACAGTCTATAAAGATCTGAATGATCACCAAACTTCCCTAATGTTGGGAGACATAGTAGTAAATCAAAAAAATTCCTACGATCACGAAGATCCATCTATGGAGAAACCAAAAACGAGTAAGGGGAGAGTGCAGCATGCAAAACAGAATCTGTCAAAAACAAAAGAGTCTGTAAAGATCTGAATGATCACCAAACTTCCCTAATGTTGGGAGACGTAGTAGTAAATCCAAAAAATTTCCTACGATCACCAAGATCAATCTATGGATAAACCAGCAACGAGTAAGGGGAGAGTTCATCTTCATACCTTTGAAGATTGCAAAGCGGAAGCATTACTAGAACGCGGTTGGTGGAGTCGTACTCGCAGCGATTCAGATCGCGGTGGAATCCGATCTAAGCGCCGAACAACGGCGCCTCCGCGTTCAACACACGTGCAGCCTGGTGATGTCTCCTACGCCTTGATCCAGCAAGGAGGAAGGAGAGGTTGAGGGAGAGCTCCGGCAGCACGATGGCATGGTGACGGTGGAGCTGCATGGTCTCCGGCAGGGCTTCGCCAAGCACTACGGAGAACGAGGAGAGGGAGGAGTATGGCTGTGCCGTGGGAGAGAGAGAGATGCGTGTCTCCGACTGCCCCAAGTGCTCCACTATATATAGGAGGAGGAGAAGGGAGAGCTGAGACCTAGGGTTCCCACCCTAGGGACCGACGGCAGCCCCAGATCCAATCTGGTGTCGTGGCCACAGGGAGAGAGGGGAGGCCGGCGCTCTAGGTGGGCCTTAGGCCCATCTGAGCCTAGGGTTTGCCCCCTCTCCTCCCTTGCTGCGCCTTGGGCCCTTGTGTGTGTGGGGGGGGTGTACCAGCCCACCTAGGGGCTGGTTCCCTCCCACTTGCGGCCCATGCAGCCCTCTGGAGCTGGTGGCCCCACTTAGTGGACCCTCGGAACCCTTCCGGTGGTCCCGGTACGTTACCGGTAATCCCCGAAACATTTCTGGTGACCAAAACCTCACTTCCTATATATGAATCTTTACCTCCGGACCATTCCAGAACTCCTCGTGACGTCCGGGATATCATTCGGGACTCTGAACAACCTTCGGTAACCACGTACACTATTTCCCTATAACCCTAGCGTCATCAAACCTTAAGTGTGTAGACCCTACGGGTTTAGGAGACATGTAGACCTGACCGAGACACCTCTCCGGTCAATAACCAACATCGGGATCTGGATACCCATGTTGGCTCCCACATGCTTCACGATGATCTCATCGGATGAACCACGATGTCGGGGATTCAATTAATCCCGTATACAATTCCCTTTGTTTACCGGTATGATACTTGCCCGAGATTCGATCCTCGGTATCCCTATACCTTTTTCAATCTCGTTATCGACAAGTCTCTTTACTCGTTATGTAACACATCATCCCGTGGCTAACTCCTTAGTCACATTGAGCTCATTATGATGATGTCTTACCGAGTGGGCCCATAGATACCTCTCCGTCACACGGACTGACAAATCCCAGTCTTGATTTGTGCCAACCCAACAGGCACTTTCGGAGATACCCGTAGTGCACTTTTATAGCCACCCAGTTACGTTGTGACATCTGGCACATCCAAAGCATTCCTACGGTATCCGGGAGTTGCACAATCTCATAGTCTAAGGAAATGACACTTGACATTAGAAAAGCTTTAGCAGACGAACTACACGATCTTGTGCTATGCTTAGGATTGGGTCTTGTCCATCACATCATTCTCCTAATGATATGATCCCGTTATCAATGACATCCAATGTCCATGGTCACGAAAGCATGACCATCTATTGATCAATGAGCTAGCCAACTAGAGGCTCACTAGGGACATGTTGTGGTCTATGTATTCACACATGCATTATGGTTTTCGGTTAATACAATTGTAGCATGAACAATAGACAATTATCATGAACAAGGAAATACAATAATAACCATTTTATTATTGCCTCTAGGGCATATTTCCAACAGTCTCCCACTTGCACTAGAGTCAATAATCTAGTTACATTGTGATGAACCGAACACCCATAGAGTTCTGGTGTTGATCATGTTTTGCTCGTGAGAGAGGTTTAATCAACGGACCCGCGACATTCAGATCTGTATGCACTTTACAAATATCTATATCTCCTTCCTAAATGTAATCACGAATGGAGTTGAAGTGGCGCTTGATGTGTCTTGTCTTCTTGTGAAACCTGGGCTCCTTGGCAAGGGCAATAGCTCCTGTGTTGTCACAGAATAGAGTCATCGGGCTCGACGCATTGGGAATGACTCCTAGGTCGATGATGAACTCCTTCATCCAGACTCCTTCCTTCGTTGCTTCTGAAGCAACTATGTACTCCGCTTCACATGAAGATGCTGCCACGACGCTTTGCTTGCTGCTGCACCAGCTGACTGCCCCTCCGTTCAAAATATACACGTATCCGGTTTTTGACTTGGAGTCATCCAGATCTGTTTCAGAGCTAGCATCGACGTAACCCTTTACGACGAGCTCTTCGGCACCTCCATAAACGAGAAACATGTCCTTTGTCCTTTTTAGGTACTCAGGTCATTCTTGACCGCTGTCTAGTGTTCTGCTCCGGGATCACTTTGGTACCTCCCTACCAAACTTATGGCAAGGTTCACATCAGGTCTGGTACACAGCATGGCATACATAATATAGCCTATGGCTGAAGCATAGGGGATGACACTCATCTCTTATTTATCCTTTGCCGTGGTCAGGCATTGAGTCATACTCAATCTCACACCCTGTAACACAGGCAAGAACCCGTTCTTGGACTAATCCATATTGAACTTCTTCAATACTTTGTCAAGGTATGTGCTTTGTGAAAGACCTATGAGGCATTTCGATCTATCTCTATAGATCTTAATGCCTAATATGTAAGCAGCTTCTCTAAGGTCCTTCATTGAAAAACACTTATTCAAGTAGGCCTTTACGCTCTCCAAAAGTTCTATATCATTTCCCATTATCAATATGTCATCCACATATAATATGAGGAATGCTATAGAGCTCCCACTCACTTTCTTGTAAATACAAGGTTCTCCATAAACCTGTATAAATCCAAATGCTTTAATCAACTCATTAAAGTGAATGTTCCAACTCCGAGATGCTTGCACTAGCCCATAGATGGAGTGCTGGATCTTGCATACCTTGTTAGCATCTTTAGGATCGACAAAACCTTCTGGCTGCATCATATACAGTTCTTCCTTAAGGAAGCCATTAAGGAATGCTGTTTTGACATCCATTTGCCAGATCTCATAATCATAAAATGCTGCATTTTCTAACATGATTCAGACGGACTACAACATCACTACGGGTGAGAAAGTCTCATCGTAGTCAACTACTTGAACTTGTCGATAACCCTTAGCGACAAGTCGAGCCTTATAGACGGTCACATTACCATATGCGTCAGTCTTCTTCTTAAAGATCCATTTATTTTCAATGGCTCGCTTATCATCAGGCAAGTCCACCAAAGTCCATACTTTGTTCTCATACATGGACCCTATCTTGGATTTCATGGCTTCAAGCCATTTGTTGGAATCTGGGCCCACCATCGCTTCTTCGTAGTTCGAAGGTTCACCGTTGTCTAACAACATGATCTCCAGGACAGGGTTGCCGTACCACTTTGGTGCGGAACGTGTCCTAGTGGACCTTCGAATAACAACTTGATTTGCAATTTCATGATCATCATCATTAACTTCCTCTCTAGCATGTGTAGGCTCCATGGAAACAACTTCCCATGCTGAACTACTCTTCGGTTCGAGTGGAGGTACGATTACCTCATCAAGTTCTATTTTCCTCCCACTTACTTCTTTCGAGAGAAACTCTTTCTCGAGAAAGGATCCATTCTTGGCAACAAAGACTTTGCCTTCGGATCTGAGGTAGAAGGTATACCCAATAGTCTCTTTGGGATATCCTATGAAGACACACTTTTCTGCTTTGGGTTCGAGCTTCTCAGGTTGAAGTTTCTTCACATAAGCATTGCATCCCCAAACTTTTTGAAATGACAGCTTAGGTTTCTTTCCAAACCATAATTCATACGGTGTTGTCTCAACGGACTTTGATGATGCCCTATTTAAAGTGAATGCGGCAGTCTCTAATGCATATCCCCAAAATGATAGCGGTAAGTCAGTAAGAGACATCATAGATCGCACCATATCCAATAGAGTGCGATTACGACATTCAGACACACCATTTTGCTGAGGTGTGCCAAGCGGCGTGAGTTGTGAAACAATTCCACATTTTCTTAGGTGCGTGCCAAACTCGTGACTCAAATATTCTCCGCCACGATCAGATTGTAGGCACTTTATTTTCCTGTCATGTTGATTCTCTACCTCACTCTGAAATTCCTTGAAGTTTTCAAAGGTTTCAGACTTGTGTTTCATCAAGTAGACATACCCATATCTGCTCAAGTCATCAGTGAGGGTGAGAACACAATGGTAGCCACCACGAGCCTCAACGCTCATTGGACTGCATACATCGGTATGTATTATTTCGAACAAGTCAGTTGCTCGCTCCATTGTTTCGGAGAACGGAGTCTTGGTCACCTTGCCCATGAGGCATGGTTCGCACGTGTCAAATGATTCAAAATCAAGAGACTCCAAGAGTCCATCAGTATGGAGTTTCTTCATACGTTTGACACCAATATGACCAAGGCGGCAGTGCCACATGTAAGTGGGACTATCATTATTAACCTTACATATTTTGGTACTCACACTATGGATATGTGTAACATCACATTCGAGATTCATCAAAAATAAACCATTGACTAGCGGGGCATGACCATAAAACATTTCTCTCATATAAATAGAACAACCATTATTCTCAGATTTAAATGAGTAGCCATCTCGCATCAAGCGAGATCCAGATACAATGTTCATGCTCAAAGCTGGTACTAAATAACAATTATTGAGGTTTAAAACTAATCCCAAAGGTAGATGTAGAGGTAGCGTGCCGACAACGATCGCATCGACCTTGGAACCATTCCCGACGTGCATCTTCACCTCGTCCTTTACCAGTCTCCGCTTATTCCGTAGCTCCTGCTTGGAGTTACAAATGTGAGTAACTGCACCGGTATCAAATACCCATGAGCTACCATTAGCGCTGGTTAGGTACACATCAATAACAAGTATATCACATATACCTTTAACATTGTCGGCCTTCTTATCCGCTAAGTACTTGGGGCAGTTCCGCTTCCAGTGACCGGTACCCTTGCACTAAAAGCACTCAGTCTCAGGCTTGGGTCCATGCTTGTTCTTCTTCCCGGCAACTTGCTTACCGGGTGCGGCAATAGCTTTGCCGTCCTTCTTGAAGTTCTTCTTACCCTTGCCTTTCTTGAAACTAGTGGTCTTATTCACCATGAACACTTGATGCTCCTCTTTTATCTCAAGCTCGGCTCATTTCAGCATCGAGTACAACTTAGGAATGGACTTCTCCATACCCTGCATGTTGTAGTTCATCACAAAGCTCTTGTAGCTAGGTGGAAGCGACTGGAGGATTCTATCAATTACCGAGTCATCCAGGAGATTAACTCCCAGCTAAGTCAAGTGGTTATGCAACCCACACATTTTGAGTATGTGCTCACTGACAGAACTATTTTCCTCCATCTTACAACTGAAGAACTTGTCGGAGACGTCATATCTCTTGACCCGGGCATGAGCTTGGAAAACCAGTTTCAGCTCTTGGAACATCTCATATGCTCCGCGTTGCTCAAAACGCTTTTGGAGCCCCGGTTCTAAACTGTAAAGCATGCTGCACTTAATTAGGGAGTAATCATCAGAGCGTGTCTGCATGGCATTCGTAACATCTTGATCCGCTGGGAAAATGGGTGGGTCACCTAGCGGTGCATCAAGGACATACAATCTCTTGGAAGCTATGAGGATGATCCTCAAGCTACGGACCCAGTACGCATAGTTGCTTCCATCATCTTTCAGCTTGGTTTTCTCTAGGAACGCGTTGAAGTTGAGGGTGACAATAGCGTTGGACATTGGATCTACAATATAGATTGTAAAGAACATTTTGGACTAAGTTCATGATAATTAAGTTCACATAATCAAATTATTTAATGAACTCCCACTTAGATAGACATCTCTCTAGTCATCCAAGTGATACATGATCCAAGTCAACTAGCCCGTGTCCGATCATCATGTGAGACAGACTAGTCATCCATGGTGAACATCTCCATGTTGATCACATCTACTATACGAATCATGTTCGACCTTTTGGTCTTCTGTGTTCCGAGGCCATGTCTGTACATGCTAGGCTCGTCAAGTCAACCTAAGTGTTTTGCGTGTGTAAATCTGGCTTACACCCATTGTATGTGAACGTTAGAACCTATCACACCCGATCATCACGTGGTGCTTCGGAACAACGATCCTTAGCAACGGTGCACAGTTAGGGTGAACACATTTCTTGAAATTTTAGTGAGAGATCATCTTATTTAGCTACCGTCGTTCTAAGCAAATAAGATGTAAACATGATAAAAATCACATGCAATCAATATAGTGACATGATATGGCCAATATCATCTTGCTCCTTTGATCTCCATCTTCGGGGCACCATGATCATCACTATCACCGGCATGACACCATGATCTCCATCATCATGATCTCCATCATCATGTCTTCATGAAGTTGTCTCACCAACTATTACTTCTACTACTATGGCTAACATTTAGCAATAAAGTAAAGTAATTACATGGTGTTTATGATTGACACGCGGGTCATACAATAAAATAAGACAACTCCGATGGCTCCTGGCGGTTGTCATACTCATCAACATGCAAGTCGTGAATCCTATACAAGAACATGATCAATCTCATACATCACAATGCATCACATCACATCCTTTGGCCATATCACATCATAAGGCATATGCTGCAAAAACAAGTTAGACGTCCTCTAATTTGTAGTTGCAAGTTTTTATGTGGCTGCTATAGGTTTCTAGCAAGAACGTTTCTTACCTACGCCAAAACCGAAACATGATATGCCAATTGCTATTTACCCTTCATAAGGACCCTTTTCATCGAATCCGATCCGACTAAGGTGGGAGAGACAGACACCCGTTAGCCACCTTATGCAACAAGTGCATGTCAGGCGGTGGAACCGGTCTCACGTAAGCGTATGTGTAAAGTTGGTCCGAGCCGCTTCATCCCACGACACCGCCGAATCAAGATAAGACTAGTAACGGTAAGCAAATTAACAAGATCGATGCCCACAACAACTTGTGTTCTACTCGTGCATAGATTCTACGCATAGACCTAGCTCATGATGCCACTGTTGGGAGATGTAGTAGTAAATCAAAAAAATTCCTACGATCATCAAGATCCATCTATAGAGAAACCAGCAACGAGTAAGGGGAGAGTGCATCTTCATACGTTTGAAGATCGCAAAGCGGAAGCGTTACTAGAACGCGGTTGGTGGAGTCGTACTCGCAGCGATTCAGATCGCGATGGAATCCGATCTAAGCGTCGAACAATGGCGCCTCCGCGTTCAACACACGTGCAGCCCGGTGATGTCTCCTACGCCTTGATCCAGCAAGGAGGAAGGAGAGGTTGAGGGAGAGCTTCGGCAGCATGACGGCATGGTGACGGCGGAGCTGCGTGGTCTCCGGCAGGGCTTTGCCAAGCACTACGGAGAACGAGGAAAGGGAGGAGTATGGTTGCGCCGTGGGAGAGAGATGCATGTCTCTGGCCGCCCCAAGTGCTCCACTATATATAGGAGGAGGAGGAGGGAGGGCTGCCGGCGGCAGCCCCAGATCCAATCTAGTGCGGCGGCCAGAGGGAGAGAGGGGAGGTCGGCGCCCTAGGTGGGCCTTAGGCCCATCTGAGCCTAGGGTTTGCCCCTCTCCTCCCTTGCTGCGCTTTGGGCCCTTGTGGGGGCGCCCACCTAGGGGCTGGTTACCTCCCACTTGCGGCCCATGCAGCCCTCTGGAGCTGGTGGCCCCACTTGCTGGACCCCCGAAACCCTTCCGATGGTCCCGGTACGTTACCGGTAATCCCCGAAACATTTCGGGTGACCAAAACCTCACTTCCTATATATGAATCTTTACCTCCGGACCATTCCGGAACTCCTCGTGACGTCCGAGATCTCATCCAGGACTCCAAACAACCTTCGGTAACCACGTAAACTATTTCCCTATAACCCTAGTGTCATCGAACCTTATGTGTGTAGACCCTATGGGTTCGGGAGACACGTAGACATGACTGAGACACCTCTCCGGTCAATAACCAATAGCGGGATCTGGCTACCCATGTTGGTTCCCACATGCTCCATGATTATCTCATCGGATGAACCACTATGTCGGGGATTCAATTAATCCCGTATACAATTCCCTTTGTCTACCGATATGATACTTGCCCGAGATTCGATCGTCGGTATCCCTATACCTTGTTCAATCTCGTTGCCGGCAAGTCTCTTTACACGTTTCGTAACACATCATCCCGTGGCTAACTCCGTAGTCACATTGAGCTCATTATGATGATGTCTTACCGAGTGGGCCCATAGATACCTCTCCATCACACGGAGTGACAAATCCTAGTCTCGATTCGTGCCAACCCAACAAACACTTTCGAAGATACCCATAGTGCACCTTTATAGCCACCCAGTTACGTTGTGACGTTTGGCACACCCAAAGCATTCCTACAGTATCCGGGAGTTCCATAATCTCATGGACTAAGGAAATGACACTTGACATTATTAAAGCTTTAGGAGACGAACTACACGATCTTGTGCTATGCTTAGTATTGGGTCTTGTCCATCACATCATTCTCCTAATGATGTGATCCCGTTATCAACGACATCCAATGTCCATGGTCATGAAACTGTGACCATCTATTGATCAACGAGCTAGCCAACTAGATGCTCACTAGGGACATGTTGTGGTCTATGTATTCACACATGCATTACGCTATCCGGTTAATAGAATTGTAGCATGAACAATAGACAATTATCATGAACAAGGAAATAGGGCATATTTAAGTGAAGCACAAAGAGCATTCTACAAATCCATCAAGGACTATCTCATACTAGAAGGGAGCATAAAGGGAAAGCCAAACACTAAATACACATATTATGTGAACAAAACAAAAATCCAGGTATACCAATAATCATTGAAGAATAAAGATGGGATGCCTTCCGGGGCATCCCCAAGCTTGGATGCTTGAATCTCCTTGAAATATTTACTTGGGGTGCCTTGGGAATCCCCAAGATTGAACTCTTGCCTCTCTATATTCTTCTTATATCGATACCTCCTCGATCTTCGAACACTTCATTCACACAAAACTTAACAAAACCCTTGTGAGATCCGTTAGTATAATAAAGCGAATTACTACTTTAAGTACTATTGTGAACTCATTACAAATTCATATTAGCATTATATCTACTGTAGTCCAACTTCACCATGGTTCATACCCCCTGATACAAGCCATAGATTCATCAAAATAAGAGAACAATGAATAGAAAACAGAATCTGTCAAAAACTGGACAGTCTGTAGTAAAATAATATGGAAACTTCGTATACTTCTGCAACTCAAAAAATTCTGAAAATTTAGAAAAAATAAAACAAATTCATATAAGTGTTGTGTAAAAATTTCAGAAACTTTGGATGTTCGAGTAAAAAATGTAGATTCACCTACTATAGCCAAAGTTTCTGTTTTTGCCCTGCACACACAAAACAAGCAATCTAATCATCCTAAAAGTAAATTTTGGCACATTATTTTTATAATACAATGGATATATACAAGGTGATAATTACTTTTTAGAATATTCCATGAAAAATTCTACATTTTTTCCATGATCATGAACACAAGTGTTCAAGGTCAACCCTCACTTCTCCAATGCACAACCTTCCAATCACTTCTCTTTTTAAAAAACTTCTCAGGAAAAAGGGGCAAGTAACTCTTTTTGTATTTTTCATTATTTGATTTTTTGTTTATTTAACCCAAAACTACAGAAAGTAAAAAGGGAAAACAAAATCTATTTAGTAAAGAAAGCAAACAAGCATACATGAGAATATCAACCCCGCGCTATTGCTCCCCGACAACGGCGCCAGAAAAGAGCTTGATAATCCCCAAGTGCAAGGAATCATCATAGAAATTCCCAAAGGTGGAAGTGATAAGTATGGAGTGTCTAACCCACAAGGATCTAAAGGTAATATCAATATGCTCTCAAGTCCTATCTACCACCGATACGACTCTACGTACACCGAACGTTTGCTTCCATCTAGAAACGATAAATAAAACTACGTTGTGGGTATGAAGTGATGGCTTTGCGTGAAAACGGAGAACTAGAATATTAAAATAGGTGACTTTAACATAATATTACAATATATTACAAATAGCGAGTGTGGAATAATGATGGGTCGGTGTGCGTAATTACCCTAGGCAATTGTTAACAAGATCGGAAGTCATTATTGCAATTTTATATGAGGGAGAGGCATAAGATAACATACTTTCACTACTTGGATCATATGCACTTATGATTGGAACTCTAGAAAGGCTCCGCAACTACTAAAGATCATTAAGGTAAAACCCAACCATAGCATTAAAGCATCAAGTCCCCTTTATCCCATACGCAACAACCCCCTTACTCGGGTTTATGCTTCTGTCACTCAAGCAACCCACTATAAGCGAATCATGAATGTATTGCAACACCCTACAGCGGGAATCCTTCACGTATGCGCAGCACAGAAGGCACCATAGGACAGCACCAGAATAAACATACAACTCAAACCGATCTAGATCATTAATCAACCCAAAGGACAAAACAAATCTACTCAAAACATCATAGGATGGCAACACATAATTGGATAATAATATGTGGCATAAAGCACCATGTTCAAGTAGGGTATTACAGCAGGGTGCGAGATAGTGGACCACTAAAAGTAGATGAGGATGGTGATGAATAAGGTGATGTTGAGGAAGACGATCACCGCGGCGATGGTTCCCCCGGTGGCACTCCGGCACCATCGGGAGAGAGGGGGAGAGGGTCTCCCCCTTGTGCTTCCTCCTCCATGGCCTCCCCCTCTATGGGGAGAGGCTCTCCCTCTGGTCCTTGGCCTCTATGGTGTTGATGGCCTCTCCGGGATGATGAAGATGGCCTCCGGTGATGGTGACCCCCTTCGACAGGGTGCCGGAGAGGGCCAAGATTGGTTTTTCGTGGCTTTGTAGGTTTGCGGCGACGGAATTCCCGATCTAGGTTTTTTCCCCGGTGTTTTTGGATTTATAGGAATTTTTGGCGTCAATCTCACGTCGAGGGGGGCACGAGGGAGTCACAAGCCTACTAGGCGCGACCACCCCCTGGTCGCGCCTGGCAGGCTTGTTGCCTCCTCGTGGCTCTTCTGGCCTAGCTCCAATGCTTCGGGGGTCTCATTTGGTCCACAAAAAATCATACTAAATTTTCAACCCATTCCGAGAACTTTTATTTATGCACAAAAAAACGACACCATGGTAGTTCTGCTAAAAACAATGCCAGTCTAGGTTAGTTCTAATAAAATCATACCAAAATAATACCAAAATCATATAGAATTATTGTAAACATGGCTCAAATACTTCACAAATTATAGATACGTTGGGGACGTATCAATGACCATTGAAGGTATTATTCATGTAAACATCATAACCATTATTCTCCGACTTAAATGAATAACCGTATTGCGATAAACATGATCTAATCATATTCATGCTCTATGCAAACACCACATAACATTTATTTAGGTTTGACACTAATCCCGAAGGTAGAGGGAGCATGCCATGGTGATCACATCAACCTTGGATACACTTCCAACACACATCGTCACCTCGCCTTTAGCTAGTCTTCGTTTGTTCCGTAGCTTTTATTTTGAGTTACCAATATTAGCAACCGAACCGGTATCCAATTCCTAGGTGCTACTAGAAGTACTAGTAAGGTACACATCAATAACACGTATATCAAATATAGTTTTGCTGACGTTGTCACCCTTCTTATCTACCAGTTATTTGGGGTAGTTTCGCTATAAGTGACCGTTCCCCTTATAATAGAAGCACTTAGTCTCGGGTTTGGGTCCAACCTTGGGTTTCTTCACTGGAGCAGCAACTGCTTTCCATTCTTGAAGTTTCCCTTCTTGCCCTTGCCTTTCTTGAAACTAGTGGTATTACCATTAACACTTGATGCTCCTTCTTGATTTCTACCTTCGAATCGTAAAACATCACAAATAGCTTAGGGATCATCTTCGCTATCCCTTGCATGTTATAGTTCATCATGAAGCTCTAGTAGCTTGGTGGCAGTGACTTGGAGAACTTCGTCAATCACTATCTTATTTGGAAGATGAACTCCCACTTTATTCAAGCGATTGTAGACATTCTGAGCACATGCTCACTGACTAAGATATTCTCCTCCATCTTGTAGGCAAAGAACATGTGAGAGGTCTCATACCTCTCAGCACGGTCATGAGCCTGAAATACCAATTTCAGCTCTTGGAACATCTCATATGATCCATGGCGTTCAAAACATCTTTGGAGACCCAGTTTTAAGTCATAAAGCATGGCGCACTAAACTATCAAGTAGTCATCAAAACATGTCTGCCAGATGTTCACAACATCCACAGATGACGCTTGAGGGGGTGGCACATCGAGCAGTGTATCAAGGACATAAGACTTTTGTGCAGCAATGAGGACAATACCCAGATCACGAACCTAGTCTGCATAATTGCTACCATCATCTTTCAACTTACTTTTTCTCTAGGAATGTATCAAAACACATGGGTGCTACATGTAAGCTATTGATCTACAACATAATTTTGCAAAGACAACTTTATACTATGTTCATGATAATGAGTTCATTTAATCATATTACTAAAGAACTCACACTCAAATTAACATCCCTCAGGTTGTCTAAGTGTGACATGATCCAAACCTACCAACCCAAGTTCGATCATCACGTGAGATGAGGTGGTTTCAATGGTGAGCATCTCCATCTTGATCATATCTACTATATGACTCATGTTCGACCTTTTGGTCTCCTATGTTCCGAGGCCATGTATGTACATGCTAGGCTCATCAAGTTTAACCCAAGTGTTCTGCATGTGCAAAACTTCCTTACACCCGTTGTATGCGAACGTAGAGTCTATCACACTCGATCATCATGTGGTGCTTCGAAACGATGATCCTTCGCAATGGTGCACACTCGGGGAGAACACAATTTTATCTTGAAATTTTAGTGAGGGGTCATCTTATAATGCTACTGCCGTTCTAAGCAAAATAAGATGTATAAAAAGGATAAACATCACATGCAAATCATATAAGTGACATGATATGCCCATCATCATCTTGTGCTTTTGATCTCCATCTCTAAAGCACCGACATGATCTCCATCGCCACTGGCATGACACCATGATCTCCATCATGATGATCTCCATCATCATGTCATCATGTGGTAATGGCGCCAACTCTTGCTTCTACAACTATTGCTAACGCATAATGATAAATTAAAAGCAATTACATGGCGTTTAGTTATTGACACGTAGGTCATACAATAAATTAAAGGCAACCCTATGGCTCCTGCCGGTTGCCATACTCATCGACATGCAAGTCGTGATAATATATACAAAACATGATCATCTCATACATCACATATATCAAATCATGTGTTGGCCATATAACATCACAACATGCCCCGCAAAAAGAAATTAGACGTCCTCTTCTTTGTTGTTGCAAGTTTTACGTGGCTGCTATGGGCAACTAGTAATAACCATTCATACCTACACAAATCCACAATGGTGATAATCAAGTTGCCTTTTAACCTTCTACAAGGACCCCTTTGTTGAATCCGATTCAACTAAAGTGGGAGAGATAGATATACGCTAGCCATCTTTATGCAACAAGTTGCATGTTAGTCGATGGAACTGGTCTCTCGTACGTGGACAGTAAGGTTGGTACGAGCCGCTTCATCCTACAATATTGCTGAATCAAATTAAGACTAAGGAGGTAAGAAATATTAACATCAACGCCCACAAATACTTTGTGTTCTACTCGTGCATATCATCTACGCATAGACCTAGCTCATGATGCCATTGTTGGAGAACATTGCATGGGAAACAAAAACATTCCTACACGCACGCAAGATCTATCCATAGAGATGCATAGCTATGAGACGGGAGTGCATCTACATATCCTTGTAGACCGCTAAGCATAAGCATATATAACGTAGTTGATGTAGTAGTACTCTTCACGAACCAATCGCGATCCAAACCGATCCCGCATCGAATGGACGGCACCTCCGCGTTCAACACACGTGAGGCTCGATGACGTATCCTCCTTATTGATCCATCAAGCAAGGGAGGATAAGTATATAGGATCACAACCAGCATGCCGATGTGGTGGTGATGGTGGTGGCCCAAATTCCAGCAGGGCTTCGCCAAGCACTACTGAAAAAACAGATCTGCGCAGGAACGGGGTAACGGGAGGGAGAGGGCTGCCGCCGAGGCATGGGATTGTTGTGTCCAACTCTCCTCTTATCCTATACTCTATATAGGAGGGAAGGGGCAGGGTTAGGTCTCAGCCCTTGGCCCCTCCTGCAAGGAGGGCCGATGGCTAGGGTGGAGTCCTCCCTTCACAAGGAAGGGAGGAGTCCCCCTCCTCCAAGGTACCTCCGGGGTGCCTTGTCCCTTTGGGACTCTTTCCCCCAAGCCCAATTCGCCTCTACGGGATAGTGCCCCTTGCCTATGGTGGCTATGGAACCACCCCTACAGCCCATGTGGGCCCACGGGGCAGGTGGACACCCCGAAACCCTTTAGGCACCCCGAGACACTACCGGTAATGCCCAGAACTTTTCCGATAGGCAAAATATGACTTCCCATATATAAATATTTACCTTTGGACCATTCCAGAACTACTCGTGACGTCTGGGATCTCATCTAGGACTTCTAACAACATTTGGTGACCAATGTACATATCCAAATACTACTCTAGTGTCAATTGAGCGTTAAGCGTGCGGACCCAGTGGGTTCAAGAATGATGCAGACATGACCGAGACACTCTCCAGCCAATAACCAATAGCAGGACCTGGATGCCCGTATTGGCTCCTACATATTCCATGAAGATCTTTATCGTTCGAAGCATGATGTCAAGGATTCAATCAATCCCGTATGCAGTTCCCTTTGTCCATCGGCATGTTACTTCCCCGAGATTCGATTGTCGTTATCTCCATACCTAGTTCAATATCTTTACCGACAAGTCCCTTTACTCGTTCTGTAATACAAGATCCCATGACTAACTCCTTTTTCACATTTCTTGCAAGCTTCTTGTGATGTTGTATTACCTTGTGGGCCCAGAGATACCTCTTCGTCATATGGAGTGAGAAATCCCAGTCTCGATCCATGCCAACCCAACAAAAACACTAGCCTAGTAGAGTGTCATGCCCAAGATGCGACCCTATCCTTATTTTGGCTCGAGGGCCTCAACAAGGATAGGAGCGCATCTCGTCGTGTTGCAACAATGGATATCATTACAAGTACATGTACAGAAGAGATGAGTATATGGAATTGGCTTACACTCGCCACAAGCTACATCAGAGTCGCATCAATACAACAACATATTCAAACATGATGCAGAAGAGCAGGGTCCGACTACGGACGAAAACAAACGACAAAATGACATCCATCCTTGCTATCCCAGGCTGCCGCCTGGAACCCATCCTAGATTGATGGAGAAGAATAAGAAGAACTCCAAATCAAAACAAGCATCATGCTCACAACAAATCATCTCATTACCTGTACCTGCAACTGTTGTTGTAGTAATCCGTGAGCCATAGGGACTCAGCAATCTCATTTCCAAGGGTATCAAGACTATTAAAGCTTAATGGGAGAGGTATGGTTAAGTGGTGAGGCTCCAGCAAGTTACTAAGCATTTATTGAGTGGCTAACTTACGAATGCAGGAAGTAAAGTGGGTGGCCTACGCATAACGGACGTGAACTAGTAATGATCACTAACTGATCCTGAACACATACTTACGTCAAACATAACCCCACCGTGTTCTCTCTCGGATTAGGAATTACGAGAAGAGATAGTCATGGTTACACACACAATTGGTGTATTTTATTAGAGTTTACTTCAAGTTTACCATGATCGGGTGTTAAACAAAGTATCCAAGTTTGCCACATAACCGCGGGCACAGCTTTCCGAAAGATTTAACCCTGCAGGGTTGCTCCAACTCGTCCATCACAAATTAACCACACGCCGCGGGAATAACCTCGACCATGGACCTCGTTATCATCCTAGGCAATTCCAAAGGAAATCTGATACCTCGAGATAGCCCGAAGAAAATCAGAGTTTCTCACCCAAGACATTCGAAAAAGGTAAAACAAATCCAGCAAGGCCGCCAGGCGTGTCGACGATCCCGATAGGTGTCGCGTATCTCGTTCTCAGGACATGACAGATGATCGATGGTTACCACGCCAATCACCGAGTTGCCCCGGGTAGCGTTAATAAGCTGCTCTGGGTTGGACCAACACTCATGAGGAGCACTTGTCCGGGTTGTTGATTAATCCACGGGGTCCGGAAAGTCTCTATGCAAGTTTTATTAGGTTGGCAAATGGTAAAACCAATGTTGGGCCTTGCCAGACAAGCTTTATCCTAAAACTAAAATCAACGGGTCCCCATAACAACCCCGAGCATATTAGGAGCGCTCAATTATAGAACATAACACTAGTTCACAAGTAACTAGGGCGGCAAGAGTGGAACAAAACACCGAGCAAAAGGCCAAGCCTTCCACCCTTTACCAAGTGTATAATTGCACTAAATTAAATAGAAATAATATTGTGATAACAAAAGAATGTCCATGTTGACACATGGAAGCAATTGCACCTGTAGCTAGAAACGCTACGAGAGGGGCTGAGCAAGCGGTTACATAGCCAAACAAAAGTTTGCTGGGATTGGGAGGGGTTAGAGGCTTATCATGGCAATGTTGGGAGGCTTGTCAAACAAGTGGTAGGTAGCGTGACATAACGATAAAAGCGGGACAACTAGCATAGCAATGATAGTAGTGGTATCCAGGGAAATGTGTCATCTTGCCTGAGATCTCGCTCGGAAGAAGAACAAGTCCATGAAGAAGACGAGCCAACGTAGTCGAACGAATCCTCACACTCCGAATGCTTTCGGCACTCTATTGAGAAGAAGCAATCCGAAACAAACAATGACCAATCGATAACACCACACATATGCATGATATGATGTGCAAACAAATATGATGCATGTCCGGTCTAATATGCAACGCATGGCATGACATGGCAAGAACAACAAACAACTACTACATATTAAGTGAAGTTCAATATGCAACGAATTGGATAGTGACGAAACTCCACATTCGAATTATTTAGTTCACTCTCGTTAGGTACTCATCAATATTAAATGTTTTTTAATATGCGTGGTCATGGCACAAGGCGAAGATGGAATTACGTAATTTTAAATGGAGAGGGACAACATACATATAAAAAAATAATAACTCTCCATATTATGAGAAAACTGGTTAATGTTGTTTATCATGGCAAGAGGTGAAGCATGAACAACTATATCATCTAGGCATTTTAAATGGGGTCGGAAGCAACATATAGCATTTCCGAAATATCCCCATAAGCATGATATGAATTTGGTCCAGATCTGTAATAACCATATTTTATAATTGTTAAACAACAAAATAAATTTCACAATGATATTCTACACATTTTTTTAGCCAAGTTACATATGTGGAACATTTTAAACGAAGGTACGGTTATTTAGTTATGACATAAACTGTTTTAGCATGGTATATGTGCAAATTAATGTAAACAGAAAGTTTAAATATTTTAAACACATGTGGGAGTTGGAAATAGTGAATCTACATGAAATTCTAAGCATTTTTCATGTATAAAACATTCTCATCCAATGCACGGTTATGGAGTTATTAAATGCATGAACAGTAGGGGTTTTAACGCAATTATGTAATTCCTGGAAAATAGACAAATTCGCAGCATGAAAACAAACAAGATGGGCTGAAGCTAAACTGTCCCTCTGCGTGCCATATAACTAAAGCATGCCCTGGGTGATGGATAGGGGGGCGAGGGGCGACTCACCCATGGGCTCTCGGCCTGGTCGGTGGACAGAGGCAGAGCGGGCCGGCTTCGTTGGGCCTGGCGCAACTCAGAGGAGGCCGGTTGGAGCGACGTGGCCCAGGCGAGCACCTTGCTCGTTCGCTCACGCGTGAGCTCGATTAGAGCCATGGCGATGGGACCCCAGGGGTGAGGGCGGCAAGCTTCGGGAAGGCGCGGGGCGGCCGGAATCGGGCTGCGGGCGATCGGATCCGGTGATCCCCGGCCGGATCTAGGCGGCGGCGGTTGAGCTCCGACGGCAACGGGGGGATCTGGCGACCTCCATGGCAGGGCTGCTCCTGCGAGCATAGAAGAATAGATAGAGGTGAGAGGGAGAGGGAGGAGAAGGGGAAGAAGGAGAGGGAAGGGAGGAGGTCCGGCCAGGGGCTCCGGCGGCGGCCCGAGGGAGGAGACCGGCGGGAGGCGGCACTAGGAGCTGCGGCTTCGGGGCGCTATGGGAGGCTCGGGCACTGCGGGGCTCTATGGACGGACAGACATGTCCGATTTTTCTGCGGACATGTCCGGTAGGTGGGGATTTGGATGAATTTTCAGCCCGAGATCTCAGATCTGAGGTCCGAAATTGGCTATGGAGGTGGGATCTCGTGGGAGAGGGAGGTGGAGCTAGCAGGTGGGGTTTTCTAGGGGTGTGGATGAATTTTTTTACATGGGGAAAACCCTAGAGAGTGAGGGGGCTCTCTCCATGGGGTGGTTATATAGGGTATGGACTAGGATGGGTTGGACCTCATCCGTCCGATCGTGATCCGATGGCCCCGAACGGAGGGAGGGGCTAGGTTGGGCTAGTGGGCTGTGTAGTTGGGCTAGGTGGGGATGAGAGAAATAATTGTGTCCCGTGACACGAGTTTTAAACACCGAGAAACGTCCGACGAATAACCGATGACCGCACTGCTACGGTTGACCGTTCGGATACCAAACGAACTCGGAATGCGACGAAATTTGGCAGGCGACCTACCTAGAATATAACAAGACCGCATGCCAAGTTTCGACCCAATCCGGGAATATTTTTGGTGCGCCTTAAAAATGTTTCTTTCAAAATGATGTCGTGGGCACGTGCGTGTGTTGTTGGTCTCGATACGGGCAACGGCAAGAACAGAGAGAACCGACGACTATGAACGGATGCAAGTTTTCGAAAACGAGTGATGATGCTATGCAGATGATGCGAATGATGCGATGATGAATGCAACAACCAAACGAAACACAGATGAGAATGGAAATAAAAGGGGAATCTTCTGGAGCATCGGTCCCGGGGTGTTACAACTCTCCTCCACTACACGAGGATCTCGTCTCGAGATCTAGAATGAGAAGGGGAAGAGAAAGAGCAATAGGAAGAGGTAAAACTTTATTGCTTCTTTGACAAACGAGTGAAATCCACAAACCTTGAAGGTTACAAGGAGATGAAGAACGATATGAGGAACAAGCAAGAATTCACAAAAATATTCGGTAGCACTTCGGTAGGATAGAGGGACAAAATTGATATGAAGGAAAGAAATTGAAAGAGAGACACCAAACTTTGGTTGGATTAGAATCAAAACTTCATAAGATAGAAGGATCATGAAAAGATTTCACAGCACTCTAGTAAATGGACAAAGCAAGGGAAGAACATGATCTTAATCAAACTAGATGTGAGTTGAAAAGAGCAACACCACAATGCCTCCGAAACAAAGAATAGAAGCTAGATCTTTGGAGAGAAGAGAAAGGAGAAGAAAATGACACTTCTACCACCATTGAACTTGAGAAGCATAGGGTGAACGGAGTTGATGGACAATCAACAACGCAAAGAATAGCTTGTTGTGGGCTTATGGAAAACATCTCAAAATTATGAGGTGACAACCTGCCACAATAGAAACAATTGATTGCTTGAGAACAACAAGAGATGAAAAACTTCTTTCACCAAGATAACTAGCAGAAAACTTGGACCATTTATGACACCACGATCGCAACCATGCTTAGGAAATGCTTTAGGTGAAATCCAACCCAAGATAACTCCGAGAAGACATGATGGGTTTACTTATCTCATTCTTTACAATTTTCCTTCGAGACTCCTCATAATCAAGAATTTAATAACACCATCTCAAAAGACAATGGAGAAGGAATTGAACTTAGACATCCAAGAAAGGGAACACTTGAGCACCTGCAATAAGAATCTTGAAGAACACTTCGAGAAGAATTACATCCTTAACAAACCACCATGAGGAACCTCCGGAAATGAGAGGATGATAGAAACGAATTGAAGATTGAGAACGAACAAGATTGGGGCCTTGCTATGAATTAGATGAAGCTTAGCGACAAGATACTTGAGAAAACTAGGAACTCCGGAAAAAGAAAGATGAGAACACTTGAAACCCAGAATTGATATCATGCACAACTCAGGAAGAGGGATTAAAATCACTTGATGAAACAAGAATAAGATTCATGTTATGGTTATCCTTCATCAAGTTAGATTGATGACAAGCAACGAATTTCGCACACCACTTATTCTTGTTGCAAAGAATTGAAGAGAAAGAGAGAGAGCTCACAACCTTGAAGAAGTCTTGCCCGAGAACACCGGAATGAATTCACAATGAATGAGGATACTACGATTGAACGAATATACATGGGAATGAAGAGATCACGATCCACCTAATGGACAACTTCACAAGGCACCAGAATAATTGAGATACGAACAAAGGGACAACAATTGAGAAGAATTTGAGAATGAAAGTTGAAAGCTGAGAATGAAGAAATCTTTTGAAATGATGGCCTTCAGGAGGATCGAGAAATGAAAATGACTCTGAATGCACCGGATAGATATGAGAGAAATTTCTCATGAATGGAAACAATTTGAGAGGATATCACGAAGCTGAGACCATGAATCTTCAAGAGAATGAGCAAAGATTTAAGAGAACCACTCCTTCGGTCTTCAATGCAAAGAATGATGACGAGAAACAACATCATGAATTACTAAGACACTCCGGAACAAAAAATAAAGAACGGTTGAGCCAATGATGAAAAAAATATTTAGATGCGATCTTCGAGAAGGAATGTGACTAATGAAAATCATTCTTACGTCATATTTAAAAAGAACTTGAGGACATCTCCGCAAAGATTAGAAGAGCCAGGTAAGATCCTGGGGAAAACACCTGTGGGTTATGGGCCCACTCAAAGATATCACCGTTGAAACAATTGCTTAGGAAGAGGGATTGCACCGATAGAAATGAAAACTTGAAGAGGTGAGAACCTCAAAATAATTTGGATGGATTGAAAGAAAACATGAATCTTCTGAGATATCTTCAGCACTCAGGATAGAACATAGAGGGATGAATTAATAAGAGAGGCTTGATGAGAATTTGATCACGGAAAGCATTTAAAGAATGAAAAGGATATGATAAACACCAAGAGCTTGAATTGAATCCACCAAAGAAGAATAACAACAAGAACTAGGAATATGAAGATAGATCTTGAAATTGAAACTCCTGAGAATCTTCACAAGAAATCACCGGATACAATATGAAGAAATGATAGCGAAAGCATTGATGAAGAGAAAGGAACTTGGAAGAGAATTTAATTATTGAAGAAAAAGGGCGGGAGGATGGGGAAAACAAAGACAACATGGAACTGATGAAATGAACTCCGGGAAAGAATAAGAGGATGATCTTGCGATTATTGAAGAGGATATAATTATCTTGAAGAGAAGCACACCGGTAGGAAAAGAATTGATATGATAACTTGATTGGCAAAAGAATTACCAATCCCACAGACATATGAGAACACTTAGGAAAGATATGAAATCACCACTTGACATCGAAGCAACTCAGATTACCATACCCCAACAAAACAAAGGATGAGGCTTACAAAACAAGCCAGAACAAATTCATGACAGATATTCCGCTTGATATTTTCATGGTAAGGTTCGCAAGGGCTCGATCTTATAGTAGCCATCATGTGCAAGTCAGTGCACACGACATATGATGCGTCCCCGAGTCGTAGCAAGCTACAAGGACTCTTTAAGACACAACGAGAACCGCTGTAAGAAAGACCGTGAACAAACGAATCCACTAGATGTCGAACCCCAACCTCACATCATGATCTGTTGGAAGATAGCCTAGGTAACTACTTGAATTCCCACTTAAGAACTCCTGAAACGTTCTTGGTTATGCAATCGGGTATTAGGGATACAAGGAGGAAAATATCTCACACAACTAACAAGCCCTACACCCCAACTGTATCCATCCTTCAACACATAACCAGAGGCTTCGGAACTCCATTTATCTCGGACCCTCGAAAACACAATGATACTAAGAATGGCAGTACATCCGAACTCTCTCCACCAGTACTGGGGATGCCGGACTCCTCTCGCCACTACTAGTATTGAAGCAATTTCGAACATCCTCCATCCTGAGATACTAAGGAAACTAAATGATAATGATGTGCCAAGAATCCCTTGGAGCTCTACTCCTCAATAATAAGAGGCACCAAGTACATAACTCCATCACATCGGCATCATAGAGATTCCAAAATACCCGCGTGATCCTAAAAAAATTTGGGTGAGAAGAGGGTAGAATCAAAATTCCTAAGTCGTAATTCCTCACCAGAGCATAGAAGAGGAGTAAAAAGAATCCTACTCTCCGATATAACTAGACTCAAAGTAGTTTTTCACTACACTCGACTCGGCAAAGTTCGATCAATCAAGGGGCCTCCTAGGTCGGTACAGGCTCTAATACCAACTTGTCACACACAAGATGCGACCCTATCCTTATTTTGATTCGAGGGCCTCGACAGGGATAGGAGCGCATCTCGTCATGTTGCAAGAATGGATATCATTACAAGTACATGTACAGAAGAGATGAGCATATGGAATTGGCTTACACTCACCACAAGCTACATCAGAGTCACATCAATACAACAACATATTCAAATATCATATAGAAGAGCAGGGTCCGACTACGGACGAAAACAAACGACAAAATAACATCCATCCTTGCTATCCTAGGCTGTCGCCTGGAACCCATCCTATATTGATGAAGAAGAAGAAGAACTCCAAATCAAACAAGCATCGTGCTCACGGCAAATCATCTCATTACCTATACCTGCAACTGTTGTTGTAGTAATCTATGAGCCATAGGGACTCATCAATCTCATTTCCAAGGGTATCAAGACTATTAAAGCTTAATGGGAGAGGTATGGTTAAGTGGTGAGGCTGCAGCAAGTGACAAAGCATTTATTGAGTGGCTAACTTACAAATACAGAAAGTAAAGTGGGCGGCATACGCATAACGAATGTGAACTAGTAATGATCACTAACTAATCCTGAACACCTACTTACGTCAAACATAACCCCACCGCGTTCTCTGTGATAAGGACCCACTAGAAGAGACAGTCTCGGTTACGCACACAGTTGGTGTATTTCATTAGAGTTTACTTCAAGTTTGCTATGACCGGGTGTTAAACAAAGTATCCAAGTTTGCCACATAATCGCGGGCACAGCTTATTTAACCCTACAGGGTTGCTCCAACTCGTCCATCACAAATTAGCCACACGCCACAGGAATAATCTCGACCATGGATCTCGTGATCATCCTAGGCAATTCCAAAGGAAATCCGACACCTCGAGATAGCCCGAAGAAAATCAGAGTTCCTCACGCAAGACATTTGATAAAGGTAAAACAAATCCAGCAAGGCCGTCCGGCGTGTCGACGATCCCGATAGGAGCCGCGTATCTTGTTCTCAGGACATGACGAATGAGCGATGGTTACCACGCCAATCATCGATTTGCCCCAGGTAGCGTTAATAAGATGCTCTGGGTTGGACCAACACCATGAGGAGCACTGGTCCGGGTTGTTGATTAATCCACGGGGTCCGAAAAGTCCCTATGCAAGTATTATTAGGTTGGCAAATGGTAAAACCAATGTTGGGCCTTGCCAGACAAGCTTTATCTTAAAACGAAAATCAAGGGGGTCCCCATAACAACCCCGAGAATGTTAGGAGCGCTCAATTATGGAACTTAACACCATTTCACAAGTAACTAGGGTGGCAAGAGTGGAACAAAACACCGAGCAAAAGGCCAAGCCTTACACCCTTTACCAAGTGTACAAGTGCATTAAATTAAATAGAAATAATATTGTGATAACAAAAGAATGTCCATGTTGACACATGGAAGCAATTGCACCTACATCTAGAAACACTATAAGAGGGGTTGAGCAAGTAGTAACATAGCCAAACAAAGGTTTGTTGGGATGTGGAGGGGTTAGAGGTTTATCATGGCAATGTTGGGAGGCTTGTCAAACAAGTGGTAGGTAGCGTGACATAATGATAAAAGCGGGACAACTAGCATAACAATGATAGTAGTGGTATCCAAGGAAATGTGTCATCTTGCCTGAGATTTTGCTCGGAAGAAGAGCAAGTCTACAAAGAAGACGAGTCATCGTAGTCGAACGAACCCTTACACTCCAAACGCTTTCGACACTCTATCGAGAAGAAGCAATATGGAACAAACAATCAACAATCGATAACACCACACATATGCATGATATGATGTGCAAACAAATATGATGCATGCCCGGTCTAATATGCAACGGATGGCATGGCATGGCAAGAACAACAAACAATTACTACATATTAAGTGAAGTTCAATATCTAACGAGTTGCATATTGACGAAACTCCACGTTCGAATTATTTAGTTCACTCTTGTTAGGTACTCATCAATATTAAATTTTTTTAACATGGGTGGTCATGGCATAAGGCGAAGATGGAATTAAGCAATTTTAAATGGGGAGGGACAACATACATATAACAAAATTATAACTCTCTATATTATGAGAAAAGTGGTTAATGTTGTTTATCATGGCAAGAGGTTAAGCATGAATAACTATATCATCTAGGCATTTTAAATGGGGCCGAAAGCAACATATAGCATTTCCGATACATCCCCATAAGCATAATATGAATTTGATCCAGATATGTACTAACCATATTTTAGAATTGTTAAACAACAAAATAAGTGTCACCATGATATTCTACACATTTTTCTAGCCAAGTTACATATGTGGAACATTTTAAACGAAGCTACAGTTATTTAGTTACGACATAAACCGTTTTAGCATGGCATATGTGCAAATTAATGTAAACAACAAGTTGAAATGTTTTAAACACATGTGAGAGTTGGAAATTGTGAATCTACATGAAATTCTAATCATTTTTCATATATAAAACATACTCATCCGATGCACGGTTATGGAGTTATTAAATGCATGAACAGTAGGGGTTTTAACGCAATTCTGTAATTCCTGGAAAATAAACAAATTCGCAGCATGAAAAAAAAACAAGATGGGACGAAGCTAAACTGGCCCTCTGCGCGCCATATAACTAAAGCACGCCCTGGGAGATGGATAGGGGGGGCGAGGGGTGACTCACCCATGGGCTCTCGACCCGGTCGATGGACAAAGGCAGAGCGGGCCAGCTCCGTTGGGCCTGGCGCAGCTCGGAGGAGGCCGGTTGGAGTGACGTGGCGCAGGCGAGCGCCTCGCTTGTTCGCTCGCACTCGTGCACGAGCTCGAGCAGAGCCATGGCAACGAGACTCCAAGGGTGAGGGGGGCAAGCTCCGGGAAGGTGCGGGGCGGCCGAGATCGGGCTGGGGGCGACCGGATCCAGCGATCCCCGGCCAGATCTAGGCGGCAGCGGGGGTGGGGGGTTCGGCGACCTCCATGGCTGGGCTGCTCCTATGGGCAGAGAAGAAGAGAGAGAGGTGAGAGGGAGAGGAAGGAGAAGGGGAAGAAGGAGAGGGAAGGGAGGAGGTCCGGCCAGGGGCTCCGCGGCGGCCCGAGGGAGGAGACAGGCGGGAGGCGGCACTAGGATCTATGGGTTCGGGCCGCCATGGGAGGCTCGGGCACTGCAGGGCTCTCCGGATAGCCGGACATGTCCGGTTTGACCGTGGACATGTCCGGTAGGTGGGGATTTGGACGAATTTTCAGCCCCATATCTCAGATTCGAGGGCCGAAATTGGCTATGGAGGTGGGATCTCGGGGGAGAGGGAGGTGGAGCTAGGAGGTAGGGTTTTCTAGGGGTGTGGCTGCAATTTTTTACATGGGGTAACCCTAGAGAGTGAGGGGGCTCTCTCCATGGGGTGGTTATATAGGGTATGGACTAGGATGGGTTGGACCTCATCCGTCCGATCGTGATCCGATGGCCCCGAACGGAGGGAGGGGCTAGGTTGGGCTAGTGGGCTGTGTAGTTGGGCTAGGTGGGGATGAGAGAAAGAATTGTGTCCCGTGACACGAGTTTTAAACACCGAGAAACGTCCGACGAATAACCGATGACCGCACTGCTACGGTTGACCATTCGGGTATCAAACGAACTCGGAATGCGACGATATTTGCCAGGCGGCCTACCTAAAATATAAAAAGACCACATGAGAAGTTTCTAACCAATCCGGGAATATTTTTAGCATGCCTTAAAAAAGTTTTTTTAAAACAATGCCGCGGGCGCATGCGTGTGTGGTTGGTCTCGGAACGGGCAACAACAAGAACGGAGAGAACCGGCGACTACGAATGGATGCAAGTTTTCGAAAATGAGTGACGATGCTATGTAGATGATGCGAATGATGCGATGATGAATGCAACAACCAAACAAAACACAGACAAGAATTGAAATAAAAGGGGAATCTTCTGGAGCGTTGGTCCCGACTGTTACAGAGAGGCTCACTAGGGACACAGTGTTGTCTATGTATCCACATATGTATCTGAGTTTCCAATCAATACAATTATAGCATGGATAATGAAAGATTACCATGAACAATTAAATATGATTAATAACCAATTTATTATTGCATCTAGGTCATATTTCCAACAAATATAAGCTTTGGAAACACTAAAATAAGCAAACTATGCATGGAAATCAGAATCTGTCAAAAACAGAACAGTTTGTGAAGAGATGAATGAACACCATAATTACTTGACTCTAAAAATTCTGAAAAATTAGGGAAAGACAAATAATTTGCATATATGAACCGTGTAAAAATTTCAGAATGTTTTGACATTCCAGTAAAATCAGAGAAATTCTGCACTGGACGTAAAAGTTTTTGTTTTTGCACAAAATCAAACAAATAAGTATCCACACTATCCCGAATGCTTTACTTGGATCCTTATTGAAATAAAAGGCACAAAACATGATTACTACAGTATCTTAATCATGTGAACACTCAAAACACAGAAAGTAAAAGTGTTGGGTTGTCTTCCAACAAGTGCTTTTCTTTAAAGCCTCTTAGATAGGCATGATGATTTCAATGATGCTCACATAAAAAGTAATAATTGAAACATGGAAGAGAGCATCATGAATCACATTGCAAGCACATTTAAGTATAAGCCAGTTCCTATAAATAGGTATTTTTCAATCAAACAATTTATTGTAGCAAGAATCATTTTTCATAGGAAGGCAAAACAACCATAACTCCAAAATCTTGAACACATAGAGAGGAAAATTGATATTATTGTAATACCTACAAGCAGATGTTCGTCCCTCATAATAGTTTTCAGTAGCATCACGAAGGAATTCAACAATATAACTATCACATAAATCATTATCTTCATGATTCGCAAGCATAGAAAATTTATTACTCTCCCCATAGGCAAGCTTCTCATACATATTAATGGGAGTATCATATGAAACTTGAATACTATAAATTATTTTCACATTAAAAGAGTAATGTTCAAAAAAGGGTATTCATAATTATGAAAAGTTTTATAATAATAAGCATCACTACTTTTTATAACATAAGTAGCATCAGAATAGTCATCATAGGTAGCAACGTTGTTGTCATCATAATCAATTGAAACCTCTTCCAAGATAGTGGAATCACAACTAAACAAAGTCATGACCTCTCCAAATCTACTTTTATCATTATAATAAGATTCAACACCCTTGAAAGTAGTGGAATAACAATCACCTAAAGTTGACACTCTTACAAACCCACTTTCATAAAGATTGCAATCATCATAAATAGGAGGCATGCAATCATCATAACAAATTTGATCATTCGAGGTAAGGGGACTAAAAAGATCATCTTAATTAAGCATAGCATCCCCAAGCTTGTCGGTTTGCATATCATTATCATAATCACTCTTATGATCAATATTGAGGATGGAACCATTAGTATAACAATTATTATCATCATAATTTTCCAAGTTGAGGCCAAAAAGATTTTCAATACTATAAGGAGTATCATTATCTTCCCAATCATCCTCATCACAACAAGTAGTAGGCATAAAAAATAATCATCAAGTGTATCATTGTCCACACTACTTTTGTATTCATTCTCAACAATGATAGGAGCAACATTATTTGATAAGGATAACCCTTTACCTTTACCTTTTGTTCTCTTCTTCTTCTTTACCACATTTTGTGTGGGTTTAAGTAATTTTTTTGAGCTTCTTATTGAAGAGATTGGTTCGATGGGAATCTCCTCCCTGCAACCTGATTCATCACGAGAAAAAATAGGAGGGTAGCGGGAGATATTTACCCTTTCATTAGTATTCCTTTTATATTCGGTTTTCCTGACTCTCTGTAATTGGCAATATAAGCATTCTCATTGCAATTTACTAGGCAAAACATATATTTCTCGTAGATTAGTTTCATTGTCGTTAGTGTTAAGGAATATGTCAAACCAATCATTTTTATGTGACAATTCTTCACACCCAAAAAATAAACAAAGTTCATTGCAGAGTTCACCGGAGATCAAATTATCACAATATTTGGAAACAATTTGATTATAAAAATACATGCATTGGAAATTAAGATAACCAACCCTATTGCAAAGTTCACAAGTAATGGGATGAAGAGAGCACAATCTTGTGGCAAACTCATCTATCACTTTAATCCACCAATTGGTTTGATCTTGTTTATGCTTCTTACAAAATCTATCATCCCTATATGGCATGTCTTTACAAATTTTATTCGCTCCACAAGAATTGACATGCTTATAGGAAATGTTTTTATCATGACTAGTGCAATCATCATTAGCATCATGGATACTGAGAGAATTCATACTAACAATATTACTATGTGCTCATCATTCAAGGAATTTACATTAAGCATTTTTATAAATTATTCCTCTAACAACTGAGCACAATTCCCCGAACCATCATTTTCACGAAAGACATAAAAAGACAAAGCAATTGAGGAAACCTAAACTCCATTTTGTAGTTTCATTTTATTAACCAAACTAGTGATAAAAAATAAACTAAAAGATTTAATTACAAGATCTAAAGATATACCTTCAAGCACTCACCTCCCCGGCAACAGTGCCAGAAAAGAGCTTGCTATCTACTATGCAACTTTATTCTTGTAGTCATTGTTAGGCCTCCAAGTGCGAAGTTTTGTAGGACAACAACAAATTTCCCTCAAGTGGATGACCTAAGGTTTATCAATCCGTGAGAGGTGTAGGATGAAGGCGGTCTCTCTCAAACAACCCTGCAATCAAATACAAGAAATCTCTTGTGTCCCCAACACACCCAACAAATGGTAAATTGTATAGGTGCACTAGTTCAGCGAAGAGATGGTGATACGAGTGTGATATGGATGGTAGATATAGGTTTCTGTAATCTGGAAATATAAAAACATCAAGGTAGCAATTGGAAAGTAGCAAGCAAAGCATTGTATAAATTATTGGAAATAAGGCCTAGGGTTCATACTTTCACTATTGCAATCTCTCAACAATGCTAACATAATAGAATGATATGTTCATCCCTCAACGAGCGACAAAGAATCACTCCAAAGTTCATAAGTAGCGGAGAACATAAGATGAAATTGGCATAGGTAGTAGAACTACCTCAAAGTTATTCTTTCTGATCAATCTTTTGAGCTATTCCTATAAGTTTCACAAACAACCCTAGAGTTCGAAGTATAACACCAATGATACATATCAATCAACCCTAATGTCACCTAGATACTACAATATCACCACAAGTATCGTGTGACATGCATCAAACAATTTCAGATCTATAATCTACAATCCAATAGAAACAACTCCAAGGAGCACCCCAAGATTTCTATCAGAGAAAGTAGGATGAAAACGTGCAATCAACCCCTATGCATAGATCTCCAAGGTCACCGGAATCCGCAAGTTGATGGCATAACATATATCAAGTGAATCAATAGAATACCCCATTTTCACCACGAGTATGCACATGCAAGACATACGTCAAGTGTTCTCAAACCCAAAATATTCAATCCAACATAACGAGATATCAAAGGAAAAGATGCAATTCATCACAACAAGATAGCAAGGGAAGAACACCATATGATCCAACTATATTAACAAAGCACGTGATGCATAAAGACCGTGCCATCTCAAGAACACGAGAGAGAGAGAGAGAGAATGAACACTTAGCTACTGGTACATGCCCTCAGCCCCGAGGGTGCACTACTCCCTCCTTGTCATGGCCTCTACTGGGATGATGAAGATGACCACCGGAGATGATTTCCCCCTCTAATAGGGTATTGAAAAGGCTCCATATGGATTTTTCGTCGATACATAGAGTGTCGCGGCGGAGTGGAAGTTCTCTATTTATTTCTGAGGGTTTTGGTATATATAGGATTTTTCAGTGTTGGAATCACGCCAGTTGGAGCCACGAGGGCCCCACGAGCTAATAGGGTGTGAACAGGGGGTGGCCTCGCCCTATTGCCTCGTCGCCCACATGTGGCTACCCTCCGGTGGTTCTTCTCTCCGGTATTTCTTATTTTCCCTAGAAAAAAACCATAAAAAAGTTTTGGGCGATTTCGAGAACTTTTTATTTTGTGCACAAAAATAGCACCATAGTAATTATGTTGAAAACAACGCTAGTCCGAGTTCGTTCTAAAGAAATAATATAAAGTGCATCAAAACCATATAAAGTATTGTAAACATAGGCAAATATGGCATGAATACTTCATAAATTATCAATACATTGGAGATGTATCATACACCTCCAGATCCATTGACCATGAGCCCATCCCACGTGGCCCCGGGGAGGAGATGGTCATCCCGCTTGCACTTAGACACTCACGGGAGGTGGACACCAGACAATAACGCTTGGACTCCTTCCGTCAGGAATCCATTGCGTATGCACAACCGGTGCATGGATCCGCCATTGCTACCTCATCGCAGGCGGTGAGATCCGTCTGGCGTCCGAACACGATGGTGGATGTGCAACTCCTTCACTGGCGCGCCGAACTGGAGGACGCATGGGCTTACTTGGATGCAAACATGGTGTGGCATGCCCACCATGTGAGGCAGCAAACGTGGGAGGTGGCGAAAGCCTCACGGTGGTGGACGTTGGTGAGGAGGAGCCGCACTCTCCGACCCCCTGTATGGTGAACCAAAGCGGGCACCGCAACCACATCGTGGTTGACATCAGCTCCTCCCAGGAGGGATCCGTCATCGATCTCACGTCCAACGATACCATCGAGGTTGCGGCCTCCGACGAGAAAGAGTAGTTTATGGAGTTGGCGGGAACTCGACTCCCGTGAGCCAGCTAGTGTCCCAGGTCTTATTCTACCTTGCCGGTGAACGGGCCAACGCTCTGGGGACTGCGGCATGCCATCGGACATGGGTACGGGGGAGGCGGACGAGCTCCCCTGAAAGATTGTTTTACGTTGCATGTAATAGTATGGATTTGAGGTTTCTAACTGTTGTAGAATGCATTATCCGCGGACATTTGAGGGGTCAGATTTCTCAAGTCTGTCTGTAGATGCTCTAAAGGATATTAGAGTATCCAACTAAAAATAATGTTGATTACCCGCCTCGTGAGATCATCCGTGGTTTGGCACACCCCCATGTATCGTCCGATTGATTCGCGATGCTCTCTTCTACCTGCCTGGCACATACTTGGCTAAATGTACGGCCCATGATAATCGCGCCAAGCAAGGGCATGGTTTGTAAACGGGTTGTGTCGTGCTGGCTCGCGTGATGTGCACTCATGCCCAAGCACGACCTAGCTGGTATTCGGGGTGGCACGTCAGACACGTTACCTGTTGTGGCCAAATTATGCAGGTCACCGCCATGTTACACCTCATCGGATCCTCACCGTTGATGCACGTGCAGTTAAACCACCGCCAAGGTCACTGACATGTGGGGTCATGGTGATTAGCCACGTGGATTAACTGCTAACACACAGTGACATGCGGGCCGAGTAACTGTAGTGTAAGGATTAAATTAAGTAAGTATGTTAGATAACAGGCTCATTGATAGTCTGGCCCTACCTCACTAATTAAGTTAATTAGATTAACCAACCCTTGTCAATTAGCCCTTTCACTGACCTGTGGGTCCCAATGGACAGTTTGACTAGTCAATAGTCAACATTGACTGATGGTTGTACCTACTGACTAGGTTGTTGACTTGACCAATTGGCCCCACCCGTCAGCCTCTAACACTCTTTGATGTGTACACTCTGTGTATACCCATATCAATTTGGCTATTTAATATTTTGAATTAAAATAAATCCAAACTTATAGAAATTCATTTCAACTATGAAAAAACATACTCCCTCTGTCCGAAAATACTTGTCCTAGAAATGGATGTATCTAGACTTATTTTAGTTATAGATACATCAATTTTATTTATTTCTAGGACAAGTATTTTTTGGACGGAGGGAGTATAAAATAACCTATAACTCAAATGAAAATAATTTATATATGAAAGTTGATCAAAAAATATAAAGAATCTGAATATGCCGTCCACATACCTATCACACCCCTCTACCATAATGAACCTTGAACATTTGCACCTGGATCAATATACCAAATAATACCTAGAGTTGGGAAAATATTACTAGATATTTTCCATCTTATTTTGAAATACTTAGTGATGCATTAGAGCATATCATCAACACACATTGTCATGACTAGCCTCTGTGCTGCATTTGTATGCCCATTATTTACCTATTTCCCCACTCTCCTATATTCCTTTGGTAGACTCCGAGACTGTCACGTCCCCCAAGTATGACTACGTCGTTGATGACCCATTCTTCAAGCAGAGCTTCTAGAAAAGCAAAATGTCACGCCCAAAATGCGGTACTATCCTCGCGATGGCTCGGGGGCCTCGATAAGGATATAAGCGCATTTTGGGTCGCTTCACAATAATGGAAATCATCACAATACATGTAAAGAAGAGATGAGTATATGGAATTGGCTTACACTCGCCACATGCTACAACATAAAAATCTCAACACATCAATATAAAACAATGATCATAAAGAAGAATAGGATCCGACTACAGATGAAAACAAATGAAAAAAGAAGACGACGTCCACCCTACTAATCCCAAGCTGCCAACCTAGAACCCATCCTATGATCGATGATGATGAAGAACAAGAACTCCAAATAGAACAATCATCGCTCTCGCGTCAAAGTATCGCATTTCCTATACCTACACTTGTTGTTGAAGGAATCTTTGAGCCATAGGAACTCAAAAATCTTATTACCAAGAGTATCAATACTAGCAAAGCTTAATGGGTGAGGAATGGTTAAGTGGTGAGTTTGCAACAACACTAAGCATTTATATCTTGCTAACTTACGAGTACAAGAATAAGAAGAGTGATCTACGCTTGACGGTTGTGAACTAGTAATGACCAAGAAGTGATCCCGAACACCTACTTACGAGTCAAACATAACCACACCGCTCCTGAACTCCCTCTAAAAGAGACGGTCATGATTACGCACATGGTTGGTGTATTTTAATTGGGTTTACTTCAAGTTTTCTATAACTGGGTGTTATAAAGTTTCAAAGTTGCCACATAACCACAAGCACGGCTTTCCGAAAGATTTAACCCTACAGAGGTGCTCCAACTCATCCATCACAAACTAACCACCATCTGTGTTTGACAACCTCAACCGCTAGATAGCCCAAAGTTTCCTCGAAATCCCGATGGACAAGACATTTGCAAAGGTAAAAAACCTAGCAAGACCTCCCAGCAGGCCGGATCTCGACAGAAGCCGCGCATATCTCATTCTTAGGGCACAAACGGATGAGCTATGGTTACCATGACCAAATCCACGAGTTTCCCTGGATGATGTTAATAAGATGCTCTAGTTTGGACTAGCACCATCAGCACCACCCCCTTGTATTATGTGGACTAAATCAAGGAGGGGGCGACCCTATATGCATTAATAAAGGTGTTTAATATTATTATGTTGGCAAATGTTAAAACCAATGTTGGGCCTTTCTAGAAGAGCTTTATTGTAAAACGAATTATCAAGGGGGTCCCCATAACAACCCCAAGAATGTTAAGAGCGCTCAATATGGAACATAACACCTATAATTGGAAACTAAGCGACAAGAACGAAACACCAAGCAAAAAGCCAAGCTTTCCACCATTTACCAAGTGTATAGATGCATCTATTATATATAAAAGTCGCTTGACAGGTTAAACAGAAAAAAGAGAAATAAGTCAAAAATTTCCACAAAAATTAGAAAAATCCAGCCGTTAATTTTATAGATTGACTTCCTATAGCCATTAGATGAAATGTAAGTGGAAAATTACCACCATTGCCATTGCAATGGAATAATGTGGTCACCCCTCTGCACAGACCTCCACCTTTTGATATTGATGAAATAAAAAAAGAGATTGAGATTCTAAGTTAAAGAACAAGGATAGATCCTTCTTCACCACGTGATGTGGTCATCAATTTCCCCCTGCTCCACCCATCATTCTCTCTCCTTCCAATCTAGGTTTTGGGAAAAAGAGATGAGATCCTCCTTCAACCCGTTCATGTGTACATCAATTTTCTCATGCAACATCAATTGTTTACTCTCCTTCCAATCTACCTTGGGGGGATGATGATTCAGCGATCAGAGAACATGCAAACGGCCGTGCATGGAAAACGCCAAGCGACATGTACAAACTAACTTCAACGTTGTTTAGTCCAATCCATTAAAGCCTTTATTTCATACAATGGAGTCATCTTTTTTCGTTCATGCGATGCTCGGGGAAGCTTCAAAGTCGTTACTGGCCGGTCGTGGAGGTACTGGACGGACAGAGTCGAACACTGTTGCTCCAGTGGGGTGACAGGGCGGCTACCGTAATTGTTGCACCTGGCCCGATGAATTCGAACACGAGCGTTTCTATAGGCGACATAGCGGCTGCTATAACGGTTGCTGTTGCGGCAGCGTTCAATATACTATATCATTAAACCCCATATAATTGGAGGCCTCTTATTCAATTGAGGTCATCAATTTGTAATTGAGTCATCGATTTTGATCGGGTCAACAGTTTCTTACTCAATTATTTTAATTCTCTATAACACTAAGCTCCCTATTTTATAAGGCCTCACAATCAATAAAGGTCTTAATTTGAAGTTGCGACATTCAATTTTGACCGGATCAACAATTCCAGAATGAGCCCTCTCATTCATTTTTTAATACACTATGCTTTCTAATTTTAAAGCTTCTTCAATCAATCCTTGATTTTGACTCTGTGAATCCTTTGTTGTGACAATGAAATCTCTAATTTTGTTAAGCTATCCCGTTTTAAAGTCCCTCATTCAACACTTCAATTTTGATTGGATACATAATTGACTGGGTTGTTCAACCTGACTTCATGGTGAGATCTCTCGATGAATGAGTGACAAAACGGAAGTGTCATCCATGACACGTTTAGCACCAGCATAACATACGCGTTCAACAACATAAGTAACTTTCTCATGTTTTTGTACTAATTAAAAGACATCCTCCAATCACACGGTCAATTTTTTTCACCCAAACACCATAACGAAAGATTTGCTACAGATTGGTCATACCAACCATTGTCCAACTAATCACATCCCCGATTTGCACTGTTGGCCCACTTTTCCCCTAATATATGACCATAAATTGACACAACCATTTTTAAGCATGATTATGCAAAATATGTCCATAGGAATAGCATATCTGATAAAAAAATGCACTTCATTATATCCCTCGCATGCCAAACCGACTAATACTTAAATATTTTTTAAAACTTTATAAAATTACATGAAACGTGTATAATCCCAAGAATATAAACGGCGCGGCAAAGTGCGTACTGCCCTTCTAGTGGTGATGAAAGCCGACGCAGACATGCGGTTTGCTGCTGCCATGCCAAGAAGCGGTGGAACATGAGATACGAGAGAGCATATGATCAATAATCAGTACAACACATCACAAAGAGAAGAGGATGGAGAAATTGTTGACTGCATAGATCAGTAGTTAGCGATCGAGAAAAGAATGGAGCAATCAGTACAACAAAGCACAAGGAGAGGGCATGGAGGCGCAACGTGGAAGAGGACTCTCAAAGACTTTGCTAGCTGAGATCACTTTGCTAGCTGAGATCGGCAAGCTTCATGACAGGCTTATAACATCTATTTGTACTTCCTAAGTGCACGTGCAGAACACTAGCTTGAACCATGACATTAAACACATGTACACCAAACAATCAGATGCCTCAAAGCCATTGATTCAGCCTTTTTGGTAACCAAATACAGGAACGTAAAACGTGTGCATGCTTGCATGTGAGCCAACATGCATTGACCTGAATAAGCGTCCATGCATTATCTCACTAGTAGAAACCAAGGCATCAGTCTCAGTTTTAGAGGTCTTTTAGTCCCGATTCTGTAACCGGGACAAAACGATCGGGGCTAATGCCGATCATTTTTAGTCTTGATTGGCTTACGAACCGGGTCTAAAGGAGCTCCACGCGTCCGCTGTGGGGCGCCTGGTAGGAGGACCTTTAATTTCGGTTGGTAACACCGACCAGGACCAAAAGGTAGTCACGCGTCAGCAGCTGCCAGACGTTGTTTATTTAAAGGAGAGGTTTAGGAGTTTTGAAGGGTTTAGGGGTCTTCATATTATGTTTCCCTTTTTATTTTTGTGTTTACCATTTTTATTTTATGCTTTTCATTTAACTCGACACTATCTACTACATATAGCAATGAAAGAATGTCATTACACAACATCGTTATGATCAATATATAGAGAAAAGAAGTGATCACTCTTTTTCCGTGCTTAGTCAAACAATGCAACAAGTTTTCATAAATTTATTCGACGATATTACATATAATATATACAATATAACATCTCTTACGATCCTAATATGTAATTGCCAAAATCGCATAGCATATCCCGATAGTATTTTTCATGTTTAGGTATGACATGCTCAACAAAAAATCCTGCCAATTCTTTTTGAGTTCGTCCCGCTTCTGCCAGATCTAATTTAAATAAGGAGGTCGATATAGATGGTAGTTACCCCACCCCGGTTACCCTCAGATTGCATTTAGATTGGTGCTAGTAATGACGGGTTGTGGGTGGAAAGATGGGTGCAGCTGCCGCGCTTGTGGGCTGTTGGTGACAGTTCCTATTTTCTTGGCTATAAAAATGATAGATTAGATGGGAACGGTGCCCACAAGAATCATTGATTTGTTGACCTCGTTTTTATACCGATGACAGAACGTATACCAGGCGGCGGCGGCGGCGTTGCTACTGCTAATCAGGTGCACATCAAGATTTGACCTTGTTTTGTTTGTATCTTCTTATTACTAACAACAAACATATTTTTTATCTATGAAAGTTCTGCCGGGGAACACTTCCGTCATCGTCTGGAGATGGCGGATAACGCCGTGAGTATTCTTTTGCCACCGGCAAGATGGTGAAATAACAGCCGAGAGCATCTCCAGTCGCGGTTTCAAAGGACCCCTATTGTCCTTTTTCGTCGCCGGCGTCGAAATATCGGTCCAGTCACGCCTCTAGGACCCCTTTTTCGTCGGTTAGAGTCTTTTTTTGGGCCGGCGAACCCAGGCCGAACCCAGGTCGCTGGGGGCCTTTTGGGGGCTCCAGCGGTAACAAATCGGTGTGTGAGACACCACTCTCGGGCGAATCTCGTCCCTTTTTCCTAGCGCCGAGCCACTCCCTTGCTGCCGATCCCGGCGACCCTCGCCTGTTCACGGCCCCTGCGCCGCCGCTAGAAGACCCCACTTCGCCCTCCCTCGCCGGATTTTGCTTCCTCGACTCTCGCCCAAGCCACGCCGGTCGGGGCACCAGCGTCTGCTCGCTTGCTCGCCCGTCACGCCAACAAGGTGTTCGACGTTTTGACTGCTCGGCCATGGACTCGGACGACGAGGAGGCGTTCACGGTCCTGTTGGAGGAAGAAGCCAAGGCCGTCATCGTCGACGAGGAGCACCTCATGATATTGTCCTCGCTGGCCGGCCTGTTCGTCAACAATGACAAGCCCCGACGAGGTGGCTGGACGTCGGGGCGACGCAAGAGCAAGAAGAGGCATCAGATGGAGGGGTATTGCATGCTCTACGCCGACTACTTCGCCGACTCTTCATTGCACGGTGAGAAAGTATTTTGACGTCACTGGATGAGCCGGAAGCTCTTCCTCAGGATTGTTAATTCCGTCCGGGAGTTCGACAGCTATTTCGTTTGCAAGAAGGATTGCACCGACATAGTTGGATTCTCCTCATTTCAGAAATGCACCCAAGCTATGAGGATGCTTACATATGGAGCTCCCGCAGACATACAAGAAGACTATGGGCGAATGGTCGAGTCCACCACCATTGAGTGTCTATACAAGTTCTGCAGAGCAGTGGTGGTAGTGTTTGGACCACAATATTTGCGATCACCCAATGCTGAAGACACTACTCGAATCCTGGCACAGAATACAGCAAGAGGATTTTCAGGGATGCTTGGAAGCATCGACTGCATGCATTGGCCATGGAAAAACTGCCCATTTGCTTGGTAGGGGATGTACAAAGGCGCCAAAGGTGGTTGCAGTGTGATACTTGAGGCAGTAGCCACACATGACCTATGGATTTGGCACTCCTTCTTTGGTATGTCAGGAACTCACAATGATATCAACGTCTTGTAGTGCTCGAATGTCTTTGCCAAACTTGTTGAAGGTCATGCTCCTCCGGTGAACTTTGAGGTCAATGGACGCTAATACAACAAGGGATGCTATCTAGCAGATGGTATCTATTCGAGATGGTCCACATTTGTGAAGACTATCTCAAAACCAGTGGCGTCAAAAAAGGCACACTTTGCTAAGTGTCAGGAGGCTTGTAGGAAAGATGTCGAGCGAGCATTTGATGTGCTCCAATCACGATTTGCTGTTGTCAGGTATCCCATTATTACCTAGTCCAAAAGGCAGATGTGGGAGATCATGAATTGCTGTGTCTGCTTGCACAACATGATCATTGAGAGTGAGCAGGAAGAGCTAGTGTTTGATTCTGAACCATATCACAGGATGGGACATCTTGCAGTTGTTGATCACCAGGTACCAGCAACATGGACTGCCTACCTTAATATACGCCAGGAGATCCGAGACCCACAAATGCATCAAGAATTGCAAAACGATCTGGTCGGCTCGGCCCTAGACGGCGCTATTTCGGCCCCCTTAGGGAGGTCAACGGCTGGAGATGCTCTGACTGATGTCGTCCGGACTACCATACAAGCTAGGTACCTACTTCCAAATTATTTTATTTATTGCTTAATTAGATTATTAACGAGATCATAGTTCGATCACTTCCAACTCTAATGAACTCGGGCAGTCGTGATTCTGAAGATGTCACATGATGTCGATGTGATGACGGGAGCAAGTCGTTCGGCGAGGCAACAAGAGGTAGACCAACGACGTCTCCTCGGACCGTATGCATGGGGTCACCCGCCGTGGAGCTGTCGCCGACGACTGCGCATTCACCCGCTCCGGGTTTGATTGGCAACTTCCTCCATTGGTATGTGGTATTACGCTGGATGTACCACGAGAGCAACTAAGCCGTCGGCGACGAGCTGACTACTCCTGCATCAACCCCAAGCTGTGGAACATATGCATCGATGGAAGCAAGACTGTAGTGTATATCAAAAGTTTGGTATCATGCTGAGATTAGAAATTATGGACGAACTGTTTGTACTGGTGTACACGTACATGTGTACTCTATAATACTACATACTACCTATTTATCATATACTCATTTCTTTTAATCTACATACTACATGCACGTGAGGCGACTGAGAAATTACATGTACATACCCATATCAAAATATTACGGTTTACTATACGCTTGTTTAGTTCCATTGACATGCTACTTCTGATAAGATTATACTCCATACTACCATACTACCTCTTTTATGATACTCCATACTACTTCCTGCCATATACTCCTTTCTTCTAATCTACATACTACATGCAAGAAATTTCATGTCTGTCATCCACATAGTAATATTACTATTACATACTCTCTAGCTTAATTCCATTGACATAAAACATAATCCTTCCCTTGGTACTCCATACCCGATAAGTACATACTCCATGTAACATAGCTCCATTGACAGTACAAGACATACATCATACTCTCCATAACTATGTGGTATATATTCTATGATTTTGTAGTATATAGTACGTGCGAAATATAGCATATATACTATTAAAAATAAACCATATCGGGATTTTCCTGGAAAATATAATATACCCTATTATGATTTCGGAAGTACGAAGTAGATATAATAAAGAGCATGGACGTCAAGATTTGTTTTCCTCTGCAAACACGTGCGATCAAGCAGCTAGCCCTCATCCACGATAAAAAAAGAAGTAAGCCTTATCCATGCAATCAGATGCGGTGCATGCGGTCAGGATGTTAGTAGGTTGTTCAACTAACCTGCACAACAAACTCGATGGTGGAATATTAATGGATCTTTTTTGTTCGCAAACCCGCTTGGCTTGGCTATGTGAGATGACACGTGGCAGACATAGAGGTAGGAGGTAACTACCACTGCTTATATATAAAATTTGTATATATATATATATGTATATATATATGTATAAATATATATATGTATATATATATATATGTATATATATATATGTATGTATATATATATGTATGTATATATATATATATATAGAGAGAGAGAGAGAGAGAGATCGACTATTCGTCACCCTGGGTGAGGAATAGTTATTCTTCATCCCCTTTATTTTCACATCAATGCATCGTAATTTTACGTTCCGTAAATTTTATCGTATTTCATACGTAAAAAGTGACCGTAAGAAAATATAGTCACCGTAAAAAAACACTTATGTCATGTAAATTTACAAACACAAAAATATAGTATAAAATATACATAAAATGTAATTTTTCTGGTCTTATGACTTATATTTTTATTTTTTTATGTCAAACTTTACGTAGTGAATCAATATATATGTAACTATTTGCATTTAAAATGTAATTTATTTATAAAACGATCGTAATATTACCTCGGATGAAGAATAACTTACTCTAAACCCGGGTGATGAATAGACTTTCTATATATATGTATGTATATATATATATATGTATGTATATATATATATATATATATATATATATATATATATATATATATATATATCACTCGCTCGCCACTCCCAAAGAAGAACTAGCATAAAAAAGAGTAGGGTGTTTTGGAGCTCAGCCTTCATGGAATCCTTTATTTAAAAAAATTCAAAATCTAAACTTTCCGGTTTCAAAAAAATCTGAAAATAATATGCAACTACACAAGGATGAATTGTATATGTGTGCAAAAATTCAGGATAAAGTACCTTGAGATGTGATCTATGCAAAAAGAACAAATTCATTTACTTTAGTATCATGTGTTAAAAAAAATCATAAATTTGTTTTTTTATACCGTCTTCATTTTAACGTATTTTGTCCTAAAAATTTATACATACGTGTGTTATGCCTCCATGTATATCCGTATTTTTTCATTTTTTAGATGTAAAATATGAATTTTCATGAATTTTGGGATTTTCGAAAACTGACCTCCATGAAGGCCGAGCTCCAAAAGACATTTTCGCATCAAAAAGCCCCTATAAAAGATCCAACTCATCGTCTCAGCCGTCTAATCACATTATCAATGGTTAAAAATCTCCGTTAACTAAATTAGCCTCGCTAACGAAACGCTAACCCCGCTTCCTCTCTCGTGTGTGCATAACCGCCCACGTCGGTCAGCCGCTTGCAAGGCCCGAGGTGGGATATGCTTGCTAGACGACCCGCCGCCGCCTCCCGCGCTGTCCCCCGTCGCCTCCCGCGCTGGACGCCGCCCGTCCTCCGTCGCCTCCCGTGCCGTCCGCCGCCACCGGTCCTCCTCTGCTGCCCCCCCAAAATGAGGTAGATCCCCCGCCGCCACTGCCCGCCCGTCTGTCGCCGCTTCCCGCTGGTCCGCTGCCGCACAGAAGGACGTGCGCGCGGGGTGGCACCGTTGGCCGCCGGTCTGCCTCTCCTGCCATGCAGAAGGACATTACCGGGGAGAGAGCAGTCGGGCGACGGCGGCTATGAGCATAGTCAGGTGACGACGGTGCCTCTGGAGGACAAGCGCGACGACGGCTGGAGGAAGCTCGTTTCTTTGTACGCCACCCCTCGTCTGCACGCACCCGCACGCCTAACGGGCTCCTCCGGCAAGCACGGGGCGCTGATGGTCTCCTTCGCCCATGGTCGGATCTGCGCGTCGACGGCTATAGGAAGGCAAGTATCTGCTCGTGCTCCACGACCACCACAACCAAGGCAGGGAGCGCTGCTCCGACCTCCTCTCCTAGGGCTCCAAGTTTGACAACGTCCACGATCAGGTGTGCTCTCTTCCAAGCTATGAAGAACATTGTATACAGATTGCTTCAATAGTTTCTTTTGTGACGGAATTGTAGAACTTAGTACTGTAGTATATTTGTGTTTGCAAATTCTGTACTTTGTGGTTATATCAATGTAGTGAATTAGTTTGCCAGAAAAGTAGTGAATTTGATGTGCTAGAATGTTGTTAGTACCACTCAAACAACTACACTTTGGTCCCTTTTCATTTTTCCCTTTGGCCATGCACAGATAGTTCAGAAAGAAACAGGAACACAAGGTCATCACTGAATAGTATTCCGTATAAGATATGCATATGCTTTAATTATTAAACTATTTAGCAGTGAAAAAGTGTTGAACTATTTAGTTCCGGGACAATCAGTTTGACTTCATGTCGATCTGTGACCAAATAGTTTTAGGCTGATAAGTATTACTAGAACCAGCCTGAAATTTGACCTCTCGAAACATGAAAATCATAGGCTTACTTCAGCAGCACGTGGTTAGTTCCTCTCACCGGCTACCATCTGTCTCAGATTTTGATTTTTTTGTGTGGAGATTTTAGAATAGAAAGGCAGCTTCGGAGAGGGTTTGCAAAGATCAATGCTATTGTGTCAAGTATTGTGCTCAAAACATCGGGTGCATCCATCTCGCCCCAGTTCATCACCGACCACCACGTGAATTACATCCACTGCGATCATGGATGACCCCGTGAGACATCGTCGCTGTCCTATTCTTTCAAATACAATGGGTCGGCTAATACGGCACTTTGATATGCTAATCATACTTCTGTTTCACTAAATTCCCAGAACAATACTACTTACATTCTACTAATAGTGTTCTGTCAACTACAAAAATCATATTTATTGCAACATTTTCATGATCTATATTCTAGATTTTATTATATGGTTTGTTTTAGAAGCGGATAAGTGGTCAAGGGTCGTATATAAGAATACTTGTTATGCAGGTCTATATACACTCTTCTCAGCCTGGAAATCATTATGTGCTTGCTGACTTGCTTTGCGCACATTACCGCTGAAACTTTGAGCGGTCCATGCATGTCTTGTGTATTCATTGAAAGCGTCTAAAATATGGAGTTGCAGCATGGCTACCAGCTGCTACGTTCATGTTATCACAACAAGGCCAAACCTCTCATTTTCTAGATATGTCAAGTTTAAAGGTGGAGGGTGTTTTAAGAACGTTATTTTCAGCATCATATATCTATAGCAATTATGTTTTGAAATGGAATTGTTGGCTCCTAATAATAGTTTACTGAATTCTCCCAAGTCCCAGTTAGGTTCTTTGAACTCTATGACCTTGCATGTATTGTGACCTGATGATCATCGTATCTTTCTTCATATACCAGCAGCTGCAATTACTGCTGATGTACTTCTATATAGCAACTATGGAGAGGTAAAGAACATTTCAGTTTTTATACTTTCTTATTTCCCATTTATATGCTATTTGACTTGTGATGGTTTAATAATCTTGAACCTTCAGGATTCCCGGGTAGGGATGCAAGCAGGCATCCCGCGTAAGCCCGCAAAAGCAGTAAATTAGGTTTGCCGATCACATGGACAATCCTCTTCCTGGACTTTTTCTCCCCTGCCTTCTTAGGCATAGCTTTCCTGGGGACCTCAACTGACACAGTTGCCCTAGCACTCTCATGTGCTTTGAAAGTTTCAGCAGGTGCATAAACTTTGCTGAAAACTCTTCGGGATGAAATAGCTTCAGTTGCTGACTTCTTGGCAGCATTTTCTTGATTCTTAGCAAGAATCTCCTCAGGAATGAAGTCAGAATCTTCTTCATCATAATTGAGTTTCTTCCACGTCTGGCAGCCTTGGGCAACCCATGAGAGCTGGGATGCCTGGATCTGAGAAAGAACTGGCTTCTGAGCTTGTGCCAAAACTCATGTCAACTTCCTGTTCTGCCAAATTCTGACTATTCTCTGCATCTGACATACTCACCCTGTGAAGAGAGTATAGGAGAGCAGAAGTAGATGAGTCATCACAAAATGAGGCTGGTTTTTAAAATTTGAACAATAAATTTTCAAGATTTTTGCATTTTGTCAAATAAATATCGGTGCAACCGAAATAGATTTTTCGGTGGGGCCGAGACCGATTGACTCACTAACCGAAACTTGGCACCCTTTTTGATCGGACCGAAAAGTGGTACTCGGTTCCACCGAGTCAGTTCTCAGCCATGCAAAGATCCACATCGGTGAAACCGATATGACCGTTTCGGTTCCATTGAGATTTATCTGGCGGACGGCAAAACCCTAGAAAAATTCATCTTTCGCGAGATTTTGGAGTTTTGAGTGGATAAAAACACGTGAAAAGGGTGTATTAATGATAAACAAGGATCTAATGCGCAAGAATCGGACGAGGAGCGCAATAGAGATCGAATCCGTACCCTAGCGTGGCGTGGATCCTCTACGGCGACGACGAGGGAGAGGAATTCATCGACGATGGCGATTCCTAGCGGCGGAGGAGCGCGGGAGACAAGGGCGACGACCAGGGGTCTTTGGAACGGCATCTTAGGGTTTTGGAGCGCGACGAATGAGATATAAATTCAAAGCGTCGGGGTCCGCAACCTTTATACCCACAACTGTCGGTGACACCGATTCTAAGTTTTCGGTGTCACCGAGTGCCTCAACTATCAGCTGACAGGCACACTCGATGTAACTGAGAAAATGGAATTGGTGGTACCAAGATTGAAAAACCAGATCAACCCTAGGCATTCTGTGAGATCGAGATTTTGTGGTTGGTTCCACCAAGATGTACTTGGGAGGTTTTAATGGTCAGTCCTTGTCGATACGGAACTCTGAGTGCTCCACACACAGAGGGATCGAAAAGCACTTGTTCAAATTTTGTGATGCAACATGAATGGAGTATGAGGTAAGAAAGCATAGATAGCTAAATAAGTGGTCCCAGGCATTCTTGTATATCCAATTGGCAAAAAGATAAATCAAAAGCCAAATAGCAACAATTGGATATCCTCGAATGAGAAAATAAATGCAGACCAACATGCTCACACAATAAGATGTTAAATGAAATCATGGCAAACATGCACAAACACTCTAGCATCTAACAAGCACTTCGGCGATGACGAAGTCATCTATATATAAGTATTTGACTTAGGAGCCAAGTAAGAGTACTTGATCATAGGTCATACTCATCGTTTAAGCACAAGTGGGGTTACCACTTTTACATAAAGCATTTAATGTTGTCACATACTAAGAGATGCTTTGACTTAAGTCTTAGAGTAAAGCTCCCCCTTGATGTGACATCCCCTCATAAGAGGGATAAACTAACCTTGGGTTTTGTCGATGAAGACTTCATGTTGGTGAGGTAGTGGTGGATGCTCAAGGTTGATGAATATCACCAAGAGTTGGGAGCATCCTTGTTGTTTCCTTACTCTTCTCACCTACATGGGTTAGTCCCAACACACAAGAGACAAATACAAGGATATCTATGGACATGGAGTGCAAAGCATGTGTGATGATGTCCATTAATTTGTTGATTACCTTGTCCCTTGCTTACCTTTGAGGGAATGTGTGGCTCCTTGATCTATTGCATAGGGTTGATTTTGATTGCAAATAGATCTTGCCAAAAATGAATATGAGTGAATTTCATTGGCGGAGTCACCCCTCAAGAACTCTATAGTTCTTCTTCTTGGGAATCCACATCAAGTTGATGGGGATCCTTGGTGTTGAAATAGCACCTGTAGAAGTTGAGCTTGTAGTAGCCTTGGGAACCCACTTCACCAAAGCTTGGGTTCATCTTCGTAAGAGTCAAAGTCCTCTTGGAGCTTGTTCTTGCCCTTGAGCTTGGTGTCTTGTGGTGGAAGGTCATCTTGAGTGTTTGTCCTCTTGGGAAGAGTATTTTCATACTTCTCCTTTTGAGGAACAAACTTGGGATTGGGATATTGACCTTCTTCCCATTCAACTCCATTAGCGTTGAAGTAGTCAACACCACGATTCTTCCGGTATCCTCCGTGCTTGCGTACAATCTCATCAAATTGTTTGTACCCTTCAAGACTCTTGTAGATACCTTTCTCTATAATTCCTTTCTATAAAGCATTTTCTTGCTCAAGTGTAACTTGGATAAGAGAATCATCATTAGTGGAATCAATAGAACTACTAGGAGCAACATCATTGGGTTTAGCATTTTTATTGTTGCTATTAGATGAAGAACCTTTCTTTCCTTTGTTACTAGTTTGCTTAGATTTGACTTGTGGCGTGAATGTAGACAAGAGTAGTCATTTGGCAATATAAGATGAAGTCTTCTTTCGGAGATCGTCATTGATAGCTTTAAGAAATTCATGTTCTTGCTCCAAATCGAGCTTCTCGCAGCGTAGCCCCTCATGAGTTCTTACAAGATCTCTATGATCTTCAAGAGTAGATTCATGAGCTAACTTATGAGTGTTGCGTTCTTTAGTTAGTTCTACTATTTTCATATTATCATCATCAATTGATTTATCTTGACTAGTATGAGAAATATCAAGTTCATTATGATCACTAGTTTTATCACATAGCAAGTCATCATCGTAAAGCAAATCATCTTCATCACTATCGAAATCAAGACATTCGGGGTGTGATACCTTGGGACCTTTAGCCATGAAGCAACTTTCACCTCCTTCATTTGGTGAATCAAATAGACCATAGGAGTTGGTAGTCACTAGTGCAATTCCGGCAACACCATCATCTTGACTATAGTCGGAGTTGGAGTAATAGCTTCTCTCGGAGTGGTTGTCAGAGTCGGAGCCGGAAACCCATTCATCAACATGAGCTTGATGCTTTCTTCTTGAGTAGCTCTTGGTGTGCTTGTCCTTCTTCTCTGAGTTCCTACTTCTCATTGAGGGTCTTCGTTCATAACGATCATCTCTACTCCTTCTCACTCTTCGAGGTGATTCGTCTCTTGAGCTTTGTCTTCTTGGTGACTCTTCTCTTCGTTTGTAGGGAGCCGAGCACTCATTTGAGTAGTGTCCAGGCTTCCCACAATTGTAGCAGTTTCGGTCATGACTTGACGAACGCTTCTCTTCGTATCTTGAGTTGGAGCTACGATCTTTGCTTCTATTCTTGTAGAACTGTTGAATTTCTTAACCATGAGGCTTATCTCTTCATTTGTGACAAGGTTGTCGCTTGAGGTAGCAGGAGCATAACTTGTGGCTTGTAAGCACCGCTAGACTTGTGATGAAGGTCTTCCTTGTTTTTGAGTGTCATCTCATGAGCAACAGTTCTACCAATCACTTTCATTGGTTTGAGATCTTTGTAGTTGGGCATCATTTGGATCAATGTGCACACGGTGCCATATCTCTCATCCAGAGCTTGAAGTATCTTCTTGATGATGAACTTGTCAGTCATGTCTTCTCTTCCTAATCCGGCAATCTCATTTGTGATGAGAGCTAGCCTAGAGTACATTTCAGCGACTCCTTCACCATCCTTCATCTTGAAATTGTCAAGTTGAACTTGACGAACATCTAACTTGGATTCTCTCACGGACTCAGTTCCTTCATGCATATCAACCAAAGTATCCCAAATCTCTTTTGCGTGTTCAAGGCGGCTGATTTTGTTGAATTCTTCAGGACAAAGGCAGTTGAAGAGTATGTCACATGCTTGAGCATTGAGTTGCAACATCTTCAATTCATCCGTTGATGCTTCACGATCCGGTTCCTTTCCATCCGCAAAGAATTCACCTTGCAAGACAACACGAACAACAACCCAAACGGTAGGATTATGACCAAGCAAATACATTTTCATTTTATGCTTCCAACTAGCAAAATTAGTGCCATCAAAGTACGGACCTCTACGGTGATAATTTCCCTCACTAGATGCCATACTTCTCCTAGGTTGTGAAACCAATGCAATGGAGCCCAAAGCTCTGATACCTCTTGTAGGATCGAAAGTAGGTCTAGAGGGGGGGGGGGTGATTAGACTACTTGACCAAATAAAAGTTTTGCCTTTTTCCCAATTTTAATTCTTGGCAAGTTTTAGCATTCATAGCATATCAAGTAACACCCTACACACAAATGTCTAAGAGTGTAGCAGCAGAAAGTAAAGACATTACACATGTAAATAAAGAGAGGGTTAGTAATGCAAACACAAGTGATGACACGATGATTTTTCCCGTGGTTCCGATAGGTGGTGCTATCGTACGTCCACGTTCATGGAATCTTCAACCCACAGAGGGTAACGGCCGCGAGAGTCCACGGAGGGCTCTACCCACGGAGGGTTCCACGAAGAAGCAACCTTGACTATTCCATGCGGCTTGCATCCACAAAGGACTATCCTCACTATGGGTAGATCTTCACGAAGTAGGCGATCTCCTTGCCCTTATGAACTTCTTGGTTCACTCCACAACACGAAGTAGGAGGCTCCCAAGCGACACCTAACCAATCTAGGAGGCACCACCCTCCAAAAGGTAATAGGCTCAGTAATGACGATGAACTCCTTGCTCTTGTGCTTCAAGATGATAGACTCCTCAACACACAATCTCTCTCTCACAGATTTGGCTTGGTAGAAGAGATGGGATTGGTGGAAAGTAACTTGGGGAGGCTAGAAATCAAGATCCATATGGTTGGAGTGGAAGATCTTGACCTCAACACAAGGGTATGTGGTTCTCTCTTAGAAAACTCAGTAGGATAGGTATGGAATAGTTCTGAGTGCTTCTCCTTCGAGTGGGTGGTGGTGAAGGGGTATATATAGGCATCCCCAAAAATCCAACCGTTACACATAATAAGTCAGAATCGGTGACCACCGATGTGTAAATCTCGATGGTACCGAAGCGACTAAAAGTGGCAACTTTTGAATCTCGGAGGGACCGATATATAATTCTCGGTTGCACCGACAAGGTGACCAACAGTCATATTTACCAAACTCGGTGACTCCGATTCACCATTCTCGGTCGGATAGGAAATGAGAACTTGCGTAATAGAAAGTTGGCAACCCAACTCCATGCACCGAGTGTAGTGTCGGCTGAACCGAAGTGTTAGGGTTTGGCTAAGTCTGTCTAGGGTTTGGAACTCGGTGGCACCAGGATAGGAATGTTGGTTGCACCGATTTGCATATTTGGCTTAGGACAGACTTTGGTGGGAGAGTGTGTGGATGTTCGGGTGACTGTCACTTGTGCACATTTGAGCATATTGTTCACCATCAAAACTTTACCCCTTTAAATAGCATTGGCTTTCCTATAGACTCAAAGTGATTTCTCACAAATGTAAAATGTAGAGACCTCTTGCTTGAAGCTTGGCCAACCTATTTCCTTGAATCTTGGGGTAATTCCACAATCCTTTAGCCATTCCCATCATTGAACTTTCCTGAAATATACTTGATGAAGTGAAAGTGCGTTATATCGACTAGAGGGGGGTGAATAGGCGATTTTTACAAATTCATCACTTGAGGAATTTCAACTTTGAGGAATTCATCACTTGTGTATGATTTTCTCTCAAAGTCCTCGGAGGATGGGTTGCTCTCTAATGACAAGTGTCAGTTCTCTCTCGGAGCAGCCAACCATCTAGTGGTTGTGAGGGGTGGCTATTTATAGCCAGGGTGCAACCTAACATGATAAGACATAAATGCCCCCCAATGATATGACCGTTATGTGGATGTTATGATTGGGGACAGCTAGCGCTAAGCACAACAACAGTCGGAATTTCAAACTATGAAAGTTCTCAGGCTTATCATGTTCCTCACTTGTAGGCAATTCGCACTGGCGAAATCCTAACTCCTCAGTCAGATCAATTTCCTCCGAGACCAGAAGAACTTCGTATCTGTCACTGAAAAACTTGTCTGAACTGTAAGATATTTCCAAAGGCTTCACTCGAAGGATTGTATGGGTTGAGGATCTTGGAGTTGAGCATCAGTTGGAAGTTTTCCTTAGTATTACCTCGACCCCCTTTAACAGTACGGTGTATCCTATGACTCAAATAAAGGAAATGAAACTACGAAAACAAAAGTCTTCACGCTTCATATTCCTCATTCATATCTTCAAGGTCACACCAACTTTTTCATTTTCAAAGTCTTCACAAAGTCTTCACCAAAGTCTTCAGCAAAGTCTTCACTTGAAGACATTCATTTTTAGGGGTCAATAATCTCCGAATATATCAAACTCCTCATCGACTTATAGAGCCTGTGTACACTCACAAACGCATTAGTGCCTTAACCTATAAGTCTTCAATACACCAAAATCACTAAGGGGCACTAGATGCACTAACAATCTCCCCCTTTTTGGTGATTGATGACAAATAGGTTAAGTTTTCAACGGCGATAAACATATGAAGTGAAAGTACAGATTTTGAGGAATCTGATTGCAAGATAAAGAAGAGCTCCCCCTGAAGATGTGCATATTTGAGGAATTTGCTTTGGGCTGCAAATGCACATGGCAGGTTCAAAACATGGAGAACTCCCCCTATATCTTGTAATTCATACACGCATTTGAATATATGAAATGAAGAATTTGAAATGCGTGAGGAAAATGGTGTCTGACGAAATTCAGCATGCATGCATTAAGGTAATTGAGGAAATAAACATGCGAGGAAATAGTTCAAAAGTGTCAGACCACCATCGGACTTAAGTTTACAACTCAATAACCAAAAACTTCAGAAGAGCGAGAGTTGCAACTTAAACAAAAATAGCCCATATATGTAGACCCGCTTGAAGACTAACTAAAATTTTCTCCCCCTTTGTCACTGAGGACCAAAAGGGAAGAAAAAATGATGACTAACGCCCCATGAGGAATTTCATTTTGTTGGTGAAGAAGGAGCGCCAGCGTTGTCGGGGTCGATTGTTGTTGCAGGTCCAGCAGCAGTATCATCAATGTCTTCATCTTCATCGCGATCGCGAGATGAAGAATAGGAACTGGTGACCATCAATGGAACTTGGACTTTCTTGAACTTCTTCTGAGGACAGCGAGCAAAGTCTGGATATTCTTCAAAGTTCAGCTCATCCAATTCTTCTGAAGACATGATGTGATTTAGCACAGCCCAAGAGCGCTTGAGGTTTTGATGAGCATAGTAGTGGTTCCTCTTGATAGTGTTCTGCGTCACACTCATATTCTGCACAATATACCCAAGTTGACGCTTGACCCACTTGTGATTTCGATCGACCTTCTGATGAAGACTTAAGAGAAGCTCACGATCAGTCATCACACGAGGAGCAGTTGCATGAGGCTTTTGTGCAGAGGTTTTGGCAGAGGAGTCCTGTGTGGCAAAGTCATCATTGGTGGAGTAGGATGCTGCTTGACGAAACTGACCATCCAATGGATGAGTGCCTTGATCAATGACATCCTTGCCTTTTCCTTCATCAATTGTGCTTTTGAGGACTTCAATAGGGGGTAGAAAACTGAAATGATTCTAGAAGTCAGCCTTAAAGTGAATTGAAGACTTTGTTCTGAGGAAATGCATAATCCAGGGAGCAAAGGGCTTCAACTCAAATGGTGACATAGCAGCATCGGCCAGAGTCCTCATGAAGAAATCGTGAAAATTGATGGGAATTCCATGAATGATGTTGAAAAGCATATTCTTCATGAGTCCTTCCACCTCTTCTTCTTCAGAGTTGTGGCCCTTCTGAGGACATAGGTTGTGAGTGAGGATGCGATAGACTGTTCTTGGTACATACAACAAATCCTTCACAAGAAAGGTTGTCCTTTGAGGCTTTCCAGGCGCTAATTTCTTTATCATCACATTCATCATCTGATTTGGCAGTGGTGGATCATTGAACAGGCAGTGGGCTTCATCTGAAGGAATTGGAACTGGGATAGACTAAAGCAATTCAGAAGAGCTTGGAGTGAAATGAGTTGTTCCGGTCATCCAGTCCAAGACCTAGGAGTTGATGTCTGAGGAATTTCCACTAATGTATAAAGTGGCATAGAATTGAAGAATCAACTCCTTGTTCCAGTCACACACATCTACGCAGAAGGGAAGAAGCCCAGCATCATGAAGAACTTGAAGCACCGGCGTGAATGATGGAATTGACTCCATGTCCACATGAGGAATGTTGTGGTGCTCGAAGATTTTCTTCTTGTCACATAGAATAGTGGCATAGTAGTTCATTTGAGTAGGAGTCCAGAACCTTGTGCGACCAGTTCGAGCAGAATCATATGGATTTGGTCCTGTGAAGAAAATGTGTTCATTGAGGAAATTTGTCCTGAGGAATTTGGGGCGGACCGAACCTTTGAATGGCATTATTTGCTTAGGTTGAAGATTTGGTCGATTGTGCCCTTTGATCTCAGTTGGCATGGGAGGAACTGCAGACTGAGTGATTTGTAGAACAGGTTCCTCAGTAGTGGCCGGAACATCAATTTCCTCCGCTGTTGCAGCTGGAATTTCTTCAGGGTTCTGGAAGATACAGGTGTTCAGAATCTTCAGGTATTTCCTCAGTTTGTGCAGGTGACTGAGGAATCAGCATCAAAGGAGTTGCCACAGGTGAGTTGGGGTGTGCAGATTCCCAATATTCATCACTGATGACAGGAGTAGTGTCACCAATGTCAACTTCTTCATCAATTTCTTCAGCGCCAGCAGTTAGCAGAAGCTGGGGCGATGATACCTTGGGAGTTGATGCAGTGCCATCAATGACAATTTCCTCATCAAGAGGCTCTGAGGAAGCAGCCGAATGATTCTCTTCTTCGTGAGGAATGTCATATGCTTCTCCAATTGGCACAATAGCATAGGCTGGTGCCGAGGAAATTGGAGTTGCATCAATAGGTGTAGCTGAGGAACTTGTCAAAGTTTTCAACTTCTTCAACACAGGGGCTCCAGAAGTTGATGCTTTTCTTTTGAGGGGATTTTCCTCAGCATGAGCAGTTTCTTCAGGAATGACTGATGCAGCCGCCCTGGGTGGTTCAGTTTCTTGAGGCACAGTGGATTCTTCAGTTGGCCTCTCAGATTCTTCAGGCACAACATTGGGGGTTGTCCTGGCATGTTCATCAGTGGTCTGAGTTTCCTCAGCAGCACTGGCAGTTGCTTTTGATGCAAAAGATCTTTCTTCAGCAGTTTATTCAGGCTAAGCATTTTCATCAGCAGCCTGAGGAATTTCATATTCAGTCTGAGCATTTCCTTCAGACTGAGTCTTTTGTGGTTGCGATCGAGCTGCAACCCTGGTGTTGTGATCCTTACAGCTGCATTAGCAGCCTTGGCGAGTCTAACCTTGGTGCCCTTCCATTCAGCATCATATCTTTGTTGATCCAAGGAGAGGGTGCGAATCTCGGACTGAACTATCACCAGTTGATTTGGGGTCAAGTTCATCACATTTTCACGTAGAAACTTTTCTTTGCGAGTCTTGTTTCTCTTAGCCCTCTGAGCTTGCTCTCTTTTCCATTGTTCTTCAGAGATGAAGTGGGTGAGGACATGATCCACTTCAGGAGGCAATTTTAGTGAGGAAAGTGGAGTACTTGGGTCCTCATGCCATATATCAATGAAGTTGAGGATCAACTTGGGATCCAACATGAGAGGAACAGAGCTTTCCTTTGCTTTAGCAGCCCTGTGCTGACTCTGTCTGATGATTTCTACCAATTCCTCATCATCAACATCATTAGCATCATCATCTGAAGAATCTGAGGGGATTGTAACTAGAGCCTTGCTGGTGTGAGAGCTTGGTTTTTGACTACGTCCAGCTGTCTTCTTCAGTTTAAGTGCAGAGGGGCTGGTTGAAGACTTTGCAGTAGTGGAGGGGCATGCAGTGAGCTTCGGCACTAACGCGAAACCCTGAGTCCTTTTGCATGTTGAGGACATTGAAAAACTCAAAAGTATATATATATATATATATATATATATATAGTCAATGAAGAATATGTGTCTCAAAAGTTTTGAAGAATTTGAAAAGTTGATGAATTTGAAAAACTTGAGGAATTTGCAAATTTGAGGAATTTCATAATTTGAAGAATTTGCAATAGTGCTCAATTTTGAAGAACTTCAATTTTTGGTTGGTGGTGTAACCCACCGTATAAGAATGATGATTTCAGACACCGCTTACAATTGTCATAGAGTTCTGAGAATCAAATTCTTCGTTAATTTCTTTACACTTAGAGAGTTATTCTTCATTGATTGAAGAAAAATGTTACTTTGTGTGTTGCACATCTAAGTCATCAATTTTGCATACGTGTTAGGATGTGTGTTCTTCATCAAAGAACATTCGAAGATTCTAAGATATTTAGCTCACACCGCAACTTGCAAAATCTCTTTTCATCCAAGGGCTTTGTGAAGATATCGGCTAGTTGTTCTTCAGTAGGAATGTGATTGATGGAGATGTCGCCCTTGAGTAGATGATCTCGAAGAAAGTGATGACGAATCTGGATGTGCTTGGTCTTGGAGTGCTGAACAGGGTTGTACGCAATCTTGATGGCACTCTCGTTGTCGCAGAAAAGAGGCACATTCTTCAGCTTGATTCTGTAGTCCTTGAGGGTTTGCTTCATCCATAGTAACTGAGCACAACACGAGCCAACAGCAATGTACTCAGCTTCTGCAGTAGAGAGTGAACCGCAGTTCTGCTTCTTCGAGGACCAACAGACCAGAGATCGTCCGAGGAAATGACTTGTGCCTGAGGTTGACTTGCAATCCATGCGATCTCCAGTATAGTCAGCATCAGAGTATCCGACGAGGTGAAGATTTGAACCCTTGGGATACCACAATCCAAGTGTTGGTGTGTGAGCTAAGTATCGAAGAATGTGTTTCATAGCCTTATGGTGTGATTCCTTCGGTGTTGCTTGGAATCGAGCACACATGCAGACACTTAGCATTATATCACGCCAAGATGCACATAGGTACAATAAGGAGCCAATCATGGAGCGGTATACCTTCTGATCGAAATCTTTACCATTTTCATCAGTGCAGAGATGTCCTTTTGAAGGCATTGGAGTTTTGACGCCTTTGCAATCTTGCGTGTCGAATTTCCTCAGAACATCTTTGAGGTATTTCTCTTGTGAGATGAAGATGCCATTGTCTTGATGACGAATTTGAAGACCTAAGAAGAATTTCAACTCTCCCATCATAGACATTTGATATTCTTCACTCATCATATAGGCAAATTCATCACTGTAACGTTTGTCAGTACATCCAAATATAATATCATCAACATATATTTGGCATATGAACAATTCATTTTCATAGGATGAATTAGTACACTTACGAACTCATATACTTCAGAGTGAAGAATATGATATCAATTTCATCAGACAGAATTTCATGATACAAGATAGTAAGCAAGTAGCGAGAGGACGTGAGAAATGAAGAATTCATTTCATTATGGTTAGCTTGCGTCCTTTCAAGCATTTCCTCAGGTCTCCAGCAAATTCATCAGATGTTCACATTCATCTGGAGACCTGACCCTACATAAGATGTCAGTTTGTTTTCTTCACCACCCACAACTGGAGGGGTGGCAAGGAATTCATCATTCTGCGAGCACCATGTGAGAAGGGAGGCATTGGAGCAAGTGCGCTTCGTTTCACAGGGCGAGGGTTAGAGTATTCAAATGAATAGGCAGAGAAATTCTTCGAGGAATTATGAACATAATGGTTAGAAGAATAATGCACATATTCATAACTCTTAGGTTTTCCCTGCGTGACAAAGGCATTAGCACGAGAATGATGATTTTGACCGTTTGAGGAATTTGTTCCAAGTGAGTACTTTGGTCCATATGAGGAATTTGATCTGGGGTTCCGATTCTTCATGAGTGGTGTCGTGAGGACATTCACTTGAAGATTTTGTAGGTAGCTCTTGGGAACCCAGATTTTCTTCATAGGAGAACCGTTCCTGCAATTAGTTCCAACATATCTAGAAAATAGTTCACTTGACTTATTTTTGAAGAATCTGTAATTGGAGTCAAGTGACTCAACAGAGGAATATGAAGTTTCACAAGTAAAGCCAGATAAAGTGGATGGATCCACAGGGGATCCTTTTGCAGCAACCCATGAGGTTTTGGGGTACTGCTCAGGTGTCCAGTAGGATCCATCAGCATTGAGTTTCCTCACAAAGGCAATACCCTCTTTCCTAGGGTTCCTGTTCAGAATCTGCTTCTTGAGAACATCACAAAGGGTTTGATGCCCTTTGAGACTTTTGTATATGCCTGTCACATACAATTCCTTCAACCCTGCATTGTCATTAGTGATACTAGTGGTATCCTCAAATGAGGAATTTAAGACCACAGGAATAGTTGAAGAAATTGTAGCAATAGAAGCATTTGAACATTCAGGTGAAGAATTGCAGTTTCACGTTCGATGCATTTCAAACAAGGTGGAACAAATTCTTCCTAAGCAGTACTGATCTGTTGAGCCAGCAAGAAATCGTTTTCCCTTTGGAGATCCTCATTTGACACCCTCAGCATTTCAAGATCTTGCTTTCTTTGAAGAAATTCATATGAAATCTTCTCATGATCGTCTAAGAGGTCATTATGATGACTCTGAAGGTTATCATACTTTGTCTGAAGACTTTTAAGATCAACATACAGAGTTTGAGTCCGATCCACTTCATGGTTTAACAAATCATCGCTTTTGTCTAGCATTTTCTGAAGCTTTTCAAGTGCACTTTGTTGCTTAGTGGAAATTTTAACAATTTTAGCATAGCTAGGTTTCATATATTCATCAGATTCACCTTCACCATAAAGCAATAAGTGGGAGCATAATCATCATTGCTGACGTCAGAGTCGTTGGAGTGGTCATATTCTTCATTGAAGATGGACTTGCTGACGAACGTAGTAGCGAGAGCAAGGCTAGCGACACCAGATTCTGATTCCTCCTCAGATTCTTCCTCTTCTTAATATTCTTTAGATTCTTCCTCAGAATCCATTTCCTTGCTGATGAATGCTCGAGCCTTTCTGGAACCATTCTTCTTGTGCTTTGAGGACTTTGAAGATGAGGACTTTGCAGATGAGGACTTTGAAGATTTCTTCTTTTTCTTCGAGTCATCAGAACTATCATCCTTGTATTTCTTCTTCTTATTTGAGTCTTTCCCAGAGAGGACAATCAGAGATAAAGTGGCCAGGCTTCTTGCAACGATGACATGTTCTCTTTTTGTAATCATCTGAGGAATCTGATTTCCTCAAGCCACTTTTTGATGACTTTCCAAATCCACCTCGTCTTGAGAACTTTTGGAATTTCCTCACAAGCATAGCTAGTTCCTGACTTAGTTCTTCAGGATCACCAAGGCTGCTGTCAGAATCTTCTTCTTCAGATGAGGAAATTGGTTTTGCCTTCAGAGCACGAGATCTTCCATAGCTTGGCCCGTAGAGGTCTCTTTTCTCAGCTTGTTGGAACTCATGAGTATTGAGTCTCTCAAGAATATCATCAAGATCAAGAGCTTTGTAGTCTCCATGTTCTTGAATCATCAAAACTAGAGTATTAAATGAGGAATAGAGAGATCGTAGGAGTTTCTTCACCACTTCATGGTCAGTGATATCAGTGGCACCCAGTGCTTGAAGTTCATTTGATATATCAGTGAGGCGATCAAATGTTTGCTGAACATTTTCATTGTCAAGCCTCTTGAAGCGGTTGAAGAGATTGTGAAGAACATCAACACGAGAGTCACGTTGAGTGGAAACACCTTCATTGACTTTGGACAGCCTATCCCAGATAAGCTTAGCAGATTCCAAAGCACTCACTCTACCATAGTGTGCTTTGCTCAGATGACCACAAATGATATTCTTTGCTTGAGAATCGAGTTGCTTGAATCTCTTCACATCAGCAGCTGTAACAGTGGGAGAGACAGACGACACACCATTTTCCACAACGTACCAGAGATCGTTGTCAATAGCGTCAAGGTGCATACGCATCTTGTTCTTCCAGTAGGGATAGTCTGTCCCATCGAAGGTAGGACAGCCCGTGGAAACCTTGATCATACCTGCAGTCGACCTAACTAAAACTCCAGGTGGTTAAACCAAAATCACACAGGGCGAGGGAGTACTTGCTCTGATACCAATTGAAAGTGCGTTATATCGGCTAGAGGGGGGTGAATAGGCGATTTTTACAAATTCATCACTTGAGGAATTTCAACATTGAGGAATTTGAAATGTGATGAATAACTAGCAGCGGAATAAGTACTCAAATGCATGAGGAACATAGTGACAATATAGTCTTCATGACGAAATGAAACATGCACAATTAGAGAGTAGCGTGATACAGGATAAGTAGTGATGAACAAGGTAACTTGAAGAATTTGAGGTGAGGAATTTGTGAAAGTCTTCAGTCAAATTTTCCAACTGTAACAATCAATTTCATCAATAGATATATGAGAAATAGAGGGGTTGAGGAAATTGAACCAGATAGCGTGATGAAGACAATGGTTTGATGACCCAGTTCCAACTGCTGTGACAGTCGTACGTCTGGTTTGGAGCGGCCTGGTATTTAAACCAGAGGACACACAGTCCTTACCGTATTCTCCTTGAGCTAAGGTCACACAGTCCTCTCCCAACACTCTTGGTAAGTCTTCAGGGTAGACTTCCAAAACCCTCACAAACTGGTCACCCGGCGATCCACAATTTACTGCTGGATGCTCTAGACCAAGGTCACTTCATGGTCCCCAATTGACTGCCGGAGCACTAGACCATGACGCCCAACCGTCTGGAGGATACACAGTCCTCAAAGGTAACAAGCGTCGGTTCCACACAGGAATTTCTTCAGTGATGCTTAATAACTATGGGTTTTGTGGTTTGGTTGTGGGTTTTTCCTCACTTATGATTTTCTCTCAAAGTCCTCAGAGGATGGGTTGCTCTCAAATGACAAGTGTTAGTTCTCTCTCAGAGCAGCCAACCAGCTAGTGGTTGTGGGGGTTGGCTATTTATAGCCAGGGTGCAACCTGACATGATAAGTCATAAATGCCCCCAATGATATGACCGTTATGTAGATAAGAACGATTGGGGACAGCTGGCGCTAAGCACAGCAACGGTCGGAATTTCGAACTATGGAAGTCCTCAGCTTATCATGATCCTCACTTGTAGGCAATTTGCACTGGCGAAATCCTAACTCCTCAGTCATATCAATTTCCTCAAAGACCAGAAGAACTTCGTCTCTGTCACTGAAAAACTTGTCTGAACTATATGAGATTTCCAAAGGCTTCACTCGAAGGATTGTATGGGTTGAGGATTTTGGAGTTGAGCATCAGTTGGAAATTTTCCTTAGTATTACCTCGACCCCCTTTAACAGTACGGTGTATCCTATGACTCAAATAAAGGAAATGAAACTACGAAAACAAAAGTCTTCACGCTTCATATTCCTCATTCATATCTTCAAGGTCACACCAACTTCTTCATTTTCAAAGTCTTCACAAAGTCTTCACCAAAGTCTTCAGAAAGTCTTCAGCAAAGTCTTCACTTGAAGACATTCATTTTTAGGGGTCGATAATCTCCGAATATATCAAACTCCTCATCGACTTATAGAGCCTGTGTACACTCACAAACACATTAGTGCCTTAACCTATAAGTCTTCAATACACCAAAATCACTAAGGGGCACTAGATGCACTAACAATTAGCCAATGTCCTCATGAAGAAATGATGGAAGTTGATGGGAATCCCATGAATGATGTTGAACAACATATTCTTCATGACTACCTCCACTTCCTCTTCTTCAGAGTTGTGGCCCTTCTGAGGAGATAGAGTATTTGTGACAATGTAGTAGACCGTCCTGGGCTCATAGAGCAAATCCTTCACAAGGAAGGTTTTCCGTTGAGGCTTTCCAGGATCCAAAGGCTTCATCAGCACTTGCATCAGTTGATTTGGAAGAGTAGGTTCATTGAACAGTCGACGAGCTTCTTCTGAAGGAATTGGCACTGGGATAGACCGAAGTAATTCGGATGCTTGAGTAGTGAGATGTGTTGATCCCTTCATTCAGTCCAAAACCTAGGAGTTGATGTGAGAAGCATTGCCTCTGATGTGCAGGGTGGCATAAAATTGAAGAATGAGTTCTTCATTCCAATTGCAAATGTCCACGCAGAAGGGAAGAATTCCTACATCGTGAAGAACATGGAGCACCAGTGTGAATGATGGAATTGTTTCCATATCAGCATGAGGAATCTGATGGTGCTCGAAGACTTTCTTCTTGTCGAACAGAACAAATGCATAGTAATTCATCTGAGTGGTAGTCCAGAATCTGCTTCGACCTGCCCTTGCTGAGTCATACGGATTGAGACCAGTGAAGAAAATGTGCTCGTTGAGGAAATTGCTTTTGAGGAATTTGGGGTGCGTTGAGCCTTTGAATGGCATTCTGGGCTTTGGCTGAAGATTTGGCTTGAAGAGGCCCTTGATTTCCATAGGCATGGGAGGAATTTCTTCAGAGTGAGGAATTTGTGGAGCTGTTTCCTTAGTGACAGGTGGAGCAGCAAAGTCACCAGCTGATGCAGCTGGAATTTCTTCAGTGACTGGAGCAACCATGTCATCAGATACTTCATGAATTTCTTCAGTCTGGGCTGGGGACTAAGGAATCTGTGATAGAGGAGTGGTCATTGGGGAGTTTGGGTGAGCAGCATCCCAATATTCATCATTGATGACAGGTGTTGTGTTGCCAATGTCCACGTCCTCATCTATTTCTTCAATCCCGGCCTCTTCAGCAGTGAACTGAGGCTGGGGCGATAATACCTGAGGAGTTGAAGAATTTTCTTCAACTTCAATGTCTTCATCAATCTGCTCTGTCGAAGCAGCAGAATGATCTTCTTCATCTGGGATGACATAGTCAATGCCAAATGGAATGATCTCATAGGCGGGTGCTGAGGAGAGTGGAGAAGCATCAAGTGGTTCAGTTAAGGACTTTGCCAGAGTCTTTAACTTCTTCACAACTGAGGAATCTGAAGTTGAAGCTTTTCTTTTCAGTGTCTTCTTCTCAGCTACCTTAGGTTTCTTCACTTCTGGTGCAGAAGGAAGGTTGATTGTCTTCACCTTCGATGATTTGGCTGATTCAGCTAAAGATGAGGGTGGTACAATTTCTTCAAACATGATTGATGCAGTCGTCCTTGTGGGTTCAGTTTCATCAGGCGCACTAGTGGAGGGTGCCCTGGTAGGTTCTTCAGCGGTCTGACTTTCTTCAGCAGCGCTAGCAGTTTCCTCAGTAGGCTGAGCAGTTTCCTCAGCCTGAGGTATTTGTTGTTGGGAGCGAGATGCAACTCTTGAGTTGTGATCAGTGATGACTTTGTCAGCAATGTTGACGAAGCAAACCTTGGCGCCTTGCCAATTAGCATAGTATAAACTGCATTCCTCACCGAGGCTTTGGATCTCAGATCGCACCCTCACAATTTCCTCAGGAGACAAATTCAGAACATTTTTCTTCAAGTAATGCTCTTTCTTGTACTGAGCCTTCTTGGTTTGTCTGGCCTTCTCATATTTCCATTTTTCTTTAGCTATAAAAGCTGTGAGGACATGATCGGGCCAGGAGGCAGTTTCAAGTCATCAATGGGCGTCTTGGGATCCTTGTGCCAGATATCAATGAAGTTAAGCACCTGTTTTGGATCAAGAAACAAAGGAATTTGAGATCCCTTTGCTTCAGCCACTCGTTGTTGCTTGTTTCTAATGATAGCTTCCAGTTCCTCATCATCAGCTTCATCTGAGGATTCTGATGGTATTGTGAAAGCCACCTTCTTGGGTTGAGGACTTGGTCGAATGCCTCGTCCAACAGTTGCTTTCATTTTCCTTAGGGAAGGACCTCTTGAGGAATGTGCTTGGGCTGAAGAGCTTGCTGATGCCCCTGAAGCAATTGAGAGTCCTTCAGTTCTTTGGCATGAGGCAAGATGCACAAGCGTTGAGGACTTTGCAGCTACAGATGAGGACTGAGCAGCAATCGTTCCAGTAGCTAAGGCCTTTGAGAGCTGAGGCCTTTGAGCTTGAGGAATCTGTAGTGATGACTTTGAAGATGAAGAATTTGGCTTCACAGAAGATGTTTTCATCATTGATTTCTTTGGAGCACTTGCAGACGCTCCGGCAGTGGCAGCAGCAGTAGAGTCTTCATTGAATTTCTTCACTGCAGCTTCGACAGTTCTCTGCAGTATGAGTTAACGCTTTGCCCACTCAGCCGGATAGTCTTCACCGCGAGCAACACTGGTGGGATCAACCACTTGATCATCAACTGGAGGAGCCCTAATGCAAGGGGGTTTGAGTGCGAATTTCTTCATGTATTTGGGAGTAACATAGCAATACTCCTTCCATTCCCTCACCCACCTCTGTTCAATCCTCTGAATTCTGATCTTTCTCTGTTCTTTTGTCTCTTTGCCATGTATGGATTCATCTGGTGTACAGCAACCAACATACAAATGTTCAGGGATTTTGAAAGCAGTATTCTGTTCAGCATTCTTTCCACCTTTCTATGGCTCCTTCCCATCAGCCATTTTCTTCAGCTGAGGATTTTGAACTTTTGAGGATTCTGAATGTGACAGCCCAAGTGTTGTCCCTACCTTATTTGGCATGTAACCTATTGTATGAACCTTGTGCCATGAGTTTAATGATGTTTTGCAACTTGTCATACATGTGTGGTTTTGCATTCATGCATCATGCATCATTCATCCATCATAGCATTCATCTTGCCATGTTTGGTTTTCATGTGCCCTTGAATGATGTGGTGTGTGTGAGGTTATGAATTGGTTTGTGTGTGGGAGGAGCTCTTGAATGCAATTTCCTCTTTCTTCCCCTCTCTTTTCTTTTCAACAAAACCCCCCATCATAATGCCTTAATTCCCATGTTATTTTCCAATCAGATGTAAGTTGCCATTTAGATCATTCAAAATGTTCAAGGGGTAGGCCCATATGTTTGATGAATTATGAGTATGATTGTTGTGATGTTTGAAGTTTGCATGCTTGTGTCTTTTAACTAACAGAGGGGCTGCCTATTTTTAAATAATTAAAAATTACTTGTTCAACATTCAACTTAATAATTTTATTAAATGGGGAGTATTATTTTCTCTGCAAAAGTATTTTTGTTGCACCAGAAACTCCTTTATTTTTGTCTCTGGAGTTTTCTTGTGTTGCTGTGATTTGAGAAAAAACAGGCTCCTCTGTTTTTCTTATTTGTTTTGTGTATGTGTGTGCGAGTGGGCTTCTTCTTCTCTCACGGCCCAGCTCGCTCGTAGCGAGACGGCTACCTGCCGCCGTCGTCCTCTGTCAAAGAGCACGAGTGAGAGAGAGCAGAGTGTAGAGAGGCGCTCGCGTCAACGCCGTGAGAGGAGCTCATGGACGTCGAGGCCGGCCCTATTTAAAGCACGGATCCCGAGGTTTCCTCTCCTCCTTCCTGCCACCGCCGCTCCTCCCCTCTCCCTCCATTTCTCCCTGCTCCTTCCTCCTTCCCTCAGGTAAGTTCAAAGTGTGAGGTTCAGAAAGAGCCAGTGCCGTTGCCGGTCGTCTTCGCTGTCGTTCGCTGTCTCTGGTGGTTCTCCTTCGCATCCGAGATGCCGTGGTGCTCGCGGGTCGCCACCGTGCTCCGTTCCTGGTGTTAGTGCACCGCGGGAGGATCCAGAGGATCGGCTTCCTCCTCTTTGTCGCCGGTCTTCCTCCCCTTCGCCGCTGCGCCGCGCCTCTTCTTGCTTGCTCCGAGCGCAGCATTGCCGCCTCCATTCTCTGTCAGATTGGGGGTGTGCAGTTTTTCAGTTTCATCAGTGTTGTGTGAGTGTGCGTGTATTAGAGCTGCGGTGCCATCCTCTGTTAACGCCAGCGCCCGTAGCCGAGTGGTGTGGGCTCGGGGGAAAGACCAGGAGGTCTGGGGTTCGATTCCGAACCCCTTCCCCTTTTTTTCTTGTTTTTTTTGTTTTCTTCTTGCTATGTATGTATGTGTGTGTATAGATGCTATTCTTGCATGTATGGGTGTTTTTCTTTTCTGTTCATATGTGTATGTATATGTGTAGGAGCATGTGTATGTGTGTGCTTGATGCATACACACATAGGTGTGGGTAGGTGCTTGTGCATGTGTGTTGCACACATATGTAGTGTGTGTAGGGGTGATGCAAGTATTTGAGCATGTGTGTGAGAGTGAGTGTCATGTGCATATATGCCTTGTGCATATGTGTGTGGATGAACACCCACATACCCATGAGCTTGTGTATGTGAGTGTATGTGCCTAGTGCACTTGTGAGTGTTGTGAAGGTATGTGACATATGCTTGTGCATACATGGTGCATGTGAGTGTGTGTGTGGGTGAACACCCCCTTCTTGGGTGGTATGTTCATAGTGGTGTTTGTGCTCATATGCCTTGGGCATATATAGAGCTTGTGAAGACTTGCTTGTAGTGGGAGTGTGTAGGGTGTATTTGTGTGTGGGGACTAGTGGGTTTCCCCACTTGATAACCCCTTTGTTGTATTTATCCTTATTTGTAATTTGTTAGCTCATTTCCATCTCTAGCTAAGTTTACAATCTGGTTATAATCATTTATGCCATGTTAATTAGAGCTATGTTTCACTTATGAGAATATGTGGTAGTTTTTGCTATCTTGCTTGTGCCTTGTTGTTTCACATGAAAATATGAGTATGACACAATATTTTGGGGTAGGAAGAGCCAATGAATCCATTCGTGCTTTCAGATTGCACTTTTGAGCAAGTTCATAAAACTGTCATTTTAGCTGTGATGCTACTTTGTCATTTTTACATGATTTAATCCATGCTTGCTTTGGGACATGTGCCAACATGGAAGTGCTAGTGTTTTATATATTTTATGCCATGGTATTTTTGTTTAACATGAGTATCACCCATATAAGTGGGAACCATGCTGTTAAGTAGCCAACTTAATGTTTCTGTTTCAGCATGCTAAAAACTGCTAAGTCTGAAAATCTGCTGTTATTTTTATGCCATGAAGAGTGGATGGTATCTTGTGATGTGTTGTGAATTTGAGCATGCTCAGTGCTAGTGTTTTGGAGTAGATGTTGTCTTCTATCATCCTGTTAATTTTCATGAAAGAGGTTGTCTCTAACTTATTTAACTACTGCTGCCAACTTGCTACTTTATTAACTCAGATTCCAGAAAAACTGTTATTTTCACTAAGTCCCAAAAAATTGTTTCATCTTGTCAACTTGATAGCTTCATGCTTATTTATGTGTGCATCCTATGCAGATTGTGTAGTTGGATAAGTTGATGCATTTGCTGTGTAGATTCTGTCAGTATCTTGTTTGTGGCTGTATGGTTCCTGTAGCTCAAATTGTGGGCTGTGTAAGTTGCTATGTTGCTGTTTTATGGCAGATTGTTTGTTTTGTTGTTTTGTGACTTGTGGGAGCTATACTCCATGGAATTGAGTGATCTTTGAGTCTATTGTGGTTGGGTTTTCGTTGCCTAACCAGTGGCTACCTTGGAATGCCAAGAATTATCCCATGGCTTTGTTGTCTTGTGTTTTTGCCTTCGTACCTTGTCGTGAGCGTATCGTGAGAACCGTAACTCCGTTTCTTGCGTTCCTTATATGCATTTCTATCGATTTTGCATGCTGCATCCATATTTGCCATGTTCATGCATGTTTGAATAACTTAACAGGAGGTTCTGTCCAGGATCATTAACCAACAAACTTTGCACGTGAAACATGACTAGTTTTGGATTGCCATGTTAAATTCTTCTAAATAGATCATGCATCATCTTGTTTGTGCATTGCACCTTGGTTGGATGTTTATTGTTGCTATTTCTCTTGGGTAGACGCGAGTGTTGATACTGAGTACGAGGACCTAGGAGAGTACCATTACGAGCATGCTGCTACTTGTTTCGCTGAAGAACCAACAGGCAAGATGATCGTACCCGGATCCTGATACTATTTTCGCTTGCTAGTTTCTCGCTCTTATCGTTAAAATTGCGCTACCTACCACTTTAATATAAGCCTCCTAATTGCCATGAAAGCCTCTAACCCTCCACATCCTATCAAACCTTTGATTGGCTAAGTTACCGCTGCTCAGCCCCTCTTATAGCGTTCTTAGTTGCAGGTGCAGGTTGTTCCATGTGATAACATGGATTTGGATATCACCATATTATCTGCTATTTAATTTAATGCACATATATATCTTGGTATTGGTGGAAGGCTTGGCCTTATGCTAGGTGTTTTGTTCCGCTATTACCGCCATAGTTCTTGTTACCGGTGTTATGGTTTCCATATTTTGTGCTCCTAACACGCTCGGGGTTGTTATGGGGACCCCCTTGTTTATTCGGTTGAGATTAAAACTTGTCTGACAAGACCCAACATTGGTACTACATTTTCTTAACAACTTAATAAAATTGCATAGGGCTTTGGAAACCTATGGATAATTAATCAAACCCCGGGCCAATGCTCCGCATGAGTGTTGGTCCAACCCGGAGCAGCTTATTAACACCGCCCGGGGAAACTCAGTGATTGGCGTGGTAACCATCGCTCATCCGTCGTGTCTTGAGAATGAGATACGCAACTCTTATCGGGTTCGTCAACATGTTGGGAGGTCTTGTTGGATTTGTTTTACCTTTATCGAATATCTTGCGTGTGGGGTCTAAATTTCTTTGGGTTTTCTCGAGGTGTTGGAATTCCTTTGGAATTACCTATGATGACTGCGAGATCCGTGGTCGAGGCTATTCCCGCGGAGTGTGGTTATTGGTGATGGACTAGTTGGAGCACCCCTGTAGGGTTAAATCTTTTCGAGAAGCCGTGCCCGCGGTTATGTCGCAACTTGGATATTTGTTTAACACCCGGTTCTAGTTAACTTGAATTAAACTCTAACTAAAATACACCAACTGTTAATATGGACATATCAAAAACTTTGAGGAGAACTTTCACGATATTAAATATGGAGTTCAGTTGTTAGACCCGGCGTCACCAACACTTATGACCCGGTGTTATCAAAAGATCATAACCCGCTAGAGTTTATATAAGCCGCCCTGCTTCACAACAATGGAAGTCCGGTTCTACATCAGATGGATTTTCATCCCAATATTTATCAAGTCAGCAGGATTCTAGTTATTTAAACCGGAGTCACCAACGATAATGACCTGGCATCATCAATGATTATGACCCGACGGAGATGATCCGACAAGAGTATTGGAAGCCGACTCAATGGCATATGGGTGTTCTATTCTCAATATTTTTCAAAAGACATTGACAAGCAAGATGATTATCAAGACGACTCATTCATATGGCGAAAAGACCCGGATTTCTGAGAAGCCATTTTATAAGCTGGCCACAGGAGCAAGCCGGCCACTTAACATATTTGTTACTCTTATTTCAGGAGCTTACCATGAATAAATTCAAGCTAACCTGGGGGCTAATGACGGGGATATACCCCATGGTATGACCCGGCCTGGCTACTCACAGGAGACCCGGCCGAAGACATGACATCTTATTAATGACCCGGCCAGGCAACTCATAGGAGACCCATTAAAGACATGACATCTTATTTATGACCCGGCAAGCGGGTCACAGGATGACCAAGCCCAAGACCCGGCGGATGAGCCGGCGCCAGGCCGCTCACAAGAGAAGGCCCACAGGAGAAGGCCCACAAGAGAGAAGGATTCCCTTAAAGGAAATAAGACCCGGAGTAGGATTCGTGAGAGACTAGTCCTACTCCTACTCCTAGTAGGACTCTATTTGTAAACCTACCCTCTCCACTTATATAAGGAGGGGTAGAGCACCCCCAAAGGGACAAGTTAAGAGACACAAGTCTACAAGTTTAGACAACACAAGAGATTAGAGGCACAAGAGATTAGAGGTAGCAATTAGCACCCTTGTAACCGAGAGATCTTCATCATCATCAATACCAGACAAGCAGGACGCAGGCTTTTACCTCCATCGGAGGGGCCGAACCTGGGTAAAACTCTATGTCTTCTCAATTCCGATCAACCCCTTCAAGCCGCCACATAGTTGCATCTCGCGCCTAACCTAAGTCCGTTCACCCGGACATCTGCCGTGACAAATCCACGACAGTTGGCGCCCACCGTGGGGCCCGCACGGTGGTGTTACAATCTTGGAGGGATTTTTTCTAGGTATCGAAAAGCTATACGCCGAAAGAAAGAAGAGGTGGCGCAGAAGATCACAAGCAGCAGTCAAAACAACATATACGACATTCAAGATGAAAGATAAAATTAGGGTTCATGGAGAGTGACGTTGCAAGTCGCCGCCGGATTCCGTACTACGCTGTATCCAAGAACGAGTCAGGGTTGAGAAAGTTCTGAAGATATGTGCGACCGCAAGTTTCACCGTGAGACGGAGCGAGTGTCAATGGAGAAAAAGGCCGCCAATTGCGGCTAGATTAACTCCGGAGTTTCAATTAGTGACCCCTCCACGTGAAGATTGGATCAAGAAATAAACTACTACTTCTAACAGTAGAAGCACTACTAGTACTCAAACAATCAGGAAGAGCATACGGAGACGGACTCGAGGTGACTGCACCCGCCGTACGCCTCCCATGGCTCCGCCTCGCTTCAGGGTTGTGCGCTTGCCCCGGCCACCCCTCCAAGCCACCGAGCTGCCTTGCCTCCATCGGGTCGCCTCCGTATCTGCCAATCACCTCGCTGCTCCTCTGCCACAATTTTTCGGTCATGGCCGGAACGCCGCCGTCGTGTCCCTTTGCGAGCCGTCACCTCCGCGACCACGCCGCGTCAATCCGCCTTCGCCTTCGCCGTAGTGGTCGGTTCTGCCTCACCTCCTGCTCGCACCGCCCACACCATGGCGGACCTTCGTTGCGGCCTTTGCAGGTTTGCCACCACGAGCCGGCCACTACAGCGGCCGCCTCCACTACGCCTCGAGTTGACCTGCCGGCGTCGCCTTGGCTCACCCCGCTGGCCAAGCCGTCGTGCTTGTGAGCTGGGCCACTTCGTGCCGACCGGGTCATGCCCACCTCTCTGCCATCGCTCGTCCGAGCTGGCCCAAGGCCGTCTCCTCCTTGGTCTCGCGCCCTGCCTGAGGCGCCGTAGCCGACTCGGCCTTACCATCTCTGCTCCAGCCCATGCACCAGCTCCGTCCACACCGCCGGCTCGCCATCGCCGTTCATAGCCGCGCCCTGTGCTGGCCGTGCCTCTGCTCCCCAGGTGCGCCTTGCTGCTGTTTTCGCCTCGCAAGTTTGGATGAATGAGGTGGGGTAGCCAATTAAAAATAATAATATGGGAGTTCAGTCAAAATTAGACGTACATCCGTTCGTCTGATTATTTTCACTATTGTTTAATGCCAGTGTCTGTATTCATCCGACAACAAAGAAACCAGGTGCTATCTATTCCATCCATTATGTTGGTATATATAATCTTTTCCAAAGAACAGTTACTCTGTTTTTGTCATATGTCTTATACAGGACAATTATTCAAGTGGTACCATGCCACGGAGATGGAGGCATACAAACATCAGCCTGGACCGGCGTTCCACCATCGGCGACTCACACGTCCGTGCTGGCTTACAATGCCATCGCCGTCTCTCATCATCCGCGCCGGCTTAGAACACCGTGGCATCTTTCACAACATCACCGACTTTCAATGTCGCGACCATTTTCTACGTCTACATCAACATATTGGTACAATGCTCGCCTGTACGAGCCGCCCAACGGATGCGCGCAAGACGCCATCCATAGTTTGATCTACATCAATATATCAGTGCAGTGCTCATCGATATGAGCCGCTCGATGGACACGCGCACAAGTCGCCACCACTACAATTGGGTTCACTTCAACAAACAGCCGGAACGAACCATCGACCGGATCATTGAAACAATTCATACGAGATCATCTATAAACCGCCATGGCCAACCTCAACTTTCAGTGGAGATTCTCAAGCCGCCTCTTCGAGTCAACTTGAGGCTCGGGGACTACAGACATGGCAAGACACATTTGGTCGTTTTCAATGAGAAGCCTGGGTCTTTGCAAGATGAAATTTTCAGGCTCAGAAATTTGAGTTGAAGTGGTTTGTTCATCGTCAAAATGGCTGATCTATTATCCGGCTTTATGCCCTATCGAGCGCTGTTGTAGGGAGGCTTCTTGCCTTCGGGTATAGCTTACATCTCCCCTGCACAGTCTGCTTTTACGCTGTGGCAAGAAGGCTTCTTGCCTTCGGGTATAGCTTACATCTCCCTTGCACAGCCGGCGTTATGCCCAATTAAGCACTATTGCAAAGAGGCTTCTTGCCTTCGAGTATAGCTTACATCTCCTTTGCACAGCCAGCTATTATTAAACTGTTACAAGGAGGCTTCTTGCCTTCGGCTATAGCTTACATCTCCCTTGCACAGTTGGCTTTATGCCTAGTTTGGTTACATTAAGCGCTGTTGTTGATGGAGGCTTCTTACCTTTGGTATAGCTTACGTTACCCTAAGAGAACAACGTGTACACCAAATTCCGGTTGCTTATCAACTGCGGCCATCGAAGGGGGCTTCTTACCGATGGGTTCGCTTATCTCACCCTAATGGCCGGCTTTATGCCACTTCCGGTTACTTATTAACCACGGTTGTCGAAGGGGGCTTCTTACCGACAGGTTCACTTATCTCACCCTAACAACCGGCGTTTACGCCAAAACTCAGTTGCTTATCAACTGTAGCTGTTGAAAGAGGCTTCTTGCGTTCGGGTATAGCTTACATCTCCTTTCAAACAGCCGGCTTTATGCCATCTCAGGCTAATTATTAGCCGCGGTTGTCGATGAAGGCTTCTTGCCTTGGGGTATAGCTTACATCTCCCATCGACAGCCGGCGTTCGCGCATACAACATTTGCTGTTAAAAGGAGGCTTCTTACCGTTAGGTATAGCTTACATTACCCTTCATACAGCCGACTTTAGGCCGCTTCCGGTTCGTCAATAGCCGCAGTTGTCGATAGAGGCTTCTTACCATCGGTTATAGCTTACATTATCCTAAGACAACCGGCTCCTTAATGGATTCATCCGACAAGAGCTGGAGCCATGTTGCTCCAGTTGACAAAGATATTATCCGGCTCTAAATTACTGGAGAAGGCGTGACATCTTCAAAGACAAGCGCCGGCTCTAAAAATTCAAGATGGATTCATACAAAGGGGGGATCAATCAATAAAGAGCTGGTAAAACAAAAACATGGAGAGACGGAAATATATACATCCGAAGCTGCATTCAAGAAAGGCAGAATTATCCTTAAATCTATTACAAAGGTGCTCTCAAATGGGAGCTAAAAGGTGGAGCCGTGGATTATCAAGGGGGCTTCCCACCTCCAGATAACATACCGGCTTATCAAGCTGGGTCGGAGCAAGATTATGAGAAAAAGAGCAATGTTGTGAAAGCTCGGAGAAATTATTATCTTTCAAGAGCCGCCCTATCAGATATAATGCTGTGTCATCTAATTGGCCGGTTCTCGGATTTCTTTAATTGTGCTCTGTAGTAATCTACAACACTCACGGATTTCTCAAACTTATATTTGCCGGGTTGCACCACAACGACGAGCAGGAATTTCATGTCAAAGACAAAGGAATTATTCCAGGATATTCATTCCGGGTTATATTACGACCACGGTCAAAAATTCATTCACCAAATTATGGTGAGACGTATTATTCTCACATAGTCCCGAGTCGCCGCAGGCAGACGACCCGACACTTGGGGGCTACATTATCTAAGTCCAAGTTTATATCAATTATGCAAGTCCCATGTCGCTGCAAGCATGCACCACGACACTTGGGGGCTAATGCAAGCCAGTTTTTAAACCATTACATTGTCAGCAAGACCATATTATCTCTAGGAGATGAGCCGTCCCTTCTATATTTTTCCAAATTCCCAGCCCAGTAATACTTAGTGACCCGGCACTTGGGGGCTACAGTATTCAGCTGTTCCAACAGATTAAGAGATTCAAATTGAAGACTTGGCGCATCACATTCTGATGAGATGACCCTTGGGGGCTACAACCGCCGAAGCGTTCTGATGAGCTGGCCCTTGAGGGCTACACCCTCCGAAGCATTCTGATGAGCCGGCCCTTGGGGGCTACACCCGCCGAAGCATTATAAGATATAAGGCAATTATAAGTCCCAGGTTGCTGCAAGCAGGAAGACCCGACACTTGGGGGCTACACAGTCCAAAATGTTATATGCAAAGCACCAAGTTATCATGGACAATCTCGGAGCTTGGGGGCTACAGGTAATATGGACATATCAAAAACTTTGAGGAGAACTTTCAAGATATTAAATATGGAGTTCAGTTGTTAGACCCGGCGTCACCAACACTTATGGCCCGATGTTATCAAAAGATAATAACCCGCCAAAGTTTATATAAGCCGCCCTGCTTCACAACAATGGAAGTCCGGTTCGACATCAGATGGATTTTCATCCCAATATTTACCAAGTCAGCCGGATTCTAGTTATTTAAACTGGAGTCACCAATGATAATGACCCGGCATCATCAATGATTAAGACCCGACAGAGATGACTCGACAAGAGTATTGGAAGCCAACTCAATGGCATATGGGTGTTCTATTCTCAATATTTTTCAAAAGACATTGACAAGCAAGATGATTATCAAGACGACTCATTCATATGGCGAAAAGACCCGGATTTCTGAGAATCCATTTTATAAGTCGGCCAAAGGAGCAAGCCGGCCACTTAACATATTTGTTACTCTTATTTCAGGAGCTTACCATGAATAAATTCAAGCTAACCTAGGGGCTAATGATGGGGATATACCCCATGATATGACCCGGCCTGGCTACTCACAGGAGACCCGACCGAAGACATGACATCTTATTAATGACCCGGCCAGGCAACTCACAGGAGACCCGTTAAAGACATGACATCTTATTTATGACCCGGCAAGCGGGTCATAGGATGACCAAGCCCAAGACCCAGTGGGTGAGCCGGTGCCAGGCCACTCACAAGAGAAGGCCCACAGGAGAAGGCCCACAAGAGTGAAGGATTCCCTTAAAGGAAATAAGACCCGGAGTAGGATTCGTGAGAGACTAGTCCTAATCCGACTCCTAGTAGGACTCTATTTGTAAACCTACCCTCTCCACTTATATAAGGAGGGGTAGAGCACCCCTAAAGGGACAAGTTCTCAAGATACACAAGTCTACAAGTTTAGACAACACAAGAGATTAGAGGCACAAGAGATTAGAGGTAGCAATTAGCACCCTTGTAACCGAGAGATCTTCATGATCATCAATACCAGACAAGCAGGACGTAGGCTTTTACCTCCATCGGAGGGGCTGAACCTGGGTAAAACTCCGTGTCTTCTCGATTCCGATCAACCCCTTCAAGCTGCCACGTAGTTGCATCTTGCCCCGAACCTAAGTCCGTTCACCCGAACATCTGCCGTGACAAATCCACGACCGTTGTGGGCTTCTCTTCATGGGCTTCTGAGTCCCGGGCAGCTTAACCGGGCGGCTTACAACCAGGGCTTATCTTCAATATTCTTCTTTAGAGACTCGTCTCCGGGACTTAACTGTCTTACGGGTCATAACTGTCTACAGGGTTATGACTGTCAACCAGGTTATCACTGTCTGCCGGCTTAGAACTGTCTGCCGGCTTAGAACTATCTGACGGCTTAGAACTATGTGCCGGTTTAGAACTGTCTGCCGGCCTAGAACTGTCTACCGGCTTAGAACTATCTTCGAGTCATACCACGGGGTATATCCCCGACAAGGGCCATCAACTTCAAATGCGAGATTGTTGTCTTCTACGGCCCCGCCTACCACCGTCGATCCGAGACCTTCCTCATAGAGCTGCGTAGGAAGGTCATGTATTCCACTCTTCCAATCATGGTTGGAGGTGACTTCAATATGATTGAGTGAACTACCCATGGATGCAACTCTCGACTTACTCTTCCAATCATGGCTTGGTGCCAGATTCACCTGGACTAACCGCCAGTCCAACCCTACACAATTTGTTCTTGACCGTGTCTTTGTGACATCGGAATGGGAGCTCCGGTGCCCCCTTGCCTCCCTTCTGGCCATCACCCGGATTGGTTCCAATCACGTTCCCCTCCTTCTCTCTTCAGAGAATGACTATCATGTCCCCCACCTTGCTTTTGGTTTGAGCTCTTCTAGCTCAACCAAGCAGGTTTTGTGGACGCGGTCCGTGCACACTAGGTCTCCACGCGGGTTTCGCCTCATCGGTGATTCTCTGCCATTGATTCTTGGCATTTTTGTGCCAAACTTGTGTGCCAGTTTATGAAGGGTTGGGGCGCCAACCTGGTGTCACACCCTGTGTTTTGCCTCATGAATAATTTAACATTAGTCAAAAACTAGTGCCAATTAAAACTTTTTGAGTGCATGTGAATGCTTGACTTGTGTGTTATTTGCTTGCATGTTTGATTGCTTGCTGGTGCTCTATATTCGTAAAACTCCCTCCTACTCTCAAAACTCTTTTCGTTGATCTAAACTCTTGTCCAATGATCATACCATGTGTATAGGACCTAAAAATATTTTTATCAAATATTATTTTGGCTAGAAACCATGTATTCACTTTAGGTTTTCAAAACCCCCTGAATTGAGGTTTGTACTACAAGTCCTCAAATTGGGTGGATTGTTTTGCCCCAAAGGATTTATTTGGAACCTACTATATATATAACTTCCCAGAACAACTAAATATTATTTTAAAGATTATTTTCTAATTTGATTTAAAGGCTTTTTCTTAAGGCCAAAAATGATCTTTTATTAGGAAAAAAAAATTATGCCTTAAAAATATTGGGAAAATTTAAAACCCGAGTGGACATATATTGTCCATATATAAGAGTTTAAGCACATGGTCATGTTCAAAATGTTGGACAAAACCTTTCAAGACCATTTCTGCCTATTCCAAGCATTTGAAATATTTCTATAAGTAATATTTTCAAATAAATCCAGGAAAATTCTAGAATGTCAAATATAATATACGTGATCATACTGCCAAGTTTCATATCAATCCCAATTGATTTGGTTCACCAAAATATCCCAAAACCCTCTCTGTCCAGACGCAAATTTGAACAACTCTACATTGCCAACTGTCTCCCATTAGTCTCAAAATTTGTGTACATGTTCTAATACTCCAGTAATTCATCCACACCAAGTGGTGCATCAAGGAGAATAGATTAACGTGTCCAAATCCCCTCAAACTCATTTCTGTTGATTTCAACAATTGGAAATGTTTGCATTGCCACGTTTCCCCCATTTAGTCCCAAAATTTTTGGGTATGCTCTAATACCCAAATAATGCTACCACATCAAGTGGTGCATCAAGGAGAATGGATTTGCATAGCTAGATCTAAGAAAATCCATTTCTGCTCATTTCTAGGGTTTATCAAGTTTGCATTGGCAACCTTCTTCAAATAAGTTCAAACTTTGTGACCATCCTCATTTCTATCTATCATTTACTACTGTTAAGTCTCATGTCAATCACAACATCTTAGCTGACCCGAAAATCCATCAAACACCTTCTGTTGTATTATAGGATTCACTGTTTTGACCACTACTACTCTTCTCCTTGAGCTCACAATTTTTCCATAGCTCTTACTAGTCCCGCTTTACCTCTAGTAAACTTGGCATGGCCATATCTGAATGATTGGCATGGTAAAACTCTCCATTTACCTCCCTGGACAACAATTTCTCCTCTCTTTCTCAGCTTCTCTTCTCAACCAGGGAACCCCGACAGCATACAATGCATTCTACACTTTGTTAACTCCCTCCTAGGTACCCTAGACACCAGTGGACGCGCCCGACATGCCAAACACATGCATGGGCATGCAAAGCTCGCGCTCCAGAGCGCGCTATAGTGCCCGACCACACTGTAGCCGCCGCCCAATCCCTGCTCCCGACCACCTAGGGCCTCCCCCTCATGTCTTCCATGGCTACCTCGGCATCCGGGACATGGCACGCTATCGGCCCCCTCCTCTCTCCTCCTCATGTGGCCTCCTCGCATGTCCGCCATGGCCGCCCAGCTCGGCCAGTGGACGAGCTCGCACGCGTGCGCCTCTACCCCCCCTGACATCTCTCTCTCACTTCCGTGCTTCGTAGACGAGCTCCACGAACACCATCGACACCTCCTAGCCCACTCCCAACTACCACCAGGTCCGGCTCCTGGGACGTCCATGGGCACCGTCCATGGTGATCCGGAGCACCCCTTTGCCCCGCTTTGTTCCCTCCCTCCTCCTTGGACCTCCTTGACCACCCCACGGCTCCCCCTGAGCCCCCGTTCGCCTAGACGATCAACATGGCCACCGCCATGATCGCGGGAGCGCCGCGTCCCCTGTGTCCCCCTTGCCCCGTGGGTGATCCTAGAGCAAGCCCAAATTCCATGAGGCCTCCCCCCTTTTCCAATTCCTCCTACCGCGGCCATGGCGCCCCTACCCACCGTCGCCGTCGGCCGCACCCGCCCTGGCCGGTGCCCTCCTCGACCTGATGCTCCCAGGGTCAGGGAACAACATAGCCAGGAGTAGCTCACCGCCCCGAGCTCTTCGGTGGTTGGAGCGTCGCCGGGGCCGGCCAGTGCCACCGGCACGGGGCACCGACGCGGGCACGGCCGGTCTCCCCGGTCGCTCCTCTGTTTCGGGTGGGAGGTAGGGTAGGACCTGTCGATGGGGTCCGCCTATAAGTGGCTGCGGCCCCGCCCCCCGTTAAGTGGACACGGCCTCGATGGAGTATGCATCCCTTCGATTGAAGGCACATTCCGTGCAATACGCCTTTGGCGTGGCACTTGCGCGAAACGGCTGGGCCAACCCAGTGCGCCCAGGCGTTGTTGGCCCAATAGGTAGCCCCCTTTTTATATATATTTATATTTTCTGTTTCTTTTTAACCTTGTAAAATCCATATCAAATTCAAATTAACTCCAATTTTGATGATTCAAGTTTCTACAGCTCCCTAAATTCATGTACTATCCAAATATGTGCAATGCACATTTTTCCTACAAATTGTCTTGTAGAGTTCAAATTCAAAATTGAATTTGAACTATGAAGAACCCTCATTGCAAAATTCCTAGATTGTCCAAATCAACATGGAATGATTCAATTTCCAGAGGCTATAAACATTAGGCACTATTTATCTAGCCATGGTTAACAGTTTTACCATGCACCTATTCTGTTAGATTTAATAAATGGCCCATTTCACCATTACTTCATCTTAAGAATTCATAGGAAAATCATAAAAACTCCAAATCGAGTGAAACCACTTCCTAAAATCTTCTAAAACCAGTTCCTATTTGTTGGGTCCATCCACTCACTTTTACCAAAACGTTTTCCATGAACATCACATAGGATCATCATTTCCTTCATTTCCACCAGTCGAGACTCCCCCTTGATCCCCATCCTATGAAATCTCCTTGGTTATTTTTCTCATGACAAAAGGTGTCCAAGAAAAATAAAACTCCTATTTATAGAGCACTTTTTTTCCTGCTTATTGTGTTGCTTATTGCGGTTATTTCCGACAATAGTTGATGAAGTAGATGAAGTGCTCGGAGTGGACGAGAAGCGTGTGAAGACCTCAAAGACGTTGCTAAGACAGGCAAGCAGCCCTTTGACCATGACTATGAACCCTTTTATTTGCATGGAATATATTACTTATTTTCGTGATGTTGATCATGTTGATGTGGTGACCACTTCGGTGGGATGCCTCTAATACTTTCCTGTTGACACTTGCATCATGCATGACCCTACCTCCTTATGAGGGTTATGCGGGTGGGTGTAGATAGGTTTTCTTAGTAGTTGCTATGCAAATGCGATGGGTATATGCATGGTGATGGAAAGGAAAATATTTTCAAGACTTTTTCAAAAAACCCGTCGGGTGCCACTAATGCCCGAGGGAGATAATGATGGTCTAGGTAATCACTTGGGAAAGAAGTGGTGTACCGGAATAGGATGTATGTACCAGAATGGGAAAGAAGTGTGTTTAAAAAAATAGAGGGTTTAAGATTTGTTGGCCGTCCCAACCTTACATGTGCGACCACTCTACCCCTATGTGGGATGGAGCTTTGTTGATTACTATGGTTGGTTCTAGTAGAGAGCCCGCATTACTAGTGGCGGGAGTGAAGTTGATACGGGGCAAGCCCGTGTGTGTCAATCTTTCACGAATTGGAGGGGGATTCCACGAAGAACACGAAGAACACGAAGAACACGGGGAAGAGGGAGGAGATATCACAAGAGGAAACACTTAAGAACAAGTCCAATCACACATCCACTAGACTCACGACACACAATATCCACAAGGTACATGAACAACAAAGGGAAAGAAGGATACATGGTATAGTTCATCCCAAATCCCATGGGGAGATGGGGCCTTGATATCCCGGAGGAGCTTCCCTCGAAAGGGGCCTTGACATCCACTAGGGAAGCTTCTCCTATAGAGGCATCTACTCCATGGGAGAGGTAGTGGAAGGAGCAAAGCTCAACTAACTAAGAGCTAAACCATTGCTAACCCTAGAATGGAGGTGGGGGATGAGTATATATAGTCTAGAGAGAAGTGGGGGTGAGAAAGGGGTACATGGGCCGTTAGCCCGAGTGGATGCACGCACGCATGCTGAAGTTTCGGGTTGGACCAAAAGTTCCGTGCGGCGAAAGTTTCGGGGAAGGTCCGGGCAGGTTCCGGGGTATCCAGAGAGTTGGCATGCCTGGGGTGCGCTGAGGCCGGAAGGTCCGGGGTCCGGAGGTTTCGGGCAGGCCGGAAGGTCCGAGTCTTCTAGAGACTTGTCCTCGCTTCCTCTTCCTTCTCTTCCAAGCCCCCCTCGTGGATGGTGTAGTCATAGGTAGGTGTTGTCACTCCTCCTCGTCCTCCATGAAGCTCCGACCATACTGATGCATGCACATGAGAGGAGTGTCAACTAGTATACCATCCTCGAAGGGGTCAAGTGAACACGTGTAATGGAGATGATTCTCCTTTATGTATGTGAAGAAGATGTCGCATGTGTCACTTGCCGAAGGGACTCTTGCCATGGTGATGTCCGTAGGATGCTCCATATCATCCCATCCCCCTTGGGAAAGATCCATCCTCGGATCAAGATCCAAATCACCATGGGAAAGATTTGGCGACGTCGTGTAGAGGTGGACGATCACCAAGTGCTCATCATCATCAAGCTCTGAAGGATCACTCTCCGATGTCTCAACATCTAGGAATTCCTTCAAAAGGAGCAAGGACAACAAACACTTGGGAAAACAAATGTGGTTAGTGTTAGTGCAAAACCAAGCATTCAAGTGGTGAATCACCGAACAAGTGTTGTCATCATGCATAACATATGGTATGACAAGGGATTGTGACATGGCATGAAAGCATATAAATTGAGCACAAGCAATGCAATCATGGAAACAAGGATACCTAGGTGAGGTAGGGATGCCAATATGTGAGTCAATAGAACAAGCAACTACCTCAATGTCATAGCACTCATGCACACAACAATCAACAAATGGTCTATGGTAGGCATAGGAATCATTCACAACACCAAAGAAAATGAAATGTCTAAACACATGGGGCAATCCAATGTGTAAGGCAATCCTAGCATGATGTGCACATGGTGTAGTGAAGATAGTGAGGCACTCAACACAATAGAAAGAGCAATTGGTCATCATGTGTGAGGCAATCAAGTCAAGCAAGTAGCAATGAATGTGCAAAGCATGGCAATGGTTGTCATCAACCACATAAAAGGAGCACATCGGTGATGCAACATAAGCAAGCATAGTGATCATATCGTGCCAACTAGTAGTGCGAAGGTACAACATACTAGAGGAAATCATGGCAATCATGTCATGCGAGCAATTAATTGGCATAGGCGATGCGCATGACATATCACGAGCACAAAACATGACCAAAGTAGCATCATAGGCATGGGGCACATAGCAAACATGGCAATAACAAGTGATATCTCCACAAAGGTTGCGAATACACATACAAATCATACGATGAAGTGTCATGTGAGATGCAAAGCATGGGTCACAAATGCATGGGAAGGGCATATAAATGAGCATATCATGCAAAGTCAACATGGAAATATGGGCAAGTGATATATAATGGAGAATAAGCCATAACCATGTGAGAGCCATATGTTGGTAATATGCCCTAGAGGCAATAAGTAAAGTGTTTATTATTATATTTCCTTGTTCATGATAATCATTTATTATCCATGCTATAATTTTATTGATTGGAAACACATTACATGTGTGGGTAAATAGACAACACTTTGTCCCTAGTATGCCTCTAGTAAACTAGCTCGTTGATCAAAGATGGTCAAGGTTTCCTAGCCATTGACATGTGATGTCATTTGATAATGGGATCACATCATTATGACCCAAACTACAAACATAGCAAATGATCGTGTCAGGTTATTGCTACTGTTTTCTGCATGTCAAGTATATGTTCCTATGACCATGAGATCATGCAACTCGCGGACATCAGAGGAGTGCCTTGTGTGTGTCAAACGTCACAACGTAACTAGGTGACAATAAAGGTGCTCTACAGGTATCTCCGAGGGTGTCTGTTGAGTTGGCATGGATCAAGAATGGGATTTGTTACTCCGTGTGACGGAGAGGTATCTCAAGGCCCACTCGGTAATACAACATCACAATAAGCCTTGCAATCAATGTGACTAAGTGTTAGTCACGGGATCTTGTATTACGGAACGAGTAAAGAGACTTTCCAGTAACGAGGTTGAACTATGTATGGAGATACCGACGATCGAATCTCGGGCAAGTAACATACTGAAGAACAAAGGGAACATCATACAGGATTAACTGAATCCTTGACATAGAGGTTTGACCGATAAAGATCTTCGTAGAATATGTAGGAACCAATGTGGGCATCCAGGTCCCGCTATTGGTTATTGGCCGTAGAGGTGTCTCGGTCATGTCTACATAGTTCTCGAACCCGCAGCGTCTGCACACTTAAGGTTCGGTGATGTTTCGGTAGTATAGAGTTATGTATGGTGGTGACCAAAGGTTGTTCGGAGTCCCAGATGAGATCCTGGACATCACGAGGAGCTCCGGAATGGTCCAGAGGTAAAGATTGATATATAGGAAGTCCTTTTTTGGTCGCCAGAAAAGTTTCGGGCTAATCGGTAATGTACCGGGAGTGCCGGGAGTGTACCGGGAGACCACCGGGAGGGGTATTTCGACCAAAGAGGCTTCATGGGCTGTGGGAGACTAATTACCAGCCCTTAGTGGGCTGGTGGAAGTCCCACACAAATTCCATGCGGCTAGGGAGAAAAAACCCAAAGAGAAAAAGTGGAAAAAGGCAAAAATAGGGTTAATCCTAGTCCTACTAGGATTGGAGGTGGATTCCACCTCTCCCACCTGGTTCGGCCGACTCCTAGTGGGCCAAGCCTCCTCCTCCTCTCTTCCTATTATATATACTGCAGGTTTTAGGGTTTTTTGCACAGAATTTTTAGCCACGTGCTGCCCGTTCCTCCAGTGCATAGTTTCTCCTCTAGATCGGTTTTCTGCAGCGCTTAGGCGAAGCCCTGCCGGAATAGCTCCACCACCATCGCCAGAGTGCCGTCACGCTGCCGGAGAAATCTTCTTCCTCTCCTCTACTTCTTGCTAGATCAAGACGGCGGAGATCGTCATCAAGCCGTACGTGTGCTAAACGCGGAGGTGTCGTCCATTCGGCGCTAGATTGGAAGGACCATGATCAAGTTTGTGCGACGGATCGTGATCAAGTTCATGGGATGGATCGTTATTGGATCGCGGGATAGATAGTGATTAGATCATGGGACGCTCGGCGATTTGGATTGCGAAGACGTTTGACTACACCAATCGTGTTTGTTAAAGCTTCCCGCTTAGCGATCTACAAGGGTACTTAGATCTACTCTCCATCTCGTAGATGCTCATCACCATTGATAGATCTGCATGTGCGTAGGAATTTTTTTGTTTCCCATGCAACGTTCCCCAACAGTGGCATCATGAGCTAGGTCTATGTGTAGATGAGATCTCGAGTAGAACACAAAAGGTTTGTGGGCGTTGATGTTTAGATTGCTTCCTCCCTTGGTCGGATTTTGGTTCAGCGGTATTGTGAGATGAAGCGGCCTGGACCAACATTACTTGTATGATTATGAGAGACCGGTTCCCTCGACTGCAACTTGTTGCATAGATGGCTTGCGGGTGCCAGTTTCTCTCACTGTTGTGGTTTTTGCATAGATGAGAATTGTTCTTGCTAGATACCCGTAGCAGCCATGTAAAACATGCAACAACAATTAGAGGACGTCTAACTTGTTTTTGCAGGGAATGTCGTGATGTGATATGTCCAATTACATGATGTGATATATGTGATGTATGAGATGATCATGTGATGTATAGATTATCACGATTTGCATGTCGATGAGTACGGCAACCGACAGGAGCCATAGGGTTGTCTTTAATTATTGTATGATCTGCGTGTCAATCATTAAGCGCTATGTAATGCTTTACTTTATTGCTAAACGGTAGCAATAGTAGTAGAAGCATGTTGGGCACAACAACCCCGATGGCGACACGTTGATGGAGATCAAGATGATGAAGATCATGATGTCATGCCGATGACGATGGAGATCATGCCGGTGCTTTGTAGATGGAGATCAAAAGCACAAGTTCATGTCCATATCATGTCACTTATGAATTGCATGTGATGTTAATCCTGATATGCACCTTGTTTTGCTTAGGACGACGGTAGCATTATAAGGTGATCCCTCACTTAAATTTCAAGATGAATTGTGTTCTCCCCGAGTGTGCACCGTTGCAAAAGTTCGTCATGTCGAGACACCACGTGATTATCGGGTGTGATAGACTCAACGTTCACATACAATGGGTGCAAGCCAGTGTTGCACACGCAGAACACTCGGGCTAAACTTGACGAGCCTAGCATGTACAGACATGGCCTCAGAACACAAGAGATCGAAAGGTCGAACATGAGTCATATAGTAGATATGATCAACATGAGATGTTCACCATTGAAGCCACCTCAACTCACATGATGATCGGACTTGAGTTGGTGAATTTGGATCATGTGACACTCAGATGACCTAAGGCATGCCAATTTGAGTGGGAGCTTTAGTAAATTTGATTAACTAAACTCATTATCTTGAAAAATAGTCTAAGTAAACTTTGCATATTTATGTTGTAGATCAATGGCTTGCGCAGTAGCACCCCTGAATTTTAATGCGTTCCTAGAGAAAGCTAAGTTGAAAGATGTTGGAAGTAACTTTGTTGACTAGGCCCGTAATCTGAGGATTATCCTCACGGCTTCCTAGAAATCATATGTCCTTGATGCACCGCTTGGTGACCAACCAGAAGACATGACCTCCGAAGACGTTAAGAACGCTTGGGAGGCACGTACTGAAGATTACTCAATAGTTCAGTGTGCAGTATTGTATGGCTTAGAACCGGGACTTCAAAGACGTTTTGAACGTCATGGAGCATATGAGATGTTCCAGGAGTTAAAGCTAATCTTTCAGAAGAATGCCCGGATCGAGAGGTATGAGACCTCCGATTAGTTCTATGCTTGCAAGATGGAGGAGAACGGGTCTATCAGTGAACATATACTCAGAATGTCTGGGTATTCGACTCGTCTAGCGGAGTTGGGAATTGCCCTTCTGCTAGATGCGATCACTGACATAGTTCTTCAATCACTGCCACCTAGTTACAAGAGCTTTGTGATGAACTATAACATGCACGGGATGAAAAAGTCAGTCGCCGAGCTGTTTGCGATGCTAAAGATCGCTGAGTCTGAAATCTAGAAAGAACATCAAGTGTTGATGGTCAATAAAACCACTAGTTTCAAGAAAAATGGCAAGGTCAGGGGCAAGGGCAACAAGGGTAAAACCAAGAAGGATGGCAACACAGTTGCTACTCCTGTAAATAAGCCTAAGCATGGACCTAAGCTAGAAACTGAGTGCTTTCATTGCAAGGGGACTGGTCACTAGAAGGGGAACTACCCCAAGTACCCGGCTGACAAGAAGGTGGCCAACGACAAGGTATATATGATATACATGTTATTGATGTGTACCTTACTAGCTCTCGTAGTAGTGCCTGGGTATTTGATACCGGTTCGGTTGCTCACATTTGCAACTCAAAGCAGGAACTACGGAATAAATGAAGGCTGGCAAAGGACGAAGTGACAATGCGTGTGGGAAATGGTTCCAAGGTTGATGTGATCGCCGTCGGCATGCTCTCTCTTCGATTACCATCGGGATTAGTGATGAACCTGAATAATTGTTATTTAGTGTCTGCGTTAAGCATGAACATTATATCTGGATCTTGTTTATTGCGAGACGGTTACTCATTTAAATCAGAGAATAAAGGTTGTTCTATTTATATGAGTAATATCTTTTATGGTCATGCACCCAATGTTAGGGGTTTATTCACATTGAATCTTGATAGTGATGACACACATGTTCATAACATTGATGCCAAAAGATTTAGAGTTGATAATGATAGTACCACTTTCTTGTGGCACTGCCGTTTAGGTCATATTGGTGTAAAATGCATGAGGAAGCTCCATGCTGATGGACTTTTGGAGTCACTTGATTTTGAATCACTTGACACATGTGAACCATGCCTCATGGGCAAGATGACTAAAACGCCGTTCTCTGGAACAATGGAACGGGCAAGTGACTTATTGGAAATCATACATACTAATGTGTGCGGTCCAATGAATGTTACAGCGCGTGGTGGATATCGTTATTTTCTCACCTTCACTGATGACTTAAGTAGATATGGGTATATTTACTTAATGAAACACAAGTCTGAAACGTTTGAAAAGTTCAAGCAATTTCAGAGTGACGTTGAGAATTATCGTAACAAGAAGATTAAGTTCCTGCAATCTGATCGAGGAGGTGAATATTTGAGTTATGAGTTTGGCAGTCACTTAAGACAATGTGGAATTGTTTCACAGTTGACACCGCCCAGAACACCACAGCATAATGGTGTGTCCGAACGTCGTAATCGAACCTATTAGATATGGTGCGTTCTATGATGTCTCTTGCTGATTTGCCAGTATTGTTTTGCTGTTATGCATTAGAGACAACTGCATTCAATTTAAATAGGGCACCATCGAAATCTGTTGAGATGACGCCATATGAACTGTGGTTTGGCAAGAGGCCAAAGTTGTCGTTTCTTAAAGTTTGGGGATGCGTTGCTTATGTCAAAAAGCTTCAGCCTGAAAAGCTGGAACCCAAAGCGGAGAAATGCGTCTTCATAGGATACCCGAAAGAGACAGTCGGGTGTACCTTCCATCTTAGATCCAAAGGCAAAGTGTTTGTCACTAAGAACGGAACATTTCTTGAGAAAGAGTTTCTCTCGAAAGAATTGAGTGGGAGGAAAATATAGCTCGATGAGGTTATTGAACCTTTACTTCAACCAGAAAGTAGCGCAGCGTAGAAAGATGTTTCTCTGGAACCTACGATGGTAGAATAGGAAGTTAATGATGATGATCATGAAGCTTCAGGTCAAGCTACTATTGAACCTCATAGGTCGACAAGGCCACATACTACTCCTGAGTGGTACGGCAACCCTATCTTGGAGGTCATGTTGTTGGACAACAATGAACCTACGAGCTATGGAGGAGCAGTGATGGGCCCGGATTCCAAAAATGGTTAGAGGCCATGAAATCTGAGATGGGATCCATCTATGAAAACAAAGTATGGAATTTGTAAGTATTACCTAAAGGGCGAAAGGCCATTCAGAACAAATGGATCTTTAAGAAGAAGACAGACGCGGACGGTGATGTCACCGTCTATAAAGCTCGACTTGTGGCAAATGCTTTTTCACAAGTTCAAGGAGTTGACTACGATGAGACCTTCTCACCCATAGCAATGCTTAAGTCCGTCAGAATCATGTTAGCAACAGCTGCATATTTCGACTATGAAATTTTGCAGATGGATGTCAAAACAGCGTTCCTCAATGGTTTCCTTGAGGAAGAGTTGTATATGATGCAACCAGAAGGTTTTGTCGATCTAGAGAATGCTGACAAAGTTTGCAAACTCCAGCGATCCATTTATGGGCTGGTGCAAACATCTTGGAGTTGGAATAAGCACTTTGATGAGGTGATCAAAGCGTTTAGTTTTATACAAGTTCATGGAGAAGCTTGTATTTACGAGAAAGTCAGTGGGAGCTCTATAGCGTTTCTAATATTATATGTGGATGACATATTGCTGATTGGAAACAATATAGAAATGCTGGAAAGCGTGAAGGAATATCTGAACAAGAGTTTGTCAATGACGGACCTAGGAGAAGCTGCTTTCATATTAGGCATTAAGATCTATAGAGATAGATCGAAACGCTTGATAACGCTTTCACAAAGCACATACCTTGATAAAGTTTTGAAGAAGTTCAAAATGGATCAGTCCAAGAAGGGGTTCTTGCCTGTGTTACAAGGTGTGAAGTTGAATAAGACTCAATGCCCAGTGATTGCAGAGGATAGAGAAAAGATGAGTGTCATCCCCTATGCTTCAGTCATAGGCTCTATCATGTATGCAATGCTGTGCACAAGACCCGATGTCAGCCTTGCCATAAGTAAGGCCGGAAGGTTTCACAGTGATCCTGGAATGGAACACTAGGCAGCGGTCAAAAATATCCTTAAGTACCTGAAAAGGACTAAGGAAATGTTTCTCATTTATGGAGGTGATGAAGAGCTCGTCGTAGAGGGTTACGTCGATGCAAGCTTTGACACTGATCCGGATGACTCTAAGTCACAAACCGGATACGTATTTATTCTCAACGGGGGAGCGGTAAGCTGGTGCAGTTCCAAGCAAAGCGTGGTAGCCGATTCTACGTGCGAAGCGGAATACATCATAGCCTCGGAGGCAGCAAAGGAAGGTGTCTAGATGAAGCAGTTCATGACAGATCTTGGAGTAGTGCCCAGTGCACCGAATCCATTGAACCTGTTCTGTGACAACACTGGTGCCATTGCTCTGGCCAAGGAACCAAGGTTTCACAAGAGGACCAGACACATAAAGCAACACTTCAACTCCATCCGAAATTACATCGAGGAAAAGGACATAAATATTTGCAAAGTGCGCACGGATCTGAATGTTGCAGACCCGTTGACTAAACCTCTTCCAAGGGCTAAACATGATCAACACCAGAACTGCATGGGTGTTCGATTCATTACAATGTAAATCACATAGTGATGTGAGCTAGATTATTGACTCTAGTGCAAGTGGGAGACTGTTGGAAATATGCCCTAGAGGCAATAAATAAAGTGTTTATTATTATATTTCCTTGTTCATGATAATCGTTTATTATCCATGTTATAATTGTATTGATTGGAAACACATTACATGTGTGGGTAAATAGACAACACTTTGTCCCTAGTATGCCTCTAGTAAACTAGCTCGTTGATCAAAGATGGTCACGGTTTCCTAGCGATTGACATGTGGTGTCATTTGATAACGGGATCACATCATTAGGACAATGATGTGATGGACAAGACCCAAACTACAAACGTAGCATATGATCGTGTCAGTTTTTTGCTACTGTTTTCTACATGACAAGTATATGTTCCCATGACCATGAGATCATGCAACTCATGGACATCGGAGGAGTGCCTTGTGTGTATCAAACGTCGCAACATAATTGGGTGACTATAAAGGTGCTCTACAGGTATCTCCGAGGGTGTCTGTTGAGTTGGCATGGATCAAGATTGTGATTTGTTACTCCGTGTGACGGAGAGGTATCTCAGGGCCCACTCGGTAATACAACATCACAATAAGCCTTGCAAGCAATCTGACTAAGTGTTAGTCACGGGATCTTGTATTACGGAACAAGTAAAGAGACTTTCCGGTAACGAGGTTGAACTAGGTATGGAGATACCGACGATCGAATCTCGGGGAAGTAACATACCGAAGAACAAAGGGAACATCATACGGGATTAACTGAATCCTTGACATAGAGGTTCGTCTGATAAAGATCTTAGTAGAATATGTAGGAACCAATATGGGCATCTAGGTCCCACTATTGGTTATTGTCCGTAGAGGTGTCTCGGTCATGTCTACTTAGTTCTCGAACCCGCAGGGTTTGCACACTTAAGGTTCGGTGACGTTTCGGTAGTATAGAGTTATGTATGGTGGTGACCGAAGGTTGTTAGGAGTCCCGGATGAGATCCCGGACGTCACGAGGAGCTCCATAATGGTCTGGAGGTAAAGATTGATATATAGGAAGTCCTGTTTTGGTCGCCCGAAAAGTTTTGGGCTAATCGGTAATGTACCGGGAGTGCCTGTAGTGTACCGGGAGACCATCGGGAGGGGTATTTCGACCCAAGAGGCTTCATGGGATTTGGGAAAATAATTACCAGCCCTTAGTGGGCTGGTGGAAGTCCCACACAAAGTCCATGCAGCTAGGGAGAAAAAACCCAAAGAGAAAAAGTGGAAAAAGGCAAAAATAGGGTGAATCCTAGTCCTACTAGGATTGGATGTGGATTCCACCTCTCCCACCTGGTTCGGCCGACTCCTAGAGGCTTGGCCCTTGGGTGAAGCCTCCTCCTCTATTCCTCTTATATATACTTGAGGTTTTAGGGTTTTTTGCATAGAATTTTTAGCCACGTGCTGCCCGTTCCTCCGGTGCATAGTTTCTCCTCTAGATCGGTTTTCTATAGCGCTTAGGCGAAGCCTTGCCGGAATAGCTTCACCACCATCGCCGGAGCGCCGTCATGCTGCCGGAGAACTCTTTTTCCTCTCCGCTCCTTCTTGCTGGATCAAGATGGTGGAGATCGTCATCAAACCGTACGTGTGTTGAATGCGGAGGTGCCGTCCGTTCGGCGCTAGATCGAAAGGACCGTGATCAAGTTCGCGGGATGGATCATTATCAAGTTCGCGGGATGGATCATTATCAAGTTTGCGGAACGGATCGTGATTGGATTGCGAGACGGATCATGATTGGATCGCGGGACGCTCGGCTATTTGGATCGCGAAGACGTTCGACTACACCAACCGCGTTTCTTAACGCTTCCCGCTTAGCGATCTACATGGGTACATAGATCCACTCTCCCTCTCGTAGATGCTCATCACCATGGATAGATTTGCGTAGGAAATTTTTTGTTTCCCATGCAACGTTCCCCAACACCATATAGAAGAGTTGCGCATAGTCCTTGCACGAGGCGAATGGTTGGAGACACATTTTGGTGAATCCTAAAGCATCGTTGCTCTCAAGAGCTCTTTTCGTCAACTCATGGGATTGTGAGGTTGATGAGTGTTCGTGAGTACCTACACACAACAAGGAGAAAGAAAAAATGGTGTGCGCGTGGTATACGTATACATCATCCATTAGGATGTGCATGTGCTTGTGTTCGTTAGAACAAAGTTTCCAAGGCTCAAATAAATGAGATGTGTGGTATAGGAATATGTCATCCATCATTCAATTATAATTATTATGTTGAACATGATTGGGATGCAGTTTATATCAAGTATGTGGCACAAGAATTTTATGCATATCAGTGGCAAGCATATTGTGCACACAAATATGGGGATCATGCAAAGTGTAGTATGGAACACAATATCCTAATATGTATGATGAAACTATGGGGGTCTCCTCATGTGCAATAACGGAAGCATAATTCAGAGAATATGGACAACATCCAAAACAATGCATTTCCAAATCATGGTGTTCATGGCATGGCATATGAGAACAATTGCGCAAATGATGCAAAGGGAGCATGGCAATGTCATCACAAGAAAAGCAAATGCCAGTAACCATGGGCTTGTCATCTATGCCATATGTGTAATTTGGATTTATTTTAATGGCATATGCACAGTTACTACGATGAGATTGCAAAGATGCAATATGGGTGACCTCATGCATAGCATATGACAAGTCAAGCAGATTGTCGAACATGATGTGACCAATAGAATTTTCACATGATATCCCATGGAGTATAACATCACAACTAGGTAAGTCAACATGATCATCATCATATATATCATAAATAGGTGGCACATCTAAGCATGAAGAAGACATAGCATGTGAAGTATCCATAAGGTTATGAACATCATGCAAGCAATCAATGTCCACTAGTGGGACAAGAGCAACACCTTCACCTATGTTACCTTTTTAATTCCACTCATGACGTGTAGGTGAGGTGGCATAGACCAACTCGTGGTCATCTTCATCGTGATGGAACCATGTGGGGGGTGCATCATATTCCACCATGGCCATCGTCTTGTCCAAAGGAAGGACGAAGTCATCAAGGATCGGCGCGTCATCGTGTATGGGACCTAGCACCAAAAGAGGAGACACAATAGAGGTATAGGTTAAGTTGTTAGAAATCATAGTGGCCTCACACGCCATATCAACTATCTCACTCTCTCTATGTGGTGGCGGCTCACACACTCCCTCGAAGTAGGTGCACTCAAACTCACATATGGTGGAGTCACTCGTCTCACTCAAGTGGTGGGGGTTGTGGCTCTCCTCACATGGGAATTTTGTCAACTCAGCATGTATGGGGCTAGTGGTGAAGTCACTCTCACTCTCAATATGGTGGGAAAAGTCTCTCAACTTATCTCCAAATGCCGGCGTGGTCGAAGGGAAACTCCCGTGCTCAACCATCTCGTCGTAGTCGCCGTGGATGAAGGCCAAAGATGGAACATCCATCACTCTCCTCCATGACCGAAGGGAAAATCCCATGCTCGATCATCTCACTCTCGCCTCCAAAGATGGAAGCGTCATCCTTGTTCACCACCTTGTCGCTTTCCTCCAAAGCATGTTCCTTGAGTGGCTCCATAGTCGTAGTCGTCTCCGTGCTGTCTTCAAAAAGAGTCATGGTAGACTCGGCACCGTCAATGCCACAAATAGGGATGGCGGTGACGTCAGACTTGGGAGTGTCGTCTTGGAGCTCGTCAGGCTTGGACATCTTGGTGGTACCATCCTCATGCTCGCCGTCGTGGAGCTTGGTCATCACAAAGTGTGCTTGGGGTCGAGTAGACTTGGCCTTGAGTTCTTGTTCCGCCTTGAGAGAATCCAAGTAGAGTTCTTCAAGAGACTCATAGTTGTTGTTGAAGATAGGCTTGGCGATGTCGTTGTTCAGTCCCATCATGAAGTAGAACTTCATCCATATGGGGTCGGTCACGTCAGCTCATTGCAAGGCTTCCTTACTCTTCATAAAGTACTCGTCGATGGACTTGGATCCTTGTATGGTATTCTCCAATTGGCATTGAAGATGGTCCGTGTAGGTGGAAGCCACAAACTCTCGCCACATTGCTTTCTTCATCTTGGACCAACTCATGTTGAAGCTCATTGAAGATGTGTGAAGCCACCATGTCGATGCGTCATCATGGAAGTTTCTTGTGGCGCACTTCACTTGATCTTCGGAAGGGACTTGAAGTAACTTGAGGTAGTGGTCCATCTTGCACTCCCAATCTAGATACTCCTCGGGGTCTTGACTCCCATAGAATGGAATGTCATGGTCGAAGTCGAGGTCGTAGTGGCTCATGGAGGTCGCAGATGTGAGCTTGGGGATCTTCTCTTGAAGTGCTTGTTGGCGAAGAGGCCTCATGTCCAAAAGCGAAGATGACTTGAAGTCGCTTAGTGAAGATGCCAAGGTAGGTGGTGAGGTCATTGAGCGGTGGTTGGTGTCGAGTTCATGACCTTCACACTTGTTCTTTGTTGGACGCCTTGATGTTGGCATCGTTATTTCTTCATGTCATTGATGTTGTCGATGCCGGTGTGAACTTACTGGAGATGGATGCTCGAGATCATGTGCACTTGAGCTTCTTCCCGAAGATGATGAAGACCTCGTGCAGTTCTTGAGGAGGACCTTGAGCTCCCCCATTTGAGCATGCATCTTGGCGTCGATGATGTTCTTCATGGCATTGAACTCGTCGTTGTTGTTGTAGACCGAAGATGATGTGATTTCCCTAGCCATCAAAAGACTCGAGCAAAGGTGAGTCGGAAATGAGATAAACAATACAAAGATACTGTTCCCAAAGTTGATGATGTATCTTGTTTCACTCAATGTGACTTGAGATAATAGTGGAATTGGTACCGGACTTGTTCACTCACACCTACAACATAAAAGCTTATCGAGTGGCTCGGTTAGGACAAGTGGCACAAAATTCAGGCAAAATAAAGTCCAGGATATTGTAAATGTTGAGCTAAATCCAATGGACTCAAAATGCAAATCAAGTGATCACAAATATAGAGGAGCGCAATCGAGAACACACACGGTGGGATAATGGGGCTTGTGCAACTATAGGGATGAGCAAAGCTCATGTTGCACAAATAGAAGTAGAGACGCTAGCTTATTGCACGTTTGGGCATGATTCACCACTTGGAACCAATCCTATTTATGCAAGAAAAACGTTTCCTATTCCAAGTATCCTCATGCCCAAGTATCTCTTTTCATTCTCAACTCTCTTTGCTTATAAGCTTTGATCTTTCTTTCTTGCTTACAAGCTTTTTTTCCTTTTTTGCCTCTTCCTCTCCATGATTCTTATTGAGCCTCAACCAACTAAATGAGACAAATATTGCAAGATATGCATAGGAACAAGCAATTACACTATATGATATTTCCGATGACGCAACAATATGATATCGTATCACTAAGGTGCACAAGTTTTCGCGAAGCCCGGCAATACTCGGATAGCTAGTCTCAATAGGTATGAAGGTAATCACAAAGATGGTGGGGGATAACAAGATGCAATGGCAAGGAAGGTAAAGTGTATGACGGAATGTATACCTTCATCACAATTAACCTTTCACGAAGTCGGGGTGAATCGGCCTTGCTTCCGGTTGAAGATGGTCTCAAAGGATGGATGGTCGTCGTCGATGTTGAACGTCGGTGGTCGATGTAGATGATGGAATGATACAAGTCACTGGTGGTTTATGAATAAGTAACTGTCCCTTAGTAGCCTAAACACCTTAGGAGACTCCAATCACAACTCAAGCAACCACAAATGCAGAGGTAATCCAAATGGGTTAGGTTGCGGAAGACAATGGTGGTATTGGAGATGATATGGTGCAGGGCCTAGGAAAACTTGCCAAAATTTGAAATATTTGAATTGGTCAAATGATGGTAAAACTAATATTAGCAGCTTTGGCATGTCGATAGCTTCAAAACGAGCCAACGAACATTCAAATCGGAGTTCGGGAGCGAAAGTTACGGCCGAAACAGTAAAATGGCTGAAGCTGAAATCTGTGCAATGATTCTGGTTAGGCCGGAAGTTCCGGGCCGGGTGGAAGTTCCAGGAGGGGGGGGGTTGGAGTTCTGGGGGGACGGGAAAAATGTGGTGAAACTTTCTGGTTAGCCAGGAAGTTTCGGGGTCCGGAAGGTCCGGTAGAGCCCAGAAGTTCTGGGGGTCGCAAAAACAACTCCGGGATGAACCCTAATTTTCGGATCCGAGAACGGGGGTGGAAAAACTCAATTTTTAACGAAAAATTGAAGGGGGAAAACGTTAAATTAGGTCTAGGGGACGCCAAGGGAGGTAGATCCACTTGCCAAACACCAAATGCACGTATTAAATCAACAAAAACTCACAAGAACAACAAATCACAAGAAATTTTTTGGGGCTATTTTTGGTGGGGATTTTCGAATTGGGACAAAATCGAACAAAATGAAGCTAGAAAACAAAGATGGGGGACTCCAAATTCATGAGAAACGTGGCTCATGATACCAATATGATACAGGGCAAGCCTGTGTGTGTCGATCTTTGTCGAATTGGAGGGGGATTCCACGAAGAACACGAAGAACACAAAGAACACGGGGAAGAGCAAGGAGAAATGACAAGAGGAAACACTCAAGAACAAGTCCAATCACACATCCACTAGACTCACCACACACAAGATCCACAAGGTACATGAACAACAAAGGGAAAGAAGGATACATGGTAGAGTTCATCCCAAATCCCATGGGGAGATGTGGCCTTGATATCCCGGAGGATCTTCCCTCGAAAGGGGCCTTGACATCCACTAGGGAATCTTCTCCTATAGAGACATCTACTCCATGGGAGGGGTAGTGGAAGGAGCAAAGCTCAACTAACTAAGAGCTAAACTATTGCTAACCCTAGAATGGAGGTGGGGGATGAGTATATATAGTCTAGGGAGAAGTGGGGGTGAGAAAGGGGTACATGGGCCTTGGGCCCGAGTAGATGCACGCACGCAGGCCTGGGCCGGTAGTTCCAGGCGCCGGAAGTTCCGGGGAAGGTCCGAGCAGGTTCCAAGGTATCTAGAGAGTTGGCATGCCTGGGGTGCACTGAGGGCGGAAGGTCCAGGGTCCGGAGGTTCCGAGCGGTCCGGAAGGTCTGGGTCTTCCAGAGATTTGTCCTCGCTTCTTCTTCCTTCTCTTCCAAGCCTCCCTCACGGATGGTGTAGTCGTACGTAGGTGCTGGCACTCCTCCTCATCCTCCGTGAAGCTCCGACCATACCTATGCATGCACATGAGAGGAGTGTCAAGTAGTATACAATCCTCGAAGGGGTCAAGTGAACACATCTAAAGGAGATGATTCACCTTTATGTATGTGAAGCAGATGTCGCACATGTCACTTGACGAAGGGACTCTTACCATGCTGATGTCCGTAGGATGCTCCGCAACAGAAGTGGTCACTCTCAAGATGGGGTCATACCGAAATGGGCAATCATGCACTGTCTTTACAGGCACCAGACACACCGTTGTGTGCCCTCATGGATGATACGTGTGATGTATATCGTAATGAGTGAACTCTTTGTTTAGCATCACAATGGGAAAGGCATTGTTCGGGTGCTTACCTCGGGTATGTGATATACCGTGAGTCATGGATGACATGGAAGTTCCCCGAGTCTTGTGGGTAAAGCACACAACCTTTGTAGAGTGTAAAACTATTCGAATAGCAGCGTCCATGGTGAAGGACTGTAAGGGCATATTTCTCCCCAAGTGGTTTTGGTAATTGATGACAACACTTTTGCGGACTAACCGTGTGCATTGAGCATTTCAGATATCTCATTTCTAGGTGCAAGACAATTCGGTGCCCCTCGGAGCTTATCGAAGACGGTTGTTCTCTACGTTTCCTTTCGGTGGATTTGAGTCGTAGGAAAGCCATACTATCAAGAGGGGGTCCGCTTCGGAAAGGTTTGGGTGGAATCAACACATACACATCTGTTCTATTGCACCACCTTTCCTCCGATTCAATGGAGCTCCAGTCCGTTTTCCTTGTCTGTGCAAAGTGAAGGCTACATGGCGCTAGTTTTCAGTGGCTAGCAATAGTACCGCTCAAGGGAGCGGTAGTTCCATAGGTGTCCGCGGTAGTACCGCAGTCCCCAGGCTTGGTGCGTGTGCCAGCGGTAGTAGGCGCGTATGTAATTTTTTTACATCCTCCCTCGTGCGGTAGTACCGTGATGTATTTCCGGTACTACCGTGCTAGACTTTTTCGCAGCGCCGCCCTCAGCGGAGGTAGGCACGGAAGCAATTTTTTACTTCTGTGCATCTCCTGTGCCAGTCATTACCGACCATGCGGTAGTATCGTATGGGCTCGCGGTAGTAGCGCTCTGGCGGTTCTATCACTAGTTGCCTTGCGCAATCGGCCCGCGTCTGGTCACTACCGTGCGAGCAGTAGTATCGCACCCTGCTGCAGTAGTACCGCAGTCCCTTGTGGTAATACTTTGGCTTTGTGCGGTAGTACCACAATGCGTGGGCTGAGGGTGGGGATAACGGCTGGATCCTGCCCCCCACTATATAAAGGGGGTCTTCTTCACTAAGAAGACTCCTCTTCCCTCCCCAAGCTCCATTGTTGCTCAAAGCTCCACTTTAGCCCGATCTCTCTCCCTAGCCAATTAAACTTGTTGATTTTATAGGGATTGGTTGAGAAGTCCCCGATCTACACTTCTAGCAAGAGAAATTTGATTCCCCCACTAATCCCTTGCGGATCTTGTTACTCTTGGGTGTTTGAGGACCCTAGATGGTTGAGGTCACCTCGGAGCCACATTCCATTGTGGTGAAGCTTCGTGGTGTCATTGGGAGCCTCCAATTAAGTTGTGGAGATAGCTCCAACCTTGTTTGTAAAGTTTTGGTCGCCACCTTCAAGGGCACCAATAGTGGAATCACGACATCTCACATTGTGTGAGGGCGTGAGGAGAATACGGTGTCCCTAGTGGCTTCTTGGGGAGCATTGTGCCTCCACACCGCTCTAACGGAGACGTACTTCCGTACAAGGGAAGGAACTCCGGTAACACATCCTCGTCTCCACCGGCTCCACTTTTGGTTATCTGTTACCTTTACTTCTTGCAAGCTATTATTGTGGTGTATCCCTTGCTTGCTTGTGTGCTTGTTGTGATTAGCATCATATAGGTTGCTCACCTAGTTGCACATCTAGCCAACCTATTTGTTGCTAAGCCTAAATTGTTAAAGAAAAGTTAAAAAGTGATAGTTTCCTATTCACCCCCCTCTAGTCAACCATATCGATCCTTTCAATTTGTATTAGAGCCATGTCTCTTTATTAAGGGTTTCACCACCCGAAGAGTATGTGTAACGCCCGGAGACCTCGACAGTGATAGAGGCGCATCTCATCATTTCGCAAGTGCGGTAAACATTGCATACATGTATGAAGAGATCAGTATATGAGTTGGCTTACACTCGCCACAAGATAAATTACAAGTTCAAACAATTATTCAAGCATCATACAGAAGACAGGGTCCGTCTACGGACGAAAACAAATAAAGAAAAGAAGCAATGTAAAACTGCCTTGCTATCCCAGGATCACGACAATGGCCTTCTACTCATCGGGGTATGTGACATACATCCGACCATGTTCTTCATCGTACTCCCACTGGAGATGAGTCACATCTTCTGGCACATACTCATCAACACCTGCGCCTGTATTGTTGTAATCTGTGAGCCACAGGGACTCAAAATTTCATAACCCGGGTACCTAAACTATGTAAGCCTTTGGGTTTGGAGGGGTAAGTGGTGAGGTTGCAGCAAGCGCCAAGCATATATTTGGTGGCTATCTTACAAGAAAATGAAAGTAAATATGCTGGTCTATGAAAGACGGTCGATAACTACCATGAGCACTAAGTGATCCTGAACACCTACTTACGTCAAACATAACCCCACCGTCTTCTCTCTCGGTTCATGTTCCCAAGGAGAGACGATCATGGTTATGCACACAGTCAATGTGTTTTATTAGAGTTTACTTTAAGTTGGCTATAACCGGTTGTTAAACAAAATATCCAAGTTGCCACATAACCGCGGGCACGGCTTTCCGAAAGATTTAACCCTGCAGAAATTAACCGCACGCCGTGGGAATAACCTCGACCAAGGATCTTGTGATCTTCCTAGGTAATTCCAAAGGAAAACCGACACCTCGAGATAGGCCGAGGAAGATCAGAGTTCCTCATGCAAGACAGTCGAGAAAGGTAAAACAAGTCTGACAAGACCGCCTGGCAGGCCAGATCCCAATAGGAGCCGCATGTATCTCTTTCTTAGGGTACTACCAGATGAGCTATACGTCGGGTTGGCTGAAACCCCGGGTGACCAGGGGGCGCCGAACATCGCTTGGTTGGACCAACACTCATGAGGAGCACTGGCCCGAGTTGTTGATTAATTATCCATGGGGTAGCTATGACCCATACATTTTATTAGGCTGTTAAGCAAATAGTACCAATGTTGGGTCTTTCCAGACAAGCTTTAATCTCAAACGAATAATCAAGGGGTCCCCATAACAACCCCGAGCATGTTAGCAGCGCAAAAATATGGAACATAACACCGGTACAAGTAACTACGTCGGTAAAAGTGGAACAAAACACTGAGCAAAAGGCCAAGTCTTCCACCTTACCAAGATGTATATGTGCATTAGATTAAATACCAGTAAATATTGTGATAACTCCAGATATCTATGTTATCACATGGAAACAACCTGTACCTGCATCTAAGAACGCTATAAGATGGGCTGAGTAGCGCTATCTTAGCCGAACAAGGTTTGCTAGGTGGTGGAGGGGTTAGAGGCTATCATGGAAATGTAGGAGGCTTGACATGTAAGTGGTAGGTAATGAAGTTTAACTATAAGAGCGAGACATCTAGCAAAGCGAAAGTAGTGTCGGGATCCGGGTACGATCATCTAGCCTGTTGGTTCCTTTGACGGACAAAGAGCTAGGTCCTCGTGGTTGTACTCTCCTGGATCCTCGTACTCAGGTTCAACACTCGCATTTAAACAAAGAGAAACAACACCAAATAAACAAACAATCAAGGAGCAATGCACAAGCAAGATGATGCATGATTCCTTTGAAGAATTTAACATGGCAATCCTAAGCTAGTCATGTTTCTCATGCAATAGTTAAGTTATTAGAATTCTGGATAGAACCTCATGTGAAGTTCATTGAACATGCATGATCATGGAAAATATGGATGATTCAAGCAAAAACGATGCAAATGCATATGTAAAACGTAGGAAACAGAGTAACGATTTTCACGCTACGCTCAGGGCAAGGTACAAAGACAAAATACAAGACAAGGAAGGCCATGGGCTATTCCTTGGTGTTCCCAGGATGCCACTGGTTAGCAAATGAAAAACTAACCACAATAGAGCCAAAGATCAAGAAAAAAATGGAGCATAGCTCCCACAAGACACAACACAAAACCACACACACACACGCTGTCCAAAACAACAACATAGCAACTTGCACAACAAATATCTAGAGCTATAGGAGGTTCCCAACCACAAACAAAGTATGTGTAGAAACTACATAACATGCTTAACAAATCATCCAACTACACAAACTTGATATGAAGCAAGGAGCACTAAGCATGAAGCCCACAAGATGGCATAATGAAACAGATTCTAGGGACTTAGAGAAAATCACATTTTTCTAGAATCTGAGTTAACCTGATAGCAATTTGACAACAGAAAACATTGATGCTAGAGACCACCTCATGGCATGAAAATTAATAGGATGGTAGAGGACAACATCTACTACAAAACACTAGCACTAAGCATGAGCTAGAACACCACAAAACACTTGGTAGCATCCTCTAAACATGGCATTGAAATAGCTACAGATTCTCAGACTTGGATATATTTAGCATGTTGAAAACAGCAACATTTTATTAGCTACTTTGCAACAAGAAACTCACCAATATACAAGATTATCATGTCAAAAGAAAATACCAGGGCATAATACACACAAAACTGTAGCACATTCATGTTGACAAGATCATGATAGCATGCATGGAATAAATCCTACAAAAAACACAAAAGGCCACCTCATCACAAAATAACATTTCACCAATTTTGTCAAATGGAAAAACTAATGGCATCAGTGGATTCCTGGGATTTTTATATCCCAAATCCATATATCGCACCCCTATGTTCATGTTAATAAACTGCCCAAAACTCAATTCAAAAATGCACCTATTCTCTTATAAGTCAAAACTTACTCAAAATGTTAGTTGCCAAATCTGGCCATGTCTAGATTTGGAATTTTCCCTAGAAGGGAAATAACTCTAAAAGTCACGGAAACACATTAAAACAAAAATTAGAGAAAAAAGGAGGGTCCACCTGGCAGAGAGCCAGGGGCCCTGGCCCCACTGGCATACACACACATTAAAACAAAAATTAGAGAAAAAAGGAGGGTCCACCTGGCAGAGAGCCAGGGGCCCTGGCCCCACTGGCATACACACACACACACTAAGAAAATAGACAGAAATAAAAGGGGCTATGGGGGATTCGAACCCGCAACCTCTTGATCAATTGGGTTAAGTCAGACCAACTAGACTAGGGTGCGACTAGTGCTCAAGGAGGGGCTCTGCACCTATTGAACAATACACATAGACGGGTCTAAATTCTGACGAAACTGAATAAAAATTCAGAGAACATGGCAAAGGAAAAGGTTGGGATCGAACCCAGGATCTCTCGGGTGGAAGCTAGAGGTGCTAACCAGATGGGCTGATGCTACACATGAGAATTAAAGCTAAAACCAACGTTACTAGAATAGCCCTTGAAAGGCTCGAACTTGGAATCGTGGCCGCACTCGGAAACCATCGACGATGGTAAGTGAACGCGAGGGTGCAGCTATGCTTGCGGAGTAGTGGCGAGTGCGCGGGAAGCACAAGGTTCCCCTAACTGGCTGGGGCAGCAATACGACGAGGGTGCACCAGCGCATGTGCAGAACAAAGCGCAAGAAAAACACTATGCGTACACTGCTATTACGACCAGAGCATGGATGGCACGTAGTTGGCATGAACTTTGTGGCACGTATGAGGAACAACGGAGGACGAGAAGGATCAAGGAGGAGCGACTGCTCATCGAGCTACCGTTGGACAAGATCATGAGGCCGGGGATGAGCCATCAGTGATGTGAGGGAGCTCGAAATCCTGGCAAACTTCTGTCCGTGACGTCGCAGGAAGAAGAAGAGGATAGGACGGTCATTCCAGTGGGCGTGGCAAAGCGCGCTGGTCGAGGGAAGCAGAGGACGCTGATCTGGGGCTCCTGGTGGCCGAAGATGAGGGAGGAAGGCGACGAAGCTCAGCCTGAGTCCGAGCTCGGGTGCTTTGGGGTCATGGCGTTGGCAGGGCATGATGGGGCCTACCTGAGTGGCGGCGTGAGGGGGAGAGGAAGAAAATGGGGCGAGAGATGCTAGGGCTAGGTCCGGGACGCCTCTTATAGCACACTCGGACGAGCTCTGACCATCAAATCGTGGAGGATGCTAACATGGACACCCTGGATGGGAGCCGTACAAGAGGTGGAAGAAGCGAACGCTCTACAGTCTGGCTGGGCTGCGGGTGGCAATTGGGCCACGAGGGGCATGGAGGCCCTGGTACTGGATCTTCTCTCTCTCCCAAAATACAAACGCTTTTCTTTTAATAAAATAAGACATCAACTTGCTAAAAATACCAGAGAATTTGAGAGAGAGTTAAAGAGATGTAAAATATGTTTTGGACTCACATACTTATTTCCTATTTAACAAAATTCGTTTGGAAAATATTGAGCAAATAAAACAATTCACTTAGTAATACTATAATAATCTGCCTGCAAAGCTACAAAAGACAAACACCCTACTAGCATATTGAGGGTTTACTAAAATACCAAACAGAATATTTTGGAGAATATCAACATTTTAAAAGAATTTAATAAGTAATCCCACATGTTGCACATATTGAAAACTAAGAGTCAGGCATAGTTTTTATAGAAATTGAAGGTGACTGCTCTCGCCGTTGCCCTCAAAGATCATGGCAGCAAGGATGTGGATGATACTTGGATCAATGGTAAGTTTCTAAAGGCCATCATGCCCTACAACAAGGCCATGTGCGCTGTCATCGGTCAAAGACCAGACTTTCACAGCTTGTCTTCTGGTGATGTGTTGGATGAATTTATTGCAATGAACATCTTGAACACGACAGCTGACAATGCTCTCGCCCGCGTGCAATGGTCAAAGAAATCATCCCCAACCTTGCTTTGAAGGCCAAGGCCAGTCAAGAGGAGGAAGAAGAAGAAGAGAGTTGCCCCGAGGACACCAAATATTCTTATCAAGGCCAGGCAATTTTGGGGCAACAAGAGAAACACAAGGCCCAACTTCTCCAAGAACAACTCAAACAGGTCAAAGGGCAAGCATCGTGTGAGAACATGCTACAACTGTGGTAATGTGAGTCACTTTGTGGTGGATTGCCCTTATGAGAAGAGGGAATACAATGGGGGCAAGCTCATTCGCAAAGATAAGGCAAAGTCCTTCCCCAACAAGACCAACTTCACCAAGAAGGCTCCTCACAAAGTATTGGTGGCTCAAGAAGAGTATCTCGGATGATGATGTTGATGAGGAAGACACAAGCAGTGAAGGAATGGAAATGGCATCTATGGAAATTGCTTCCTCTACCCCAACAAAGGTGTCACTCTTCGACGCACCCAATGAGAACATCATTGCTAGGTGCCTCATGGCTAAAGGTATCACCAAGGTAACCTCCAACGCCAAAACCTCAGACATTAGGACTTCTATTTCTCCCACTCCGTCTTTGTTAGATTGTGTGGATGAACATGAGGAGGCGAAAGAGGATAAAAGTGAGTTTGACAAATTCCTGTGTAAACTCAAGGAAGAATCCAAGAAGCACTTCGTTGCTCTCTTGGAACAACTTGGTGAGGCCAATGAAACTATTGATTCTCAAGAAGAACATCTTGAGGAGTTGAGAGGCCATAGTCGTGATTATGCCGACGAGATAGAGGATCTATCTATTTCTCTTGAGGAAGAGCGAGGTCTTCGTATGACTCTTGAGGAGTCACAAAATGATGACCTTGCTAAATTACGTAAAGATTATGATCATGCTATTGTTCTCAACCATGTGCTCAAGTCTAAAAAGGTTGCACTTGGGGTTGTCCATGATCGACTCAAGGTTGAGCTTGACACACTTGACAATGCTCACAAGGCATTGAAGGTGCTCATGCCTCTCTTAAGGAGTCGCATGATCAAATCCAAGTAAAAATCACTAAGGAAATTTGCACGTGTCCTCCATTTGTTCTAAGTGATAATGCATCTTCTTCTAACCCGTGTTGTGAGCATGCACATCTTGTGGAGGAAAAATCTAAGCTAAAATAGAAGCTTGAAAAGGGTTTGGTGACGTGTATCCAAGGTGAGAAGACGCTCAATGACCTTTTGAGTAATTATAAGGAAGTTGTTGCAAAATAAGGAGTTGGGTTTGCACCCAAAAACAACAACAAGAAGAAGGTGAACATCAAGAAAGTTCCACCGCTCAAGGAAACTTTTGTAAGAGCAGGAGATGGTCCTCATGATAATAAGAAAGACAAAGTTGTGGTTGGTAATGCCAATAAGGGCAAGACCACCCACCCCAACAAGACCGGCGACTTTAACCCCTCTTATGTTTTGTGCCGTGCGAGTGATGGGCATGTTTATGCCAAATATGTTGGTTCTTCTTATGAGTACATTGAATGGTGTATTTGGGTTCCTAAGACCCTGGGTGCTAACATGAAAGGACCCATTAAAGAATGGGTACCTATAACCAAACATAGATCTCTTGTAGGGGTTTGCTTCCGGAGGAGCGTCATGGTTGCTCGATAGTGGAGCGACAAATCATATGACCAGAAGCAAGGACTTGGTGGTGGACGTTCATCCTGACCCATCCGTGGCCACCCAAGTCTCATTTGGTCATGATGCAATTCCAAAGGTATTGGGTCTCGGCAAGGTGATAATCTCTTCGGAACTCTCCATAGAGAATATTATGCTTGTTCAGACCCTCACATACAATTTATTTTCTGTTCATCAACTCACACTCATGGTTTTTAGTACCCTATTTGGTATTGACTCTGTGGCCCTTTTGTGGAGCAAGACTCTTAAAGTAGCTTTTGTTGGGCATGTCGAGAACAGTCTCTATCTGGTGAACTTCTCGGAGCGACCCACTAAGACCGTGACTTGCCTAATGGCTAAAGTTGATGTGGGATGGATCTGGCATCGCCGGCTAGCCCATGTCAATATGAGATCTTTGCAAAGTCTCCTCAAAGGGGATCACGTCCTTCGACTAACAAATATGAGTTTTGCCAAAGATCGTGCTTGCAGTGCTTGTATTGAAGAAAAGCTACATGAGACTGCTCACTGCCCCACAACTACAATTTACTCGAAAAGGCCCTTGGAGCTCCTCAACATGCATCTCTTTTCTCCTCCATCTTTTGATAGCCTTGGGGGAAGAAAGTATTGTTTGGTGATCATGGATGACTACTCAAGATACACTTGGGTATATTTCTTGAAGATGATGAGTGAAACACAACAAACAGTCATCGACTTTGCAAATGAAGCTCAACGACAACATGAGGCAAAGATTCTGATGATAAGAAGTGACAATGGCATCGAGTTCAAGAACTACACCTTGAATGAGTTCCTTAGTGATGAGGGGATCAAACATCAATACTCCGCACCTTATTCCCCTCAACAAAATGGTGTTGCCGAGAGAAAGAACCGGACGTTGATGGACGCGGCAAGGACCATGATGGCAGAATTCAAATCTCCGTACAATTTCTGGGCCAAAGCCATCAGCATATCTTGCCATATATCCAATCGGCTCTATCTCCAAAAAGGCTTGAACAAGACTCCTTATGAAATTCTTATCGGTAACAAGCCCAATCTCAAGTATTTCAGAATGTTCGGGTGTAAGTGTTTCATTCTCAAGAAAGGTGTTCGTTTGTCTAAATTTGAACCTAGGGCTCAAGAGGGCATATTTGTTGGTTATGCTACAAACTCTCGCACTTATCGTGTCCTCAATAAGTCCACCGGACACATTGAAGAGACGTGTAACATAGAGTATGATGAAAATAATGGCTCCCAAGTGGAGCACAGTGGTCTTTGTGATGTAGGTTATGAAATTCCTCCCCAATCCATAAGAATAATGGGTGTGGGACACTTCCTACCCGTTGAGGAACCCCTTGTGGCTGAAGGATAAGGACAATGTTCCACTCAAGTGGAACCATAACCGACACAAGACCCACACGCTTCCGAAGATATAAATGAAGATCCTCTACCACATGGACAAGATCAAGGGAAATATCTATCTACTGATGATGGTGTCTCACCAAGTAATGCCCAAGATCAAGTCCACGTCCTCGAGCAAGCTCAAGATCAAGATATTCTTCAAGATCAAGAACAAGCTCATGAAGGTGCTCAAGATCATCAAGAAGATGCTCCTCTGAATGTTGTCCATCAACTTTCCATGGAGGAAATCTTAGAGAGACGAGCCGCAAGAATGCTGCCAAGCTTGTACATAATCAACATTTGATGGAGAACGTCTACGACATATTGAAAAGAGGGGTAACCACTCATAGACAATTAACAAACTTTTGTGAACATCACACATTTGTTTCTTGCATTGAGCCCCTCAAGGTACAAGATGCGCTCGAGGACATGGAGTGGGTTGAAGCTATGCATGATGAACTCAACAACATCGAGCGCAACCAAGTGTGACGATTGGTGCCAAGACCTAAGGAGAACCACAATGTTATTGGAACTAAATGGATCTTCAAAAACAAGCAAGATGCAAATGGTGTCGTCATTCGCGACAAGGCAAGATTGATGGCACAAGGCTACTCCCAAGTCGAGGGTATTGACTACAGTGAAACCTTTGCTCCTGTTGCTCGCCTTGAATCTATTCGCATGTTGCTTGCATATGATTCTCATCATAACTTTAAATTATATTAAATGGATGTTAAGAGTGCATTCCTTAATGGTCCTCTTATTGAGTTGGTATATGTTAAGCAACCCCCGGGGTTCGAGGATCCCAAGTTCCCCAATCATGTATACGTTCTCGATAAGGCTCTGTATGGCCTTAAACAAGCACCACGTGTGTGGTATGAGCACCTTACCAAGTTGTTGCAAGACCATGGGTTTGGAATTGGGAAAATCGATCACACTCTTTTCACAAAGTGGGTCAACGAGAACTTGTTCATATGCCAACTATATGTTGATGATATTATATTTGGTTCTCCTAACAATGCTTTCAATGAACAATTTGCCACTCTCATGACAAATAAGTTTGAGATGTCTATAATGGGAGAGCTGAAGTTCTTCCTTGGTTTCGAAGTCAAGCAACGAAGGCAAGGTACATTCATCAATTAAGCTAAATACACTCAAGACATGCTCAAGAGGTTCAAGATGGATGATCTCAATCCTCCGAAGGCCAATACTCCTATGCCACTCAAATGCCATCTTGAAAGTGATCCCAATGGTAAATTTGTGGATCAAAAGGTATATCGCTCCATGATTTGATCCTTGCTTTACCTTTGTGCATCTAGACCGGTTATCATGTTAAGTATGGGAATTTGTGCATGATTTCAATCCGTACCTAAGGAGAGTCACCATGTGGCTGTCAAACGAATCTTTCGATATTTGGCTCATACCCCAAACTTCGGCTTATGGTGTCCCAAGGGTGCTTCGTTTGATCTCATTGGTAAACTGACTTGGATTAGGAGGGAGACCGTGTGGATAGGAAGTCCACTTCTAGAGGGTGCAAATTTCTTGGTCGATCTTTGGTAAGTTGGTCTTCAAAGAAACAAAACTATGTTTCTCTCTCGTCCATCGAGGCCGAGTAAGTAGCTGCTGCCAGTTGCTATGCACAAATTCTTTGGATGATGCAAACTTTAAAGGATTATGGTGTCAATTGTGACAAAGTGCCTCTTTACTGTGATAATGAAAGTGACATTATGATCTCCAGCAACCTGGTTCAATACTGCAAGAGGAAGCACATTGATATTCTTCATCACTTCCTCCGGGAACATGTCAAGCGAGGAGATATCAATCTTATCCATCTCAACACTAATGAGCAACTTTCAGATATTTTTACGAAGCCATTGGATGAAGCAAGATTTCGCGAGTTAAGGCATGAGCTAAATATCATTGAGTCAAGCAATGTGGATTGACTTAGTGCACACCCCACCACACTCATCAGTATGTCTTGTCTGGGTGTAGACATGGATTTAGGGGGAGTCTAGTTCTCTCAATGAATTATCCCTCGCCCTATTATGCATAAACTAATCAAAGTTATTCACATCCGCCATTTTTCTGATGGTTACTGTGCTTCAAATATGAGTCGTTGTCATCGGCCCAAGGATAATTCTTCGTGGTGCCATACCAATTGACTCAAACATAGGTGGCTCTAGTCACCGCCCTCTCTTTATGAGAGGTAGTGGTTCGATGTTTGGTCCTCATTTCTCCTCTCTAATCTTTTGGACCATGTTCTTGTTTTGATTCGCTTATTTTGTGCTTTTTCGTATGTGTCCTTGTTGCATGAAGCCTATTGACTTATCTTCATGCCTGTGTGTCTTTCATATTTCCTTTGATTTTGTGTGCAAAGGTTTTTTCTCTCAAAACCTGCACTTTGTGGGCAGCATGGTACTACCGTCGTATGCCACGATACTACCGCTGGAGTTGGGTTGCTCATGTGCTCGCACGTAGAGGCCCCGACACTGTACTACCGCCTCCAGCACGGAAGTAAAAAATTACTTCCGCTCAATGAGAGGTACTACCGCTTCAAGCACAAAAGTGAAAAATTACTTCTGCTCGAGGAGCGGTACTACCGCAATGACCTGTGGTACTGCCACGTCGTCAGTTCCGCGTGGGGGTTTAGAGCAGGCTGGGGGAGTTCAAACTTTCTCATACCCGTTCATCGCTTGCCCTCACATCTCTCTCTCTCCTCCCCACAAACAGTGCTGAAGGACCTTGCCGGATCTCCATCCCCGGCCACTCTCCTCTCATTCCAACTAGTGGGATCGTCCTAGCTCATCCTCTTGCCATGGACCTCGGTATTTCCCCTAGTTATTTTCCCTTTGCCTCTCTATTTTTTAATCTAGGTTTAGGGGGAAATATGAGTTGGTCTTGTGATTTTTGGCCAAATCTATGCATGAGGTGATGGCAGGAGAGTGTGTGTGCGGTAGAATTGCTAATTCGTACAGTACAACGCGGTTGCTTTGATCCATGGTAGTATCGATCTAATTTTAGATCTGATGTTCTTGTGAAATCCGCCCCATGCGGTACTACCGCACCTCCCGGTATGGTACTACCGCTCGTAGTGAGGATGTAATTTTTTTCTTCCGTGCCTGCCCCGGTACTACCACCCATAGCGGTACTACCGCGGTTGGCACGCTAGTAAAATTTTACTACTGCAAGACTTGCGATACTATCCCTCGATCTCAAACAACCCCGTTTTGTCCTGCCAATTCTCACTTCTGTATGGATTTCTTGTTTGCCTTGGTCTTTGCAATGACTCCTTTTAGTTATTCTCTTGTGTTTGCGTTGTGTGTCATAGGTGGTGGCTCCGATTCTATTTCAAGACGCTCGAATCCCTCTCACGACACAAGTTCAAAGTGTCTATGCAATCTAGATACACCTGAGGGGTACAATGCTTCATAACACCGCTTCAAGAGAACCACAACCAAGCTCAAGGATCCAGTTAACAACTGGGAAGATATGCCTCAAGCAGAGTTTCAGTCTCGCCGGATGATTGACCCCTATGTCAAACCTAGCGAACATTCCAAGGGCAATGACTTGTTTTGGACCAAGCAACAAAATCTCATCCATATTGAGGTAATCAAGGGAAGGAAGAATATCTATGTCCCTGTCCAGTGGATTGACATGGCTCATCTGATGAAGAACCCGACATATTTTGGTGAGCCTCTGAATATGGTGGAGAAGTTTGCTATCGAGAATATCATCTTGTTCAATGTTGACTATGATCCCGAGATTATGGCTCATTTCTTTGCTTCCGTCCACTTCCACTCGGATGTGAAGCGGTCCATCACTTGGATGACCAATGGAGAGAGGATGACTACTGAATGGAAGGAGTTTATGGATTTATTGCACATTTGTGATGTGGGGCTTGATGAGCCCGTTGGTTTGCGCCCACATGCCAACTCACAACTTGAACGCAAGGAAAAGCTTATACCCTACTATGTTGAGAAGTATTTACCCTTTGGTGAGCAAACTTTTGTGCTCAACCCGTTCCTCGATGTCATTCACCGGATCTTTCGCAACACTCTCTTTCCTCGCATGGGATACAAGGACAAGGTGCATTCCTATCTTGTGGATATGCTGCTCCTGGGTGAGAAAGGGCGGCTTCAAATTCTTGACCCACTTGATGTTTCTCACATTATGTGGAGTGAGCGTCAGATTGTTGTGTTCCATCGTAAGGTCCCCATTTATGGACCCTACTTGTTCCTCTTGATTTGAACAACATGGGACAATAACTTTCCAGGAGAAGACCTTGATGCTCCCAACTGGATCCGTCATGAGCCCATTCGACTGCGTTAGAAGGACAAGTGGGCTAACACTACCACTAGGACTGGGCCTGCTGCTGCTAATATGGATGTTGATGAGGATGAGATTGAAGAGGAGGAAGAGGAAATTTCAGAGATGTATGAGACACCGTCTACTGAGTCATATTGGGCCAAGAAGCTCACATAGGATGAAGAAATTGTTCTGCATGCAGGCCAAGGGACAGTATCACACTCACGTTGCTCAGAAGGAGAGTCGTCAGCGTGACAAGCGGATTTTGAGGAAGCTTGGAGAGACCATCTCGAGTGGGTCTGAGAAGGACATCACTCTTGAGGCTACTTGGATGGAGAAGCAGATGTACCAATGGGTTGATTCAGATGAGGAGTCTATTCGAGCTGCATTGGAGGAGGAGCTTACTGACTGATCTTTTTGCATGGGAGCTACCACCTGTGTCTTAGGTGTCCTCTCTGCCTTTTTGGTGTCTCGACGCCAAATGGGGAGAGAGTGTAGGATTTGCAAGTGTTTACGTTTGTTTTTCATCGTCTCCTTGCTTTCGTTGAACTTTGGTTTATGTTATTTGTGTGTGAGACCAGGAGACTTCTTCTATCATATGGTGTGAGACATATGCTATCACTCTTATCTTATTCTTGTTTAGTATGATTAGTAGCTCGTGAGTTTATCTGTTATGTACCCTTATCTTCATGCTCACATGCTATGGCTTGTTTCCATGCTTAGTGTTATTCATTCTGTTACAAGGATTGCCTTGTCTATAAAATATAGGGGGAGTTTTGATCCTAGTGTGCGTGCCTTGCAGTCCAAAGCATATCTATAGAGTGCACACATCTAGGGGGAGCCTGACTATATTTTATAGATTTTGGGTTTGCATATGCACATTATATATCTTGATGTGCAAATTCCGTATTTTCATCAATCCACCAAAAAGGGGGAGATTGTAAACGCATATTTCTCCCTAAGTGGTTTTGGTGATTGATGACAATGCATTTGCGGACTAATCGTGTGCATTGGGCATTTCAGATATCTCATGTCTAGGCACAAGACGATTCGGTGCCCCTCAGAGCTTATCGAAGACGGTTGTTCTCTATGTTTTCTTTCGGTGGATTTGAGTCGTAGGAAAGCTGTACTACTAACAGGGGGTCCACTTCGGAAAGGTTTGGGTGGAATCAACACATATGCATCTGTTCTATTGCACCACCTTTCCTTCGCTGCAATGGAGCTCAAGTCCGTTTTCCTTGTCTGTCCAAATTGAAGGCTTCATGGCGCTAGTTTTGAGTAGCTAGCAGTAGTACCGCTCAAGGGAGCGGCAGTACCGTAGGTGCCCACGGTAGTACCGCTCGAAGGAGCGGTAGTACCGCGATCCCCAACCCTAGCGCGTGCGCCTGCGGTAGTAGGTGCAGATGTAATTTTTTTACATCCGCCCTCATGCGGTAATACCATGATGTATTTCCGTTACTACCATGTCGGACTTTTTCACAGCTCCGCACTCAGCGAAGTTAGGCACGGAAGTAATTTTTTACTTCCGTGCATCTCCTGTGCAAGTCGTTACTGACCATGCGGTAGTACCGTATGGGCTCGTGGTAGTACCTACGATGGTTCTACTGCTAGTTGCCTTGTGCAATCGGCCTGCATATGAATACTACCATGCAAGCGGTAGTACCGCACCCTGCTGCGGGAGTACCTAGTCCCTTGCGGTAGTACTGTGGCTTTTTGCGGTAGTACTGCAATGCGCAAGTTGATGGTGGGGATAACGGTTGGATCCTACCCCCCACCATATAAAGGGGGTCTTCTTCCCCAAGAATACCGCTCTTCCCTTCCCAAGCTCCATTGTTGCTCAAAGCTCCATTTTAGCCCTATTTCTCTCCATAGCCAACCAAACTTGTTGATTTTCTAGGTATTGGTTGAGAAGGCCCCGATCTACACTTCCACCAAGGGAAAATTGATTCCCCCACTAATCCCTTGTTGGTCTTTGTACTGTTGGGTGTTTGAGCACCCTAGACGGTTGAGGTCACCTCGGAGCCACATTCCATTGTGGTGAAGCTTCGTGGTGTCGTTGGGAGCCTCCAATTAAGTTGTGGAGATAGCCCCAACCTTGTTTGTAAAGGTTCGGTCGCCACCTTCAAGGGCACCAATAGTGGAATCATGGCATCTCACATTTTGTGAGGGCGTGAGGAGAATACGGTGGCCCTAGTGGATTGTTGGGGATCATTGTGCCTCCAAACTGCTCTAACAGAGACATACTTCCTCACAGGGGAAGGAACTCCGGTAAGACATCCTCGTCTCCACCCGCTCCACTTTTGGTTATCTCTTACCTTTACTTCTTGCAAGCTATTATTGTTTTGTATCCCTTGCTTGCTTGTGTGCTTGTTGTGATTAGCATCATATAGGTTGCTCACCTAGTTGCACATCTAGCCGACCTATTTGTTGCCAAGCCTAAATTGTTAAAGAAAATTTAAAAAGTGTTAGTTGCCTATTCAACCCCCTCTAGTCAACCATATCGATCCTTTCAATAACAGTTGGGTGGTGCTCCTTAAGCTACGTCTAGATGTTTTCAAAAACTCGGTGTGTGTGTGTGTGCGGATGACACAAGGATGATACTTGAGATAAGTCTGATGACTTGATGCGATGAACAAACATGAGATGTTCAACCCCTGCTTATGATGATATCTATAACTTGTTCATATGGATATCTGCCAACTGTTGATGCATGCTTACATAAGTTATTTGATCATGTCACTCAATTAAAAATTAGCTTTATGCAAAATTACCTATTATTGCTACATCATGCATTATCATTGCCTCGCTCCAAACACAGGTTGCTTGCGAGTACATTCAAAGTACTCATTGGCTTGCCATTGGTTATTTTATTGGCCAGGCATGAGAGCAGGAACATGGAGAAGAGTTCGATGGTGATGTACGTGTGAGCTAGGACGCTTGAGTCAGAATGCCTATAGGGTTGATGCTATCGTTGAAGATTTCTGCTGCGAGATTATGAAGACTTGGCCATAAATCCATATTTGAGCACAAACGATATGTAATGTATGTAAGACTCTTGTCATCCAGTTTTCGTGTGTTCAGTGTGCATTGATATCTGGGATCATTATGCATGTACATTCGGTGATCACGACCTATGAGTCGGGGTCCCCATAGAGATGGTATTAGAGCCATCCTGACTATAGGAAGACCTTAGTTACCATGGATGTTAGTTAGGACAAAACTATTTTTCCGGACCCTTCAAAATTACTTACAAAACCACTATAATTCTCACCACTCCTAAAATATCAGGGGAAGCAAAGGTTTTTGCCTTAGCGCTTCCACCACTTTTCTCCTAGCTCTCCTCGTCTGCTTTTAAAAACTTCACAAATGGTCACTACTACCCTTGTACCCCTGACCACAGGATTCCTTGTAATCCTCGTGGGTAACCTGGAAGGGAGCCACCTTGCCAGACATTTCCCCACATATCTTGGAGACAAGTTGGAGACATTAGACAAGGAGCTACTAGCAGAAGATACCTTCTCGAAGGATGAAGGCATCAAGACTAGGAATATGGTGACACCATTGACACTACCCCAGGATGGGGCAACCTTGGCCTACAATGATCAGGGCATAATATATGCAAAATCATGATATGCATCGCTAATAGAGAAATCTTGTCATTACCGTTGTTGTGTCGGTAACCACCGGTGGATCAGAACCTCGCCATTTGGTCCTTCTCGCTATAGTGAGCAGGAAAATGGTTCACATCATGCCCCGCTCTTGGTGCCGATAATATCGTCAATGTGACCGGCATGATACAACCTAACCATGCCTTGTTAATGTCATTGCATAAAAAAATGCCTACATGGACCCCCCCAACGTCTTAGAAGACAGGAAGGCATTGTCACAATCACGGAGACACCAGAAGACCCTGTCAACAACAACTGTGAGGAATACCTTCGTCGTCAACTCAACAGACCCGAAGTCGTCACGGACTTTTCAGGCGTAATCAGGATCGTTTTGATGAACAACAACAAGAGACATAGGGACACCTAAAGAAGACCCAAAGACTGAGCGGACTCCTCTCCAAGACACGAAGCAGGCATGACTACTGAATCCGAGAAGCCCCAGGGTTGGGTGAGTCATGTGTCCCCCATGCGAAGTTGAGTCCGTGTGACAGTTCAAATAGAACCATGATGTGTGTCACTTGTTTTGCTTGTTTGTTCTTTGGTGTAAGTCACACTACCTTTTCGGCACTTGCATGATTGCACTTGCACTATACAACAACCTTAGGCACTTCTCTCAATGCTACTTTCTCTTCCCCATCTCGTCAACTGAAGACCAGTAAGACAAGATGCACCAAGGATGCAGCTCGACAAACAAGTGACACCGAAGACTTCGACTACAACGTACTCAACCAGACGCAACCCCGTAGAGTTATGCTTTTCCCTCAAGAACTGGAAACCCCTCCTTAGCCCAACCTAGACCTCACAAGCTCCCCCAGCACAAGCCTCGGATCACGTGTTTAATACACGGATTTGCCAAAGCAATTATTGAGCTTCAATAACCCCTGCTTAGCACTGGGTTCATTATGGAGCTAGTGATCATAGTGAACAAACATTCTTCATTCTTATGCTAGCACTAGAACCTTTATGCCATCGGAAGGATCATTCTAAGGGTATACGATTTGTGGACAATGATTTGATTTAGCAATAATATATGTCTTGAGGAAGCAGTTGAGACCCTTTGGTGGATTACAAGGTTTAATGTTGGTAGACGAACTTGGTGGATCAAGATTGATAGAGTAGCAAAACTTACTCTCCCCTTGAGAAAATTGGATTTAGTTGGACCAATGTGAGCACAAGCTGAAATTATTGCAGGATAAATGACTTGACTTTGGCGAGTAATATTGATAGTGGATTGATGATGTTACAATAGTAACTGGAGTAACTAGTAGGAAATTCTTACTAGATGTAAACCTTGGATTTAAATAGGTGATTCTAATAGGTGCTCGATATCAATTAAACCACATGCTTCGGAGTAATTTGTATTTATTCCAATGATCTTGATCATGATACCATGTTTCTCGGTGCATGATAAGTAGAAGGAATCAGATGATGTTAGGGATAATTAGCGATCTATATAAGCTCGACCTTGGAGTTTAGTTGGTCATGAGATTGGAAGTTCATGGATATACTCTGATAATAATCCTTGCAATGATATATGGATTATATAAACTCAATAAGATTATGTGGGACTCCGTCGGAGCTAGATTTGTAGCAGTAATGGATCATGTAATAGTGGATGATATGCGTGGATCAATTAAGTTGAATTCGTAGGAAGGAAACAAGATCTTGGATTGGTTTATTACGTGTTTGCATAACATAGAGATGCAACACCTTAGACTTTGGATATATTAGCTGAATATTTGGGGTTGTAGTATCACAATCCAGCTCAGCAACTTGTATGCTTCCCAAGGATTTTTACATAGGGATATATTTGTATGCTTCCCAAGGATTTTTACAATCCAGCTCAGCTTAGCAGCAGTTGAATTCGTATGTGATTTTTGTCTAGTCCTTCTCTCATACCATGGGGATATGAGTAGCATGAGTGACATTGGAGTTAACTTATTGAGATGATACCTTCAATGATATAGAGTGATCTTGTTTGAAGCAATAGGTAGTACTATCGGCATCTAAGAACTGTGCTCGAGGATAAGATGATAGACGTTCACTCACGTCCTAAGCTCCTTGAAACCTCGAAGCTTTCTGGAGACATATTATTATCAGATTATGACCATAAGTCTTGTCTCTAAGTCATTAGACTATGGACGATACTCCACCCTAACCTCCACCAGACATGTTAATATGGAAGGTGGCCACAAGGACCTTTATAAGGTTGGACCACAAACCCATGGACAAGTGACCACCCAGAACAAATGACCGCCTCTCTCACACATCCCCTAAGAAATGTGTTTATGTGGTATTTGGATGAATATGTTGTTATCCTCACGGATGACATACTTATTTACCCAATGAGAGGAAGGAACACCTTAGTCCTATTCGGACAAGCCCTAGGAACACCCAATACCATGCCTCTCAAGTATAAGGTTTCACCTTGAAAAAGTTGGACTCCTTGAATCACCCTCCCTACAATAGAAGACCTTCTCGCTCGAGCAATACGAAGAACCACTACGGTCGAGAAACCCTGACGAAGAAGATGAAGCAAAGGGAGTCAACCACCACTCCTCTCTCGGCTACATCAACTAGACTATATCAAGAAGTACCGACTTTCAAGCCCGATGAAGCCTTGGACATCAATAAGATTAAAGAGCCCCTTTCTTTAAGTAACCACCTATTAGTTCTTGACTAGGAAGGAACCGAGGAGCTGATAACACCCCTCACCCCAACACCTTGAAGGTGTACGATGAGCATGATGTCCCTACTCCCTTCAGATGCCTGAAATCGAGTGGACGACTATCATGGCTTCGTTATTATCCCCGTTTGGTCCAATCTAGGGCGTAAACCCTGACTGGATCATGGTGAAACACTTGTCAAAGGTAGTTCACCCCACTTGCCAAGCCTCAGACCCTAGGGATTCGTTGACTGGTCCATTCTTTTGGGTGGCCAGCTCATCCAGGACCCCTTAAAAACATTCCTAGAAGGTAGGAATAGTTTTGCGTCTCTAAGCTTAGTCTTAGGGACGAGACTCAGCCCAGACCTTGCTACAATGGCTATGGAGAGACCAGAAGACCAAACACCTTGGAGACCAGCCAGAAACGCGTGTTTGTAACGACGAAGACAACTAGTCGAAGATGGATGAAGAACATACCTGGGCAACTTATTCAAGCAGAAGTTCTCGACACGAAGCCTATGACAACACACTTAAGCACCCTCAAGGATGAAGACCACGTACTACTAAAGACCTCCTACTTGAAGGAAGATAAGGACTTCCCCATCGACGAGAAGCCTACACCAACAAACTTCGACGTCCTTACAATTGAAGATCCACGAGCACCAGAAGATCAACTGCTCAAACAAAGTCGACAATTCCCCGTCATTAGGAAACTATGCCAACACCTTGACTTGTGTAGACTGAAGAGAGACATCTAGACGTCACTAACCAGCATGAGCAACCCCAGGACCAGCGTACAGACACGTTATCTTGGCCACGTATTCCGACTTTGGAATACACACGCAAGCCAAGGCCCTACTAGAAGCTCGTTCACCAAACCCTTGACCATTAGGCAAGCCTAGCATATGACGATAACCCCGTTCACCCTTAGACCAAGTCAATGGTGCACTAGAAGACATATCATCAGGCACTTCAAGATCTATAAGGACAACCACGTCGGAGTAGAAGCAACGTGGAACATGAAGACTACCACAACTTTGAATTTCCGCATCTTTTCTATGCCTAGCCTAGGAATCTCGGGGCGAGATTCTTGTAAGGGGGGTAGATTTGTCACACCCTGTATTTTCCCTCATGACTATTTTAACATGACTCAAAAATTAGGGCCAATTAAGACTTATTGAGTGCATGTGAATGCTTGACTTGTGTGCTATTTGCTTGCTTGTTGGTGCTCTATATTCATAAAACTCCCTCCTACTCTCAAAAATATTTTCCTTAATCTAAACTCTTGTCCAATGATCATACCATGTGTATAGGACCTAAAACTATTTTTATCAAATATTATTTTGGCCAAAAACCATTTATTCACATTAGGTTTTCAAAACCCCCTAAATTGAGGTTTGTATTACAAGTCCTCAACTTGGGTAGATTGTTTTGCCCCAAAGGATTTATTTGGAACCAACTATATATATAACTTCCCAAAACCACAAATTATTATTTTTAAATATTATTTTGTTATTTTTTTTAAAGGCTTTTTCTTAAGACCAGAAATGGTCTTTTATTAGGAAAAATTATTTTTATGCTTTAAAATTATTTGGGAAAATTTTGGAAACCTAAGTGGACATACATTGTCCATATATAAGAGTTTAAGCACATGGTCATGTTCAAAATATTGGACAAAACTCTTCAAGAACATTTTTGCCTATTTAAAGCATTTGAAATATTTCTATAAGAAATATTCTCAAATAAATCCAGGAAAAATCTAGAATGTCACATATGATATATGTGATCATATTGCCATGCTTCATATCAATCCCAATCGATGTGGTTCACCAAAATATCCCAAAACCCTCTCTGTCCAGACCCAAATTTGAGCAACTCTACATTGCCAACTATCTCCCACTGGTCTCAAAATTTGTGGACATGTTCTAATTGTCCAATAATTTATCTACACCAAGTGGTCCATCAAGGAGAATAGATTAACTTTTGCAAATCCCTAGAAACCCATTTCTGTTTATTTCAAGAATTGGAAATGTTTGCATTGCCAAGTTTCCCCATTTGGTCCCAAACTTTTTGGGTATGCTCTAATGCCCAAATAAAGCTACCACATCAAGTGGTGCATCAAGGAGAATGGATTTGCATAGCTAGATCTAATAAAATCCATTTCTGCTCATTTCTAGGGTTTATCAAGTTTGCATTGGCAACCTTCTTCAAATAAGTTCACACTTGGTGACCATCCTCATTTCTATCTATTGTTCACTTCTGTTAAGTCTCATGTGAGTCACAACATATTAGCTGACCCAAAAATGCATCAAACACCTTCTTTTGTATTCTAGGATTCACTCTTTTTACCACTACTACTCTTCTCCTTGAGCTCATAATTTTACCATAGCTCTTACTAGTCCCCCTTTACCTCTAGTAAACTTGGCATGCCCATATCTCAATGATTGGCATGGTAAAACTCTCCATTTACCTCTCTAGACAACAGTTTCTCCTCTGTTTCTTAGCTTCTCTTCTCAACCAAGGAACCCTGGCAGCATACAATGCGTTCTACACTTTGTTAACTCCCTCCTAGATACCCTAGACACCAGTGGCCTCGCCCTACATGCCAAAGACATGCATGGGCATGAAAAGCTCGCGCTCCAGAGCGTGCTATAGTGCCCGACCGCACTATAGCCACCGCCCAATCCTTGCTCCCAACCACCTAGGGCCTCCCCCTCGTGTCTCCCAAGGATGCTCGGCGTCCGGGACACGACACTCTGTCGGCCCCCTCCTCTTTCCTCCTCCTCTGGCCTCGTCGCATGCGCGCCATAGCTGCCCGGCTCGGCCAGTGGGCGAGCTCACACGCGTGCGCTTCTGCCCCCGTGGCGTCTCTCTCTCATTTCCGCACCTCATAGTCGACATCCACGAACACCGTAGACACCTCCCAGCCCTCTCCCAACTACCAACAGGGCCTGCTCCAGGGACGCCCGTGGGCACCGTCCATGGTGATCCCGAGCTCGCCACATAAGAGCCTCACACGAGTACCCCTCTGTCTCCTTCGTTCGCTCCCTCCTCCTTGGACCTCCCTGACCACCCTACGACTCCCCCTGAGCCCCCCGTTCGCCTAGACGATCAGCATGGCCACTGCCATGACTGTGGGAGCGCCACGTCCCCTATGTCTCCCTTGCCCCGTGGGTGATCCTAGAGCAAGCCCAAATTCCATGAGGCCTCCCACCTTTTCCAATTCCTCCTATCACGTCCGTGGCGCCCCTGCCCACGTCACCGTCGGCCGCACCCGTCGTCGCCGATGCCCTTCTCGAGCTGATCCTCCCAGGGCCAGGGAACAACACAGCGAGGAGCGGCTCACGGCCCCGAGCTCTCTGGTGGTCGGAGCACCGCCGGGGTCTGCCTGTGCCGGCGGCACAGGGCACCGACGCGGGCACGATCGGTCTCCCCTGTCGTTCTCTGTTTCGGGCGGGAGGTATGGGAGGACCTATCGGTGGGGTCCACCTATACGTGGCTGCAGCCCCGCCCCCCGTTAAGTGGAGACGACCTCGACGGAGTATGCCTCCCTTCGACCGAAGGCGTATTCCGTGCAATACACAATCGGTCTGGCAGTTGTGTGAAACGGCTGGGTCAGCCCAGTGCTCCAGGCGTTGTTGGCCCAATAGGTAGGCCCCTTTTTTATATATATTTATATTTTTTGATTCTTTTGAAACTTATAAAATCCATATCAAATTCAAATAACCTCCAATTTTGATGATCCAAGTTCCTACAGCTCCCTAAATTCATGTACTATCCATATATGTGCAATGCACATTTTTCCTACAAATTTTCCTGTAGAGTTCAAATTCAATTAAACTATGAAAAACCCTTATTGCAAAATTCCTAGATTGTCCAAATCAACTCAAAATGGAGTGATTCAAATTTCCAGAGGCTATAAACATTAGGCCCTATTTATATAGACATGATTAACATTTTTACCATGCACCTATTCTGGTAGATTTAATAAATGGCCCATTTCCCCTTTAATTCATCTTAAGAAAATCATAACAACTCTAAATCCAGTGAAACCACTTCCTAAAATCTTCTATAATAATTTCCAATTTGTTGTGTCCATGCACTCACTTTTAGAAAAATATTTTCAATGAACATCTCATAGGATCATCATTTGCTTCAATTCCACCATTCGAGACTCCCCCTTGATCCCCATCCTATGAAATATCCTTGGTTATTTTTATCATGACCAGAGGTTTCCAAGAAAAATTAAACCCCTATTTATGGAGCACTTTTTTCCTGCTTGTTGTGTTGCTTATTGCGGTTGTTTCTGGCGATAGTTGACGATGTAGATGAAGTGCTCGGAGTGGATGAGAAGCGTGTGAAGACCTCAAAGACGTTGCTAAGCCAGGCAAGTTGCCCTTTGACCATGACTATGAACCCTTTTATTTGCATGTCGTATAGCACTTGTTTCGATGATGCTGATCATCTTGATGTGGTGACCACTTCGGTGGGATGCCTCTGATACTTTCCCGTTAACACTTGCATCGTGCATGACCCTACCTCCTCATGAGGGTTATGCGGGTGGGTTTAGATAGGTTTACTTAGTAGTTGATACACAAATGGGATGGGTATATTCATGGTGATGCAAAGGAAAATATTTTCAAGACTTTTTTGAAAACCCCGTCGGGTGCCACTAATGACTGCGGGAGATGATGATGGACTAGGTAACCACATGGGAAAGAAGTGGTGTACTGGAACAGGATGTGTGTATGTTTTCGTAAATGGAGCATTCAAGATTTGTCGACCGTCCCAACCTTACATGTGCGACCACTTTACCCCTATATGGGACGGGGCTTTGTTGATTACTATGGTTGGTGTTAGCAGAGAGCCCGCATTACTAGTGGTCACTCTCGAGACGGGGTCATACCAGAATGGGCGATCATGCACTGTCTTTACAGGCACCGGCACACCATTGCGTGCCCTCATGGATGATACATGTGATTTATATCATGAGGGATGACACCAACGAGTGGACTCTTTGTTTAGAATCACCATGGGAAAGGAATTGTTCGGGTGCTTACCTCGGGTATGTGATATATCGCGAGCCGTGGATGACACGGAAGTTCCCCAAGTCTTGTGGGTAAAGTGCGCAACCTCTACAGAGTGTAAAACTATTCGAATAGCCGCGTCCTTGGTCAGGGAGAGTTGGGTGGTGCTTCTTAAGCTACATCTAGATATTTTCGCAAACTTGGTGTGTGTGCGTGTGCAGATGACACAAGGATGATACTTGAGATAAGTTTGATGACTTGATGTGATTAACGAACATGAGATATTCAACCCGTTCTTATGATGATATCTGTAATTTGTTTAGATGGATATCTGTCAACTATTGATGCATGCTTACACAAGTTATTTGATCATCTCACTATATTAAAAATTATCTTTATGCAAAATTACCTATTAGTGCTATATCATGCATTGTCAATGCCTCGCTCCAGACATGGCATGCTTGAGAGTACGTTCAAAGTACTCATTGGCTTGCCACTGGTTATTTTATTGGCCAGGCATGAGAGCGGGAACATCAAGAAGAGTTCAATGGTGATGTACGTGTGAGGTAGGACGCTTCCCAGTCAGAATGCTTGTAGGGTTAAGGCAGATGGCATGGTTTCACGCTATCATTAAAGATTTCTGGTGCGAGATTATGAAGACATGGCCATAAAGGCCATATTTTAGCACAAACGGTATGTAATGGATGTAAGACTCTTGTTATCCAGTTTCTATGTGTTCAGTGAGCATTGATCTCTGGGATCACTGTGCACGTACATTCGGTGATCACAACTTACGAGTCGGGGTCCCCACACCTGGGCTGCAATATCCGAGAGCGTAAGAACATCCTTCTTGGGTCCATCGAGGGTATTGACCATTGGGTGGAGTCTTTAGGTCTCTCCTCTGATGAGTGGATGCTCCGGTATGATCCCATGGATCAGTTGACGATGTTTTACACCGATGCGGAGGCCTTCTTGCGTCAGCGGGGAACCCAACATTGGGTGCTCCAAGGAGACGCCAATACAACGTACTTTCAAGACATCGATAACGGCCGACGTCGTTGCAACACCATCTATCTTTTATGGGACGGTGACACTCTCATCCAGCAACCGACTGCCATCCGTGCTCACGTTGATGGCTTCTATAAAGCCCTTTTGTAGACGTCCCCCCTGATGTCTATCCCTAGCCTCCTCCTTATGGGACGACCACTAGCGTGTCTCTGACACGAAGAAAGCGGCACTCTTAGCCCCCTTCTGAGAGAATGAGGTTTTGGTAGCCATCAAGGGCATGAACTCGTCCTCAGCACTTGGACCTAATGGCCTCTCGGTGAAGTTCTTCCAGACTTTCTGGGACGTCATCAAACCCAAGGTGATGGCCCTCTTCGACGAATTATATGTGATCTCCATAGACCTCTCCCGCCTTAACTATGCGATTATTACCCTCACCCCAAGGTCTTGGGGGCCTCAGACATTCGCCAGTTCCACCCGATCACTGTGATCAACATGATCTTCCGCATTATGGTTAAGGGGTATGACAATAGGGTGACCCTGTTAGCTAACCGTATCACCCATCCATACAAACCGTCCTTTATCCAAGCCGGTATATCTTGGATGGTGTACTGGTCTTCCACGAAGTCCTGTAGGAGGTGCGCATCAGGTGACAACATGTGGTTTTATTGAAGATCAACTTCCATAAGGTGTAAGACATGGTGTTCTCGGCCTTTCCTTGAGAATCTCTCCTTCATAAGGGTTTTGCTAATCGATGGGTCACCTGTGTCATGCAGATGGTCTCATCTGGGCATACCGCAATTAACATTAATGGGGAGGGTGGCCCCTTCTTCCCCACCCTCTGTGGGATTCGGCAAGGTGACCCCTTCTCCCCATTCTTGTTCAACTTGGTGGTCGTGTTGGAAATATGCCCTAGAGGTAATTATAAAAGTGGTTATTATCATATTTCCCTATTCAGGATAATCGTTTATTATCCATGCCAGAATTGTATTGATCAGAAACTCAGATACATGTGTGGATACATAGACAACAACGTGTCCCTAGTGAGCCTCTAGTAGACTAGCTCGCTAATCAAAGATGGTTAAGGTTTCCTGACCATAGACGTGAGTTGTCATTTGATAACAGGATCACATCATTAGGAGAATGATGTGATGGACAAGACCCAACCATAAGCATAGCATATGATCATATTAGTTTATTGCTACTATTTTCTTCATGTCAAGTATCTATTCCTAAGACCATGAGATCATGCAACTCCCGGGCACCGGAGGAATGCCTTGTGTGTATCAAACGTCACTTTGTAACTAGGTGATCATAAAGGTACTCTACAGGTATCTCTGAGGGTGTATTTGGGTTGGCATGGATCGAGGTTGGGATTTGTCACTCCGTATGACGGAGGTATCTATGGGCCTTCTAGGTAATACAACATCACTAGAAGCTTGAAAGCAATGTGACTAAGGAGTTAGTAGTGGGATCTTGTATTATGGAATGAGTAAAGAGACTTACCGGTAACGATATTGAACTAGGTATGGAGATACCGATGATCGAATCTCGGGCAAGTAACATACCGCTAAATAGAGGGAACTCCATACGGGAATGATTGTATCCTTGACATCACGGCTCGACCGATAAAGATCTTCGTAGAATATGTGGGAACCAATATGGGCATCCAGATCCCGCTATTGGTTATTGACCAGAGAGGTGTCTCGGTCATGTCCACATGATTCTCGAACCCATATATAGGTTCCGCACGCTTAATATTCAGTGACGCTAGAGTAGTACTAGGATATTCACGTTGGTGACCAAATGTTTGTCGGAGTCCCAAATGAGATCCCGGATTTCACGAGGAGATACAGAATGGTTCGTAGGGTAAATATTTATGTATGGGAAGTCATATTTTGGCTACCGGATTTTTTTGTGTTTTATCGGTATTGTATCGGGAAGCTTCCGGAAGGTTCTAGAAGGTCCCAGAGTGTTTCGGGGGAGTCCGGAAGGGTCCCTCCAGCACCTATGGTGTGCATGGGCGATAGGGTGGCGTCCTAGACTTATTGGGTCATGAGCACCAGCCCCTAAGGCCCATCCGCCTAGGGGAAGGGAAACCCTAAGGGTGAGGGCCCTCCACTTGGCATTGAGGGCACTCCTCCCCCTTTGGCCGCCTCCCCTCCTTGGAGGAGGGGCTAGGGATGCGCCCCCATCCCTCCAACACCCCTATATATAGTGGGGAGGAGGCGTAAGGGCTGGACACAACAATTCCCATGACCCGTGGCCTCCCCTCTCTCCCATTCTTCCTTGTTTGCAGTTCTGGAGGCGCTTGGTGAAGCCGTGCTGGGATTGCTCCACCACCATCTCCACCATGCTATCGTGATGGTTGAGATCACATCGACGTCCCCTTCATCCGTTGCTAGATCAAGAAGGAGGAGATGTCATCGAGCCGCACATGTGCTGAACGCGGAGGTGTCGTACGTTCGTTGCTAGATTAGATCGGATCATGATTGGATCGTGAAGAGTACGACTACATCAATCGCATTATATACACTTCCGGTTAGAGATCTACAAGGGTATCTAAATACACCCCCCTCTCAGAGCTATGGATCTCAATGGATAGATCTTGGGTGTTCATAAGATTTTTTCTTGTTTCCCATGCAACGGTCCCCAATAGTGAAATCATGAGCTAGGTCTATGCGTAGATGATATGCACAAGTAGAACACAAAAGAGTTTGTGGTTGTTGACATTCAGATTGCTTAACTCCTTGGTCTTATTTTGATTCAGCGGTATTGTGGGATGAAGAGGCTCAGACCAACCTTTCTTGTCCACGTACAAGAGACTGGTTCCACTGACTCACATGTAACTTATCAGTTGCATAAAGGTGGATGGTGGGTGTTTGTATCTCCCACTTTATTTGAATCGGATTCGACAAAGGAGGTCCTTGTAGAAGGTTAAAAGACAACTTGATTATCACTGTTGTGGCTTTGCGTAGGTAAGAACGGTTCTTCCTAGTTTCACATAGAAGCCATGTAAAACTTGCATCAACAAAGTAGATGACGTCTAACTTGTTTCTGCAGGGCATGTTGTGATGTGATATGGCCAAGACGTGATTTGATATATGCGATGTATGAGATGATCTTGTTTTGTAGTAGTTATCACGACTTGCATGTCGATGAGTATGACAACCGACAAGAGCCCCATGGGGTTGTCTTTAATTGACGGGACAAATGCATTATTGCCCCTAGTTGGAACCTGCCCATGAGGTTTGCCCTTACTTTTTGACTCTGCTTAGTTTTGCCCTTAGATTTGCCCCCGAGGTCACCCAAATGCCCTTTGACCGTTTGACCAATACTTTGAAAATTCATAACAAATTCATATGAACTCAAAAAAATTCAAATAATATATCAAATATTTTAGATAAACATTACCTTTCTGTGGATGACATTGGCATTCGGGACAAAAGTACTATTTAGACTGCCTGAGGTTATTAACGTTATTGACATTATCAAAATTAAAAAGGTATAAACAATACTTTTTTCATTAATCTAAATTACATGCAAATGTAGGTGATGTTTTCTGAACATCCTGATATCTTATTTGCATTTTTGTGAGTTCATATCAAGTTGCTATGAAGTTTCAAAATAATCGTTCAAGTCGTTTGAACATTCATAACAAGTTGATATGAACTAACAAAAATGCAAATAAGATATGAGAATGTTCAGAAAACATCACCTACATTTGCATGTATTTTTTTCATGAAAACTATATTATTTATACCTTTTTATTTATAATGATAGTAATAATATTAATATCCCCGAGTAGTTTAAATGGTAACTTTTTCCTGAATATATATGTCATGCACTCCAAGGTAATGTTTATCGGAACATTTTGATACCTTATTTGAATTTTCTGAGTTCATATGAATTTGTTATGAATTTTCAATGTATTGGTCAAACGGTCAAATGGCATTTGAGCGACCTCGCAGGCAAATCTAAGGGCAAAACTGAGTGGAGTTAAAAAGTAAGGGAAAACCCTGTGGGTAGGTTCCAACCAGGTGTAAAAATGGAATTGTCCGTTAATTTAATTGTGCCATTGGCTTTAGTTTGTCACTATGGGTTAGCGGCAACCACGTGGCGACACGATGATGGAGATCATTGTGTCATGCCGGTGACGATGGAGATCATTCCGGTGCTTTGGAGATGGAGATCAAAAGCACAAGATGATGATGGACATATCATGTCACTTATACGATTTGCATGTGATGTTTATCCTTTTATGCATCTTATTTTTCTTAGGATGATGGTAGCATTATAAGATGACCCCTCACTAAAATTTCAGGAAAAATTGTGTTCTCCCCGAGTATGCACCATTGAAAAGGATCGTCATTTCGAAGCACCTCCTGATTATCCAGTGTGATACACTCTATGTTCGCATACAACGGGTGTAAGCTACATTTATACACGTGGAATCCTTGGGTTAAACTTGACGAGCCTAGCATGTACATCTACATAAGAGATCCGTATATGGAATAGGAACAGAGGAGACCGAAAGGTCGAACATGTAATGCCCAAGATGTGATCCTGTCCTTATTTTGGCTCGAGGGCCTCAATAGGGATAGAAGTCCATCTCATCATTTTGCACGAATGGATATAATCACAAGTACATGTACACAAGAGATGTGTATATGGAATTGGCTTACACTTACCACAAGCTAACTCAAGATCACACCAATACAACAACATATTGAATCATCATACATAAGAGCACGGTCCGACTATGGACGGAATCAAACGATAAAATGACATCCATCCTTGCTATCCCAGGCTGCCACCTGTAACCCATCCCAGATCGATGATGAAGAAGAAGAACTCCAAATCAAACAAGCATCGTCACGTCAAAGCATCGTGTTACTTGTACCTACAACTGTTGTTGTAGTAATCTGTGAGCCACATGGACTCAACAATCTCATTTCCAAGGGTATCAAGACTAGCAAAGCTTAATGGGTGAGGTATGGTTAAGTGGTGAGGCTGCAACAAGCACTAAGCATTATTTGAGTGGCTAACTTACGAATACAGAAAGTAAGTATGGTGGTCTACACATAACGGACGTGAACTAATAAAGATAACTAAGTGATCTTGAACACCCACTTACGTCAAACATAACCCCACTATGTTCTCTCTTGTATAAGGAGTCATGAGTAGAGATAGTCACGGTTACGCACACGGTTGGTGTATTTTATTTGAGTTTACTTCAAGTTTGCTATGACCGGGTGTTAGACAAAGTTTCCAACTTGCCACTTAACCGTGGGCATGACTCTCATGAAAGATTTAACCCTGCAGGGGTGCTTCAACTATTCCATCACAAATTACCACAAGCTGCACTGGAGAACCTCAACTTTGAGATAGCCCTAGGTATCCTTGGAGATGGCACACAACACATTCAAGAAAGGTAAAAAACTCCATCAAGGCCGTTTGACGTGTTGACAATCCCGATGGGAGCCACATATCTAATTCTCAGGGCACAACCGGATGGGAAAGACTATGAGTAAAACCAAACCACAAGTTTCCCCGTGGTGGCCTGACAGTCTGCCCGTTTGGGACCAACACCATTAGCACTGCCTCCTGTATTATGTTGAATTAACTCATTGGGTTCATGACGCCCTATGCTTTAATAACGGTGTTCAGTATTATTATGTTGAGCAAAATGAGTACCAATGTTGGGCCTTGCTAGAAGAGTTTTATCCCAAAACGAATTATCAAGGGGGTCCCCGTGACAACCCCAAACGTGTTAGGAGCATTCGATATGGAACATAACACCGGTACACAAGTAACTAGGGCTGCAAAAGTGGAACAAAACACCAAGAAAAAGGCCAAGCCCTCCACCTTTTACCAAGTATAAATGTGCACTAAACTAAATAGCATTTATATTGTGATATCTCAAAAGGTCCATGTTGTCACATGGAAGCAATTGCACCTGCAGCTACAAAAACTATAAGAAGGGCTGAGCATGCGGTAACATAGCCAAACAATGGTTTGATAAGATGTGGAGGATTAGAGGCTTATCATGGTATTTTGGTAGGGTTGACAAACAAGTGGTAGGTAACGTGACATAACAATAAAAGCGAGACAACTAGCATGGCAATGATAGTAGTGGTATCCAAGGAAATGTTCATCTTGCCTGAGATCCCGCTTGCAAGAAGAATGTTTCCTCGCATGTTTATTTCCTCAAATACCTTAATGCATGCATGCTGAATTTCGTCAGACAACATTTTCCTCATGCATTTCAAATTCTTCATATCATATATTCAAATGCGTGTATGAATTACAAGATATAGGGGGAGTTCTCCATGTTTAAACTGCCATGTGCATTTGCAGTCCAAAGCAAATTCCTCAAGTATGCACACCTTCAGGGGGAGTTCTTCTATATCTTGCAATCAAATTCCTCAAAATCTGTACTTTCACTTCATATGTTTATCCCCGTTGAAAACTTAACCTATTTGTCATCAATCACCAAAAAGGGGGAGATTGTTAGTGCATCTAGTGCCGCTTAGTGATTTTGGTGTATTGAAGACTTACAGGTTAAGGTACTAATGCGTTTGTGAGTGTACACAGGCTCTATAAGTCGATGAGGAGTTTGATATAATCGGAGATTATCGACCCCTAAAAATGTATGTCTTCCAGTGAAGACTTTGCTGAAGATTTTCTGAAGACTTTGGTGAAGACTTTGTGAAGACTTTGAAAATGAAGAAGTTGGTGTGACCTTGAAGATATGAACGAGGAATATGAAGTTTCACAAGTGTCAAACCACCATCAGACTTAAGTTTACAACTCAATCAACAAAAGTTTTGGAAGAGCGAGAGTTCTAACTTAAAGAAAAATAGCCCATTTATAGAGACCCTCTTGAAGACTAACTCAAATTTTCTCCCCCTTTGTCATCGAAGACCAAAAGGGAAAAAAAAGTGATGACTAACGCCCCTTTGAAGAATTTCATCATGTTGGTGAGGAAGGAGCGCCAACGTTGTCGGGGTCGTTTGTCGATGCAGGGCCTGCAGCAGTGTCGTCAATGTCTTCATCATCATCACGCTCGCGAGATGAAGAATATGAACTTGGTACCACCAGAGGAACTTGAACTTTCTTGAATTTCTTCTGAGGTCGCCGAGCCCAGTCAGGATGTTCTTCAATATCCAGCTCATCCAGTTCTTCAGAAGGCATGATGTGAGACAGTACGGCCCAAGTGGGGTTGAGGGTTTCATGCGCATAGTAGTGATTTCTCTTCACTGTGTTCTGCGTCACAGTCATGTTCTGTACAATGTAACCAAGTTGATGCTTCACCCACTTATGATTGTGATCGACCTTCTGGTGAAGACTTATTAGAAGCTCGCGATTAGTCATCACACGAGGGGCAGTCGCTTGAGGTTGTTGAGCTGAGGCTTTTGCACCAGAGTCTTGAGTGGCAGTGTCATCATTGGTAGAGAAGGAAGCAGCTTTGCGGAACTGTCCATCCAAAGGATGAGTGCCTTCATCAATGACATATTTGCCTTTTCCTTCAACTGAGGCAATTGAGCTCTTGATGACTTCTATTGGAGGCAGAAAGCCAAAGTGATTCTGAAAATCAGCCTTGAAGGGAACTGAGGACTTCTCCCTGATGAATTTCATGATCCATGGCGCAAAGGGCTTTTGTTCAAATGGAGCTAAGGCAACACTGGCCAATGTCCTCATGAAGATATCATGCAAGTCAATGGGGATCCCATGAATGATGTTGAAGAGCATATTCTTCTGACTCCTTCCACTTCTTCTCTTCAGAATCGTGGCCTTTCTGTGGACATAGTGTATTTGTGAGGATACGGTAAACAGTCCTAGGCACATGTAGCAGATTCTTCACAAGAAAGGTGTTTGGTTGAGGCGTCCAGAAGGCAAAGGCTTCATCAACCCTTACATCAGCTGATTTGGAAGTGCAGGCTTATTAAACAGTTTGCGGGCTTCATATAAGCTAATTGGAACAGGGACACACTGAAGCAATTCATAGTCTTGAGCAGTGAAGTGGGTCATGCCAGTCATCCAGTCCAATATCCATGAGTTGATATCTGAGGAATTTCCGCTAATATGCAGCGTGGCATAGAATTGAATGATGATTTCTTCATTCCAGTCGCAGATGTCAACACAAAATGGAAGAAGGCCTGCATCATAGAGAACTTGGCGCACTGGAGTGAATGATGGAAGACTTTCCATATTAGCATGAGGAATCTGATGGTGCTCGAAGACTTTCTTCTTCTCATATAGGAGTGACACATAGTAGTTGAGTTGAGAGGCAGTCCAGAATCTGTTGCGACCAGCCCTTGCAGAGTCATAGGGGTTTGGTCCAGAGAAGAATGAGTGTTCATCAAAGAAATTATTCTTGAGGAATTTGGGATGAACAGTGCCTTTGAAGGGCAGTCTTGGCTTGGGCTGAAGATTTGTTCGTGTGTGCCCCTTGATCTCTGCGGCGTTGGAGGAACAACAGACTGGGTGATTTGAAGAACTGGTTCCTCGGCAGTGGCCGCAACATCATTTTCCTCAGCTGTTGCAGCTGGAATTTCTTCAATGTTTGGAAGGTATAGATGTTCAGAGTCTTCTGGGATTTCTTCAGTCTGTGAAGGTGACTAAGGAATCAACATCAGAGGAGTTGCCATTGGTGAATTGGGATGTGCAGATTCCCAATATTCATCATTGACGACTAGAGTAGTGTCACCAATGTCAACTTCTTCATCAATTTCTTCTACGCCAGCTTCCTCAGCAGTTACCAGAAGCTGGGGCGATGATACCTTGGGGGTTGATGCAGTGTCATCAATGACAATTTCCTCATCAAGAGGCTCCGTGGAAGCAGCCGAATGACTTTCTTCTTCTTCAGGGATGACATACTCCTCCCCGAATGGCACAATAGCATAGGCTGGTGTTGACGAAATTGGAGTTGCATCAATTGGACTTGCTGAGGAACTTGATGAAGTTTTCAACTTCTTCAACACAGGGGGCATCAGAAGTTGATGCTGTTCTCTTAAGTGGATTTTCCTTAGCAGTAGCAGTTTCTTCAGGAACGACTGAAGCAGCCACCTTGGGTGGTTCAGTTTCTTCAGGCACAGCAGATTCTTTAGCCGGCCTATCAGATACTTCAGGTACAATAGAAGTACCTCTTGGCCTAGCAGTTTGCTCAGGCACAACATTGGAGGCTGCCCTAGCTTGTTCATCAGTGGTCTGAGTTTCCTTAGTAGCACTGGCAGTTGCTTCTGGTGCAGAAGCATTTCCTTCAGCGGTTTCATCAGGCTGAGCATTTTCATCAGCTGCCTGAGGAGTTTCATCTGCAGTCTAAGCAATTTCTACAAACTAAGGCTTTTGTGGTTGCGATCGAGCTGCCACCCTGGTGTTGTGATCCTTTACATCTGCTTGAGCAGCCCTGACAAGTCTGACCTTGGTGTCCTTCCATTCAGCATCATATCTCTTTTGATCCACAGAGAGTGTGCGAAATTCGAACTAAACTATGACGAGTTGATTCGGGGTCCAATTCATCACATTTTCGCGCAGAAACTTTTCTTTTCGAGTCCTGTTCCTCTTAGCTCTCAGAGCTTGCTCTCTCTTCCATTATTCTTCAGAGATGAAGGGGGTGAGGACATGATCCACTTTAGGAGGAAGATTTAGTGAAGAAAGTGGGGTGCTTGGGTCTTCATGCCATATATCAATGAAGTTGAGGATCATCTTGGGATCTAGCATGAGAGGAACAGAGCTACCCTTCGCTCTAGCAGCCCTGTGCGGACTTTGTCTGATGATTTCTTCCAATTCCTCATCACCAGCTTCATCATCATCACCATCATTTTCCTCAGAACGTGAGGGTATGGTCATCACAGCCTTGCTTGTGTGAGGACTTGGTCTTTGACCTCGTCCAACAGTTTTCTTCAGCTTCAACGAAGAGGGGCTGGTTGAAGACTTTGCTGTGTTGGAGGAGCTAGCAGTGATCTTTGGGACTCTGGTGAAACCCTCAGTCCTCTTGCATGTAGCTAGATGCATTGGTGTTGAGGACTTTGTAACTGTTGCAGAAGACTGAGCAGCGACAGTTCCAGGTGCTGAGGACTTTGTAGGCTGAGGCCTTTGACCTTGAGGAATCTGCTGTGAAGGTCTTGATGTTGAAGAACCTATCTTCAAAGCACATTTCTTCATGATTTTCTTCGAAGCGCTTGCAGAAGCTCTGGCAGAGGTAGTACCAGCAGAATCTTCATTGAATTTCTTCACTGCTTCTTTGGCTTTCCTAGCCAGCTTGGTTTGCTGCTTCTCCCATAGATGAGGAAAGTCCTCACTAGTCTTTAGGCTTGTGGGATCAGCAATTTGGTTCTAAGCTAGAGGAGGCCTGCTGCAAGGTGGTTTCACTGCAAATTGCATCATGTACTTTGGGGTTACATAACGATGTTCTTTCCATTCCTTTTCCCATCTCCTCTCAATCTTTTGCAGACGAATCTTTCTCTGCTTGGTCGTCTCTTTTCCATGTGTTTCTTCATCAGGTGTGCAATATTCATCATACACATCCTCTGGAATCTCAAAGGCAGTGTGCACATCTGGCTTCTTTCCTCCTTTCTGAGATTTCTTTCCGTCAGCCATTTTCTTCACCCGAGGAATATGAACTCTTGAAGATTCTTAAGAGGTACACAATTTTTCTGCAAGAAGCACTGCAAATGAGTTAAGTTGATGAGAACCTAGTGATTCATCAGCAGACATGTTGTACCTGTGAACAGAGTATACGTGCGAGGAATTTGAAGAGGTCATATGCGTTCTCAGAAATTTTCAAGAACAATTAGGTGTGAGGAATTTGACCATGGATGTCTTGAGGAATTTCACCAAGTGTTCTTTATCTCAGGTTCCCGAGTTGTACAAATTTTGAGGATTTGCACAATTGAGGAATCTTGAAGAAAATCATTACTTAGAGAAAATCATCAAGTACGAGGAGATGTAAGGTGCTTTAAAATAAGGTTCATGAAAACAAACACCTTTTGAGGAATATGAAGAGCATTTGAGGATCAAACAAGGGCAGTAAAAATAAATTTCATTTACCCTGGTGAAGAACACGATGAACTTAGAGATGAGATTGGGAAGTTCGTGCGTTCAGATCTCCCACGCCCTAGCTTGGCACAGGGAGACAGCTACAATGACGGCGGGATGAGGATTTCCGCGGCCGATGCGAGTACGAGGATGACGAGGTTGAGGCAGTTAAGCTCTTCCTCACCAGCGACGATGACTTTAGCGGCAGCGCTAGGTTGGAGCTTGGGAGAGGGATGAGATGCGGAGTAACCGAGCACAGTTGATGGGAAGGGGGTATTTATAGAGGAAGTGAAAACCGATCCGCCCGAAGATTTTGGATAGGATTGCCCCTGACCCTTGCTCTCCATGCGACAGGTGTCACCCACGTACTTAGCGGTGGTGATCGTGGGTCATCCAGGCGCGGGAACCGGAACCGTTTGTGCGAGAACCGTTGAATATTTTGATAGTGTAAATTTCAGATCTTCCATTTGCAAATTGTTCAGCTGTCAAGGACACACTGAAGACTTTGAACGAGTGTCAAAGTATAACACATATGAAGAATTTTTGAATAGACTGGGTTGAGTTTAGCATAGAGGGATAAAGGGTCCGATCACATTCACTTAGATGAAAATCAACTTGAAGAATTATCAATAAGTGAATGTTGTTGAGGACATTAAAAACTCAAATATATATATATAGTCAATGAAGAACATGAGTTTCAAAGTTTGAAGAATTTGAAAAGTTGAGGAATTTGAAAAATTTGAGGAATTTGATGATTTGAAGAATTTGCACAAATGATGAAAAACTCAACTTAGAAGAATTTCAACTATTGTTGGTGGCGTGACCCACTGTATAAGAATGATGACTTCAGACACCGTGTACAATTGTCGTAGGGTTCTGAGAATCAAATTCTTCATTAATTTCTTCACAGTTAGAGGGTTATTCTTCATTGATTGAAGAAAAACTTTTCTTCGTGTGTTGCACATCAAGGTCATCATTTTGCATAAGTGTTAGGATGTGTGTCTTTCTACAATGGACATTCAAAGATTTTAGGATATTTAGCTCACAACGCAACCTGCAAAATCTCTTTTCATCCAAGGGCTTAGTGAAGATATCGGCCAGGTGTTCTTCAGTGGGGATGTGGTTGATGGAGATGTCGCCCTTGAGTACATAATCTCGAAGAAAATCGACGAATTTTGATGTGCTTGGTCTTGGAATGCTAAACTGGGTTATAAGCAATCTTGATGGCACTCTCGTTGTCGCAGGAAAGAGGCACATTCTTCAGCTTGATGTTGTAGTCCTTGAGGGTTTGCTTCATCCATAGTAGCTGAGTGCAACATGAACCGGCAACAATGTACTCAGCTTTAGTAGTAGAGAGTGAAACGCGGTTCTGCTTCTTCGAGGACCAACAAACTAAGGATCGTCCGAGGAAATGACATGTGCCTGAGGTTGACTTGCGATCCACATGATCTCCAGCATAGTCAGCATCAGTGTATCCGACGAGGTGAAGATTTAAGCCCTTGGGATACCACAATCCAAGTGTTGGCGTGTGAGCTAAGTATCGAAGAATATGTTTCACAGCCTTATGGTGTGATTCCTTCGGTGTTGCTTGGAATCGGGCACACATGCAAACACTTAGCATAATATCAGGCCTAGATGCACATAGATACAATAATGAACCAATCATGGAGCGGTATACCTTCTGATCGAAATCTTTACCATTTTCATCAGTGCATAGGTGGCCTTTTGAAGGCATTGGAGTTTTGACGCCTTTGCATTCTTGCATGTTGAATTTCCTCAGAACATCTTTGAGGTATTTCTCTTGTGAGATGAAGATGACATTGTCTTGCTGACGAATTTGAAGACCTAGGAAGAATTTCAATTCTCCCATCATAGACATTTGATATTATTCACTCATCATATAGGCAAATTCATCACTGTAACATTTGTCTGTATAGCCAAAGATAATAGCGTCTACATATATCTGGCATATGAACAGTTCATTGTCATAAGATTTTGTGAAAAGGGTTGGGTCGAGTGAACCGAGTTTGAAGCCTTTCTTCATGAGGAATTCCTTCAGAGTGTCGTACCACGCCCGAGGGGCCTGCTTGAGGCCATAGAGGGCCTTGTTTAGTCTGAAGACTTTGTCAGGATGCTTAGGGTCTTCAAAACCTGGGGGTTGAGCAACATATACTTCTTCCTCAAGCTTACCATTGAGGAATGCACTTTTGACATCCATTTGATATAAGATGATATTATGATGGTTAGCGTAAGCAAGTAATATGTGAATAGTCTCAAGTCGCAAACGTTTCATCAAAGTTAATTCCTTCAACCTGTGTGTAGCCTTGGGGTACAAGACGAGCCTTATTACTCACCACGAGGCCATTTTCATTTTGCTTGTTGTGATAGATCCACTTGGTACCTATGATGTTATGTTTGCGAGGATCTGGTCGCTTGACAAGTTCCCACACGTTGTTGAGCTTGAACTGATGCAATTCCTCTTGCATAGCTTGAATCCACTCGGGCTCCTTGAATGCTTCATCAACTTTGGTGGGTTCTATTATAGAGACAAAGGCAAAGTGCCCACAAAAGTTAGTTAGTTGTGAAGCTTTTGAGCGTGTGAGAGGACCTGGTGCGTTGATGTCATCGATGATATGTCAATCTACACTTCATTTGCTACTCTTGGATGAGTAGGTTAACGTGGCTGAGGATTTTCATCAGCACCAGTTTCTTCAGGTATATCAGTATGAGAGTCTTCATTTGTTGGAATGATTTCCTCAGTGGGTATGACATCTTTAGTTGCCTTCAGCTTGATGGATTCTTCAGGAGACTGTTTATCTAACACAGAAGGCAGGAGCTCTCTTTGCGAGCCATTAGTTTCATCGAACCACACATCTATAGTTTCAACCACCTTGTGATGGTAGGTGTTGAAGACTTTGTAGGTGTGCGAGTCCTTTCCATAACCAAGCATAAAACCTTCATGTGCTTTTGGTGCAAACTTAGAACTATGGTGAGGATCTCTCATCCAGCATTTTGCACCGAAGACTTTGAGATAACTTACATTGGGTTTCTTGCCTGTCATGAGCTCATATGAAGTCTTCTTGAAGAATTTGTGAAGATATACCCTGTTGATGATGTGGCATGCAGTATCAATTGCTTCAGGCCAGAAGCGAGGAGGAGTTTTGTATTCGTCAAGCATGGTGCAAGCATCTCAACAAGTGTCCTGTTTTTGCGCTCCACGATGCCATTCTGCTAAGGAATATAAGGGGCAGACAGCTCATGGGTAATACCAAGTTCATCAAGATATTCATCAAGATTAGTGTTCTTGAACTCAGTCCCATTATCACTCCTGATATGCTTGATCTTGACGCCGAAGTTGGTGGAGGCCCTTGAAGCAAATCGTCTTAAGACATCCTGCACTTCATTTTTGTACAGAATAATATGCACCCATGTGTAATGAGAGTAATCATCAACAATGACAAAGCCATATAAACTTGATGCATTTGTTAGTACGGAGTAATGAGTGGGGCCAAATAGATCCATGTGAAGCAATTCAAAGGGTTGAGTCATGGTCATGATTGTCTTCGAGGGATGCTTGGATCTGGTCATCTTCCCAGATTCACATGCACCTCAGAGGTGGTCCTTGAGGAATTTGACACCCTCAATGCCAACGACGTGCTTTTTCTTCACGAGTGTGTGCAGGTTCCTCATACCAGCATGTCCAAGTCATCGATGCCACAACCAGCCTTCTGAAGACTTTGCAAGTAAGCAAGTGGCAGGTTGAGGACCTGTAGGGAAATCAACAATATACAAGTCTCCTCTCCTAAAGGCTTCGAAGACTTTGGAATTTTCAGATTCCATGATGACAACCCAACTAAAATTTTCGAACACGACAACCATATCAAGATCACAAAGTATTCAGATAGACATAAGGTCGAACCCGAGGGATTCAACAAGCATCACCTTATCATGGTTCGGTCCTTTGAGATAGCAACCTTAACAAGTCCCAATACCTTGCTTTTTCCGTTGTCTGCATAGGTGATATGCTTCAGTGGAGATGGAGTGAGTGGCAAATTCATCAGTAGATTCTTGTCATCCGTCATGTGGTTTGTGCATCCACTATCGAGAACCCACTCAGTAGCTTTTAGAGTATCATCCTGCAGATGAATTAGTACAACAAACAAACTCATATGCTTCAGAGTGAAGAATATGACATCAATTTCATCAGACAGAATTTCATCACACAAGATAGTAAGCAAGTAGTGGGAGGACGAGAGAAATGAGGAATTCATTTTTTCATAGTTAGCTTGCGTCCTTTCAAGCATTTCCTCAGGTCTCCAGCATGTTCATCAGATGTTCAGTTTCATCTGCAAACCTGACCCTACATAAGAAATTAGTTCAGTTTCTTCACCACCCACATTTGGAGGGGTGGCAAAGAGTTCATCATTCTATGAGCACCATGTGAGAAGGGAGGCATTGAATCAAGTGTGCTTCGTTTCACAGGGCGAGGATTAGAGTAATCAAATGAATAAGCAGAGAAATTCTTCGAGGACTTATGAACATAATGGTTTGAAGAATAATGCACATATTCATAACTCTTAGGTTTTCCCTACGAAACAGTAACATTAGCGCGAGAATAATATTTTTGACCATTTGAGGAATTTGGTCCAAGTGAGGACTTTGGTCCATATGAGGAATTTGATGTGATGTTCCTATTCTTCATGAGTGGTGTCGTGAGGACATTCACTTGTAGATTTTGTAGGTAGTTCTTGGGAACCCAGATTTTCTTCATAGGAGAACCGTTCCTGCAGTTAGTTCCAACGTATCTAGCAAATACTTCACTTTTCTGATTTTTGAAGAATTTGTAATTGGAGTCAAGTGACTCATCAGAGGAATATGAAGTTTCACAAGTAAAGCCGGATAAAGTGGATGGATCTATAGGAGTTCCTTTTGCAGCAACCCATGAGGTTTTGGGGTACTGCTCAGATGTCCAGTAGGATCCATCAGCATTGAGTTTCCTCACAAAGGCAATACCCTCTTTCCTAGGGTTCCTGTTCAGTATCTGCTTTTTGAGGACATCGCAAAGGGTTTGATGCGCTTTGAGACTTTTGTACATGCCTGTCATATACAGTTCCTTCAACCCTGCACTTTCGTCAGTGATACTTGTGGTATCCTCAGGTGAGGAATTCGAGACCACTGGAATAGTTGAAGAATTTGCAACTGTAGAAGCATTTGAACATTCAGGTAATGAATTAGCAGTTTCACGTTTGATGCATTTCACACAAGGTGGAACAAATTCTTCCTGAGTGGTACTGATCTGTTGAGCCAGTAAAGAATCATTTTCCCTTTTGAGATCCTCATGCGACACCCTCAGTTTCTCAAGATCTTTCTTTCCTTAAAGAAATTCATAAGAAAGCTTGTCAAGATCAGCTAAGAGGTCGTTATGATGACTCTGTAGGTTATCATACTTTCTCTGAAGACTTTTGAGATCGACAGACAGAGTTTGAGTCTGATCCACTTCATGGTTCAACAGATCATCGCTTTTGTCTAGCATTTTCTAAAGCTTTTCAAGTGCACTTTGTTGCTTAGTGGCAATTTTAACAAGTTTAGCATAGCTAGGTTTCACATATTCATCAGATTCACCTTCACTTGATTCAGATGATGAATGATGTTTGTGTACCTTTAAGTCTTTTGCCATGAAGCAATAAGTGGGAGCATAATCGTCATTGCTGACATTAGATTCGTTGGAGTAGTCATGTTCTTCATCGTTAAAGATGGACTTATTGACGAAAGCAGTAGCGAGAGCAAGGCTAGCGACACCAAATTCTGATTCCTCCTCATATTCTTCCTCTTCTTCATATTCTTCAGATTCTTCCTCAGAATCCATTTCCTTGCTGATGAATGCTCGAGCCTTTATGGAACCATTCTTCTTGTGCTTTGAGGACTTTGAAGATGAGGACTTTGTAGATGAGGACTTTGAAGATTTCTTCTTTTTCTTCGAGTCATCAGAACTATCATCCTTGTATTTCTTCTTCTTCTTTGGTCCTTTTTCCCAGAGAGGATAGTTATAGATAAAGTGACCATGCTTCTTGCAACGATGACATGTTCTTTTCTTGTAATATTCTGAGGAATCTGATTTCCTCAAGCCACTTTTTGATGACTTTCCAAATCCACCTCTTCTTGAGAACTTCTGAAATCCTCACAAGCATTGCTAGTTCCTGACTTAGTTCTTCGAGATCACCAAGGCTGCTGTCAGAATCTTCTTCGTCAGATGAGGAAATTGCTTTTGCCTTCACAGCACGAGATCTTCCGTAGCTTGGCCCGTAGAGGTCTCTCTTTTCAGCTTGTTGGAATTCATGAGTATTGAGTCTCTCAAGAATATCAGCAGGATCAAGAGCTTTATAATCTCCACGTTCTTGGATCATCAAAGCCAGATTATCAAATAAGGAATCGAGAGATCGTAGCAGTTTCTTCACCACTTCATGGTCAGTGATATCACTGGCACCCATTGCTTGAAGTTCATTGGATATATCAGTGAGGCGATCAAATGTTTGCTGAACATTTTCATTGTCAAGTCTCTTGAAGCTGTTGAAGAGATTGCGAAGAACATCAACACGAGAGTCACGTTGAGTGGAAACACCTTCGTTGACTTTGGACAGCCTATCCCAGATAAGCTTAGCAGACTCCAAAGCATTCTGCCATACTGACCTTTGCTCATATGGCCACAGATGATATTCTTCGCTCGAGAATCGAGTTGCTTGAATCTCTTCACATCAGCAGTAGTAATAGTGGGAGTGAAAAAGGGCACACCATTTTCCACAATGTACCAGAGATCGTTGTCAATAGCTTCAAGGTGCATACGCATCTTGTTCTTCTAGTAGGGGTAGTCTATCCCATCGAAGGTAGGACACCCCGCGGAAACCTTGATCATACCTGTAGTCGACATAACTAGAATCCAGGTGGTTAAACCAAAATCACACAGAGCGAGGGAGTACCTGCTCTGATACCAAATGAAAGTGCGTTATATCGACTAGAGGGGGTGGTGAATAGGCGATTTTTACAAATTCATCACTTGAGGAATTTCAACTTTGAGGAATTTGAAATGTGATGAATAACCAGCAGTGAAATAAGTACTCAAGTGCATGAGGAACATAGTAACATCATAGTCTTCATGATGAAATGAAACATGCACAAGTAGAGAGTAGTGTGATACAGGATAAGCAGTGATGAACAAGGTAACTTGAAGAATTTGAGGTGAGGAATTTGTGAAAGTCTTCACTCAAATTCTTCAAACAGTGACAATCAATTTCATCAACAGGTATATGAGGAATAGAGGGGTTGAGGAAATAGAACCAGATAGCTCGATGAAGACAATGGTTTGACGACCCAGTTCCAACTGCTATGACAGTCGTACGTCTGGTTTGGAGCGGCCTGGTATTTAAACGAGAGGACACACAGTCCCAGGACACACAGTCCTTACCATATTCTCCTTGAGCTAAGGTCAGACAGTCCTTGCCCAACACTCGTGGTAATTCTTCAGGGTAGACTTCCAAAACCCTCACAAACTGGTCACCCTGCGATCCACAATTTACTGCTGGATGCTGTATACCAAGGTCACTTTGTGGTCCTCAATTGACTGTATGAGCACTAGACCATGACGCCTAACCGTCTGGAGGATGCACAATCCTCAAAGGTAACAAGTGTCGGTTCCACACAGGAATTACTTCAGTGATGCTCAATCACTTTGGGTTTTGTGGGTTGATTGTAGGTTTTTCCTCACTGATGATTTTCTCCCAAAAGTCCTCAGAGGATGGGTTGCTCTCAAATGACAAGTGTCAGTTCTCTCTCTCGGAGTAGCCCACCAGCTAGTGGTTGTGGGGGGTGGCTATTTGTAGCCAGGATACAACCTGACATGATAAGACATAAATGCCCCCAATGACATGACCGTTATGTGGATAAGAATGATTGGAGGCAGCTGGCGCTAAGCACAACAACGGTGGGAATTTCGAACTATGGAAGTCGTTAGCTTATCATGTTCCTCACTTGTAGGCAATTCGCACTGGCGAAATCCTAACTCCTCAGTCAGATCAATTTCCTCAGAGACCAGAAGAACTTTGTCTCTGTCACTGAAGAACTTGTCTGAACCGTAAGAGATTTCCAAATGCTTCACTTGAAGGATTGTATGGGTTGAGGATTTTGGAGTTGAGCATCAGTTGGAAATTTTCCTTAGTATTACCTCGGCCCCCTTTAATAGTACGGTGTTTCCTATTACTCAAACAAAGGAAACGAAACTACGAAAACAAGGTCTTCACGCTTCATATGCCTCATTCATATCTTCAAGGTCACACCAACTTTTTCATTTTCAAAGTCTTCACAAAGTCTTCACCAAAGTCTTCAGAAAGTCTTGAGCAAAGTCTTCACTTGAAGACATACATTTTTAGGGGTCGATAATCTCCGATTATATCAAACTCCACATTGACTTGTAGAACCTGTGTACACTCACAAACACATTAGTACCTTAACCTATAAGTCTTCAATACACCAAAATCACTAAGGGGCACTAAATGCACTAACAGAGTCGATCAAGAAGACGAGCCAACATAGTTGAACGAATCCTCACACTTCGAACGCTTTCGGAACTCTAACAAGAAGAAGCAATCCGGAAACAACAATCAACACATGATAAACACCACAACATATGCATGAGATGATGCAAAAACAACTATGATGCATGTCCATATAATGATGCATGACATGGCAAAGTACAACAATTAATTTCAACACATTAAGTGAAGCTGAACATGCAACAAGTTGCATATTGACGAAAATCCATATTTGATGTATCTAGTTCACTCTTGTTTAGGTACTCATCAATATTATATGTTGTTTAACATGGCAATATGTCAAGCCTAAATAAACTATCTATCTAGGCATTTTAAATTAGGTCGGAAACAACTTATAATATTTCCGAAGTGGCCTCATATTCATATTATGAATTCTGTCCAGATCTGTCCTAAACATATTTTAAATTTATTAAACAACAAAGTAAAGCATAGCATGCCACTCTACACATTATTGTTGTCCATTTACATATATGGATCATTCCAAACGGAACCGCGGTCTAAAAGTTATGACACACACAAGATGAACATGACATGAATGCAAAATGCATGAAAATGACAACCACAAGCATTTCAAAACATGGATGCAATATTATAATATCATACCACATTTAATTCTATGCAAATTTCATACATGACATGTCCAAAACGGAGCTACGGTCACAATCAACAATACATGCTATATCTATAATCTGCCCAAATCAGCAACATGGCATATTGCAACCCACAAATGCACAACCTACAGCCACCTAAAATGCACAACAAAGACATGGGGCTGTAGCCAACATGATGCACAACAATTCATCTAACTAAATCAACATGAATGGAAGCAAGGATCAATGGCAATTGAGCTCACAAGATGGCATATTGAATCAGTATTTAGGGACTGGGTGAAAATACCAGTTTTTAATAGAGCAGTTTTATCACGAAGGTACATTAGCATCAATAAAACTATATGCCACAGGGCATATATTGGCACGAAACTTAACAGCATGCTAGAGGACATTATAAACTAAAAATTACTACATTACACCAACTCCAAAGGGGTTGTAGCTCATTAGCAAAACACATGGCAAGACAGCAACAAAAGATTACATATTCCAGACTTGCAAATATTTAGACCCCTCAAAACAGAAATATTTTTACGGCATGATGACAGCAAGAAAATAGCATCTAAACATGGATTATTATGGCAAACAAAAAGACCAGGGGCTAGTGCACATGTTAAAGGGCATATTTCATGTTCAACAATAATTTATATGATGCATGCATTTAATCACACGAAAATAACAAAAGGACAACACAACAAAATAACATGCACATAAATTTACATAGATGTCAGAACTAATTACACAATTAAATTCCTTGGATTTTTCGACCCCCAAATCATATATAACATGTATATGTTTCTGTACAAAATGTGCCACAAACAATTATGAAAAATTAGTTATTTATTCACATGCTAAAATATGCATCGAGCATTACATAGGAAGAGGGGGGATGCCTCACCTTGCGGGCCTAGCCCGTTGGTGCAGCTAGGCCGGGCAGTCAGAGGTGAGGAAGGCCGGGGCGAGGCCCATGCAAGGAGGAGGCCCACGGTGGCGCTAGCTGGGGGGCTCTGCCTCGTGCCCCCGCATGGGTAGAGGCAAGGCGGAGGCGACCGCGCTACTCCGGCGAGGACACGACGGCCTGGGTGACATGAAGGCCGGGAACGGGGCGGGGGCGAGCAGATCTGCCCTGGAGCGCTAGATCTGGCCGGAGGTGGCCTTCCATGGCGACCGGGACAAACTTGATGCTAGTAGTGGAGCTGTGCTTGAGGCCTGCGGCTTGGGCGGCAGGGTTGCGAGACACACGGTGGCGCAACACCGGCGGTGGGGCTACGCTGGTCCAATGGCTCGGACGTCGGTCGATGTGGCCTTGGCTACGGACGGAGAGCCGAGGTGAGCTCGGGAGCATGGGTGGAGCAAGCGGTTGCAGGCTTGTCCAAGCCCCGATGGGCTCAGGCGGGCCCTGACCGGGCTCGAGTGGGCCGCTATGCTGGGAGGTCGGCTAGGGGCGATGTGCCAGCCCCTGGTTGGTTGCGGGGGCTATAGCGACGGCTGGGTGGCAGCGGTTGGCTGATGAGGCCGCGACTTGGCAGCAGCGAGAGGGGGATGGCGGCCCTGATCCTGAGGAAGGAGAGATAGAGGGGCTCCAAATGGTAGGGGAGCGTTCCTTTTATAGTAGGGAGGCTAGGGTTAGCTGTTTTTGGATTTTCGGAGCCGTTCGATTGCGATCAGATGATTCGGACCATGGTGGGTGGTGTAGGTGGGCTACGTGGCTGTGTAGAGTGACCATGGGCTGAGATGAGAGGGAGATTTATGGCCCGTGACATATTTTTTGAAACACCAAAACATCCGATAAATACCGATGATGGTGTCGCTATGGTCGACCGTTCGGGTAACAATTGACCTCTGAACGTGACGAAATTTGCCAGACGGTGTACCTACAACATGACAAGACCACAAGCCAACTTTCAACCCAATTCAAGGATATTTTCATGCACTTTAAAAAAATATATTTTATCGATGCTGCGAGCGCATGCGTGTGTCATTGGTCTCGAAACGGTCGACGACACGAACAGAGAAAACCGGCAACTACGAATGGATGCAAGTTTTCAAAAACGAGTGACGATGCTATGAAGCTGATGCGAATGATGCAATGATGAATGCGACAACCGAATGAATCACATGATGACAATGAAATAAAAGAGGAATCTTCTGGAGCGTCTGTCTCGGGCTGTTACAAATCTCCTCCACTAACAAGAGATCTCTCCCCGAGATCTTAGAATGAGAAGGGGAAGAGAAAGAGCAAGAGGAAAAGGTAAACTTTGTTCCTTCTTTAACAAACGAGTGAAACCAACAAAACATGAAGGTTGCAAGGAGATGAAGAATGATATGCAAAACAAGCAAGAATTCAAGAGAAATTTGGGAAGCATTTGGTAGAAAAGAGAGGCAAAACTTTATAAGATGGAAAGATCTTGAAAAGTGGGCACAACACTTCGGGAAAATGGATAGACAATGAAATAACATGTTCTTTGATAAACGAGATGATGATCAAAGAGAGGAACATGACAATGCCTCCAGAGGTGGGAATGGAAGCCACATCGATGGAAAGAAAGAATAGAGTAGGGAATGACAACTTCTATCCCAATTGAACTTGAAAAGAGTCCTTACAAAGGAGAGATTGAAAGGAGTTGTCGGAACATCAACAACGAAAAGAAAAAGCTTGTTGTGGGCTTAAGGAAAACACTCAAAATTATGAGGTGACAACCAGCCACCAAGGGAAACAATTGATTGCTTGGGAGCAACAACATATGCAAAAAATCTTTCACCAAGAGGAGAAGGAGAAAACTTGGATCGTTTATGAGCACCGCAAATAGCAACAATCCTTACGAAAGGCTTTAGGTGACAACTTATCCAAGATATCTCCAAGGTAGACAAATAAATTTACATATATAATTCTTTACAAATATTCTTCGATACTCTTGTTGAATCAAGAATGCTATAATACAATCTCAAGAGATAAGGAGAATGAATTGCACATTGAAATGCACGATAAGAATACTTCAGGTACTACCACAAGAATCTTGAAGAGCACTTCGAGAAATGAAAGAAATCCTTAACGAACCACCATGAAGCTCCTCTTGAAGAACACTAGAGTGAGAGGATGATAGAAAAGAATTGAAGGTTGCAAAAGAACAAGATTGAGGCCTTGCCATGATTTAGATGAAGCTTCCCAACGAGACACTTAAGGAAAACTATGAACTCCGAAAAAGGAAAATAAGAACAACTGAGAATTAACAATTTGATACCATGAGCAACTCCAGAAGAAGGATTGAAATCACCTTGATGAAACAAGAATAATAATTATGTTATGCTTATCCTTCATCAAGTTAAATTGATGACAAGAAACGAATTCGGTATACCACTTATTCTTTTTTAAAAGATTGAAGAGAGATAAGAGCACAAACTTGAAGAGAGTCTTCAACGAAACAACAGCAAGAATTTGAAACGAATAAAGATACTATGAATGAATGGAGATATGTTGGAACAAAGAGATCATGATCCGACTAGTAGGAAGCTTTAACGAAGCACCGAAATAATTGAGATACGAACGAAGAGACAACATGTGGGATGAATTTGAGAATGAAAGCTGAAAGTTGAGAACGAAGAATTATTATGATATGATGGCCTTTAGAGGATGAAGGAATGAAAACGATTATGAAATGTTTCGGATAGAAATGGGAGGAATAACTCATGATCAAAACAATTTATGAGGATATCAACAAGATGAAACCATGAATCTTCAAGATAAGGGACAAGGAAAAAACACTTCTTCGGTCGTCAACGCAGAGACTGATGGCAAGAAACACCACCAAGAATTACTGAGACACTCCAGAACAATAAACAATGAAAAGGTTGAGCCAACAACGAAAATGATTTAGAAGAGATCTTCAAGAAGGAATATGACTGATGAAATTCATTCTTACGTCATATTGAAAAGAACTTGAGATCTCCGGAAAAGATTAGCAGAGTCAGGTAAGATCCTGGGAAAAACCCACCATTGAAACATGTCACACTCTGTGTTTGTCTCACTTTGCTATGCTTGGATTTACAAAATTTGGAGCCAATTCTAACTTTTTGAGTGCATGCTTGTTTGAATTGTTGCTTGATTGATTGTTTGGTTGGATATGTTTGGCACTCTTGGGTTCTACTACTCTCCATATTAATCTTCCTTGATCCAAACTTCATGCCCAATGATCATGCCATGTGATTAGTACCCAAAACTATTTTTATCAGAATTTATTTTGACCAAAAAGAATTTATTCAAACTAGGTTTCCAAAACCCCCTAAGTGGAGGTTTGCACTACAAGTCCTCAAATTAAGTGGATTCTTTTTCCCCAAATGCTTTATTTGAAACTTACTATATATATGACTTCCCGAAACCACAAAATATTATTTTTAAAGATTGTTTTACAATTTTATTTAAAGGCTTTTTCTTATGGAGAGAAATTGTTTTTCATTGGGAAAAATATTTTAATCCTTTGAAAAATATTTGAGAAAATTTAGGGAAACTCAGTGGACATATATTTTCCATATATATGAGTTTCAACACATGGTCATGTTCAAAATCATGGGCAAAACACCTCAAAACCCTTTCAGCTCAAATCAAGCTTTTCAAATATTTCTATAAGAAATATTCTCAATAAATTCCAACAAAATTTAATCAAGTCAACATTAGCATATGTGATGATCTTGCAATGTTTTATCTCAATCATTTGTGGAAACTGTCTAGATTCAAATTTGAACAACTTTACATTGTGAAGTTTCTTCCCTTGACCCCAAAACTTGTGGACATGTTCTAATCACCAAATTATGATGCTACACTAAGTGGTGCATCAAGGAGATTAGCTTAGCATGACTAGATCGACAAAAACCAGATTCTGTTGATTTCTAGGGTTTTACAAAGTTACATTGAGAGCTTTCTTCAATCAAGCTCAATGTTGGTGGTCAAGCCTATTTCTAATCACCATTTGACCCTATCAAATATTATGGCAAGAAATCTCATTTTCTTTCCCTAATCACCTCCAGTAAACTTTGCTTGGCCACGGCTCCATGATTGAGGAGTGAAAACCTCCATTTTCACTTATGGACAGCAAGGATATCAACATTTTTACCTCCCCCTCCTTCTACCTGTACTTCCTATAGCCCCTCTAGCTCCTAGAGCCCCTTCAGAACACCCATGAGCTAAGAGACATGCAAGGACGTGTCCAGAGCACGCAAGCATGCCGCGGATGCCAAAAGCATTCTCTATAGCATGCTACAGTGCATGCCCGCACTATAGTAGGAGCATCCCGAGGCCCCTGACAGCTTTGGGATGGGGAAAGTTGTCCCCCGAGATGCCCTCAAAGTCCGCAACCCTGAAAGGTGTCGGCCCCCTCTTTCCTGGCTCGCTCTCACCCCTAGCCGCGTGTGCCTGACGATGCCCGAGCCAGCCAATGCAAGAGCTCACACGCACGGGCGCTAGGGCCTTCCCTGCTCTCTCTCCTTTCCACTGGTCCTAGGCGACACCCAAGAGACCCCCCTGACCCATATCCGCAAGCCCCCGTGGCCTGTAGCCACGCTTGCATCATTTCTGGAGTAGACATCCACGGTGGACCGTGGGCTGGCTATTTAAGCCACCCCCAAGTTCTCTCCTCTCGTCTGCTGACCCTCTTCTTCACCGAATCGCCCCCCTGCACCACCAGTTCGCCCTCCCCGAGGCCCGTGCATGAGATCAACCGAAGCTCCACCGCGGTGGTGCCACCGTCGATCTCTGGGTACGTCCCCTCTCCGACCCCCATTTTTGTCCCATTAAGTTCCCCCTTAGTGCCCTAACTCGTTTCCCTCTTGATCCCCCTCTGTTTGATGCATAGGGCGATCGGGACGTCTTCCTCCCGAGTCTCCTGTACCATAGGTGCTCATCGCCGGTGAACCAGACCACCTCCGGCCCTCCTTCCACCTTCCCTCGATCTGCGACGCTCCCGGAGTCCATTCCCGTGCTCGCCGTCCCTCGCCGTTGCCGATAGCCTCGCCGGTTAACTCCTCTCCTTCCTACCCGAGGTGAGAGAAAGACCCGATAGGGGGCGCCACCTGTCGGCCTCTGCCTCGCCTCCCTCTCTCCCCTCGCTATCACCAACAGCCGGGCCCCGCCCGTCAAGTTTAAGCCTGGCCACGTATGTGGCTGGCTGGCTAGCTAGGCCAGCCCAGCTGCTGGATGCCTCTGGCCCAGGCACGGAGGCCTTCTTCTCTCTTTTCTTTTTCTTTTTCTGTGGGGTTTTCTAAAATAACATAGGATTAAATAAAATTCCTATTCCAATTATTTTTCCACCAAAAATCTTGAAATATTCAGTAGAACTTATAGTACCATTTGTGAAATATTTTGAAAATATTTTATGTATTGTTTTATTTTAAAACCCCTTTCTGGCATTTTTAGCCACTATTAAAAATGATTTCTGAAAGTCTTTTTGACTACAAAACCTTAGGGTAATATTTTTAGTATTAAATCTAGGATTTATCAGAATAGTGCAACATTTGTTTTGGTAGATATTGTGCTCTGTTTTTGTGTGATGCTTATTATTCCCGTTATTGATCGCGACGATAGATTGCGCAATTGACGAGGGAGTTGGACTCGAAGACTTTGTTGAGCCAGGCAAGCAGCCCTTTGACCATGTTAAGAAACCATTTTCATGCATGTCATATAGCACCTTATTCCTTGTTGTTGATCATGTGATGTGGTGACCACTTCAGTGGGATGCCTCCATTACTTTTACTGTTGATACTTGCATCGTGCATGAACCTACCATGCTTATGAGGGTTGTGCGGTTGGGAGTAGGTAGGATGCTAGTAGATGCTATGCAAGTGGGATCGGGATTATGCATGGTGATGGAAACAAAGAAATGATTTCAAAGACTTTTCAAAAACACCGACGGGTGCCACTAATGCCCGAGGGAGATGACGATGAGTTGGGTGACCACTTGAGGAAGAAGTGGTGTCTGGAGCAAGTGAGTGTGTGTGTTTTTGAAAACGGATTAGATTTAAGGTCTCCTGATAGTCCCAACCATACATGCACAACGACGACACCCCTTATGGGATGGGACTTTGTTGATTACCTTGATGGGTACTAGCATAGGTCCCGCATTACTAGTGGCGGGAGTGAAGTGGTCACTCTCGATACGGGGTCGTACCGGAATGGACGATCATGCGTTGTCTTTACAGGCACTGGGCACACCGTTGCGTGCCCTCATGGATGATACGTGTCATGTACATCCTGAGGGATGGGACCAACAAGTAGACTCTTTCTTTAGTATCGCTAGGGGAAAGGCATTGTTCAGGTGCTTACCTCGGGTACGTAATATACCGCAAATCGTGGATAATATGGAAGTTCTCCGAGTCTTGTGGGTAAAGTGTGCAACCTCTAAAGAGTGTAAAATTATTCGAATAGCCATGTCCACTGTCATGGACAGTAGGATGTCCTTGTTAAATTACGTCTAGATGTTTCCTCAAAATTTGGTGTGTGTGTGGATGACACAGCGATGATACTTGAGATGAGTCAGATGACTTGACGTGATGACTGAACATGAGATGTTCAACTCCCTGTGTATGATGATATCTGTAACTTGGTCATATGGATATCGGCCAACTGTTGATGCATGCTTACTTAGTTACTTGATCGTGTCATTGCATTCAGAATCAACTTTCTGCAAAATACCTATTTAGTGTTATATCATGCATGGTTATTGACTTGTTCCAATAGGGTTGCTTACAAGTACATTCAAAGTACTCATTGGCTTGCCACTGGTTATTTAATTGGCCAGGCATGGAAGAGCAGGAGTATGGACGCTTCCTAGTCAGAATGCTGGTAGGTTTAAGGTAGATGGCATGGGTTCACACTTTCAACCAAGATGTCTGATGTTTGTTATGTTTAAGTGTTTGGCCCTTGTGGCCCTATCTATGTAAGACTTGGCCTAGCTGGCCTTTATTTGTGTAAGACGGTGTGTAAGCCTCTTGTTATTCAGCTTCTGTGTGTTTAGTGAGCATTGATCTCTAGGATCACTGTACACGTGCATTTGGTGATCACGACTTATGAGACGGGGTCCCCACAGAGCTGGTATCATAGGCATCCTGACTGTAGGAAGTTCTTAGTTAGCATGGACGTTAGATAGGATAAACCATTCTCAAAACTACACCTAGCACCTATACTTAGGAGTTCTGCACTTATTACCTCTTATATTCTTCACAAAACACTCTGCTGACTCTCCTCCCTTCAAACCTTTGTATATGGCTATCGTACCTGAAGCCCTCCTAGCATCTGGATTTCCCCTACTCCTTGAGGATAGCCTGGAGAAGTGTCAGTATCACTGACCACCCGTTTTCCTCTATCACGAGCACTGGGTCGATGCCGTCACGAAGGAGTACCACGTTGATGTGGCTGTGAAGGAAAACGACTCCCCGACCAGTTGGTTCTTTGAAGGACCATAGATGGATACCCTGGCACTCACAGTAGAGATAGATCCATAGAAGGCACTCATACACCTTCCAGGAATCATCCTAGTGGTGGCTAACGAACCAGCTAATCGCTGTGTACCCTTTAGGAGGGATGATATTAGCGGGAGTTGGACGTTGGTTCCATCCAAGGAGGATGGGACACCACACAGATTCTAGACCTACTTCAGCCTCTCCGCCAACAGCCTGGCTCACCACTTGATTAAGGAGTTTGTGAAGTTCCGTGAGGAACTCCACCACAACCGGGAGGTACATCGACAAGCCAGGATGAAGCCAGATAGGACCAAGAAGGATTGAGCCCCTGATGGACGACCAACTGTCGCTTATTGAGGAGGAGTACCCCCAGCTAGACATGCACCCACATGTCGTCGTCGCATGAGTGCCAAGGAGTACCGTGAGCTCTTCACAGACCCACCGTCGACGCATCATCGGGATGGGCCTCCTCGTTCTCCGACCCCTTTGAACAGAGACGATGCCCATTCGGATGATGAATAGGAGGAAGACCAAGAGGAGCGTGATTACGGTACCGAGCACTCCACCACCTGAGTCCGAGAACCCCTAGGGTAGGATCAGCCATGTAACCCTCATGCAAAGTCGAGTCCGTGTAATAGTTCATATGAAATCATGTGTGCCTGTTGTTTGTTTTTGCTGTCTGTGTTGCGATGCAAGTTCCGCTTTTTCCCTAGGCAACATGTAAGCGACTCCATCTTCTATCTTATCTTAATATATGTGTTAGTCCTTTGAACTTTGTTTTACCACACTTGCACTCGACCAACCACCCGAGGCATGCTTTTCCATTGTTGCTTTTCCTCTCATCTATCCCAGTTGTTTGACTTGACTGCTCCAAACAGGATGGTGACTGCTACCCGCAACAAGTCCTTCACCAACACAGAAGCCAACAAGTCCAGCCAGCATCAGGAAGCTGGTGGGACTGCTCAGGCTGGAGGACACGGAGCAGTCATAAGGCGACATTCCCGCGCCACCACCTCCACTGGAGAACATGACCGTTGCTCAGTTTGTCGAAGTTCTCCGGGAGGAATGCCAAGCCAACACTACTGCTATTCAGCAGATGTCTCAAGTCCTTGTGAAAAACTAGCAGTAAGATAGGAATGGCAATGGCCGCTCCACTCTGTCCGAGTTCATGAGGAATTCGCCCCCATCCTTCACCGAGACTGCTGAACCCTTGTATGCCGATGACTGGATCCGCACCATCGAGGACCTCCTTGCACTGGTCAATTGCAACGAGGGCCATGAGAAGGTGCTTTATGCCTCTCACTGCCTCGGAGGTACCGCCATAGCTTGGTGGGATGGATTCAAGGTCATGCAAGGTGATCGTGTGATCACCTGGGATAACTTCAAGGAAGGATTCCACACTGCCCACATTCCTTCTAGGATCATGGCTATCATGAAGAGAGAATTATGAGCGCTGAAGCAAGGAAGTGGCTCTATCAAGGAGTACATACAGAAGTTCAACCTGCTGTCAAGGTATGCACTTGAAGATGTCGGCACAAAGGCTGCTAAGATGGAACGCTTCATGGAAGGACTTTAGCAGACCCTGCAATATCAGCTCATAGTCTGCGACTGTCGGACCTTCTTCGACCTGGTGAACAAGGCCCTCATGTTTGAAGACAAGCGTCGTCCCATAGACGACACTCGAAAGTGCAGGATGATTAGCAAGGGTAGTTCTAGCAACCAAAAGCCTCACCCCTGGTAGCCAGCCCCAGCCAAGCCGACCTATCAGCCACAACAGGCTAGATCCCTAGTGCCTCGTCCGAGCTACCAGCCTCACCAGTAAGCCAATCCCATGCCAGTTTACAACAACCCCAATAACAAAAACGGTGGCAGAAACTACAACAACTATGGTCAGGTCACTTGCTTTGGGTGTGGTCAGCCTGGACACATTTCTAAGCTATGCCCTAACAAGAAGCCAGATGCACCACGCCCCAATGTGCTGAACCAAGTTCAAGGTCGTGGAGCGCCACCAAGGAACCCACCTCCCCGCAACCAACCCAACAATGGCAAGGGTCGTGTGAATCACGTCAGCACTAAGGAAGCCCAGGAAAATTTGGAGGTCGCACTGGGTACGTTCCTCGTCAACTCAACTCCAGCAACAATACTGTTTGATTGTGGAGCTTTGCATTCTTTTGTCACTCAAAAGTTTTCACTAGGGAGTGGTATGAAGCCCACACCCATGGGTAGTCATATGTTGATACAAACCCCGGGTTTGGTTATGAAGTCCAAGATAGGATGTAAAGGAGTTGAGATTATCATCAACAGGGTAGACTTCCTAGCACACCTCATAGTTCTGGATTCACCATGCTTGGACGCCATCCTTGGCTTAAATTGGTTGACCAAGAACCAATGCTATTTGGACTGTGCCAAGAGGATTGTTGCCATAATCAATAGCTAAGGAGTAGAAGTTAAGTGTGTTCCTAACTCTACCTCCACTCAAGCCCCTCAGGCTAACTGTCTGTCCGCAATTGAGTTGGATCAAGTGCCAATGGTATGTGAATACCCGAACGCATTTTTTGATGAGCTTCCTGGAATGCCTCCTGACCGCGACATTGAGTTCATCATTGAGCTAATGCCCGGGTCAGGGCCCATCTATAAGAAGCCCTATAGAATGGGATCCGAAGAGTTGATTGAATTGAAGAAGCAACTGACAAAGCAGCTCAAAAAAGGATTCATTTTCCCTAGTGCCTCTCCTTGGGGATCACCTGTTCTATTTGTTTCCAAGAGGGACAAAACTATCCAACTTTGTGTTGATTGTCGTTCTCTCAATAAGGTCACAATAAAGAACAAGTACCCACTTTCCAACATTGAAGACCTGTTCAATCAGTTGAATGGAGCTAAGGTGTTTTGAAAGATCGACCTCAGGACTAGGTACTACCAGTTGAAGACCAGGCCCCAAGACATTCCGAAGATTGCATTTGTAACCCAGCATGGCCTGTATGAATACACGGTCATGCCATTTGGGTTAACCAATGCCCCTGCCTACTTCATGTACCTCATGAATAAAGTCTTCATGGAGTACTTGGACAAGTTTGTTGTCATATTTATTGATGACATACTCATATTCTCCAAGTCTAAAGAAGAGCACGAGCAACACTTGAGATTGGTCCTAAACAAGCTTCGAGAGCACCAGTTGTATGCCAAGTTCAGCAAGTGTGAATTCTGGCTACGTGAAGCTGGATTCTTGGGTCATATGTTGACTGCAGAGGGATTGTAAGTGGATCCTGCCAAGATTGAAGTCGTGTCTAAATGGCAATCCCCAACTAGTGTGAAGGAAGTGAGAAGCTTCCTTGGACTCGCAGGATATTACTGCAAGTTCGTCGAAGGGTTCTCAAGCATTGCCCGACGCATGACTCAGTTTTTGAAGAAGGACAGGAAGTTCGAATGGACGCTGAAGTGTGAAGAAAGCTTCCAGGAGGTCAAGAAGAGATTGACCACAACCCCACTTTTGGCCACCCCCGATATTCACAAGGAGTTTGTGATATATTATGATGCATTGAGAACCGGACTTGGAGGTGTTTTGATGCAAGAAGGGAGAGTCGTAGCATATCTATCCAGAGAGCTACATCCTCATGAAGAGAACTACACTACCCATGATCTTGAGTTCGTAGCCGTGGTTCATGCCCTGAAGACATGGAGACATTACCTTCTGGGAAGCGATGTGAAATATACACAGACCACAAGAGTTTGAAGTATATTTTCATCCAAAGGGAATTGAACATGAGGTTGCGAAGATTGTTGGTGTTGATCGAGGATTATGACCTCAGTGTTCAATACCATCCTAGAAAGGCTAACGTGGTTCCATTTGGGTCATTGTCGATCACCTGACCAAGGTGGTCCATTTGATTCTTGTCAAGACCACCTATGATGGTAACAAGCTATCCATCCTTTACATCGAGCGTATTGTGAGTCTTCATGGAGTTCCTAAGGAGATCTTGTCAGACCGAGGCACCCATTTCACCTCAAGGTTCTGGAAGATGTTTCAAGAGGCAATGGGAACCAAGGTCTCCTTCAACAGTGCTTTTCACCCCCAGATAGGTGGGCAGACGGAATGAGTAAATCATATACCCGAAGATATGCTCCATGCTTGTGTTTTAGCATACGGAGCCAAGTGGCAAGATTGCCTGCCATTTGCTGAGTTCTCCTACAACAACAGCTATCAGTCAAGTCTTCATATGGCACCCTTTGAGGTGTTGTATGGATGCAAGTGCCGTACTCCCCTCAACTAGTTAGAGACCGGAGAAGGATTGGTCTTTGGACCATATATCCTCCGCGAAGCAGAAGAGCAAGCTCAACTCATTCGAGAACGTCTCGAGACCGCCAAGACTAGACAGAAGAGTTATGCTGACTCTCACCGCCGAGAAGGGAACCTCAACATTGGAGAATGTGTCTACATCCAAGTCACGCCTCTCAAAGGGACCAAGCATTTCCACATCAAGGGAAAGCTTGCGCCAAGGTATATCGGCCCCTTCAAGATCACCACTAGGAGAGGAGAAGTTGCCTACCAGCTAGAGCTAGCTTCCGAGTTGTCAGACATGCACAACATATTTTACGTGTCACAACTCCGAAAGTGTCTTCAAGTTCCCAACCGCCCCTACCTCTACAAGGACATCGACCATCAGGCCATCGACCTTCAACTAGACCTCACTTATTTGAGAGGCCAGTTCGCATTCTGGATGAAGCGAAGCATTGCACCCAAAGCCACACTGAAGGTCCAATGGATCAAGCACACTGAAGCAGAAGCAACTTGGGAGCGTGAAGACTATCTTATATCTGAGTTTCCTTATCTTCTTAGCACGTAGCCTAGGAATCTCTAGGATGAGATTATGGTAAGGGGGGTAGGTATGTCACACCCAGTGTTTGTATCACTTTGCTATGCTTGGATTAAAATAATTTGGAGCCAATTAAAACTTTTTGAGTGCATGCTTGTTTGAATTGTTTGGTTGGTTATGTTTGGCACTCTTGGGTTCTACTCCTCTCCATATTCATATTCCTTGATCCAAACTTCTTGCCCAGTGATCATGCCATGTGATTAGTACCCAAATTTTTTTTATCAAAATTTATTTTGACCAGAAAGAACTTAATCAAACTAGGTTTTCGAAAACCCGTGAGTGGAGGTTTGCACTGCAACTCCTCAAATTAGGTGGATTCTTTTTCCCCAAAGGCTTTATTTGAAACTTACCATATACATGACTTCCCAAAACCACCAAATATTAATTTTAAAGTTGTTTTACTATTTTATTTAAAGGATTTTTCTTATGGCTAGAAATGGGTTTTCATAGAGAAAAATTATTTTAATGCTTTGAAAAATATTTGAGAAAATTTAGGGAAACTCAGTGACCATATAGTTTCCATATATTTGAGTTTCAACACATGGTCATGTTCAAAATCATGGGCAAAAACCTCAAAACCCTTTCTGCTCAAATCAAGCTTTTGAAATATTTCTATAAGAAATATTCTCAATAAATTCCAAGAAAAATTGAACAAGTCAACATTGTCATATGTGATGATCTTGCAAAGTTTTATCCTTATCTCAATTGTTTTGCTTCATAAGCTTATTCCAAAGCCATACCTATCCAGATTCAAATTTGAACGACTTTACATTGTGAAGTTTCTTTCGTTGACCCCAAACCTTGTGGACATGTTCTAATCACCAAATTATGATGCTACACTAAGTGGTGCATCAAGGAGATTATCTTAGAATGAATAGATCTTCAGAAACCAGATTCTGTTGATTTCTAGGGTTTTACAAAGTTACATTGTGAGCTTTCTTCAATCAAGATCAAAGTTGGTGTTCAAGCCTATTTCTAATCACCATTTGACCCTCTCAAATATTATGGCAAGAAAAGCTCATTTGCTTGCCCTAATCACCATCAAACACCTTCTGCCAGAATGGTAAAACCCATGTTTGTCTACCTTATTCTGTTCTCCTTGAGTTCAAATGTTTACCACATCATAGTTTAATTATCATTTACCTCCAGTAGACTTTTCTTGGCCACATCTCCACAATTGAGGGGTGAAAACCTCGACTTTCACTTCTGGACAACAAGGATAGCAACATCTTTTACCTCCCCCTCCTTCTACCTCTACTTCCTATAGCCCCTCTAGCCCCTCTAGCTCCTAGACCCTCTTCAAAACACCTAGGAGCTACAACACATGCAAGGACGTGTCCAGAGCACGCAAGCATGCCATGGCATGCCAAAAGCATGCTCTGAAGCATGCTACAGTGCACGCCCGCACTGTAGCAGGAGCATCCCGAGGGCCCCGACAACTTTGGGATGGGGAAAGCTGTCCCCCGAGATGCCCTCGAAGTCCGCAAACCTCCAAGGTATCGGCCCCCTCCTTCCTGGATCTCTCTCACCCTTGGTCGCACGTGCCCCGATGCCGCCCGAGCCGGCCAACGCAAGAGATCACACACGCGGGCGCTAGGGCCTTCCTCCGCTCTCTCTCTCTCATTTCCACTGGTCCTAGGCGACACCCAGGAGCACCCCTGACCTATCTCCGCAAGCCCCCGTGGCCTGTAGCCACGCTTGCGTCATCGCTGATGCACACGTCCACGATGGACCGTGGGCTGGCTATTAAGCCACCCCGAGTTCTCTCCTCCCCTCTGCTGACCCTCTTCTCCACCAAATTGACCCCCTGCACCACCAGTTTGTCCTCCCCGAGGCTCGTGCATGAGATCAACCGAAGCTCCGACGTGATGGCGCCACCGTCAATCTTTGGGTACCTCCCCTCTCTGGCCCCCATTTCTGTCCCATTGAGTTACTCTCAGTGCCCTGACTCCTTTCCCTCTTGATCCCCCTGCATTTGATGCATAGGGTGACTGGGACATCTTCCTCCTGAGGCTCCTCCACCGCAGGTGCTCGTTGCCAGCAAACCAGGCCACCTCCGGCCCTCCTTCCACCTTCCCTTGATATGTGGTGCTCCCCGAGTCCATTCCCGTGCTCGCCGTCCCTCGCCGTCACGACATCCTCGCCGGTGAGCTCCTCTCCTTCCTGTCCCAAGGTGGGAGAAAGACCCGACATGGGGGCCCCACCTATCGGCCTCTGACTCGCCTCCCTCTCTCCCCTCGCTGTCGCTGATAGACAGGCCCCGTGCATCAGGTTTAGACCTGGCCACGAGTGTGGCTGGCTGGCTGGCTAGCTGGGCCGACCCAGCTGCTGGTTGCCTCTGGCCCAGGCATAGAGGCCTTGTTCGCTCTTTTCTTTTTCTTTTTCTGTGGGGTTTTCTAAAAATCCCATAGGATTAAATAAAATGCATATTCCAATTATTTTTCCACCAAAAATATTGAAATATTCTGTAGAATTTTATAGTGTCATTTGTGAATTTTTTTGAAAATATTTTATGTATTGTTTTATTTTAAAACCCCCTTTTGGCATTTTTAGCCACTGTTAAAAATGATTTCTGAAAGCCCTTTTCACTACAAAACCTTAGGAGAATATTTTTAGTATTACATCTTGGGTTTATCAGAATAGTGCAACATTTGTTTTAGTAGAGATTGTGCTCTTTATTTGTGTGATGCTTATTATTCCCGTTATTTATCGTGATGATAGATTGCGCTATTGATGAGGGAGTTGGACCCAAAGACTTTGAAGATCCCGAAGATATTGTTGAGTCAGGCAAGCAGCCCTTTGACCATGTTTAGAAACCATTTTCATGCATGTCATATAGCACCTCATTCCTTGTTGTTGATCATGTGATGTGGTGACCACTTTGGTGGGATGCCTCCATTACTTTTACCATTGATACTTGCAATGTGCATGAACCTACCATCCTTATGTGGGTTGTGCGGGTGGGAGTAGATAGGATGCTAGTAGATGCTACATAAGTGGGATCGGGGTTATGCATGGTGATGGAAACTGTCAGGACCCCGATCCTAAGTCATAGGAATCCAGACTATAACACATCACATCACTTTGCGGCCTCACGCACGTAAATTCCGCGGCTGTAGCCTTACCTTAGCCGGGACCATTTGCGTCTTTTGGCTCACGTATGTGAACATGTCACTAGAAATAAAACGACAGAGAACCCGGGCCGACATAACTTGTCATAGAACCCAAGTGGCACATCTGTACAGAAACATGCAAACATAACCCAGCAATGCAGATGTCGGCCTCAAGCGTGTGTACACGAGTCATAGCAAGCTGCAAGGACTCCAATACGTCGTGGGACATAAATGTCATCACTGCACGTAGACGAGTCATAGCAGGCTACAGGGACTCCATTACACTGCGAGACATTTCCTCGAAGGGACAGACACATCACCAAAGAAGGATACATGCCGTTCAATCAATGTGTCTGGAGCAGTAGTAAGCTACCAAGGCTCGATGGAAGCACAAAGATGTAGTTTCCCGTAAAGAGTACTACTAAAGGCACATGACTAGGTGTCCGATCCCATACATACCTATGCACGTCACACGTACACACGACATGCCCGATATGCATAGATACAACTATGGCATCACAACATAACCATACAACAACACAAATTTTATTTAAGAGGCTCAGAAGAGTCTTGCATAATATGTTATTACAGGTAGGGGTCACATGACCCGACACTCAAGTCATACAAGCAAGTTCATACAAACCAAGCGGAAGCATAAAGCTGTCTGAGTATAGACAGTTGAAAGGGTAAAAAGGCACATGACCTGACTATCTACAGGCCGCCACAGGGCATAAGGTCGTAGCTGGGACACCATCTATTCGGCATCATCGACATCTAGATAGAACCCACCTGATGGGTCCTGAGTCTCATTTGCAACATTTATTAAACAAACATGAGTACAAACCTACTCAGAAAGTCTTTAATGCAGACCTAGACTATTCATGCTCATGTATCAACAAAGGGGAGTGGTGGAGTTTATGCAGCAATGCCAGCTTTGACTCATAGCTAAACTATACTACACAATTTTAACTCTTTGTTCAAATTTTAGATATCGCACACAAGTCCACTAACTCCACATCAGTACACCACCATGGATTCACTTCCGTCACCTACGAGAGTGCCATCCATGATACTCACACTTCTCTTGATATTTTCATGAGTATCCATTGAATTATCTATGAACGACATAAGTTCTCCAAGTAGTCCATATCCGAGGACGCGGATATTCGAATAGTTTCATACCCTATAGGGGTGTACTTCTTCAAACACGCTCTCGCCACTTATCGCTGTGTTCTAATAAAACCATGCACCTCGGCAAACATCAAACGGAAGCCCGGTGAGGGAGTCGGCCACGACTGTCAATCACACAAGACCTCTAGTCCAGGCTATCGCCTATTTGAGACTAAACCCTATTTGAAATCACGCAGGGTTCCCAAACCCACCATTCGGGTGACCCTTGGTACATCGTGCCACTGCCTATCGCGTCGTAACCCACCCCTAGGGTCAGCGCTATGCATGGCCTCCAACATACTATAAACACCAGAAACTACTTGCAACTCCTAGACCAAGGACTAAGCGATTGATAAGTTGAGCGGGGTCATATTTGAGGGCCCAATATGTGGTAGTAACTAGCCTTGGATCACAAACACGGAACTCAATTCCTAAGAACGGTCCCAATGAGACAACCATCTATGTACTCCTACATAGCCTCTCATCGCTACCTTTACCAAAACGGGTTCATTATTAGCTTAACACATCAGAACAATATTGTTTCACTCCAGTTCATCACCTAGATGAATCAGACCTGACACAACTCTAAGCATAGCAAACATAGCGTGCAAAGTAAGCAAAGCACATCATGGCACAAGCATCTACTAGGTATGCTAGGTTGCAAGGTTTAGCAATTTACTGTGACAGTGAGAGGTCATGCAAAGGAATGGGTTCATCTACCGTGTATGACAGACAACTGAACGTTTTTCCTAATGCAATAAACAAGAGCAGGAACGAGAGAATGGGATGTTATCGTAATGATCAATGAGGTTGCTTGACTTGATGGGAAGCGGGAAGGTTTTCTCCTTCTTTGGAATACTCAAAGGTATCCTCAAAAGCAGGGCTTACCGTGATGCAGATAAGTAACAATCAATACACACCAAGTGCAACAATATGATGCATGATTAAGACATGGCAACATGTATGGATGAGCTTATGCAACTATTATCCAAGTTAAATGAAGTAGTTTTGAATATAGGTTCAAAATCATTCTCCATTTCATATTCCATATATTTACCTATTACCAAATGTCAATGTTCACCCACATAGGTTTCTCTAACATGCATCATAACAGCACCATTGGATTCATTGGATTTTTCTGATAAATTTTCATATACAAATTATTTCAATCTGAGTTATAGATTAATTTCTCTCAGTTTTCTAAGTTTATATAGTTTCTAGAATTAATTTAATTCAGAAAATTCCTTATTCTATCAGCATGACATCATCATGATGTCGGTTGGTCAACGACCGTTGACAGGTCAAACCTGACCAGTAGGGTCCACTGGTAAGTGACCTAGCCTCTAACAGAATTATTGAAAACACTAATTACTAATTTGTTAGGATAGGGCCCACTGTCAGTGGGTCATTAGCTTAATTAAATTAGTTAATTATTTATTTTAACTAATCCTAATTAACCCTGACCCAGCCCCACTTGCCAGTGACCCAGGGGTCTAACCCCCGTGGTCAACTCCGGCCAAACTCACCGGCGTTGAGCTGCCGGTGGCTCCAGAGACAGCAAAAGGGTCGGGTTTCCTCCTTCGGTGAACAAATGGACGGCGGAGGGCACCGATCGGCTCTACGTGCTCGCGCGTGTCGAACCCGACACGTCCCAGGGGCTGGGATGGCCTGTGTCGGCACCGGCAATGAGCATAGCGGCTGCCGGAGCTTGGGCGAGCACGGTCTCATTGAGTCAGAGCTCGAATGACCCAACTAAGGGATCCTAAGGCTACCTGGGTTCCTAATGAGCACAACTACGTGCCCAGGTGCGAGCTTGGGCCGCCACAGGGATGGCCACATCCTCGTTGGCAGCGAGGAGCTCTCGGACCCGAGGGGATCCAACACTAGAATGCGCTATCAATGGGGGAAAAGGGGGGAGAAGGAGCAGGATCTCACAGCGGATGCGACAACGTCAAGTGCGGGCTCGGGGAGGCCTTGCTTGCGACGAACGGACAACGGATGTCTCCGGTGATCGAGGAGGAAGAAGGCATCGAGGTCGACGCTAGGGGCCTCCGGGCTCGATTCCTTCGGTGGAGAGGACCAGCACGTCAAGGCGGAGCTACAGGGGGGCTCAGGGGAGAGAGGGAGCGATTGGAGAGATAGCTATGGTGACAAGAAGGCGGCAGCCATGACGAAGTAGAGGAGAGGGGAGAGGCAGGGGGCGAATGGGCGAGAGAGAGAGAGAGAGCGATGGGGAAGGCAGCACATCCTCATCCTCTTGCCAGTGCGATGGGGGATGCAGGTGTGCGGGGAGCTGCATGGCAGCTCCGGCGCGCGTGCACGGCGGGCACGCGCTCGTCCTCCTGCCGCCAGGAGGACGACGATGGTGCTGGGCCTGATGGGCTGGCCTAGGTGGGCTTCTTCCTTTTTAAAAAAATTCCAGTTTCTGTTTTATTTTGTGACATTTTATTTACTTATTTTTATTTAGGCACAAATGCCAGGCATAAAATATCCCAAATATTTTATGGAACTTAGTTTGAATATTTCAAACTTCCGTAAAATGGTTCAGAATATTTTGAATACTAGAATAATCATAATGCTTTATCTGGTATTTTAAACAGCTTTAATACTTATTTTTGAAATACTTTAAAGATTCAAATATTTAGAATGGTCCCTGATATATTAATGTCCACATTTATCAGACATAGGGAACATTTTTTATGGGTATTTTGGATTTGTTGGTTTTTCATGGCCATTGAATTTGCTTGATTCAGGTGAGGGGTTTGGGTGTCTTTTAATCCCCATTTCAAGTTGATGCAAAGAGTGAAACCATGATGCACACACATGCTGACCTAAGTAAACCAACTAGGGATGTGACAACTCACACCCACTCAAATGAATCTCATCCCGAGATTTGGAAGTTGTCGAGCAGAGCGCGGGGTACTCTAGTCGAAGACGATCTTCTCTTTCCCATGTGGCCTCCTTCTCGGGATGGTGTGACCACTGAACCTTGAGAAACTTGATGTTTGGACGCCGAGTGGTATGCTCAGCTTGATCAAGAATACGAACAGGGTATTCTCGATATGTAAGGTTATCTTGGAGATCAAGCGATTCGTAGTCTACTTTGTGGACAAGGTCCAAAAAGCAAAGCCTGAGTTGCAAGACGTGGAGGACATCACGAGCCTTGGAAAGATGTGGCGGAAGTTCCAATTGGTAGGCCACCTCTCCTCATTTAGCAAGAATGCGAAAAGGTCCAATATAACGAGGAGCCAACTTGCCCATGATACCGAATCGATGGGTACCCTTCAGAGGTGTAACCCGAAGATAAGCCTTCTCGTCAACTTCATAGGTCACAGCCTTATGATGGCGATCATATTGGCTCTTTTGAGGAGATTGGGCTGTTTTCAACTTTTCACGAATAATGCGAACCTGCTCCTCTGCATCCTGGATCATATCCGGGCCAAAGAGTTGCCTCTCTCCGGTTTCTGACCAGTTAAGAGGTGTTCGACATCTTCTCAAATTCGGCAAATGCAAGACATTTCTCCCAGTTCATACAGAAGGATATAACACAAGCTCGGAGCATGTCTTCGAGGATTTGATTGACTCGCTCAAGTTGACCACTTGACTGCGGATGGAAAGCAGTGCTAAAGGATAGATGAGTCCCCATAGAGGTTTGGAAACTTTCCCCAAATAGGGAAGTAAAGATACTTCTGCGGTCCGAGTTAATCTCCAAAGGAACACCATGAAGAGAAACTATTCGAGAAACATATAACTCCGCTAGCTGGCTAGTAGTTATACTCTCCCGAACAGGAAGAAAATGAGCCACTTTGGAAAGACGGTCTATGACAACAATGATAGCATTATTCCCTCTCTTAGTTCTGGGAAATCCAGTAATGAAATCCATACCGACCTTATCCCATTTCCATTCAGGAATAGCTAAAGGTTGAAGGGTGCTAGCAGGCCTTTGATGTTCTTCCTTAACGCGACGGCAGATGTCGTAGTGGGCAACGAACTGAGCAATTTCTCTCTTCATCCTAGTCCACTAGAACCTCTGGCATAGGTCCTGATACATCTTGGTACTACCAGGATGAATTGTGATAGGAGAATCATGAGCCTCCTTAAGGATCAGCTGCCGAAGATGTTGGTTCTTGGGAACCACCAAACGGTAATGAAAGAACACCACACCTTGATTATCGATAGAGAAATTCTTAGCGATACTGCTAACGAGGTTCTCTTTGATCCAGGAAATACCCTTATCACGCTTTTGGCCAGCTATAATTTGATCCTTAAGAGTAGGTTTCACCACCATGTTGGAATGGAATCCTTGAGGAACAATGTGGCGGTTCAACTTCCGAAATTCCTCATGGAGAAGTGGTTGACCTTATTGTAACATCAGGTTGTTACAATAAGACTTACAACTTAGAGCATCAGCCATGACATTGGCTTTCCTCGGGGTGTAAGTTATCCCTAAGTCGTAATCTGTAATCAACTCAACCCACCATCTTTGCCTAAGATTCAAATCCGTCTGGGTGAAGATATGTTTCAGACTTTGGTGATTAGTGTAAATTTCGCAACGATTACCCAGAAGGTAATGTCGCCAAGTTTTCAGTGCATGGACCACAGCTACAAGCTCAAGATCATGTGTTGGATAATTATCCTCATGTGGACACAACTGTTGAGATGCGTATGCAACCACATGATGATCTTACATGAGAATGCAACCTAATCCTTGTCGCAAGGCGTCGCAATAGATGACAAAGTCCTTAGAGAAGTCTGGTGGTACCAGAACGGGAGCAAAGGTCAGGCGTCTTTTCAACTCCTAAAAACAGTGCTCGCATTGTGGAGTCCACTCGAACCTTTTATCTTTCTTGAGGAGTCCTGTCAGAGGTTTCGCAACGTTGGAGAAATTCTCGACAAAGCGGCGACAATAGCTTGCTAATCCAAGGAAACTCTGAACTTGCTTAACCGATTTAGGTTGAGTCCAATCAAGGATCGCCTGAAGTCTCTCGAGATTGACAACAATACCTTTACCAGAGATGATGTGGCCTAGATAGGTCACTCTTGGTAACCAAAATTCACACTTGGAGAATTTGGCATATAGACGATGCTCTCGAAGTTTCATCAATATCAGCCTTAGATGCTCAGCATGTTTCTGTTTGTTCTTCGAGTAGATGAGTACATCGTCGAGGTAAACCACGACGTATTTATCCAGATACTCCATGAAGATCAAATTCATCAAGCGAGACAAGGTGGCTGGGGCATTGGTTAAATCGAAGGACATGATGGTGTACTTGTATTGGCCATATCGAATGCCAAAAGCCGTTTTTGGAATGTCCCCGTTTCTAATTCTGATTTGATGGTATCCCAACCTCAAATCCATCTTGGAAAAGATAGAGGATCCAGCGAGTAGATCATACAAATCGTTGATCTTGGGAAGCGGATACTTGTTCTTTATGGTGACCAAATTCACTGCCCGATAATCCACAACCATCCGATCCGATCCATCCTTCTTCTTAACAAAGAGGACGGGGCAAGCGCAATGAGAAGAACTAGGCCGGATGAAACCTTTCTTCAAAGCCTCGTCGAGTTGTTTCTTGAGTTTGGCTAGTTCTAAGGGTGCCATCTTATAGGGTCTTCTGGCTATTAGGACAGTCCCTGGGATGAGCTCTATCACAAACTCTACATCTCTGACAGGTGGAATTCCTGGCAGTTCTTCTGGAAAGACATCCAGAAAGTCTCGGACTACCGGAATATCTTCTAATTCTAGAAGAGGGCTATCATTGAGAGAATAGAGTTGGCGCTTGGCTGCTCGAGTGGAGACATTAACTATCTCACCCGATGGATGTGTAAGTTGAACATCCCTAGAACGAGTATTAATCTTAGCATAGTGGGCTTTCATCCAGTCCATGCCTAAGATGATATTGATGTCCATAGACTTGAGGGCTATCAAAGATGCTTGGAAGACTAGCCTATCCACAAGAATCTCATTGTCATGGCTTACCCTAGAGGTTTGCCATTTTGAACCTGGATTCTGAACTACTAAAGGAGTAGGCATATCACAAAAAGACATGTTATGCAACTGTGCATAACTTTCTGAGATGAATGAATGAGATGCCCCAATATCAAATAGAACAGATGCTGGATGACTATTGACAAGGAGCATACCTAGGATAACATCAGGATCCTCAAGGGTTTCTTCAGCAGAAACATAATTCACTCGACCACGAGTAGAAGTTGGCTTCACATAGAAGGCTTTTCTTGGCTTCCCACGTCCAGCTGGCTTGGCATTGTTCTGAGCACACTCACAATAATAGTGTCCTGGTTCTCCACATTTGTATCAGACAACGGTGGCACGGGGGGCAGCATTGGCTGGAGGACCTCCGAATGTCTTGACTGGAGGGTTGGGCGGAGCTGGGCGAGGCGCGTGGAAGGATGGCCTCGCGGTGTACCTTGGCGACAGAGCTGTGTTGGGCACCCATACCCGACGTTTGTTGGGGCCTGAGCTAGATGCGGGGCTGAAGTCATGGGTGTGCTTCTTAGTTGCCTCATAATTAGTTTGTCCTGTTTCGGCATTGATAGCCTTGTTGACTAGAGCCTGGAAGGTTGTGCACTCATGCAGGCGCAGATCTCGATGGAGCTCAGGACTAAGTCCCTTGTGGAACCTAGCCTGTTTCTTGGTATCGGTCAACACTTCCTCCGGAGCATAACGATCAAGATTGCTGAACTCATGGCTATAGGCATCCACTGTCAGTATGCCCTGGTTGATAGCACAAAACTCCTCTCTCTTGCGATCCATCAGCCCTTCCGGGATGTGATGGGTACAGAATGCCTCACTGAAATCTTCCCAGGTTGGTGCGGGGCCTGCGGGACGCATGGCTTCATAATTTTCCCACCACAGATTGATGGGTCCTTCCAAAAAGTATGCAACAAAAGTCACCTTGTTGGCCTTAGATACATTGGCATCTCGGATTTTGTGGGACATGCTAGTCAGCAAGTCATCAGTGTCGAGCGGGTCGACCAAATGATGAAACTTAGGTGGGGACAACTTGAGGAAGTCATTGAGGGACACACCATCATTACGATCATTGCGGGGAGGACGCGTTATGTTCTACTCAATATGTTCCAACAGCCTGTTGGTCTCCCTTTTATTCCGTTCAGCTTCGAGGATCACTTCTGCCAAAGAGGGCACCTGCGGCAGGTTCTCTTGTCTTGGCTGGCTTCCCTCGCCCTGCTCGAAGGCAGGCATGGGGTTATTCCTACTTGACACCATCCTGGGAAAACAAACCCACAACTTAGACAAGGAAGACAACAACTCTAAGACATAAGATGAGGAATGTACTGAACAACATGGCATGCAAGGGTAAACACCCGATCAACATGGTAAAACAAACTGCCATATGAACACCATGATTCATACACACCATGGCATAGTTCAGTAGAATCCCAAGCTGAAGTACAACCTACGGAAGGATGATACAACTCATCAGAGGCATTACAAGCTTCCTATACATTATCTATCTACACCTCCGGAACTCAACTAACACCTCAGTCATATCCCACAAGACACGCAGGACTTTGGCAATACGAGTACTACCATACTAGTACTAACATCCACGTACTCAAGCATCACCATAGAATGCCTCATATAGGTTACCCCAATGGCTGGGAGCTGAACCTCAGGATCTGGAAACACCCTAGCCTGCGATCCCTGGAAACCGTAAGGACACGGATGTGGCCTCTGTCCCCTTGTTGGCGGCAATAGCGGTCCTCGAAGAGGGGTGATGCCTCCAACATCGGACCAGTCTACGTGTGCTGGCAGATGAGTCTGCGATGGGTTCAGCATCTCCAAATCTCCATAGCCTATCTGCACGACAAGTGCTAGATGCCTCAGGGCTGTCCAAAGACGTGCACAGGTAGCATATAGATCCATGGGAAGGGCACGTGCATCATGATCCCTATTATCCAACATCTGAGCGGTCACCTATAGCCTAGGGTCCTCGTGAGAATGATCATAGTAGGCTGCACTAAGATAACCTTCCTCTCCTCCTAGAGTGGCAGGAACATAGCAGAACTCAATGTTCTGAAGCAATCCATGGTGAGATCTCATAATAGTCAACATGGTATAGGCAGCCTCTTGAACTGCCAAGTCTATGGTGACACCTTACCCATATGACCAATGCAGCGGCTCTGCAGCTCTAGGATATGATGGATATATCCTAACAGTACACAAATACTAACTCTGGTTGAAATCTCGATATTGCTCCTCCACTGTGTACTCTGGGTACCAACGGTAACCAGCCTCCATTATAACTCTAACCAACATGGCCGTGTGACCCGGTACATCGATGCACCTGGTCAGACGGACCACCCGACGGGAGGGACAAGGGGGCATCTGAAACAGAGAATGATGCAAAGACATTAGAGATTCTAGCAAAAATTGGACAACATAACGACTGTAATAGCTCAAAAAGGATTTTGAGACAACTTCAAAAGATTGGATAGCATAATCACTCGACTATCTAGACTCAAATTTATTCTCCAGCTGTTTGTCACACCAACAATACTTGAGTAACGAAGTTCACTTGCAAACAAACTGGCTAATAGTCCATGGTTAGTAACTCGTCATCCTAAGCAATAGATGAGAATCCTAGCTCTTAACCCCGTAGAAAAGATGAGAATGACTCAAAATAGAATAACTTGGGAAGAGGAGTAAAAAGAGCCTTACATTCCCTTCCACAATTAATTCCCCTACTTTTCTAAAGTGTTTCTAGACTCAACTTCGACCGGTTTGGCTTGGTAGTCCTATAGTCAGTCAGGCTCTGATACCAACGCTGTCGGGACCCCAATCCCAAGTCATATGAATCTAGAATGTAACAGATCACATCACTTTGCGGCCTCACACACGGTAAACTCCACGGTCGTAGCCTTACCTTAGCGGGGACCGGTTGCATCTTTTGGCTCACGTATGTGAACATGTCACTGGCAATCAAATGACAGAGAACCCAGGCCGACATAACTAGTCATAGAACCCAAGTGGCACATCCGTACGGAAACAGGCATACGTAACCCATCAATGTAGGTGTCGGACTCAAGCGTGTGTAGACAAGTCATAGCAAGCTACAGGGACTCCATTACGCCGTGGGACATAAATGTCATCGCTACACGTAGACGAGTCATAGCAGGCTACAGGGACTCCATTACATTGCGAGACATTTCCCCGAAGGGACGGACAAAACAACAAAGAAGGATACATGTCGGTCAATCAATGTGTCCGGAGCAGTAGCAAGCTAGCAAGGCTCGATGGAAGCACAAAGAGGCAGTTTCCCGTAAAGAGTACTACTAAAGGCAAATGACTAGGTGTCGGATCTCATACATACCATTGCACGTCACACGTAAGCACGACAGGCCTGATATGCATAGATACAACTATGGCATCACAACATAACCATAAAACAACACAACTTTTATTTAAGAGGCTCAGAAGAGCCTTGCATAATATGTTCTTACAAGTAGGGGTCACATGACCCGACACTCAAGTAATACAAGCAAGTTCTTACAAACCAAGCGGAAGCATAAAGTTGTCTGGGTATAGACAGTTGAAAGGGTTAAAAGGCACTTGGTCTGACTATCGATAGCCCGCCAGAGGGCTTAAGGTCGTAGCTGGGACACCAGCTATTCGGCATCGTCGACATCTAGATAGAACCCACCTGATGGGTCCTGAGTCTCATCTGCAACATTTATTAAGCAAACATGAGTACAAATGTACTCAACAAGTCTTTAAAGTATACCTAGACTATCCATGCTCATGTATCAACAAAGGGGAGTGGTGGAGTTTATGCAGCAATGCCAGCTTTGACTCATGGCTAACCTATCCTACACAATTTTAATTCTTTGTTCAAATTTTAGATATCCCACATGAGTCAACTAACTCCGCATCAATACACCACCATGGATTCACTTCCGTCTCCTACGAGAGTGCCATCCATGATACTCACACTTGTCTTGATATTTTTATGAGTATCCATTGAATTATCTATGAGCAGCATAAGTCCGCCTAGTAGTCCATATCCGAGGACGGGGCTATTCGAATAGTTTCATACCCTACAGGGGTGTACTTCTTCACACACGCTCTCGCCACTTATCGCCGTGTGCTCATAAAACCATGCACCTCGGCAACCTTCAAACGGAAGCCCAGCAAGGGAGTCGGCCATGACCATCAATCAGACAAGACCTCTGGTCTAGGCTATCGCCTATTTGAGACTGAACCCTCAAGGAAGTCCGGCCGAAGTTTCCGCTACGTCCCCAAATGATGTGCGCATGGTTCCCATGCCCACCATTCGGGTGACCCTTGGTACACCGTGCCACTGCCTACCTCATCGTAACCCACCGCTAGGGTCAGCGCTACGCACGGCCTCCGGCATACTATAAACACCAGAAACTACTCGCAACTCCTGGACCAAGGACTAAGCCATTGATAAGTCGAACAGGGTCATATTTCAGGGCCCGGCATGTGGTAGTAACTAGCCCTGGATCACAAACACGAAACTTAGTTCCGAAGAACGGTCCCAATGAGACAACCCGCTATGTACTCCTACATAGCCTCTCATCGCTACCTTTACCAAAACGGGTTCATCATTAGCTTAACACATCAGAACAATATTGTTTCACTCTAGTTCATCACCCAAATGAATAAAACCTGACACAACTCTAAGCATAACAAGCAAAGTAGGCAAAGTAAGCAAAGCAAATCATGGCACAAGCATCTAATAGGTATGCTAGGTTGCAAGGTTTAGCTATTTACTGTGACAATGTCAGGTCATGCAAAGGAATGGGTTCATCTACCGTGTATAAAAGACAAGTCAACGTTTGTCCTAATGCAATAAACAAGAGAAGGAGCGAGAGAATGGGATGTTATCGGAATGATCAATGGGGTTACTTGACTTTTTCGGAAGCGGGAAGGTTTTCTCCTTCGTTGGAATACTCGAAGGTATCCTCAGAAGCAAGTCCTACCACGATGCACATAAGTAACAATCAATACACAACAAGTGCAACAATATGATGCATGATTAAGACATGACAGCATGTATGGATGAGTTGATGCAACTATTATCCAAGTTAAATAAAGTATTTTGAATATAGGTTAAAACTCGTTCTCCATTTCATATTCCATACATTTACCTATTACCAAATGTCAATGTTCACGTACACCGGTTGCTCTAACATGCATGATAACAGCACCATTGTATTCATTGGATTTTTCTGATAAATTTTCATATATAAATTATTTCAACCTGATTTATAGATTAATTTCTTTGAATTTTCTATGTTTTAAATAGTTTCTGGAATTAATTTAATTCTGAAAATTCTTTATTGCATCAGCATGGCATCATCATGACGTCAGCTGGTCAACACACCGTTGATAGGTCAAACCTGACCAATGGGGTCCACTGGTCAGTGACCCAGCCTCTAATAGAATTATTTAAAACACTATTTACTAATTAGTTAGGATAGGGCCCACTGTCAGTCGGTCATTATCTTAATTAATTATTTTAACTAATCTTAATTAACCCTGACCCGGCCCCACTTGCCAGTGACCCAGGGGTCAAACCCCCGTGATCAACTCCGGCCAGACTTCGGCCTGACTCATCGCCGGAGGGGTCGGGTTCCTCCGGCAACCAAATGGATGGCGAAGGGCACCGATCGGCTCTGAGTGCTCATGCGCGTCGAACCCGACACCTCCCAGGGGCTAGGCTGGCCGAAGTCGGCGCCGGTTATGAGCGCGGCGGCTGCCAGAGCTCGGGCGAGGACGGGCTCATCGAGCCGGAGCTCGAATGGCCCAACTAAGGGATCCTAAGGCTATATGGGTTCCTCCTGAGCACGACTACGTGCCCAGGTGCAAGCTTGGGCTACCGCAGCGATGGCCACGTCCTTGCCAGTGGCGAGGAGCTCTCGGACCCGAGGGGATCCGGTGCTAGAATGCGCTAGCGATGGGGGAAAGGGGGGAGAAGGAGCTAGAGCTCACAGCGGATGCGACGGAGTCGAGTGCGGGCTCGGGGAGGCCTTGCTTGCGACGAACGGACGACAGTGGTCTCCGGTGACCGAGGAGGAAGAAGGTGTTGAGGTCGATGCTGGGGGTCTCCGGGCTCGAGTCCTTCGGCGGAGATGACCAGCACGTCAAGTCGGAGCTACAGGGGGGCTCAGGGGCGAGAGAGAGCGACTGGAGCGGCAGCTATGGCGGCGAGAAGGCGGCGGCCATGGTGGAGCAGAGGAGAGGGGAGAGGCAGGGGGCGAATGGGCAAGAGGGAGAGCGATTGGGATGGCATCATGTCGTCATCCTCTCGCCAGCATCACGGGGGATGCATGCGCGCCGGGAGCTGCGTGGCATCTCCGGCGCGCACAGACGGTGGGCACGCGCTCGTCCTCCTTGCCGCCAGGCGGACGATGACGGTGCTAGGGCTGATGGGCTGGCCTAGGAGGGCTTCTTCCTTTTTAAAATTTCCAGTTTCTGTTTTATTTTTTGACATTTGTTTTATTTATTTTTATTTACGCACAACTGCCATGCATAAAATATCCCAAATATTTTTATGGAACTTATTTTGAATATTTCAAATTTCCATAAAATGTTTAAGAATATTTTGAATACTAGAATAATCATAATGCTTTATTTGGCATTTTCAATAGCTTTAATATTTATTTTTGAAATTCTTTAAAGATTCAAATATTTAGAATGGCCCCTGATGTATTAATGTCCACATTTATCAGACATAGGGAACATTTTTGATGGGTATTTTGGATTTGCTGGTTTTTCATGGCCATTGAATTTTTTTGATTTAGGTGAGGGGTTGGGGTTTCTTTTAGTCCCCATTTCAAGTTGATGCAAAGAGTGAAACCACGATGCACACACATGCTGACCTAAGTAAACCAACTAGGGATGTGACAAAAACAAAGAAATGATTTCAACGACTTTTCGAAAACCCCGCCGGGTGCCACTAATGCCCGAGGGAGATGATGATGAGTTGGGTGACCACTTGAGGAAGAAGTGTTGTACCGGAGCAAGTGAGTGTGTGTGTTTTTGAAAACGGATTAGATTTAAGGTCTTCTGACCGTCCCAACCTTACATGCACAACCAGGATACCCCTTATGGGATGGGGCTTTGTTGATTACCTTGGTGGGTACTAGCATATAGCCCACATTACTAGTGGCGGGAGTGAAGTAGTCACTCTCGATACAGGGTCGTACTAGAATGGACGATCATGTGATGTCTTTACAAGCACTGGGCACACTGTTGCATGCCCTCATGGATGATACTTGTAATTTACATCATGAGGGATGGCACCAACAAGTGGACTCTTTGTTTAGTATCTCTAGGGCAAAGTCATTGTTAGGGTGCTTACCTCGGGTATGTAATATACCTCAAGTTGTGGATGATATGGAAGTTCCCCGAGTCTTGTGGGTAAAGTGTGCAACCTCTACAAACTATAAAACTATTCGAATAGCCGTGTCCATGGTCATGGAAAGTTGGAGATCCTTCTTAAACTACTTCGAGATGTTTCCTCAAAACTTGGTGTGTGTTGGGTTGACACAGAGATGATACTTGAGATGAGTCGGATGACATGACGTGATGACTGAACATGAGATGTTCAACCTCCTGTTTATGATGATATTTGTAAGTTGTTCATATGGATATCGACCAACTATTGATGCATGCTTACATAGTTATTTGATCATGTCATTGCATTCAAAATCGGCTTTCTTCAAAATACCTATTTAGTGTTATACCATGCATGGTTATTGCCTTGTTCCAACATGGGCTGCTTGCGAGTACATTCAAAGTACTCATTGGCTTGCCACTGGTTATTTAATTGGCCATGCATTGAAGAGCAGGAGTATGGTGAAGAGTTTGTTGGTGGCAAACATGCGAACTAGGAAGCTTCACAGTCCGAATGCCTGTAGGTTTAAGGCAGATTGCATTTGTTCACACTTTCAACCAAGATTTCCTCTGTTTGTTATGTTTAAGTGTTTGGCCCTTGCGGTCCTATCTATGTAAGACTTGGCCTAGCTAGCCTTTATTTGTGTCAGACGGTATGTAAGGATGTAAGACTCTTGTTATTCAGCTTCTGTGTCTTCAGTGAGCATTGATCTCTAGGATCACTGTACACGTGCATTTAGTGATCACGACTTATGAGTCGGGATCCCCACAAAACAACTGCTTAGAAAGAGAGATTGCACCCGTACAAATTAAGAACTTGATGAGGTGAGAACCTCATAATGATTTGATAGGATTTTGAACAGAAACACGAATCTTTTGAGATACCTTCAACACTTTGGAAGAATAAAGAGGGATGAATAAACAATAGAGGCTTGGATAAGAACTTCCAACATGAAAAACATTTAAAGGATGAATAGGATATGATGAATCTCAAAATCTTGAATTGAATCCATCGGAGAAGAAAACCAGAACGAAGAATTATGAACTTGAAGCACTTGAGGATCTTCATAATGAATCACCAGAAACAATACGAAAGAAAAGACAGCGGAAACATCAATGAAAATAATGACACTTGGATGATAATTCAATCATTGAAGAAAAAGGGCGGGAGGGTGGGAAAACAAAGAAAACTCAGCACAGATGACAGAGACTATAAAAGAATATGAGGATTGATCTTGCAAATATTGAAGAGGATATAATTATCTTGAAGAGAGCATACCATATGAAAACAATTGATATGACAACTTGATTGAGCCAAAATAATTAGCATTCCCACAGAAATATGAGAACTCTTCTTGGGAAAGATATGAAATCACCACTTTACATCGAAGCAACTCTAATTACGATAATGCAACATAAAACAAAGGATAAGGCTTGCAAATTAAGCAAGAAACAAATACATACCCCTGATGCATTTGTTGGAAAGATAGTCCTAGGTAACTACTTGAGTTCCCACCTGAGAACTTCCAAAATCTTTGGTTATGCTATCGGGTCAACAATTACAAGGAGTAAAATCCATCACTCAACTCCTAGAGGTAATACTAATCTCCAATGTATCACATCCGTTAACACACAACAACCGGTCTTCGAAATTCATCCACCCCAGACTCTCATAATCACAATGATACCAATTATGGCAGTACATCTGGACGCTCTCCCCAATACTGGGTGACGCCAAACTCCTCTCGCCACAAAGAGTACGGAGCCAATTTCGAACGTCCTACATCCTGAGATACTAAGGAATCTGAATGATAACGATGTGTCAACAATCCCCTGGAGCTCTACTCCCAGTAACAAAAGTTAATTTAGACATGAGCCACCAAGAACAGAATGCCGGTCACATCGACATCATAGAGGTTCCAAAATACCAGTGTGATCCTAAAAAAATTGAGTGAGAAGAAGGTAGAATTAAAATTCCTACGCCAAGATTCCTCACTAGAGCATAGAAGAGGAGTACAAAGAATCCTACTCTCCGATATATAACTAGAGTCAAAATATTTTACTAGACTCGACTCGGCCAAGTTCAAACAATCAAGGGGTATCCTAGGTCAGTACACGCTCTAATATCAACTTGTAACGCGCAAGATGTGATCCTATCCTTATTTTGGCTCGGGGGGCCTCGATAGGGATAGAAGTACATGTACAGAAGAGATGAGTATACAGAATTGGCTTACACACTCCACAAGCTAAGTTAAGATCACACCAATACAACAACATATTCAATCATCATACATAAGAGCAAGGTCCGACTAGGGACGAAAGCAAACGTTAAAATGGCATCCATCCTTGCTATCCCAGGTTGCTGCCTGGAACCCATCCAAGATCGATGATGAATAAGAAGAACAAGAACTCTAAATCAAACAAGTAACGCTCTCACCTCAAAGCATCGCGTTACCTGTACCTGCAACAGTTGTTGTAGTAATTTGTGAGCCACAGTGACTCAGCTGTCTCATTTCCAAGGGTATCAAGACTAGCGAAGCTTAATGGGTGAGCTATGGTTAAGTGGTGAGGCCGGAGCAAGCACTAAGTTTTATTTTGGTGGCTAACTTACCAATACGCAAAGTAAGTATGGTGGTCTACGCATGATGGATGTGAACTAATAATGATCACTAAGTGATCCTAAACACCTACTTATGTCAAACATAACCCCACCATGTTCTCTCTCGCATAAGGACTCACGAGTAGAGACAATCACGGTTATGCACACGGTTGGTGCATTTTATTTGAGTTTACTTCAAGTTCTCTAACCGAGTGTTAAACGAAGTTTCCAAGTTGCCACTTAATCGCGGGCACGGCTCTCATGAAAGATTTAACCCTCCAGGGGTGCTCCAACTAGTCCATCATAAATTACCACAAGCTACACTTAAAAACCTCAACCTCGAGATAGCCCAAGGTATCCTTGGAGCTAGTACACAAGACATTCGAGAAAGGTAAAACAAATCCAACAAGGCCGCCCGACGTACCGACAATCCCTATAGGAGACGCGTATCTCGTTTTTGGGGCACAACCGGATGGGAAAGCCTACGTGTAAAACCAAACCACGAGTTTCCCCGCGGTGGCTCCGCCCGTTTGGGACCAACACCATCAGCACTGGTCCCCCTTGTATTATGTTGAATTAACTCCTTTGGTTCATGACGCCCTATGCTTTAATAACGGTGTTCAGTATTATTATGTTGAAAAAAATGAGAACCAATGTTGGGCCTTGCCAGAAGAGTTTTATCCAAAACGAATTATCAAGGGGGTCCCCATAACAACCCCAAGCGTGTTAGGAGCGCTTGATATGGAACATAACACCGGTACACAAGTAACTAGGGCAGCAAAAGTGGAACAAAACACCAAGCAAAAGGCCAAGCCTTCTTTTACCAAGTATATATGTGCACTATATTAAATATAAATAATATTATGATACCTCAAAAGGTCTTTGTTGTCACATGGAAGCAATTGCACATCCAGCTAGAAACGCTATAAGAAAGGTCGAGCAAGCAATAACAAAGCCGAACAATGGTTTGCTAGGATGTGCAGGGTTAGAGGCTTATCATGGTATTTTGGGAGGTTTGACAAACAAGTGGTAGGTAAAGTGAAATAATGGTAGAAGAGAGACAACTAGCATGGAGATGATAGTGGTGGTAGCCAGGAAATGTTCATCTTGCCTGCGATCCCGCTTGGAAGAAGAATGAGTCCATGAAGAAGACGAGCCAATGTAGTCTTATGAATCCTCACACTCCGAACGCTTTCAAAACTCGAAGAAGCAATATGGAAACAACAATCAACACATTATAAACACCACAACATATGCATGACATGATGCGCAAACAACTATGATGTGTGTCCATATAATGATGCATGACATAGCAAAGCACAACAATAGATTTCTACACATTAAGTGAAGCTCAATATGCAACGAGTTGCATATTGACAAAACTCCATATTAAAGGTATTTAGTTCACTCTCGTTTAGGTACTCATCAATATTAAATGTTGTTTAACATGGCAATATGTGAAGCATAAATAAACTATCTATCTAGGCATTTTAAATGAGGTCCGAATCAACTTATAGTATTTCGAAGTGACCCCATATGCATATTATGAATTTTGTCCAGAGATGTTCTAAACACATTTTATATTTATTAAATATCAAAATAAAGTGTACCACGCCACTCTACATGTCATTCTCGTCCATTTACATATATGGATAATTCCAAACAGAGATAGAGTCTAAAAGTTATGACACACACAAGATGAACATGACAAGATTGCGAAATGCATGAAAATGACAACTGCAAGCACCTGAAAACATGGATTCAACATGATAATATGATACTACATGAAATTATAAGAAAGATTCATATATGGCATGTCCAAAACGGAGCTATGATTGAACCATAATCAGCAATACAAGTTATAGCTATAATCTGCCCAAAACAGCAACATGGCATATTGCAACCCGCAAATCAACAAGCTACAACCACCTAAAATGCACAAATTAGACATGGGGCTGTATCCTACATGATGCACAACAATTTATCTAACTACAACAACATGAATGGAAGCAAGGATCAATGGCAATTGAGCTCACAAGATGGCATATTGAAAATACCAGTTTTTAACAGAGCAGTTTTATCACAAAGGTATATTGGCAGCAATATAACTATATGCTACAGGGCATATATTGGCATGAAACATAACAGCATGCTAGAGGACATTATAAACTACAAATAACTCCATTACACCAACCCTAAAGGGGTTGTAGATCATTAGCAAAACACATGGCACGATAGCAACAAAAGATTACAGATTCCAGACTTCGAAATATTTACCCCCCCCTCAAAACAACAACATTTTTATGGCATGATGACAGCAACAAAATAGCATCTAAACATGGATTATTATGGCAAACAAAAATACCAGGGGCTTGTGCACATGTCAAAGGGTATATTTCATGTTCAACAATAATTCATATGATGCATGCATTTTATCTGACAAAAATAACAAAAGGACATCACAGCAAAATAACATGGACAAAAACTTGCTTAGATGGCAAAACTAATTACACATTGAAATTCCTTGGATTTTTCTACCCACAAATCATATATAACATGTATATGTTACTGTACAAAATGTGCCACAAACAAATATGAAAAAATATGTATTTATTTATTATAAACCGAGCATCACATGCTAAAACATGCGCCGAGCGTTACATTGGTAGAGGGGGGATGCCTAACCTTGCGGGCCTGACCCGTTGGTGCAGCTAGGCCGGGGCAGTCAGAGGCGAGGCAGGTCGGGGTGAGGCCCGCGCGAGGAGGCGGCCCACGATGGTGCTGGTTGGGGGGCTCTCCCTCGTGCTTCCGCATGAGCAGAGGTAAGGCGGACACGGTGGCCCTACTCCAGTGAGGACACGGCAGCCTAGGAGACAAGAAGGCCATGAACGCGGCGGGGGCAAGCGGATCCGGCCCTGGAGCGCCGGATGTGGCCGGAGGTGGCCTTCCGCAGCGACCGGGACGAGCTTGACATCGATGACGGAGCTATGCTTGAGGTTGGCTATGGCGGACAGGAGTCGGCGGCTCGGGTGGCAAGGTTGCGAGGCACACGGCAATGGGAGGCCGACAGTGGAGCTAGGCTGCTCTGATGGCTCGGACGCTGGTCGATGTTGCCTTGGTTGTGGGTGGAGTGACAAGGTAAGATAGGGAGCATGGGAGGTGCATGCGGTTGAAGGCTTATGGGGGCCCAGATGGGCTCGGGGGGGCCATAGTGCTGAGAGTTCGGCTGGGGGCGACATGGCAGCCCCTGTTGGTCACGGGGGCTGTGCCTGCGGCTGTGTGGCGGCGGTTGGCTGCTGAGGGCGCCACTTGGCAGCAGGGAGAGTTTGCTGGTGGCACTGATCCCGATGAAGGAGAGAGAGGGGCTCAAAAAGGAAGGGCAGGGTTCCATTTATAGTAGGGGAGACTAGGGTTAGCTGCTTTGGGGCTTTTCGAAGCCGTTCAATTGCGATGGAACGGCTCTGGCTAGGGTGGGTGGTGTAGGTTGGCTAGGTGGCTATGTATAGTGTCCATGGGCTGAGATGAGAGGGAGATTTTTGGCCCATGACATGTGTTTTAAAACTCCAAAACATCCGATAGATACCGATGACGATGTCCCTATGATCGACCGTTTGGGTATCAAACGACCTTTGAACGCAGTGAAATTTGGCAGGCGGTCTACCTACAATATAACAAGACCACACGCCAACTTTCGACCCAATCCGAGGATATTTTATCCTGCACTTTTGAAAACAATATTTTATCGATGGCGCGAGCGCGTGCTTATGTGGTTGATCTCGAAACAGTCGACGATAAGAATGGAGAACACCGGCAACTGTGAATGGATGCAAGTTTTGAAAAACGAGTGACGATGCTATGCAGATGATGTAAATGATGCGATGATGAATACTACAACCGAACGAATCACACGATGACAACAGAATAAAAGGGGAATCTTCTGGAGTGTCGGTCTCGGGCTGTTACAGAACATGAGTCATATAGTAGATATGATCAACATGGAGATCTTCACCATTGAAACCACCTCATCTCATGTGTTGATAGGACTTGAGTTGGTGGATTTGGATCATGTCACACTTACACAACCTGAGGGATGTTGATTTGTGTGGGAGTTCATTAGTAATTTAATTTACTGAACTTAGTATCATGAACATAGTCAAAATTTCTTTCAAATTATGTTGTAGATCAATAGCACGGGTTGTAGCTCCCCTATTTTTTTATACGTTGCTAGAGATAAGTAAGTTGCAAGATGATGGTAGCAATTAGATGAATTGGTTCCATGATATGCGGATTGTCCTCATTGCTGCACAAAAGGTTTATGTCCTTGATGTACCGCTCGGTGTGCCACCCCCTCAAGCATCGTGTGTGGATGTTGTGAACATTTGACACAGAAGTTTTGATGACTATTTGATAGTTCAGTGCATCATGATTTATGGCTTAGAATTGAGGCTCGAAAGACATTCTGAATGTCCCGGAGCATATGAGATGTTGCAAGAGATGAAATGGGAATTTCGGTCTCATGCCCATGTTGAGAGGTATGATACCTCTGACAAAGTTCTTTGCATGCAAGATGTAGGAGAATAGCTCAATCGGTGAGCATGTGCTCAGAATGTCTGGGTGCTACAATTGCTTGAATCAAGTGGGATTTCATCTTCCAGATAAGATAGTGATAGATAGAGTTCTTTAGTGACCATCACCAAGCTACTAGAGCTTTGTGATGAACTATAACATGCAATGGATGGATATGGTGAGCCCGGAGCTGTTCGTGGTGCTTAAGGACGCAAAGGTAGAAATCAAGAAGCAGCATCAAGTGTTGATGTTTAAGATAACCATTAGTTTCAGGAAGGGCAAGGGCAAGAATGGAAACTTCCTGAATGGCAAGCCAGGTGCCGCTCCAGTGAAGAGACCCAAGGTTAAACCCAAACCCGATACTAAGTGCTTCTATTGTAAGGGGAACAGTAACTGGTAGAGGAACTACCCCAAATACTTGGTAGATAAAAAGGCTCGCAACGTCAACAAAAGTATATATGATATACGTGTTATTGATGTGTAACTTACTATTGGGGAACGTTGCATGGGAAACAAAAAATTTCCTACGCACACGCAAGATCTATCCATGGTGATGAGAATCTACGAGAGGGAGAGAGATCTACACACCTTTGTAGATTGCTAAGCGGGAAGCGTTAACAAACGCGGTTGATTAAGTTGAACATCTTCGATATCCAAGTCGCTAGTCGTCCCGCGATCCAATCACAACCCATCGCTATCTAGCGCCAAACGGATGGCACCTCCGTGTTCAGCACACGTACAGATTGATGACGATCAAAACTTGTTGATCCAACAAGAGGAAGAAGAGAGGTAGATGATTTCTCCGGTAGCGCGACGGCATGACGACGGTGGTGGTGGAATTATTCTAGCAGGCCTTCGCCTAAGCACCATCGAAATCTATTTGGTGGAGGAACTAGGGAATAGAGAACTAGCACATGGAATTGTGTGTTTCGGGGTTCTATTCCTCTAGTATATATAGGAGGGAGATAGGAGGAGGCAGCCCTAGGGTTTCCCCCTAGGTGCTTTGGCCGAAGGAGGAGGTGGAGGAGTCCACCTCCAATCCTACTCCAAGTAGGATTCCAATCCTACTTGGAATCCTTCCGCAACTTGTTTTTTTTCCTTTTCCACCTTTCTAGCGGCATGGGCCTTGTGGGGCTGGCTTGCCCAGCTCACTAAGGGCTTGTGCACCTCCCCTCACACCCATGTGGCCTTTCGGCGTGGGTGACCCCTCCCGATGGCACTCCAGGTACACTACAAAAAATACCCGATACTTTTCCGATGGCCAAAACGGGACTTCCGATATATATATCTTTACCTCTCGATCATTCCGGATTTCCTCGTGACGTACGACATATCATCCGAGACTCTAAACAACCTTCGATCACCACGATACATAACTCAATTGTGGGGATCCTGACTCGTAAGTCGTGATCACCGAATGGACGTACAAAGTGATCCCAGAGATCAATGCTCACTGAACACAGAGAAACTGAATAACAAGAGTCTTACATCCATTACACACCGGTTTACTCAAATATGGCCTTATGGCCAAGTATTCATATGATTGCAGCAGAAATTTTCAATGATAGCGTGAACCCATGCCATCTACCTTAACCCTACAGGTATTCTAACTGGGAAGCGTCCTAGCTCGCCTGACCGTCACCAAGATAATCTTCATCATAACCTGGTCTGTCCTACATGGCCAATAAAATAACCAGTGGCAAGCCAATGAGTACTTTGAATGTACTCGCAAGCAACCCATATTGGAACAAGGAAATAACAATGCATGACATAGCACCAAGTAGGTATTTTGCAGAAAGCTAATTTTGTATGCAATGACATGTTAAACTGACTATGTAAGCATGCATCAAGAGTTTGGCAGATATCCATATGAACTAGTTATAGATATCATCATAAATAGGGGGTTGAACATCTCATCTTCAGTCATCACGTTAATTCATCTGACTTATATCAAGTATCATCTCCATGTCATCCACAGACATACCAATTTTTTAGGAAACATTTGGACATAGTTTAATAAGGACCTCCAACTTTCCATGACCGTGGACATGGCTATTCGAATAGTTTTACACTCTGTAGAGGTTGCACACTTTACACACAAGACCCGGGGAACTTCCATGTCATCCACGACTCGCGGTATATTCCATACTCGAGGTAAGCACCCGACCATTGTCTTTCCCCTAGCGATACTAAACAAGGAGTCCACTCGATTGCTACCCATCCCACATGATGTACATCACAAGTAGCATCCATGCAAGGACCAACGGTGTGCCCGGTACCCGTGAAGACAGCTGATGATCATCCTTACTGGCACGACCCCGTATCGAGAGCGACCAAGTCACTCCCTCCACTGGTAATGCGGGCTCCTTGCTAGTACTCATCAAAGTAATCAACAAAGCGCCGTCCCATAAGAGGTATCGTGGTTGTGCATGTAAGGTTGGGACGATCAGCAGACCTTAAATCTATTCCGTTTTCGAAAACACACACACACACACACATTCACTTGCTCTGGTATACCACTTCTTTCTCAAGTGGTTACCCAACTCAATCATCATCTCCCTCGGGCACTAGTGGCACCCGACGAGGTTTAAGTAAAGTATTTGAAATCATTTCTTTGTTTCCATAAGCATGCATAATCCCGATCCCACTTGTGTAGCATCTACTAGCATCCTAGCTACTCCCACCCGCACAACCCTCATAAGGACGTAGGGTCATGTATGATGCAAGTATCAATGGTAAGAGTATCAGAGGAATCCTACCATAGTGGTCACCACGTCAACATGATCAACACATCGAAAGAAAGTGCTATATGACATGCATCAAAAGGGTTTCTTAACATGGTCAAAGGTCTGCTTCCCTGGCTTAGCAACGTCTTCGAGGTCTTCACACACTTCTCGTCCACTCTGAGCACTTCATCTACTTCGTCAACTATCGCCAAAAATAACTACAATAAGCAACATAACAAGAAGAGAAATAAAAGTGCTCTATAAATTGAAGTAATATTTTTCTAGCACACCTCTGGCCATGAGACAAATAACCAAGGAGGTTTTGATGGATGTGGGTCAAGGGGGAGTTTTGAATGGTGGAAATGAAGGAAACGATGATCCTATAAGATGTCCACAGAAAAATATTTTTGTAAATATGAGTCGATAGACCCAACAAATAGGGCATGATTTTATAAACATGTGAGGAGTGGTTTCACTGGATTTAGAGTTGGGATGAATTTCCTAGGGATTTGCAAAGTGGGTTACAAATCAAGAAATGGCCCAATAATTGACATAGTAGAGGGGGCAAGGAAAATGCTCATATATTAGAGCATGAATTTATATTCAACCAAGAATTTGAATCACTCCATTTGGAGTTGATTTTGATGCTCTAAGGATTTTACAATGGACCTCTATCATAGTTCAAATTCAGGTTTAAATTTAAACTCTATAGAAAATATTGCATGAAAAATGTGTAAGCCATGTTTTCGGATAGATCACGATTTTTGGAATATGTAGGAATTTGAATCACCAAATTTGGATGTCGAATGAATTTTATATGAATTATAACATCTCTCTAGTAAAAGAAAAAGGAAAAGCGTTTTACCAAAAGGCCAGACTACGTATTGCGTGCAACATAGCCAATGGGCCAGCCCAATGGCTCGGCTGAGCAGCGAAGCAGCGACTACAATGGCACATTCGGGGAATATGTCTTCCCCGAGCGGAGGCGGTATCCAGCCGGGGCGCCTTCACTTAAAATGTGGGGCCCAACAGCCATACGGCTTACAAGCGGGGCCCGCCTGCCAGGTCCATCTCCCTCCTCCCGCCCGAACAGAGGGGAGGCAGGGGACAGGGAGCCGAGCACCTGCCGGCGTCCCCCTGGTGGCATAGGCCACCCCCGGCGGCCGTCCGACCACCAGCGTGATCGGGAGGAAGGCTCGCGTCCTCCTGGTGGATCCATTCCCTAAGAGGAGTGTTGGAGCTAGCAGAGCTCTTGCCGCAACGGGGGCCGACGACGGTGACCATGGGGGCATCGCTCTGGTCACGGGAAAGACGAAAGGAGCGTCGGGGAGGATCTTTCGAAGGTGTTGGGGGCTCTAGGGAGGCTCAAAAGAAAAAGGAGAGGCCACCGTGGCCATATTCTAGAAGAAGTCGGTGGAAGGGCTTCAACCATGGGGACGGGTGGAGGGCACGGGGGCAAGAATGTCTTGGTTGGAGAGATCCACGGAAGAGAGGGAGAGCGAATGGAGATTAGAGAGGGTTATGGGAGTGGCTCTTATAGCCTGGGCGCTGGCGCACAGTGGACAGGGGGTTCGACGAGGTTGAGGCCATCGCCTGAGCTGTCGAGGGCTCACCAGGGCATGTCTTGGGTGTTTCTAGATGCGGTCTTGGTCCATAGGAGGGGAGAGAAGGAGCGGGCCGCAGCCAGGGCGTCGTGCAAGTGAGGTCTCCCATTGGGGCTCTCGGACGGCCGGCGCGCGTGCGAGAGGAGGCTAGAGGAGGGAGAGAGAGGAGGGGGACAGGACGATTGTGTGCCCCGGACGTCAAGGCCAACCATCTGGCGAGAGGGGTCGCTCGAGGTGGTCGGGGCAATGCATTGGGCAGCGGCTAAAGTGCGGTCAGGCACTGTAGCGCGCTTTGGAGGGCAAACATTGCATGCCATGGCCTTGCCACTTGAACCATGGTCGTGGCCATTTGTGTCCAGAGGGTCTGGGGGAAATTAAACAATGTGAGGAGGCCCTTAGATTCCCTGTGAGGCCACAGGAACTAGAGAGGGGTTGAGGGGAAGAGGAAATGGGGCTATCCAGAGGAAAAAAATGGGGTTTTACCCCATTTAACCATGGAACCAGAGCTGGGTTTTCCTTGCTGGAGATGAAATGCATCAATGTGAGAATGTGGTAAAAATTTAGGGGCAAGGAGAACAAGATAAGAGGGTGAAACGGTGACTTTTAGAAATGAACTGAAGGTGTTTGATAGGTGTTTGGGATAGGAAATGGATTTTGCTTTCCATGAGATTTAACAGGATGAAATAGTAGGTAGAAACAAGTTTCATCACCAAGTTTGACATTATTTGAAAAAAGTTCACAATGTAAACTTGGTAAACACTAGAAATCCACAGAAATAGGTTTCTATTGATTAGGTCATTCTAAGCTATTCTCCTTAATGCACCAGTTTGTGTAACATCATTATTTGGGGGTTTAAACATTCCCCCAAAGTTTGGGGTCAATAGGACAAACTTCACAATGTAAAGTTGTTCAAATATGATTCTGGAAAGAGAGGGATTTGGAATATTTTGGTGCATCAAAACTATTGGGATTGAGATGGAACTTTGCAAATCATCAGATATAGCATGAGTGAGTTGCTAGAATTTTCCTGGATTTTATTGAGAACATTTCTTATAGAATAATGATTGATATAGGCAGAAATGGTTTTGAAGGGTTTTGTCCAATATTTTGAACATGACCGTGTGTTTAAACTCTCATATATGGACAATATATGCCCACTGAGATTTTCCTAAATTATCTCAAATATTTTTAAAGCATAAAAACAATTTTTCATAATAACAGTCCATTTCTGGCCTTAAGAAAAAGCCTTTCAATAATATAGGAAAACAGTCTTTAAAATTAATATCTGGTGGCTTTGGGAAGTCTTATATATGGTGGGTCTCAAATAAAGCACTTGGGGGAAAAGGATCCACCCAATTTGGGGACTTGAAGTGCAAATCTCAAATTAGGGGTTTTTGAAAACGTATTTTGAATAAATGCTTTTTGGCCAAAATAATATTTTGTAAAAAGTATTTTTAAGTCCTATATACATGGCATGATCATTGGACAAGAGTTGGGATCAAGGAAAAGAGTTCTTGAGGGTGGGATCATGTTTTATGAATTGTAGAACACCAACAAGCAATCAAACAAGCACGCAAATAACACACAAGTCAAGCATTCAAATGCACTCAAAAAGTTTTAATTGGCCCAAATTTTTGAGTCATGTTAACTTAGTCATGAGGCAAATCACAGGGTGTGACATACCTACACCCTTACCAGAATCTCGTCCCTAAGATTCCTAGGCTAGGCGTGGGAAGGATGTGGAAATTCAGAGGTGAGGTAGTCTTCATGTTCCACGTTACTTCTGCTCTGGCGTGGTTGTCCTTCTGGATCTTGAAGTGCCTGATAACATGTCTTTGAGTGCACCGTTGACTTTGTCTAAGGGTGAACGGGGTTCTTGCAATATGATAGGCTTGCCTAAAGGTCAAAGCAAGAACGGGGTCCTCGCATGGGCTTGGCTTGCGTGTGCATCCAAGGTCAGAATACGTGGAAAAGTAGTGTGTCGGTGTGCTGGTGCTAGGATTGCTCACGCTGGTTAGTGACGTCTAGATGTCTCTCTCTAGTCTACATGGGTCAAGGTCTTGGCGTAGTTTCCTCGTGACAAGGAATCGTTGACTTTGTTGGAGTAGTTTACCTTCCGGTGCTCGTGGCTCTTCAATTGTAAGGATATCGAAGTCTGTTGGCGTAGGCTTCTCGTTGACAGGGAAGTCCTTATCTCCCTTAAGGCAGGAGGTCATCAGTCACAGGTGGCCGTCATCCTTGAGAGTGTTGAAGCGCGTGATCGTGGGCTTCTCGTCGAGACTTTTTGCTTGAGTAGGTTGCCCAGGTAGATTCTTCGTTCGTGTTTAGTCGTTTGGCTTCATCGTCCTTGATGCAAGGTTTTGGAGGGTCTTTCAGTGTTTGTTCTACTGGTCTCTCTGTAACCATTATGGGAAGGCCTGGGCTGAGTCTCGTCCCTAAGATTAAGCTTAGAGACTTGCTGCCATAACGGGTCCTACCATCTGGGAAGGTTCCAGTGGGGTTCTAAATAAGCTGACTATTCGGAGTATAGATCAACCATCATATCCCCATGGTCTGAGGCTTGGCAAGGAGGGTGAACTATCTCTGACAATGTTTCACCATGATCCATTTAGGACTTACATCCTTGTTTGGACCAAAAAGGGGCTAGGAATGTGGTCATGACAATCGTTCCACTCCGTTCTAGGCATTTGAAAGGAGTAGGTCCGTCGTGCTCAATGTACACCGTCAAGGTGCTGAAGTGAGGGTGCCATAAACTTATCACTTCCATCCTAATTAGGAACTGATAGGTGACTACTTAAAGCAAGGGGCTCCTTAATCCTCTTGTTGTCCAAGGGCTTCATCGGGCTTGAACATCGGTGCTTCTGGATATAGTCTAGTTGATGTAGCCGACAGAGGAGTGGTGGTTGACTTATTTTGCTTCTTCGTCGTTGTCATGGCTTCGCAATCGTAGTGGTTCTTCATTTCGCTTGGGCAAGAATGTGTACTTCTGCAGGGAGGGTGCTTCAAGGAGTCCAACTTTTTCAAGGTGACTCCTATGTTTGAGAGGCAAGGAAGTTTGGTGTACTTGGGGCTGATCCGAACAGGACTATGGTGTTCCACCTCTCATTCAGTAAATGAGCATGTCATCTCGGAGGGTAACAATCTATTTCCCTGAGTATCATATAAACACATGGCTGATGAAATATGTGCGAGGAGCAGGCATTTGCTCCGTATGGTCACTAGTATCAGGGGTTTGTGGTCCAGCCTAATACATGTCCTAGTGGCCACCTTCCATATGGAAATGTCTGGTGGAGGTCGGGGTGGAGTATCGGCCAGAGTCTAGTGACTTAGAGCCAAGGCCTATGGTCATAATCTGACCATTTTATGGCTCGACAAAGCTTCGGAGTTTCAAGGAGCTTAGGATGCGAGTGAACGTCTACCATCTTATCCCGAGCACATCTATTAGATGCCAATAGTACTGCCTATTACTCCAAACAAAATCACCCTATGTCATCAAAGGTATCATCTCATATAAGTCAACTCCAATATTACACATGCTACTCATCTATATCCCTATGTAAAAATCCTCGGGCTTACAAGTCGCTAAGCTTGATCATGACACTACGAATCCAAGTATTCAACTAATATATCCAAGGTCTAAGGTGTTGCGTCTCTATGCTAAGGAAACATATAATATAATAAACCAGCTTAATCGATTCACGAATATCATCCACCATTACATGATCCAGTGCTGCTACAAATCCAGCATCGATGGTGTCCAACATAATCTCCTCGAGTTCATATAATCCACATATCATTGCAAGGACTATTATCATGAACTTGCAATCTCATGGCAAACTACACTCCAAGGTCGAGCTTATATAGACCCCAAAATTATCCCTAACATCATCTGATTCCTTCTACTATCATCCACCAAGAAACATGGTATCATGATCAAGGTCATTGGACTAAATCCAAATTACTCCGAACCATGTGGTTTAATTGATCTTGAACACCTATTAAAATCACCTATTTAAATCCAAGGTTTACATCTAGTAAGAATTCCCTACTAGTTACTCTAGTTACTAACATATCACCATCAGTCCATTTCGAATCATTACTTGACAAAGTCAAGTCATGTATCCACCAAGAATTTCAGCTTGTGACCATATTTTCCCTACTAATCCAATTTGCTCAAGGGAGAAGTACGTTATGCTACTCTATCAAACTTGATCCACCAAGTTCGTCTATCAACATTAAGCCTCGTAATCCACCAAGGGTCCAACTACTTCCTCGAGATATTTATTCTAGCCCCGTCAAATGATTAGTCTACTAATCATTTATCCTCAAGATTATCTATCCCATGTCATCATTAGATAAAGTGCTAGCTTAAGGAGAAGGATGTTTGTTCACTATGATCACTAGCTATATAATGAACCCAATGCAAAGCAGGGGTTATTGAAGCTCAATAGGTGCTTTGGCAAATCCATGTATTAAACACGTGATCAGAGGCTTGTGCTGGGGGAGCTTGTGAGGTCTAGGTTGGGCAAGGGAGGGATTTCCAATCTTGATGGAAAAGCATAATTCTACGGGGTTGCATCTAGTTGCGTCCTTTGTATTCGAAGTCTTTGGTGTCGGTCGTTTGTCGAGGTGCATCCTTGGTGCATGTTGTCTTGCTAGTCTTCAGTTGACGAGATGGGGGAGGGAAAGAAGCATCGACAGGAGTGCCCAAGGGGGTGGTATAGTGCAAGTGCAATCAAGCAAGTGCCAAAAAGGCCAAACACAAACATCAAGGTAAGGTAGGTGATATAGTCGCGCACTTGTTGCCTAGGGCAAAAGTGTGACTTACACCAAAGGACAAACAGGCAAAACAAGCAACACACATAACGGTGCCATTTGAACCATCATACAGACTCGACTTCGCATAAGGGACACATGACCTATCCTACCCTAGGGGTCCTCGGACTCGATAGTCGTGCTTGTTTCGTGTCTTGGAGAGGAGTCCGCTTGGTCTTCTGTGTCTTCTCCAGGTGTCTCTATGTCTCTTGTTGTTGTTTGTCAAAACGATCCTGGTTGCGCCCGAAGAGTCCTTGACGACTTCAGGTCTATTGATTTGATGACAAAGGTGATTCTTCAAGGTGGTTGTTGATAGGGGTCTTCTGGTGTCTCCGTAATTGTGAGAATGCCTCCTTGTCTTCTGACACGTCGAGGGTTCCAAGTAGGTTATCTTTTATGCAATGACATTAACAAGGCATGGTATAGTTGTATCCTTTCAGTCATGTTGACGATATCATCGGCACCTAGAGAGGGGGATGAGGAGGACCATTTTCCTACTCACTATGGTGAGGCGGACCTAATGGAGAGGTTCTCATCCACCGTTGGGTGCCGACACGACATCGGTAATGACATGTCTGCTCTACTAGTGATGCATATAATGATCTTGCATATCTTATGCCCTGGTCATCGTAGGCCAAGGTTGCATCATCCTGGGGTAGTGTCGAGGGTGTCACCATCTTCCTAGTCTTGATGCCTCCATCCCTCGACAAAGATTCCTCTGTTGGAATCGTCTTGTCGTGGTGTTGTCAATCTCGTGTAAAAGTCTGAGAAGGAGGCTTCTTTCCAGGTTACCCACGAGGATCTCAACGAATCCAGTGGTCAGGGGCACAAGGGTAGTAGCAACCGTTTACAAAGTTTTGAAAAGCAGACGGGGAGAGCTAAGAGAAAAATGGTGGAAGTGCTAAGGCGAAAACCATTGCTTCCTTTGAAATTTTAGGAGAGGTGAGAATTATAGTGGCTTTGTAAATAATATTGAAGTGTCTAGAAAAGTAGTTTTGTTCTAACTAACGTCCATGCTAACTAAGGGCTTCCTACAGTCAGGATGGCTCTGATACCAGCTCAGTGGGGATCCCGACTCATAAGTCATGATCAGCGAATGTAAATGCATAGTGATCCCAGAGATCAATGCTCACTAAACACATAGAAACTGAATAACAAGAGTCTTACATCCATTACATACCGGTTTACTCAAATATGGCCCTTATGGCCAAGTCTTCATATGATTGCAATAGAAATTTTGAAGGACAGCGTGAACCCATGCCATGTGCCTTAACCATACAGGCATTCTGACTGGGAAGCGTCCTAGCTCGCATGACCATCCCCAAGATAATCTTCATCATAACCTGGTCTTTCCTACCTCGCCAATAAAATAACTGGTGGGAAGCCAATGAGTACTTTGAATGTACTCACAAGCAATCTATGTTGGAACAAGGAAATAACAATGCATTACATAGCACCAAGTAGGTATTTTGCAGAAAGCTAATTTTGTATGCAATGACATGTTCAAGTGACTATGTAATCATGCATCAACAGTTTGGCAAATATCCATATGAACAAGTTACAAATATCATCGTAAATAGGGGGTTGAACATCTCATGTTCAGTCATCACGTTAAGTCATCTGACTTATCTCAAGTATCATCTTTGTGTCATCCATAGACACACCAAGTTTTGATGAACCATCTAGACGTATTTTTAAGAAGGACCTCTAACTATCCATGACCGTGGATACGATTATTCGAATATTTTTACACTCTGCAGATGTTGCACACTTTACCCACAAGACTCGAGGAACTTCCGTGTCATCCACGACTCGCGGTATATTCCATACTCGAGGTAAGAACCCAAACATTGTCATTCCCCTGGTGATACTAAACAAGGAGTCCAATCTATTGCTACACATCCCACATGATGTACATCACAAGTAGCATCCATGCAGGGACCAACAGTGTGCCCGGTACCTATGAAGACAGTGCATGATCGTCCTTACCGGCACGACCCCATATCGAGAGTGACCACACCACTCCTGCCACTAGTAATGCGGGATCCATGCTAGTACTCACCAAAGCCCCGCCCATAAGGGGTATCGTGGTTGTTCATGTATGGTTGGGACGGTCAGTAGACCTTAAATCTATTCCATTTTCGAAAACACACACAGATTCACTTGCTCGGGTGCACCACTTCTTTCTCAAGTGCTTACCGAACTCAATCATCATCTCCCTCGGGCACTAGTGGCACCTGATGAGGTTTTAGTAAATTCTTTGAAATCATTTCTTTGTTTCCATCAGCATGCATAATCCCGACCCCACTTGCATAGCATCTACTAGCATCCTAAGTACTACCACCCGCACAACCCACATAAGGAGGTAGGGTCATGCACGATGCAAGTATCAACGGTAAGAGTATCAGAGGTATCGTACCATAGTGGTCACCACATCAACATGATCAACACATCGAAAGAAAGTTCTATATGACATGCATCAAAAGGTTTTCTTAATATGGTCAAAGGGTTGCTTGCCTGGCTCAGCAACATTCTCGAGGTCTTCACACGCTTCTCGTCCACTCCGAGCACTTCATCTACTTCATCAACTATCACCGAAAATGACCGCACTAAGCAACATAACAAGAAGAGAAATTAAAATGCTCTATAAATTGAAGTAATATTTTTCTAGCACACCTCTAGTCATGAGACAAATAACCAAGGGGGTTTTGATGGATGTGGTCAAGGGGGAGTTTTGAATGGTGGAAATGAAGGAAACGATGATCCTATAAGATTTCCATAGAAAAATATTTTTGTAAATATAAGTGAATGGACCCAACAAATAGGGCATGATTTTATAAACATGTGAGTAGTGGCTTCACTAGATTTAGAGTTCAGATGAATTTCCTAGGGATTTGCAAAGTGGGTTACCAATGAAAAAATGGCCCAATAAGTGACATAGTAGAGGGGGAGCAGGGAAAAATGCTCATATATTAGAGCATGAATTTATATTCAACTAGGAATTTGAATAACTCCATTTAGAGTTGATTTGGATGCACTAGGGATTTTACAATGGGCCTCTAACGTTGTTGAAATTCAGGTTTGAATTTAAACTCTACAGAAAATATTGCATGAAAAATGCATAAACCATGTTTTTGGAAATGTCACGATTTTTGGAATATATAGGAATTTGAATCACAAAATTTGGATGTCGAATGAATTTTATATGAATTATAACATCTCTCTTGTGAAAGAAAAAGGAAAAGTATTTTACCAGAAAGCCAGACTACGCACTTGACACAACATAGCCAATGGTCCGGCCCAATGGCTCGGCCGAGCAGCGAACCGGCGATGACAATGGTGCATTCGGGGAATATGTCTCCCCTGAGTGGAGGCGGTATCCAGCCGGGGCGCCTTCACTTAAAAAGTGGGGCCTGGTAGCCGTCAAGCTTACAAGCAGGGCCCGCCTGCCAGGTCCATCTCCCTCCTCCCGCCCGAACAGAGGGGAGGCAGGGAGGGAGCCGAGCACCTGCCGGCGTCGCCCCGGTGTCACAGGCCACCCCCGGCGGTCGTACGACCATCGACGTGATCTGTAGGAAGGCCCGCGTCTTCCTAGTGGATCCAATCCCGCAGGGGAGCGTGGGAGTGAGCAGGGCTCTGGCCGCAGCAGGGGCTGACGACGGCAACCATGGGGTCTGCTCATGGGAAATACGAAAGGAGCTCCGGGGAGGATCTTGCGGAGGTGTTGGGGGGCTCTGGGAGGCTCAAAAGGAAAAGGACAGGCCACCACAGCTGTATTCAAGAAGAAGCCGGTAAAAGGGCTTCAACCATGGGGACGTGTGGAGGGCACGGGGGGAAAGAATGTCTGGGTTTGGGAGATCCACGGAAGAGAGGGAGAGCGAAGGGAGACTAGAGAGGGTCACAGGAGTGGCTCTTATAGCCTGGGAACTGGCGCACCATGGACAGGGGGTTCAGTGAGGTCGAGGCCATCGCTTGAGCTCTCGTGGGCTCGTTAGGGCATGTCTTGGGTGTTTCTAGATGCGGTCTTGGTCCATAGGCGGGGAGAGAAGGAGCGGGCCGCAGCTAGGGCGTCATGCGTGTGAGGTCACCCATTGGGGCTCTCAGGTGGCCGATGCGTGTGCGAGAGGAGGCCAGAGGAGGGAGAGAGAGGAGGGGGCCAGGACGGTTGAGTGTCCCTGACATCCAGGCCGGCCATCTGGCGAGAGGGGGCGCTCGAGGTGGTCGGGGCCATGCATTGGGCAGCGACTACATTGCGGTCGGGCACTGTAGCTTGCTCTAGAGCGCAGCCATTGCATGCCATGGCCATGCCACTTGTGCCATGGTCATGGCCATTTTTGTCCAGAGGGTCTGGGGCAATTAAACAATGTGGGGAGGCCCTTGGATTCCCTGTGAGGCCAAAGGAAGAGGAGAGAGGTTGAGGGGAAGAGCAAATTGGGATGTCCAAAGGGGAAAATGGGGTTTTACCCCATTTAACCATGTAACCAGAGCTAGGTTTTCCGTGCTGGAGGTGATATGCATCAATGTGAGAATGTGGTAAAAATTTAGGGGCTAGGAGAACAAGTTAAGAGGGCAAAACAGTGACTTTTAGAAATGACCAGATGGTGTTTGATGAATGTTTGGGATAGCAAATGGATTTTGCTTTACATGAGATTTAACAATATGAAATAGAAGGTAGAAACAAGTTTGATCACCATGTTTTAGAATATTTGAAGAAAGTTCACAATGTAAACTTGGTAAACCCTCGAAATCCCCAAAAATAGGTTTCTATAGATCTGGTCATTCTAAGCTATTCTCCTTAATGCACCACTTTGTGTAACATCATTATTTGTGGATTTAGACATTCCCACAACGTTTGGGGTCAATAGGACAAACTTCACAATGTAAATTTGTTCAAATATGATTCTGCACAGAGAGGGATTTGGAATATTTTGGTGAAGCAAAACTATTGGCATTGAGATGGAACTTTGCAAGATAATCAAATATAGCATGAGTAACTTGCTGATTTTTCCTGGATTTTATTCAGAACATTTCTCATAGAAATACTTCAAATGCTTGATATAGGAAGAAATGGTTTTGAAGGGTTTTGTCCAATATTTTGAACTTGACCATGTGTTTAAACTCTTTTATATGGACAATATATGTCCACTGAGTTTTTGCTAAATTTTCTCAAATATTTGTAAAAGCATAATAACAATTTTTCATAATAAAAGTCCATTTCTGGCCTGAAGAAAAAGCCTTTAAATAAAATAGGAAAAGAATCTTTAAAATTAATATCTCGTGGTTTTGGGAAGTCTTATATATGGTGAGTCTCAAACAAAACCATTTGGGGAAAAAGGATCCACCCAATTTGGGGACTTGTAGTACAAATCTCAAATCAGGGGGTTTTGAAAACCTAATTTGAATAAATGCTTTTTAGCCAAAATAATATTTTGTAAAAAATATTTTGATGTCCTATTCACATGGCATGATCATTGGACAATACTTGGCATCAAGGAAAAGAGTTCTTGAGGGTAGGAGGATGTTTTATGAATTGTAGATCAACAAGCAATCAAACAAGCAAGCAAATAACACACAAGTCAAGCATTCAAATGCACTGAAAAAGTTCAATTGGCCCTAATTTTTGAGTCATGTTAACTTAGTCATGAGGCAAATCACAGGGTGTGACACACCTACCCCCTTACCAGAATCTCGTCCCTAAGATTCCTAGGCTAGGCATGGGAAGGATGCGGAAATTCATAGGTGAGGTAGTCTTCATGTTCCACTTTGCTTCTGCTCCGGCGTGTTTGTCCTTCTGGATCTTGAAGTGCCTGATGACATGTCTTTGAGTGCACCATTGACTTGGTCTAAGGGTGACCGGGGTTCTTGCAAGAAGCTAGGCTTGCCTGAAGGTCAAGGCTAGAACGGTTAGTGACGTCTAGATGTCTCTCTCTAGTCTACATGGGTCAAGGTCTCGGCATAGTTTCCTGGTGACAGGGAATTGTCGACTTTGTTGGAGCAGTTGACCTTCTGGTGCTCGTGGATCTTCAATTATAAGGACATCGAAGTCTATTGGCATAGGATTCTCGTTAACAGGGAAGTCCTTATCTCCCTAAATGCAGGAGGTCATCAGTTGCAGGTGGCCTTCATCCTTGAGAGTGTTGAAGCGCCTCATCGTGGGGTTCTTGTTGAGACCTTTTGCTTGAGTAGGTTGACCAGGTAGATTCTTCATTCTTCTTCAGTCATTTGGCTTCATCGTCATGGACGCAAGTTTCTAGAGGGTCTTTAAGTGTTTGTTCTACTGGTCTCTCTGTAGCCATTTTTGGAAGGCCTGGGTTGATACTCCTCCCTAAGACTAAGCTTGGAGACTTGCTGCCGAAATGGGTCCTACCGTCTAGGGAGGTTCAAGTGGGGTTGTAGATAAGCTGACTATTCGGAGTATAGATCAACCATCTAATCTCCAAGGTCCGAGGCTTGGCAAGCGGGGTGAACTACCTCACACGGTGTTTCACCATGATCCAGTCAGGACTTACACCCTTGTTTGGACCAAAAAGGGGCTAGCAATGACGTTATGACAGTCGTTCCACTCCATTCTAGGTGTTTGAAAGGAGTAGGTCCGTCGTGCTCAATGTACACTGTCAAGGTGGGGGAGTGAGGGTGCCATCAAGTTCTCAGTTCCATCCTAGTTAGGAACTGATAGGTTACTACTTAAAGCAAGGGTCTCCTTAATCCTCTTGATGTCCAAGGGCTTCATTGGGCTTGAATGTCGGTGCTTCTCGATATAGTCTCGTTGATGTAGCTGGCAGAGGAGTGGTGGTTGACTTCTTTTGCTTGTTCGTCGTTGTCATGGCTTCACAATCGTAGTGGTTCTTCATTTCGCTTGGCAAGAATGTCTACTTTTGTAGGGAGGGTGCTTCAAGGAGTCCAACTTTTTCAAGGTGACTCTTATGTTTGAGAGGCAAGGCATTTTGGCGTACCTAGGGCTGATCCGAACAGGACTAAGGTGTTCCTCCTCTCATTGGGTAAATGAGCATGTCATCTCGGAGGGTAACAAGCTATTTCCCTACTAGTTACTCCAGTTACTAACATATCACCATCAATCCATTTTGAATCATTACTTGACAAAGTCAAGTCATGTATCCACCAAGAATTTCAGCTTGTGACCATATTTTCCCTACTAATCCAATTTTCTCAATGGACAAGTAAGTTATGCTACTCTATCAATCTTGATCCACCAAGTTTGTCTATCAACATTAAGCCTCGTAATCAACCAAAGGGTCAAACTACTTCCTCAAGCTAAGGAAACATATAATATACAAATCCAGCTTAATCGATTGACGAATATCATCCACCATTACATGATCCATTGCTGCTACAAATCCAGCATCGATGGTGTCCAACATAATCTCCTCGAGTTCATATAATCCACATATCATTTCAAGGACTATTATCATGAACTTCCAATCTCATGGCAAACTACACTCCAAGGTCGAGCTTATATAGACCCCTAAATTATCCTAACATCATCCGATTCCTTCTACTATCATCCACCGAGAAACATGGTATCATGATCAAGGTCATTGGACTGAATCCAAATTCTACAAACCATGTGGTTTAATTGATCTTGAACACCTAGTAAAATCACCTATTTAAATCCAAGGTTTACATCCAGTAAGAGTTCCCTACTAGTTACTCTAGTTACTAACATATCACCATCAATCCGGAGCTTAACCCGGCGGAGATGATGGATGGCTTCCCTCAACTTAAAGATGACGGCTCAGAGTTCGCTCAAGAAGACTACATCCGTTGCATGAAGGCGTCACGCATATTGGCAAGCCGGCTGGCCGTAGAAGCTGACCTGTCATCCTATCAGGCGGCTTATTCTGAAGAGAACAAACGTGTTCGACGACCCACTTTCGAAGCAAGAGGTTTGATCCCTCAACGCTGTAAGCACCTCTTTGCTCCTGATGTTGACCCATCTCCCATCTTGCATGTTGAAGCCGAATTTGAAGCTTTAACAAACTGCAACTGGGATGTGGACAACCTTCACATGCAGGACCTCGAAGACCCGGCGCAGGATGAGCCAGAGACGAGTTAAGAAAAAAGGTATGTCCATATGAAGGTAACCCAGCCATGTTTTAAATGCCCGGTTATAACTTGCTATAAAAACTTTAAGTCTGTAGATTTTGGGCTCCTTGATAGCCTTGTAATAGCAGTAGTTAAAACTGACTGCCTCTGTCATGTCTTCGTGCATGTTTTGGCACTTGAATAGCGTTATAAACTTATCCATCTTTCCCTTAGCCTTGCTATGATCATCTTTCTTGACACTTAGTAGTAGTTTATCACAAAAGACAAGACCTGCAAAATAACAAGACAGAAAATATATTCTCTATGAGTGGTGAGGTGGCTTTAAAGGCACAACCCAAAGAGGTTAACTCTTATTTATAATCTTGCTTAAAATCAAGCTTTATTTTTCAAAACCTTAGGCATGACTGCCAAAATCATATGTCGGCTCTCACATGGAACATATTCGTCGTTTTAACCTTAACTACTTCAGGGTCTCTAAAAAGATTGGCTTTTAAGAGTACGACAAGCCATATAGCGGAGAGACTATAGCTGGGCATGAATTCCCCCAAAACCCATAAGCCGGCTCTCACATGACATAAATCCGTCATTTTAACCTTAAATAGTTCAGGGTCTTTAAAAAGATTGACTATCTAAGAGTATGAACGGGCCACATGGCGGAGAGACCACAACAGACAGGTGAGTTTATCCTAGCTTTCCGTAAGCCGGTCCTCTCGTGACTAGAGCCGCCGTTTTAACCTTAATCAGTATAGGGTCTCATTGCAAGATTAACTGTCAATATCATTGAACAGTTCAGGGTCTTTATTGCGAGATTAACTGACAAGAGTTCAGCAGGTCACATGGTGGAGTGACAAGTTGCAAACAGGCAGGTTTAACCCGGATATGGCTTAAGAGTCGTTCAAGAGGGTATGAAAGCTAAACTCGGTAGGTTGGAAGCCCCCAAGTGACCTGTTGAATTACCAACTCTTTTCACAATCTTGTTGCACAAAAAACGGCGAAGGCCCCGAATTATGGGGATGCCAACTTTATTATATGTAAAAGGTATATACAATAAAAGATATATGTACATGAGAGCCAATGACTCAAGTATAGTAAGGCCGAAGATGAGCAATATTCCATGGCCCGTTGGTCTCTTGCCCGCAAGTGTGTGACTCGTCACTCTCTCGTACATAAATGAGGTAGTATTACCCATTGTGGAGATTCTTACTGACCATGAAAGGTCCTTCCCAAGGGGGGATAACTTGTGCATATTTGTCTGGTCTTGAATCAAATGTAGCACCAAGTCGCATTCTTGGAACGACCGGGTCTTGACTCTACGTCAATGATAGCGACGCAGGTCTTGCTGATAAATTGTTGATCATGCTGCTGCAAGATCCTGCTCCTCATCCAAAGCATCTAGCGCACCCTGACGTGTCGTCTCGTTTTCAGTTTCAACATAAGCCATCACTTTGGGCGAGTCATGGCGGATATCACTTGGGAGGACAACTTCCACACAATAAACCATGAAGAAAGGCGTATAGCCTGTAGTTCTATTGGGGGTGGTGCTGATACTCCAAAGAACTGCAGGCAAATCCTCCTTCGAACAACCCGGTGTTCGCTCCAAAAGAACCATAAGCCGGGGTTTTATCCCTATCAAGATCTCTTGGTTTGCACGTTTTGCTTGCCCATTGGATTGAGGATGAGCCACGGCTCACACATCTAGCCGGATATGTTCAATTTCACAGAATGCCTTCATGGCACCCTTGGATAGATTTGTACCATTGTTAGTAATTATACTGTGAGGGTAACAAAAATGAAAGATCAACTTCTTGATGAATTGAACTTTCGTGGCCGCATCGCACATGCTGACCGGATCTGCCTCGACCCACTTGGTAAACTTGTAAACCGCCACCAAAGGGTGGGTCTTCTTGTACTTGGACCTCTTAAACGGCCCAACCATATCAAGCCACCAGACCGCAAACAGCCAGCTAATACGAATCATGCGTAGCTCCTGAGCTGACACATGGGCATGTTGTCCAAATTTCTGACAGCCGCCGCACTTGGTAACTATGTCCTCCTCATCTTTATGCACCGTCAACCAAAACAAACCGTGTCGGTAAGCCTTGGCCACCAAAGATTTTGAGCCGGCGTGATGACCAAAATCACTGGAGTGTATCTCATGTAAAATTTTCTTGCTTTCTTTAGGGGAAATGCAGCGCTGAAAAACGCCAGTCACACTACACCGATGCAATTCGCCATTGGCAACAGTCATGGACTTTGACCGCCTCATGATCTATCGAGCCATTGTCTTGTCCTCGAGTAACTCCCCGTGTGTCAAATATGCCAGATATGGCAACGTCCAATCAAGGATAGCACAGAGAGCCCCCACAAGTTGTCCCTCCGGGTCAGGCACAGCCATATCCTCCTCAGAAGGTAAATTGACCGACAGGTGATGCAAAACACCCAGGAACATATTAGGTGGCACCAGCTTGCGTTGAGACCCCAGTCTTGATAAAGCGTCATCCGCCACGTTCTTGCGACGATCGATATGATTCACCTGATACCCTTTGAAGTGACTGGCAACGATATCAAGTGCCTGGTGATAAGCCGTCATACGTGGGTCCTTACAATCCCATGTGCCAGACACTTGTTGAGCCACTAGGTCTGATTGGCCCAAGCATCTGACCCGGCTTAGATTCAACTCCTTACCACACACAGATCACGAAGCAAGGCCTCATATTCAGATGCATTATTAGTACAAGGAAACATTAACCTCAACACATAACAAAACTTATCACCTCAAGGGGAAGTTAACGCCACTCCAGCCCCCGAGCCTTCCAATTGCGTGGATCCATCAAAGTGGATTGTCTAGTATGTATTATCTGGCTTCTCCTCAGGGGCATGGCTCTCCGTCCAGTCATTTATGAAATCCCTCAAATCTTGAGATTTGACAGCCATCCGAGGTACATACGTCAAATTAAGAGGTCCAAGCTCTAGTGCCCACATAGCAATCTTGTCGGTAGCTTCTCTGTTTTGAATGATATCACCTAAAGGCGCAAAGCTGACCACCGTGATCGAATGTCCAAGGAAATAATACTTCAGTTTGCGATTTGCCATGAACACCCCATATATAACCTTTTGCCAATGCGGGTACCTCTGCTTGGACTCTATCAACACCTCACTGACATAGTAAACCGACCATTGAACCGGATATTCCTTTACTGCCTCTTTGCGCTCCACAACCACTTCAGCACTGATGGCCATGTTTTTAGCCACCACATATAATAGTAACGACTCTTTCTCCATAGGGTGGCCAAAACCGGCGGCTCAACTAATTGTTTTTTCAGTGCTTTAAACATTTCATCGACCACATCACAGCAGACAAAATCATCTGCCTTTTTCATCATCTGATACAAGAGAATAGCCTTGTGGCCAAGGCGGCTTATTAACCATCTTAAAGCAGCGATATGACCTGCCAGGCGCTGAACATCATTAATGCACATTGGCTTAGACAATGAGGTGATAGCCTTGATTTTATCCGGGTTAGCTTCAATCCCCCTTTCTGAGACCAGAAAACCCAAGAGCTTGCCTGCAGGCACACCAAAAACACATTTGGCCGAGTTAAGCATCATCTTGTAAACCCGCAGATTATCAAAAGTATCCTTCAAATCGTCAAGTAGAGTCTTCTTCTTCCGTGACTTAACCACAATATTATCCACATAAGCATGAACATTGCGCCCAATATGACTATGAAGGCAGTTCTGTACACAATGTTGATAAGTCGCATGTGCACTCTTAGGTCCAAAAGGCATGGACACATAGCAGAAATCCCCAAAAGGAGTGATGACACACCTCTTCTCTTGGTATTTGACTTCCATCTTGATCGGATGGTAACTTGAATAAGCATGTAGGAAACACAAACTCTCACAACCTGTCGTGGTGTTAGTGATCTAGTCAATGTGAGGAAGAGCAAACAGATCAACCGGACAAGCCTTATTCAGATCCGTGTAATCCGCACACATGCGCCATGTGCCATTTTTTAGTATGATCACTGGGTTGGCTAACCACTACGGGTGAAAAACTTCCACAATGAACCCTGCTGCTAAGAGCCGGGCTACCTCATCCCCAATAGCTTTTCGCCGCTCCTCATTGAAACGACAAAGAAATTGCTTGACCGACTTAGATTTAGGATCCACATTAAGAAGGTGCTCAGCGAATTCACTCGGTACACGCAGCATGTCAAAGGGCTTCCATGAGAAGATGTCCCGATTCTCACAGATGAATTTGATGAGCATGCCTTCCTATGCGGGGTCCATATTAGCCCCAATAGTGAACTGTTTCGATTAGTCACCGTTAGTGAAATCCATCAGTTTGGTATCTTCCACCGCAAACTTTACGGGCGGCTTGGATTCATTGCTAGGCTTCTTCAACGGAGTCATATCCGTCGGGTCAACATTATGCATATAGAACTCGAGCTCCACCTCAGCACAACTTGACTCTGCATATGTAGTGTTGCCCTCCTCACACTCAAGGGCTATCTTCCAATCACCGTGCATCGTGATCGTCCCTTTCGGAGCTGACATCTTGAGTTGCAAGTTGACATAACAAGGCCTGGCCATGAACTTAGCGAAAGCCGGCCGCCCAAATAGGGCATTATATGGACTCTTACTTTTGACCACCTCGAACCACAAGGTTTCCACTCTATAATTGTATTCATCACCAAACGCTACCTCAAGAGCAATCTTTTGCACTGGATAAGTAGACTTGCCTAGCACAACACCATGGAAAACTGTAGACAACGGCTTAAGAGCCTTGTCGGTCATTTCCATCCGGCGAAAGGTGTCATAGTACAAGATGTTGATGCTGCTGCCACCGTCCATCAGTACCTTTGTGAGTTTGTAGCCTCCCACCCGAGGTGCCACCACGAGTGCTAAGTGTCTCGGGTTATCAACCTACGGCGGGTGATCCTCCCTGCTCCATGATATCGTATGCTCAGACCACTTCAAATATCTTGGAAGAGCTGGCGTGGCAGTGTGAACGGCCCTCTTATGTAACTTTTGATCTCGTTTATCCAAACTTGTGGTAAAAACGTGGCACTGGCTTCCACTAAGGTGGTCTGGGTTACTCTGATTACCTAACTAATTGTTCATCTACTGACCACCATTGCTAGGCTGCTAATGGTGACCACCTTGCACTACTGGAATCAGAACATTTGCCGTCTGCCATGTCTTTGCCATCGGCTGGCAGACGGCAAAGAAGGCATTTGCCATCAGCTAGTGAAAAACAGACGACAAAGGCTGGGCGGACGGCAAAGGTTTTGTTTGCCATCAGCCTAATCTTTGCCATCGGCTAGCCGACGGCAAAGATGGGGCAGGCAGATGAAAAGTTCACTGGCGGGCCCCACTGCACCGTGGGTTCAGACGACAACCTTATTGCCGTGAGGGACCTCTTTGTTGTCTGCCTCATCCCTCTTTGTCGTCCGCTAGCAGACGGCAAAGAGGATGTCTCCCCTTAACGGTCATGGTGAATCCCCACCCCCTCACTCTCTCCCCCCGCGATGCACTCCACTCTCTCTCTACCCCAGCACCGGCCGTCCCCTCCACGCGGTTCCCCCCTCCCGGACCCTCACCCCACCACGCTGTCCCCACCACCGGAACTCCCCAGTGCTGACCCTCCCCAGCGCCGCCCCTCCCCTCTCGCCGCCCTCCCCAGCGCTGCACCTCCCGAATGCTGCCCCTCCCCTCTTGCCGCCCCTCCCCAGTACCGCCCCTCCCCAGTGCCGCTCCCGGCGACGAGCCCCTCCTCGCAGCAAGCATCGTCCCCCCTTGCCGCCCCGCCCCCATGCCCCCCACCATGGCGAGCCAACACCAGGGCCGCTCCTCCCCCACACCGTCCCTCCTCGACATGCACCTCCCCGCGACGCCCAACTACTAGAGCTCGACGTGGCGCCGTCCCCCTCCCCGCGGCCTTCCTCCCCCGTGCCGGGCCTCCTCCATCGGCCCTGCAAGGTGAGATTTTTTCTTTTTTTTCTTTCTGTTTTTACCTTTCAGTTTATGTTACTAGTGCTTTTTTTTTCTGTTTACTTTAGGTTAGTTCTAGTGCTAGATTACTTTGGTTTAGTGTTTTTTCTGTTTTTATTGTTCAGTTTTGCTTAGTGCTAGTGCTAGTTTAGTTTAGGTCAGTCTTCGTTATTAGTGTGAGTGCTAGTGCTAGTGTTTAGATAATAATAAGGAAAAGAAGAAGAAGGAAAAAAATGAAGGCCGAGGAGGCCAAGGAGGTCATACTATTGTAAATTATGGGTTAGGTCACCTATTTTGTGATGTTTGTGATAAAAAACATTATATTTGTGTTGATCAGGTGAATTTCAATGTGCAGTTGTTCGATGACCTCCCCGTACGTTTGACGAGCACCCTACTGCGTTCGTTGGTGAGCACAAATGACATCTCCTCCTCCGTCCCCCTTAATTTGCTCGGTTCTGGTCTTTGTGCCGATGAAACTAGCTAACTATAGGTGTCTTCAATCATCAGCATGCGTGAATAGTATGCATCTCCCATTCAAAAGGGCGGCATCTATAAATATGCATGTCTTTGCATATTTATAACTGCCATCCTTTCGAATTGTCCAATGTTATCCATGGATAGCCCAATTATGTGTAGACTGGGTTCGTTTTCCCATATGCTCTGCTCCGAATCCGATGAGGAATTTCGTCAGTGCATCCTTGTTGTTCTCTAGGTACACAACCTCTTTGTTTATTGCCGAGACGTGTATCAGGAGAACAACGGGGTGGTGCTACCGAAATTCTGCGTCGGATCAGGAGCAGAGCATATGGGAAAATGAACCCAACCTACACATAGTCGGGTGGGATTAGGACCTATCTCTACCTATTAGCATGTAAGTTGCATGGACGTAATAAAACTGACAAACTTGATTAACGGATGAATATAGATGATGAATTATATATATATATATATGAATATATAATTCTTGTGTGTTTACTGGGTAGGCAAGATGAGTGATCGTGCTTGGATGTACACCGGTGACCCTAGTCAGAAAGGAATGACCATTGAATGGTTAACAAAAACCAAGGGGTTTCTGAGCGCCGCATTTGCAAATATCCAGGGAATAACCTGGTGCCCCTGTGTCTGGTGTCACAACCATAGAAAGTGGACATGGGATGAAATTGGTCAACACTTGCAGAAGTGGGGTTTTATGCCTGATTATACGGTGTGGAGATTTCATGGTGAGTCTGCCCAACGTGCCAGAGGTGAGGTTGTTCGTCGTCGCATCGACGAGCATGGTACTGGGACGAAGACATGGTGCAAGACTTTGATGATGCTCGGGATTCGGACGATGAGATGGAGGAATCTGCAAAGGCCTTCTATGAAATGTTGGAGTCTTCAAAACATCCTCTCCATGAGCACACTGAGCTTTGTGAGCTAGATGCCATCGTGCAAGTAATGTCTCTAAAGTCTCAGTTCAACCTAGGCAGAGAATGCTACGACGTGATGATGATGATATTTGGATGCTTTCTACACAAAAGCCATGTATTGCCAGCAAACCTATACCAGTGTGACAAAAATCCTACATGCGCTTAGTATGCCCTATGAGAAGATAGATGCATGTGAGCATGGATGTGCCTTATTTAGACTTGAGTATGCGGGCTTGAACTATTGTCCCATTTGCAAGTCTTCCATGTATGTGGTGGTAGACAACGGTTTGGGTGAGAAAAGTCATACAAAAACCCCTGTTAATGTTCTTCGGTATCTCCCAATCATACCAAGACATCAACGTCTTTTCATGGTTGAAGAGACGGCCAAGCAGATGACCTGGCAAAAATTGGGCAAAAGAACTGAACAAGATGCAGTTGGGAATCCGATGTTGGGACACACTTCATACGCTTTTGCGTGGAAGCACTTCGATGCATTACATAAGGATAAAGCGGCAGATCCAAGGCATCCTCGAGTCCCCATCAACACGGATGGGTTCCAAGTGTTTGGTATGATGGCAACCCAATACAGTTGCTAGCCTATATTTGTCATTCTACTCAATCTCCCCCTAGAGAGGTTATGAAAAGAAAGAACATTTTCTTGACGTTGATAATTCCAGGGCCCAACTATCCGGGGAAGAATATGAATGTGTACATGCATCCGCTTAAGGATGAATTGCAAGAAGCTTGGGATAATGGGATCAAGACATATGACGCCGCTTCCAAAAAACTATCACAATCCATGTGTGGTACATGTACTCGACGCATTACTTGCCGGCGTATGCTCTATTCATTGGCTAGTATGTTCATGGAAGGTTCCCGTGTCCCACATGCAAGGTAGCTCTTGAGTTTCGTTGGCTGCAGGCGGGTCGCAAGTATTCTTTCTTTGACTTGCATAGACAGTTCCTGGATCCTCGCCATAAGTTCAGAAAAGACAAGAAGAATTTCATGAAAGGTACAGTTGTCAAAAACTTTACACCACCTGCATTGACAGGCCAACAAACCCTGAATCAGATATACGCTCTCAAGCCTGATCCAAAACGTCTATGGTATTTCAAAGGGTATAATACGAAACACGCCCGGACTCACAAGATATGCTTGTGGGATATGCCTTACTTTAAAGACCTCCTTTTCCCACACAACATCGACGTGATGCACACTGAAAAGAATATCTCCGAGGACCTTTTTGGTACATTCTTCAGCATAGAGGGAAAGACAAAGGATAATCCTAAGGATTGAGTCAATCAGGAGGATCTATGTGATAGGCCGTTACAAAACATGCGACAACTGTTAGGAAAGAAGAACTGGAGGAAGCCAAAGGCATGGTTCAATCTTGGAAGGCCAGCTATGAGGGAAATGCTCTTATGGGTGAAAATGCAGTTGATGTTCCCCAATGGGTATGCAGCGGATCTAAAGAGGGGAGAGAGTCTTGACAAATTGAAAATATTTTGTCTCAAGAGTCATGATTGGCACATATGGCTTGAGCAGGTAAAGCCGGTGATGTTGCGTGGCTTTATCCCTGAGGATGAATGGCTAGTACTCATAGAGCTGAGCTATTTCTTCTACGCTCTTTATACGAAAGAACTATCTCCTGACGTGCTAGATGAATTGGAAGAGTTGGTGCCAGAGTTGAGATGCAAGTTAGAAAATATCATTCCACCGAGCTTCTTTAATCCAGTGCAACATTTGATTTTGCATCTACCAACGGAGGCAAGATTGGGGGGGCGTGCAAAATCATTGGTGCTTTGGAACTAAGAGGATGCAAAAGACGCTTCGAGCAAAATGTAAAAATAAACATAGAACTGAAGCATCGATGGCCGAGGCATTCATTACTGAGGAGGCGGCAAACTTCATGACAGCACACTACGAAGCCAAGAATCATCATTTGCATATTCCGAAGCCTCGGTACAATGATGGCGATCGTGAAAAAGTTCGATCCAACCTCAGCCTATTCCAAGGGAAGCATGCACCATCCGGTGTTTCGAAAGCAATAATATTGGATGTCGAAGAATGGCGGACCATTGCATTGTATATCTTCAACAACCTAACAAAAGTGCGGCTGTACATTGAGTAAGTTCTCGGTACATAGTTTTGCAACTTCTAATTCCTTTGAACAGCTCTTATTCCCGGATATGTGATATAGTCGATACATCTCCAAATTCTCAGATGGAGCGGTGATCAAAAATGATTCCGTCGAAGAGTATGAGGTTTTGGCAAAGAAGGGAGGTGGATATCCCGGTTTCATCTCTTGGTTCAAAGAATCGGTAATTTCATTAGACCATTTCATTTCTTCGTCTAGTTTGTGGCTAATGCAACAATCCTTTCGTATCAAACTTGTAGGCTAACTCACAGTCTATGGACGCCAAACTGAGACAAGTCGCTAATGGTTTTGACTATCAACTCCGTTCATTTGACAAATATGCATCAACGGGTATCGCTTTTATACTTTTGGCAAAGAGCTATCTATGGCCAACCGAAAGTCTAAAAATTGTTGTGTCTCCGCCGTCGGAGAAGGAGGTGTCGAGCATTATGGAAGAGTTGAAGCTATTTATGAACTTACATTCTTTGGTGATCACTGACCAAACGTCATTGTCTTCAAATGTTATTGGTTCCAGCCGAAGGAGACTACAAGGACTCATGAACATATAGGGCTAGTCGAAATCAAACACAACACCTATTTAGATGTTCCCGACGTCTATATTATGGCTCAACAGGCAACCCAAGTTTTCTATCTACCGTGGGTCTGCCAAACTGATCCAAATCTGAAAGGTTGGGATGTCGTTTATGATGTGCCGCCACATTTTAGACCACCTCCCCTCAATGAATATGATTATGAACCTCACATTAACCTAGACACATATGAAGGAGAATTGTTCCAAGAAACACGTCTTTCCAAAAAAACGTTTCAAGAACCGCTCTACTTCACCCCAGAACATTGAGGTAGGCAGCGACGATGAAGCCGACTTCACCCCTAAGCCGAAACAAGAAGAGATGGAAGAAGAACAGGTTATTGCTGCGGATGACCTCTCAATGCTTGGCCGATTACATAAAGGAGGCCTTCCACATGTTGCTCGCGATAGTGATGATGATGCATTTATTAATGATAGTGATGATGATGATGATGCATTTATTGATCTCGGAGCATATATAGACGATGAAGATTATTATTAGTTCATGTCAGGTATACATGATGATGATACACTCAAATTATATATATACATATTACTATTCATGTCGGTTTTCAATCTTCGTTTACTGTTTGTCATGGCAGGTGTTGAAATATGGTGGGCGCGGGTCAAGTGCGATCAGAGGATCGTTCGTCGGTGCCTGCTGAGAGGGGTATTTCCATTCCATGCCAAACTCTCCAGAGAGTGTTGTACGGCAGTATTAGGTCACCCGAGGGCACTTGTTCATCGGTGAAGTTGCCCACAAGGAGAGGAGGTCCAGGGAAGAAGAGAGCTCCTAAAGCTACACATGGTGGCCGCGGGAGAGGTACGAAGGCTGCTATGCCTTCCTTGCCGCCACCCCCAGCTGATTCACCAGAGCAAAGGACTACGACGGTGGACTCTTTTGAGGTGGAGGCTACAAGGACTCCTGTCCACGAGCCACAAGTCAATGATCCTTCTATCCAAGAAGCTTCGACCTTGGAGACTCCTGTGTCAGACGCCTCGTCACGTGAGACTCCTGTGCCAGACGCTTTGTCCTACGAGACTCCACAGGCTTCCACCAGATCGGATACCTAGCCGGATCTGCATCAGCCAGAGCAGAGTGGCCATGCTGATGGTGGTAGGGATCGACTTTATGATAGCCGGGACGAGGTGGTTGAGGGCACCGTCTACCAGCGTGGGTGTACACGCGGCTCCCGCTTGTGCCGGTGACCCGCGAGCAGAGGTGGCTGATTAAGCCCGAGTCGATAATGTAAGTGCATTTACTATTTTAAAACCTTTTCCCTTCATGTTTCTTCACATATCTAATGCATTGGCTTTGTCATACTGTAGGGGTTGGATTCACACCAAGGATGTCCGAGGCCCAACTCCGTCCTTGGTGTGATTTTACAGCATAACTTCCCGGGGATTGTCACGTTGCCCAGCGGGGGTCAGCAAGAAGAGGTAGGATTGAAATGGGAGCACTACTTGGCTGGCCCGGCCCCGCCGGCGGAGATGATCGACGGTGTGTTGTGCCACACGAGGGCCGACATAGCCATCAGTAAGTTTTGGGTAATTTATCCTTTACACAATTAAAAATCAATAATAGCTAGTTAGTGTACTAGTCAGTGTTGTCTCTTTTGATTGCAGACCTTCTACGGGTGTGTGGAGCGATACAAGGAGGTCGCGGCAAAGCTTATTGATTATGAGTGCATGCACCTACTACAAAACATACAGCAGGAGGCTCAAGTATAGGCTCTTCGAGACTACTACGCCTCGCAGCATATTAAGAAGGCCAAGTCATCGTCCCATGGAAAGTTTCTTAAGGCCCTCCATCTAGGCCCGCCTAGTGAGTCGCCTCTTATATTTGTCTTCAACCTTCAGGCCCACTTAGGGCCTCGCTTATGAGCTGCCAGCTATGACCCAGCCCCTCTTGGGCGGGTCACACCACGGAGTTATATCCCCAACACTTGCACTCTAGTGCCTTGTGTGCGTAGATCCGCCCATGTCTCCCCCGTGCTCTCGTTGCTCCGGTAGAGGTCATGTTTGTTTATTATGCATGTGTTCGCTGTTGTTTGTTGTTGCCATAGTACCCTTGCTGCTTTCTTGTCTTCGCACGCGTAGCAACCCGCAGCTCTACAGTCCTCGTCGCTGCCAACACCTGCGTCGCCTAGACCTGCATCGCCTCACCTCGCCATGGTAGAGCCGAGCTGCTACTCGTGCTCGAGTTCCTTCCCCCGCGCATTAGAGCTACCCAGCAGCCCTGAGAACAGGACCCCCTAGGGATCCCGTACCCCCGCCAGTAATCCTTGGCTGCCGCCATCGCCATTCCGCTCGCCGATGACAATCTCCTCTCTATTGTCTCGAGGTAGAAGAAAACCCTGCGCTTGTCCGTTTATTAGGAGCAAGCGCCCCGTTCTGTCGATTGCCCATCGCTAGCCCAGCTAGTCAAGCCTCTTCTCCTCCACGGGGAGGTCCTGATAGTGGGCCCAAGGGCTCACATATCATCCACCCATGACCTACAGTCACTTCAGGTGGCCCCTTTTTTTTCTTTTCGTATTCACTTTGTTTTAGCGGTTTTTGTGTTTTCTGGTTATTTCCTTTAAAGTAAATTCTCTAGATTAGTTTTTTTTCAAATCTGGCACAAACCTAGGACATGCCAAATTTGGCATATGAGTGAATATAAGTGTATGTTTAATTTTGTGAATGCCATATTGTGAGTTTTATCTACAGCAATATAGGCATGTCACATGTGGTTTTGGGGTAGAAAAATTGTAGTGAATCCAATGGTGGTATTGGGCTTTCCATTTGATAAGGTTGGTTGAAATGTTATGTTGTGATATTGTGCCATTTTGTCTTTTTCACCTGAATTAAATATTGCATAATATGGAAATCCTGTCAACATGAAATATGTCCATTAGAGTGTGCTCTAGCCCCTGGTATTTTTCCTTGCTATGATAGATCATTATACGGGTGGCATGCTTGATGTCAACATGCTACTAAAATTCTGTTGTCACATGCCCAAATAATCTGAAGTGTTTAAATCTGTTATTTTGGTGCCATGTTATCTAGATGATTCCCATGTATATGTTGCTCCTTTGGAGTTGGCACAATGGTATGCATTGTTGTGATTATCCTCTGTAGATGTGTGCCAAGATCTTGTGGATTAGACCATTGCATCTTATATGAAACTTGCTGTCAACATGCTATTCTGCTAAGAAGTGCACTATTTGCCCCTTGTTAAATTTCACTAAGTCTGTGGTAATGCTATTTTCAATATGTGATATTGTGAGGATGATAGCCATGGATATATGCAAGTTTTGGTGTTTTCATAATGTAATTAGCTGTAGTACATGTTTCCCTCTTATCACCTTGTTAATTTTCATGACATGAGATGCCCTCTAGCATATGTAATTGTTGCTGTCAAGTTGCTCTCATGTTAACTCAGGATCGGCAAATTTGGAATTTTTGACTAAGTCCCTAAAAACTATTTCAACATGCCATCTTGTGAATTGTTGAGCATGCTGTTACTTCCTGTACATGCCTTGGTTGTGATTTGTAACTTGCTGTAGCTCTGGTGATATGCGTTACAAGATGACATGTTGCTTTTTGTGAACATATTGTGTGTTTGAGTGTTTTGTGACTTGTGGGAGATACAATCCGTTGTTTGACAAGATCTTTGTGTCTATTCTTGCCAGATTTTCATTTCCAATCTAGTGGCATCCTTGGAATACCATGGAATAGACCATGTACTTCTTCATCTTTGCATCTGTCCCCGTTAACGTGTGTAACTTGTTGTGAGCTAGTTACTCCGTTTGCAACATTCTACATATGCATTTGCATCGATTTAGCGTGATGCATCCATATTTTCCATGTTCATGCATGTTCATACAACTAAACATGAGGTTCTGTCCAGAATACTAAACAACTTAATATTTGCATGTGGAACATGGCTAGCATAGGATTGTCATGTTAATTGCATCAATATGCCATGCATCATCTTTGTTTTCGCATTGCACTTGGTTTGTATGTTTATTTGGTGTTGTGTCTATTTGGGTAGACCTGAGTGACGAGCCTGAGTACGAGGATCCCGGAGAGAATGTCTACGAGGACCCAACTTTGTATCCGCCCTGAAGAACCAACAGGCAAGATGACCGTACCCGGATCCTGACACTATTTTTGCTTTGCTAGATGTCCCACTCTTATCTTTATGTTTCTTTACCTACCACTTACATGTAAAGCCTCCTAAATTTCCATGAAAGCCTATACCCCCTCCACACCTAGCAAAACATTGTTTGGCTAAGATACCGCCAGCCCCTCTTATAGCGTTCTTAGTTGGAGGTGCAGTTTGCTTTCCATGTGATAACATGGATATCCGGAGATATCACAATAATATTGCTATTTAATTTAATGCACCTATATATCTTGGTAAAGGTGGAAGGGTTGGCCTTTTTCCTGGTGTTTTGTTCAACTTTTGCTTCCATAGTTACTTGTTACTGGTGTTATGTTCCATATTTTGCGCTCCTTACTTGCTCGGGGTTGTTACAGGGACCCCCTTGACTATTTGTTTTAGATTAAAGCTTGTCTGGCAAGACCCAACTTTTGTACTACATTTAGGACAGTAAAATTGAACCTAAAGGGAGCCCTCTCACGCCCTCAGCATTTCTGACCGTCGGATTTCACACTTTACTTGTTTCTAGCTGTCAGATCATACAGTGAGTGATAGTTTTCCACGTTATGGGCTGCCTGTCTTGGTGGCCCACCACTCCGGGAATTTTTCGAAGCCTTGTGGTTATTTGGGCCTGTATGGGTTGACAGATCTATCGCTGCCCTCAAAATAAAACCATTCGCTTGAGGGGATCCGAGCATCTTGATACAGAGGATGTGTCGATGCTGCGGTCTTCCTCCATGCAACCTAGGTGAGCCTCGCGAGGGATTCCGGTGCAGGTGTGGATCAATCTGGGCTAGGCTTGCCCGTGATCCAGCGTGAGAGGGGATCGATCCGAGGCGAGATATCCAGCCTCGACCTAGGCGACACACACGAGGATGCGATGCTCGACAGGATCGGTTTCCGTCGATCCAACCATCGCCACCACATCGTCGTCGCCGCCCTTCTCCCTCCCGACCTTGCGCCACACCCTCCATATCTAACCGTGGTGACCTGGTTCCCTTCCGAATGCTAATGGATCCCCTCCTCCACCTCTCCAGACTGGGAATATTCGATTCGGTTAGTGATCTGGACCGCGTCCCCAACCATGGATTGAGTCGCTAATTGATCGGGCATTGGTTCCGTTGCACATCGGTTCGTTGAAATGGGCCACGAGGACACCAAATACGGCGAGGACCGCCGTCCCAACTTCAAATGCCTGGTCTTTGGTACGTCTGTATGCGCTCTACTTTGCTGCAGACAAATCTCTCTCTTAGGTTAATTTTAGTTACACACCATTTTTTCCACGACACTATATATCTAATACATGCTAGAGCCAATAGCCAAAATACCACTATGATAAATCAAACTTGGCAAAATACCACTATGAAAAACTAACTTGCCAATATACCACTAGTGACTAACTAGGACTAACACCATCGAAAAAAGACTTCTATGCCCCTACCTATTCACAGCCCAAGTATACATTTCAGCAAACAAAGAGCATCCCATATGACATGAAAACATCACCAACTCAACATAATCTTAATTTGTATCATCCAACAAAAATATATCAACATTTCAGCAGCATTTTGATAGTATTTCAGCATCATTTTGGCAGCATTTTAGCAACATTTTGACATCATTTCAGCAGCATTTTGACATCATTTCAGCAGCATTTTGACATTAAAATGACACCAATTCAACACAATCTGAATTTACATCAATGAACATCAATATAACAGTATTTCACCAGCATCTTGACAACATTTGAGCATATTTTTACATGAAAATAGATCATATTCAACATTTAAGCAACAATACATAATGGTTTGAAATAAGATAACATCAACAAGGATACATAATGGTTCAAAAGAACAAAGCATCAACACATAATGGTTCAGACCACCACACTTCTAACAAAGGATCATGTTTCTCACAACCATAGGCGCAACCAAATGAACTAAACTCATTGCAAAGGACTAGAACTGACAGTTTTGCTCTTTGTAGATGCACTAGGAGGTGTAGAAGCATTTTCAATAGCTGCTTCCCTTTGCCTTGTCATTGGACTTCTAGGAGTATCAAGTGGGGTACATTGCTTAGTTGGTGTCTTAGGATAAGTAGTTGCAATGGTTGCTTCAACCTTTGAATTTTTCCTATGGTTCAAAACAATACGGTTAGCAACAACATGAGGATTAGCATCATAAAAGAAATACCATACAACAGTAGCATCTCGGTCCGCGTCACTTTCCATCTCTGGCTCCTTGCATTTATGTTTTCTACCGGTTCCACCTTCGGTGTAATTCTTTATCCTCCTAGTTCTTGCATGGTCAGCACTCTTGCTATGTTTGGGAGGGATCATATCAAATCCAGGATTTACCTTGGGCCATTGGGACCTGCCCCTAATTGGCATCAGAATTCCCTCGCATGCTGCTTGAAACCTTGCCACTAAGAAGCACTCATCAAAATAATCCTCTAGCTTGGATTTTTTGGAGAATATGAACCTAAGAGCATATGTACATGGTTTACCACAAATATGCCATCTCCTACAAGAGGATTCATTTTTCTCCAAGTTAACGATGTGCCTCCATCCAATTCCTGAAATTGCCTACAAGAGCACTCTTCTGCCGTCTACAATCGTCAAGTAATACTAAACATCTATTTCTACTTTGAAATCGCCCATCGAATCGACTCTAAAACACACAAACACATGCAGTAGCATTCATCATTGACAGTAGCAAAAAATTGAGACATACTAGAAACATTCATATTCATAGTAGCAAAAAATTGAACTTGCTCATACAGCAAAACATCCAGCAAAACATCCATCAAAACCACTACTAGCATTACCACCATTCACACATACATCAGAACATCCATTTACAGATCCGGTGGCCGGGCGGCAGAGGATACAGAGAGGGTAGAGATAGCTCATCAGCGGCTGGGAGGGGAGTGCGATGAGGGCATGGTCGGGCGGGGTCCACGAGGGCGAGGTCGTGCAATGAGGGGAGGCCGGCGGTGCAGGGAGTCCGGAGTTGCAGGGGCGGAGGGCCGCGACGCGTCTGGGCTGCCCAGCCCCGAGCCCAGGGAGGAGGAGCTCGACATGCGGAGGGAGCTAGATGGGCGCCAGAGAGGTCAGGGGTATAGGGGAGCTGCTCCACTGCACTGGCGAGAATTGAGTGCCACCATGGCCTCCTCTGCTTGCAAGGGAGAGACGTGGGATGGATAGGGTTCGGAGGGGTAATTTTCGAATAGCCCAAAAACTGACGAGCTACCTTCGGTTTGACTAATAGAAAATGTTTGACAAATAATGTCAGTGCTATCTTGACAAGAAAAATTGAACAGGCCGTGGCATTTTGGCAAGTTTATTTTTCATAGTGGTATTTTTACAAGTTTGGTTTCTCATAGTGGCATTCTAGCTATTTTCTGTACATGCTATGCCCTCCTTTTTTCTTTCACACATGGATGACACCCTGTACCTAGTGGCCTCCGGCATCGGCCTCAATGTCATGAAAAACATTGGTAAATATATTGATGTATAAACCAAACTATGGCATGTTTTACTGAAAATATGCAGCAGTATCCATTTCCTGGAACAGATGGATGGTTTTATGTATTTTGTTGATGAGTTGATGCTCTTGTTTGACTAATTGACTGTCTGCTCAACAATATATGGTCGAGAATCTTGGAATCCACAAAAAGTCAGCCTGAAGATCTCCATCCTCCTCTACAAATAGTATGGAACCACCATGGCCGGTCTACAGGTATGTATGGTTTCAATCCACACCAAATTCTTTTGTTAGTTTTAGACTTGACCAGGTGTATCTTTTTTATGTAGGCCATTGCGTACCAATTCGACTACTATGATTTCCGTTGGTACTACCTAAAGACTTCTCTCTAATTTTGTTGTTTCATTGTTTGTTTCGGCCTCTAATTTGGAAAAAAATAATAAAGGAATGCCATATTCTCTGATAATTTCATTTGTTCAGCAGTTTTGTTCATGGAAGGTTGGCCTATGAGATGCGCAAGCCTGCTGCCCCTCCCTCGTTCTTGACCTCTAGCAGAAGTGCCCACCACTACGCGTCAGCTTGCCATGTGGCGGCGCCCTCTCTCCTAATTGGTACGGTGATGTGTAGTCCCCTCCTTCAAGGTAACCAGACAATCCCCTTCATACAACTTGCAAACTTTGTTATCTGTCTTCCACTTACCCCATACAGTATTTCATTTAATCTATACATTTTCTAAACTGATAGAGACGATTGCATGTCAAGAAGTTGTGCTATTAAGTAAAGAAAATATTTATGTAGAAAACTAATGTTGTGGTATTGGTAGATCTTCCTCACAAGGTTCATTCTCTTATACTGACGAGTATTCTTCACCTGAAAATCTACAATGGTTCCAAGCTAGCTAATTAGTTTTGAGCGCCATACTATATCTTCATACTTTGATAATCAACAACTAATAAAATGGGGGAGAAATTCCACTTCTTTTTCCATAGCATGCACAAATGGGTAGCAAAAACAACTTATTTAGTCTTCAGTTACACATACTACTAAATAGTAGCAACTGATATCCCTCTTCTATTTTCCATACCATGCACGAATGGGTAACAAAAATATCCATCAAATTTGTGTGAACCATGTTATGTTCCCAAAGATAAAGATTTCACCATTGGAGACAAAACTCTGAGTATATCGTGCTATCATCTCTGAATTCTTGACTTTCTCATTATTTACATAATTTTTGGTTTCGTTCATTTCCATTTATATGATGTAGATGTATGTGAAATTTAATCTTATGATGTTCACTGAGTCAAGATACACTTGGTTCAATCTGGGGGCAGTGATGTCAGCAAATCATTGGAAGAGTTAAGTAAGTGTAGTATATATCTCATTTTTATATAATAAGAGAAGTCATCACGACATATAGTAAATTAGTGCAGACTATCGGCCATGTAAGGTTGTTGTTCTTTTTAGTGCTCTCCATTGTGTATGTGATCAGCTTTGTGTTCATAAGGAAGTGCATTACCTATAACATGTGTTCACCACATAAGATCATTATAACAACTGTCCTTTTGGCAGGGTAGGTCCTATTTTAGTTCGAACCTGAGGGACAACGAGCTTGGGGGAGTGAGGCAACTGGAGTGCTAGATTTAGGTCAAGTTTGCCGAAGCACTTTTATTAGTTCCATCAACAATACTAGGACTGGAGAACTGAAAGTCCTTGTGGATGCAAGCGAACATGAAGTTCGTGACTGTAGCATCTTGGAGTGCACTAATATTAATATATAAACCCTTCAATATTTGTGCCGTCCAAAGGTTACAAGTTCTGTAATTTAGCCAAATACTTAGCATTTTATCTACCTAAATATGAGTGTAATGTTTCAGATCATATATTCCCAGTTTATCAAGACGACATGTATGTGAAATTATATGTGCTATTCTAATGCTACTTTTTACAAATCTTTGAACTTGCCCTGCCTTTGGTGAGGTACACGTAAGTATTTGGTAGATTTGAACATGTATTCATCTGAAAACTCACTTGTTTCATGTATGTTTTCACTATAACGATTCCGGGACCTTGAATCTGATTTTTCAAATGTAATCTAACACACGAAAATCATGCTTCATTATGCAAAAAAATAAAGTTGCTTTAAGCAATAGAATATTGATAACCAAACATATTTTCTCTCCGGTTGGTCCCCCATAGCAGCATTTTTTTCTTTTAAAATGACCAAAAAAACCGCGTGTACCTATAGCTTAATGTGCAAATGAATTTACCCCCGACAATAAGATACTACTACAGTTGACATGACAAATTTATCGCGTCATCAATAGTTTATCTTCAAGTCATACCAAAAACTGAAATCAAACACAATATTTTAGTGACATATAAAGTCATTCGCACATGACCAACTATTATTAGCTTCATGGGGGACACTATCACTTTATACTAACACATTATTATATGTATAAACTAACATGAACTCTATATTTGTATATCAATTTCTAACACTCTGATAACATTCAAAATAGATTGGCGCAGCAACATGTTCCATCAACGATCTAATTTGCTTAATAACCTAATAAAATGCTTAGGGCCTTCCAACCCCGTCGATAATTAATCAACCCCCGGGCCAGTGCTCCTCATGAGTGTTGGTCCAATCTGTCAACCATCGGTGGCCACCAGGGGTAACACTGTTATTGGCCTACCAGAAGTTTGGACAATCCATCGTGTCCTGAGAATGAGATATGCGGCTCATATCCTGATCGTCGACACGTCGGGAGGTCTTGCTGAACTTGTTTTACCTTTCTTGAATGTCTTGTGCATGAGATTCTGAAGATACTTTGGGATCTGCCAAGGTTGAGCTGTTCCAACGGAATTTCTAAGGAGATCATGGGTTATCCGCGGTCGAGGTTATTCTAGCGTGGAGTGTGGTTAGTTTGTGATGGATGTGTTGGACCACCCCTGCAGGGTTAAATCTTTCAGAAAGCCGTGCCCGCGGTTACGCGACAACTTGGAAATTTGTTTAACACCCGTCGATGAGGTCGTATACTATGTGTAGGATCACGAGCCGGACCCGTGGGCCCACCTATCACTAGTAGAAAACAGGGTACTAGTCCTGGTTGCAGAGGGCCTTTAGTCCCGGTTCTGGAATCGGGACAAACCAAGCGGGCTAGTACCCAAAACCTTTAGTCCCAGTTCGCTTTTGTACTGGGACCAAAGAGGCTCCACGTGGCCCCTACGAGGCGCCCAGGCAGGAGTACGTTTAGTCCCGGTTGGTAACACCAACCGGGACCAAAAGGCCGCCACGTGTCAGGCGCTGGGTTTTTTAGAAGGGGGTTTATGGGTTTTGGAGGGTTAATTTAGGGGTTTCATATTGTGTTAGCTAGATAATAGAGAGAAGTGACCTCTCTTTCTCCGTGCTTGGTCGACGTTGCTAGCTACTATACATATAGAGAGAACGTGACACTAGCTAATAGGAAAATGAACAAAACCATTAATTACACAAGATCTAACAACTCCTCATCATCATCTTAATCATTCAAAGTTAAAGTCTCATAAAACAAAAAAAAGAAAAATTACATAGTCCTGCCTCATAGGTAAAATGACATATTAAAAAGAATAACACCTATGTCTCCATGATGTAGCAAAGATATCGAACGGTCTCCAAATTGTGGCTTGTGATCCTTCTTTATTTGTCCCCATGCTTCAATTTGGAGACATCTTGGTGGTTTGCGTTCAGTTGAGTATGCAAAAGAGAACTTGGGATGGAAGGGGGTTTTAATTGTCATATTACCTTTGGGTTGCATCAATGGTGGCAAAACTTCATATGGCAATTTCTGTTGAAGAACATAATAGTAGCGTAGCTAGCAATGTAATCAATACCATTTACGTCACAATACTAGTGTACTTAATTAGAACCTCTTACCAATATATTTTGGTGAATGTCATCCGCCCTCAACCTATGCACTATTGTCCTGTACAATGTATAATTAGGGCTTGTTCCCAAATTATACGGGAAGATCTCCCTACCAACTAGGGAACCAGTAATAAAGTTGATAATATCATCCTTCTCCTCCCAAGTTAGATGTGATCCATAAGTGTAGTGTGTCGTGTCGATTATGTTCTTTGTTTCACTCAAAGAAACGAAATAAGCTGTAAATTACAAATTAAAATTTTTAGTATGGATGAAAACCAAACATTTCTGAATATAGAATTCAAATTACTTAAAAAATATGCATGGTTGACAAACTCACATGGAGGTAAAACAGGAAGCATATCAACATCCACCCAAATGCTGATGTTTTCTTCAATATGATCTTCCGGACGAAGATCGATGGTTATTTCCATATCCTACTGAAATCCATACGCCTTGCAAAGAGCTTCCCAATTTGAGCATCCTAATTCTGTGTTACTAGGTGCATTCATTACTTTCACAAGGAATGTGTGACCATGTTTAGTCCTCAGGTTGGCTTTCCTCATCTCTAAACTCTCGTGCTCTTCGAAACCGAGACTCTCCAAGAAATTACGTCTTGCATGATAGGAGATGAACTGGTTGAATTATACAAAACAGAAATTACGCGTTGAAGCAAAGAAATAGAAGTCATGCTTAATTATGAAAAAACACTTGTCATCGTCGCGTATCGTAGAAATATCAAAGTCCTCGTAAAGCTTCAGGGTGAAGAACCTACCGTCTCGTAGACCAGCATGGTCGCAAAGACCCTTATCTTCACCAAAAAATTCACATGCTTGGATCCTATCATCGTTTGATGACGATGACATTTCCTGTATTCATGATTCAAGAATTACGACACGCTTGGGTCCTAATGTGTGTGTGACTTTCGGTCCGTCGAGGCTTTCCTTAAATAACTCTCATATCTCATGGTGTGTTGGTGCACACTCTCTCACACTGATACGATGGTGTATATATGTTGGTGGACACTCTCTCACAATAATAGTTCGACTGTCAGTGATGGATGCCCCCCTCTTCTCTTCTTGCGCATTATATCGAGGAATATATCGCAAAGTAGAGAAGAAAGAGGATGCGCCCCCACGACAACAGTCAGGATTCCTCCATCAAGAACACACATGAAAGTCAGACAAGCAGCAACGATAGACCGAAATTCACACATCCATTATGTCGATAAAATAACACTAATACATTTATAATGAACTCGAATATAATATCACTAATACATCATGTGAATAATCCAGCTATTAATGCATCATAAAATATTGACTAATACATCTCAAATATTATCATATAAGATCACTAATACAGATTGAATACTACCGAATAACCTAAGTCACTAGCGGTTCCTAAGTCGCGGGTGGTGGACACCCAAAGATAAGAATCTGCGAGGTATTGTTGAACCTGGCGTCCAACGCCATGATGTAGCGCTGGACGTGCTTGTCCTCCTCCCTGACACGGCGACCTACCACCTCCATAGGGACCTGCTCCCTCTGCACCGAAAGTGGCCCACGTGACTGCCACCAAAGAAGCTCCAGGTCGACAACTAGACCCGGATTCCTCACCAAGCTTCGAGCCCTAGTGCCAGCCCGGTGGAGCCCAGTCCTGGACATGGCGCCTATCAAGCAGGCTCTCGTGGACCACACGATGATGAGGATGCGGGCCGGGCATTGTCGATGTCGAGACAAATTCCTATGAGAACATTTTCTTATCATTTAATCATTAATTTTTCCAGAACCCAAGATTTTTCTCTAATCTAACGTACGCATACTAATTTTTCCTAGGAATCCTAATTATAACTAAAACATAAAACAACTAAAACATAAAAAGCAACATAACCAAAATTATCTAACAATATTAATCTACTTATCCATCTACAAACAATTTTCTTAACACATTGTTTAATGAAAAAATGTTGCATACCAAACAAAAAAATGCACATTTTTAAACAATATATATGAGTGTGTGTTTATCCATCTATGCATAATTCGGAGATGGACGGGCCAGGAGGTAGGGCTCCTACGCTGAAGATGGATGGGGTGGCGGCTCTCGGGCATCTCCAGTGGTGGCTCTAGGTGGGGCCGGGATGGGATAGGGGAGGGCGGCCATGGATGGAGGAAATGGCAGATGGGGAGGGGCGGTCGTGCATGGCCGGCGGCAATAGCTGATGGGGAGGGGCGGCCATGCATGGTCGGCGACAATGGCGGATGGGAAGGGGCGGCCATCTATGATGGCAATGGCTAACGAGGAGGGGGTTTCAGGGGGAGAGGAAGGAGAGGGAGGAGATTGGCTCATAGAGGGATCGGCCGCGATGGAGAGATCGGCCGGAGCGAGCGGGTTGGGGATGGCAGGCTCCGGTGGGAGGCAACGCGATGGCAAGGTCGAGGGAGAAGAGGCCCTCGGCGAGCACTGGCAGCCTATCGACGTCGGGGCAGAGGCAGTGTCGGTCAGGGGCGACGTCGGGGCAAGGGTGGTGGAGTCGGGTAGAATGGAAGAGGTTAGTGTAGAAACGGCAATGTCCTGGATGTATAGAGGGACCCTTTAGTCCTGGGTCATGTCCACAACTAGGACTAACAAGACTGTAGCCCCTGGTGTTATCAACAACCGGGACTAGATGTCCACCCTTTAGTCCCGGGTCGTGTCACCAACCAGGACTAAATGTCCACCCTTTAGTTCGGGGTCGTGTCAACAACCGGGACTAACCTCCCAAATTCCACGCGCCCATAGTTTTCAGCGGTCCAAATTCCGCGCGGGGAGGGACTCTTTACTCTCGGTTGGTAGCACCAACCGAGACTACAGCTGTATTTTCTCTTTTTTGTTTTGTTTTGTTTTCTAATTTCTGTTTTTATTTTTGGAATAAATGTTAGAATATTTACATTTTTCTAATGAATCTTTTTGCATTAGGTCAAAATAATTACAAATTTTCTATTAGTTCTAGTAGTTTTCAAATTCAACTAGTTTAAATTTGAATTCATTTGAAATTTGTGTGAAATAGTACTTTGTGAACAACTGTAGTAAAAATTGATATTTGAGTGATTGTTTTTCCTATTGTTTAAGATTACTATGTTTTATCATTATGTTAAAGTTGGTAATTTTTAGGATAACTTAAATAGGTGTTTTAATCAAAATCAGATTCTGTTTAACTCTTTTAGTTTTATACCTTTATTCGTTTTAATCAAAATCACCCAACTAAATTCTGAAAAGTTTGAAACTTGGCATGGTATATTGATTTCACCCACATAGCATGTGCTAAAAAGTTGAGAGCGTTACGGCAAGAACTGGATGTAATTCGTGTTCAGAATGGACAATCACTTTCGAAGTATCGGGTTTTGGACGAAAACTCCTCTGTTACAAAAGGATTTCAACTTTTTTAACTTATTTCAAGACCAGATTTTTCGTCCATTGAATATGAACTATTAGAAGCCACATACTATAATTTCAACTTATATAACTTCATTTGCTATTTTTCATGCATTTAATGATTTGTTTTTAGCTGAATGACCATAAAATTAAAAAGCACCACAAATGAACTCTTAAAAGGTTGAAACTTGGCAAGGTATCATCATTTCACCCACACAGCATGTGCTAAAAAGTTGAGAGCGTTACGGCAAAAACTGGATGCACTTCGTGTAAAAAATGGAGAATCTCTTTCGAAGTATCAGGGTTCCGGATGAAAACCCATTTGTTACAAAAGGATTTCAACTTGTTTAACTTATTTCAACTCCAAACATTTTGTGCATTCAGTATGTACCATTAGAAGTCACATACTAAAATTTCAACCCTATCTAACTTCATTTGGTATTTTTCATGCATTTAATGATTTGTTTTTAGCTAAATGACCCTGAAATTAAAAAGCACCACAAATGAACTCTGAAAAGGTTGAAACTAGGAATGGTGTCATCATTTCACCCACATAGCATGTTCTAACAATTAGAGAGAATTATGGCAAAAACTGGATGCATTTCGTGTACAGAATGGACAATCTCTTTCGAAGTATCGGGATTTCGGAAGAAAACTCGTCTTTGACCAAAGGATTTCAACTTTCTTAACTTATTTGAACTCTAGACTTTTTGTTCATTCAATATGAACCATTATAAGACAGATACTAAAATTTCAACCCTATCTAACTTCATTTGCTATTTTTCATGCATTTAATTATTTGTTTTGAGCGAAATGACCCTGAAATTAAAAAGCACCACAAATGAACTCTGAAATGGTTGAAACTTGGCATGGTACCATCTTTTCATGCACATAGCATGTGCTAAAAAGTTGAGAGGGTTACAACAAAAACTAGATGCACTTCGTGTTCAAACTAAACCATCCTGACTACTCACTAGAGAAGAAAAGTGATGACGGTGCAGCCAGTCACATCCCGGAGTGGGATCTTGGGGTATAAGTCATCTTCAACATTGTCGTCATTCATGAGATGTGTTCGCAACCAACCGCCGAAAGCTTGCAGGTCAAATTCCTGCTGTTTGTGCTCATCCTACACATGTACACCTTTTGTATTCCATAGCTATCAAGGTTGATCAACTAATTGCCTTAGGTACACATCAATGTCGTTGTCGGGTTGCTTAGGTCCTTGGATGAGAACTGGTATCAAAATGAACTTCTGCTTCATGCACAACCAAGGAGGAAGGTTATAGATACATAGAGTCATAGGCCATGTGCTATGCTTTCATGATTTATTTTAACCATGCCAAGTTTCAACCTTTTTAAATATATCTCAGCACATACATCACAATGCTTCAGAAATCTTGCTCACATCATATTTAAACAGGGACATAAATAAAAATAATAGTTGAGATATGTATTATAGAAAGTAGTCATCCGAATAGATATATATATAAAAGAACTCATCCGGATCACAGGAGACCATCCAAGCACTACATAATAATAGAGATATATAAAAGTACTACATTGCGAACACTACTCATCTGAATCAGAATATCCCCTGCCCCAAACTGGTGGTGGTGGTGGTGTTTGATGTACGAGGTGCCGCTGCCCATAATTGATGATTCTAATCTTGCGTTGCAACTCGTATGCAATGTATGCATCTTATGTTGCATACTCAATGTTGATACCGTCAGGTGGGGTTGTCTCCCACTCTTTGTGCTGAGCCAGGGGGAATTTGGTCTTCATATCAGCGTACTGCCCGTCGATCACGTCAGCTGCCATATGAACCATTGAAGTCCTCCTATGCTTAAGCCTGAATATGTCTTGGAGATCAATGTGGCAGGCAGCTGGTATCTCAATACCAAAGCTGCGCCTCATCCTGAGCTTGTCATTCGTTATATCAATGCTAGCAAAATGTATGCCGCTGCAAAGGAAGTCCATGAGTACTGGACAATGCTTGTTACTACTGCAACAAAAAATTAAAATGGAACAAGTGTTAGATACTACTGCAATAATGTTAAATACAAGACAATGCTTTTCCCATAGGATCGTAGCTGAGAAGAGTCCAGTGTACGGCTCTAACGAGTCCGTACGCTGCCTTTTTCCGTCATCAGACGACTATTCCTTCGACGCAGCCTGCTGCGAGGGCAGTGGGGATGTCGCTGAAGTCCTGATGGCCAGCCCATCCTGGGAGGATCCTTCACCCGGGTACTTTGTGGGCCACACTCGCGGATGAGATGGTGACCACGGCAAGACTACCTTCGACAGTTACATCCCACAACCTCTCACTCGGTACCAGAGGGAGGAGATCTGGCGTAGGAATGATGAAGTACTCCTAACGCCTATTGCGGGGACTTCCCCAGAGGAGATGGCTCTAGAGGCCATGCGCGAGGCAACTCTGGCAGAGCGTGAGTGATTGGAGCGACCTCAACGATCACTCGACAAACGTGTCATGAGGGAGATTCCAAGCTCCAGTCGGAGCCAACGTCAGCTGTTCACCAAGGAGCAACCATACACCATCCCAGTTATGTGCACGCCTTTGTTGAACTTGGCTACAGCCACTCGGATTGCCGACTCGCTCCATTTGTATGACAGGGCAGCAGGCGAGGGCATTCGACAGATCCAAACCCTTCTGAAGACAGCTTTGGAGCAAAACTCCGAAGTATCGTAGTCACATCAGCGTATTCACAACAAGTCTGCTCGGGCAGAAACGGTACAGTCAGCTCACAGCCCACTCGGACCAAGGAAAGACCGACAGACTGCTCCTCCTCCTCCGAGAGGCCCATCCAGAGGACGTTGGCACGCTGACAGTGACACCAGCCAGATGCCCCCTCCGAGGGGCGGGTCATGTGACGCGCGCCATTATTATGGCGGTCGTGCTCACGTCGGAGATAAGGAGAGGAGCCCCATTTGGCAGAGAGGCTATGGGGACAACGGACATAAACCCCCTTAGTTCAACACCCGGTTTGTCATCACCCAACATGTGGTGGACCGCACAAGAGATCAGAGAGACCGAGCGACTGGCTGGGGCGCCTCTGGACACAACTGTTTTAGCAGATACATTTGGGAAGCCGAGATTCCCCCCAACTACCGTCTAGCAATGGGAATTGGCAAGTTTAATGGCGAGTCTAAGCCAGGGACTTGGCTCGAAGACTACCAAGTGGCCATGCAGATCGGTGGGGGCAACGATTTTGTCGCCATGAAGCACCTCCCGCTCATGCAGGAGGGATCGGCCCGCACCGCGCTGAACCTGTTGCCCCTGAGTTGCATTTATTGCTGGGAACATTTAGCCCAAGTGTTCATCAAGAACATAGAGGGCACCTACAAGCACCCGGGTGGGCTGACAGAGCTGCAACATTGTGTGCAGAAGAGCAATGAGACTCTTAGAGAGTACATGCAACATTGGACCACATTGCATAACACGGTGGAGAACGTGACTAAGCATTAGGCTGTGTATGGCTTCAAGGCAGGCACTTGACACTGAGAGCTGATTCTCAAGTTTGGATGAGCTGGAGATTTATCCCTTAGTTGGGCCATGGAGAGAGCAAATAAGTACGCCAATGGCAAAGATGAGGACCGCCTCCGTAGAGGCAAGGGACGTATCGGTGATGACCCTTAGTCGGGGGCAACATGGGAAAAAGGCAGCATCAACATAAGCGCAAAGCTGAGGCTCCCACGAACACAGAGGTTGCGGACATCTCCGGACTGATCCAGGGCAAGCCAAAGCCGAGAAAGAAGAAAGAGTGGATTCCCGGTAAGAATTCCGACACCAATCCTGACCTACTTGATCAGCGTTCCCAAGTTCATACAAAGACAGACGAAGAGGGCAACATTGTGCTTCCTAAGCACACCGCTCGGGAATGTCACCTGCTTAAACAGGCTATGGGCAAGGAGTCTACAGAGGACAAAGACGATGCAAACAATGAGAAGGAACAAACCCCAGGGTTCCCACCAGTCGACAAAGTCTTGAACACAATTTTTGTGGGCGTCGAGAGCAAGACAAAGTAGAAGGTTGTCAATCGGGAGGTCAACATGGCAGTTCCGACTACTTCCAAGCACCTCATCTGGACGAAGGCATCGATTATGTTCTTCCGACCATTCGCCTCACATAGCCAACCCGAGAGGCACGCGTTGGTCGTTGATCCAGTCGTGAACGGTGACCGACTGCGCAAGGTTCTTATGGACGGAGGCAGCTGTTGGAGATATGCCCTAGAGGCAATCATGTATGATGACATTTCCTATGTGTTTATGAATAAATATAGACCTTGGACATTATCATTGATGTGTATTAACAAGTATGTGATTGTTTTGTGAGACTATGTATTGTATGATGACTGTCCTAAATGGTCCCTAGTTGAAAGGGTTGTGTGGACGCACAACCAGTTACACTGTCATATGACATGGTGGATGGTCTGGTCTCACTGACCTAGTAGCATTGGATGCTAGCCGGATAATATGGACTTAGAAAGGTCTGGTCGGATTTGACATAGTCTGATCCGAGTCGGGATAAGGTCTGAGTTGGACAGACCCAACTATGAGACGCAACAATAGGTCATCTATGAGTCTCTAGTAAAACATACGTTCTATGTCATAAGACATGAGCTGGCACATGTACTCGAGATGGTGACAAACTAGCTTTGTGACGACCAAATGCTACTCCGTGACTGGGTTGTTACAAAGGTAGGTTTCGGGCTTGTCTAGACCTATGCTACGAGACATGGTCGAGCAAGATGGGATTTGCCCCTCCAATCAGGAGAGATATACTCTAGGCCCATCACGTGATCCGACCTAGGATAAGCATGGCAATGCGATGAGGATTATGAGATAATCCGAATGTTGGTCGGATTGAACAAAACGAGAAAGAGGTCATGCTGCGACAAGGATGACCATGTTGCCTTGTGCATGACAACATATATCATGTGATAAAGGAAACAGAAGTGTGAAGTACAGGTTCACCTAACCAGCTTCATCGGACACTTGGAGTCGGCACGTCTTGCTAGAGGCCGCTACCGACCGGTCGACTCGGATGTCATCTGACTCGCGACCAAGTGGACGAGAACCTAAAGGGTCGCGCGCTTAAGGGAAGGAACACGTGGGCTTTAGGATCCGTGCGAGGCCAAAGAGTTGAGCCCGCGCCGGATGCCTATATATAGTGGACATGCATCACACCCATTCGGTTGATCGCTTCTGCAATGTCATTAGGGCTTTGCACGGGTTGAAACTAGCCACCTCCACTCGCTGCCGCCGGCCGTGTGATCGGACCTAGTAGTCCGATGTGTGAGAGTTCCTCCTGCACGTGCGGATACCGTTAGAGGCGGTGCACTTGCACCGCTCCGGCGAACCTATACGTGGGATCCGGCGACCGGCTGTTCGAGGGAGATCAGACGAGGAGGAGACGGACCAGATGAACACGCTGCCCCAACTCTACTTCCACTGCATAGCACTACGTGTCTAGTGGTAACAATCTGTGATCCATCTCTGTAGCAAGTTCTTGGATGTTTTGCGTTTAGGAAAATTTTAACTAGCATGCGATGTACCTACGGTAGAACCCACCAGTGGTATCACAGTCTCTATTATAGGATTTGGATTCAGATCGGATGCATATTTGATATGTGGAGGCGGCGGATGAGATCTGTCGTCGTACATTACATCAGCTATGTGCACGGTTGATGAGATCAATTGCACATCAGGATAGATTGAGGCTATGTTTTCTGTCAATCCGAATGGATGAGGTCGTGACACAACCTACCTCTGCCGGTCGGTATCCACCATCGGGTTTAACCATGAAACGTAAATCCAAATCGGGTTCACGATGATCGATGAGGTCGGTCAGATCAGAAAATTTGGCATGATCGGAGTGCTGATGTGATCTGTGATTTCCGAAAATTTGCGTAGCGCCTTGTATTTCATACACGATCACACAAACCGGTAGAATGCAATTTTATGCATAAGTTTGTTTTGCAGGTTTGATATGCATAGTATGGCTCATATGTATGTGATGCATGTGTGTAATTTAACATGACCTGCGTGTCATGATTGTCAGCCGGCATGAGCCAAAGTGTTGTCATTATATTGTATAATGACCTGCGTGTTGACTTGTGATTCTGTATAAATTCATTACTAGTTGTAGTAGTTGGAGGACAGAAATCAAGTTCGAGTGTTTGGCGTCCTGGCGCGATGGACAAGATGGAGTACAACCTTGGTCATCGGTGTAGGAGCCAGCCATGGAAGGACGCCCATGAAGGAGCCATACTATTTCACATACTTATGTTTATGTGTGATGGATATTGCTTCTTATTTCTATGCATGTTAGTATGGTAGAAAGATACCTCATTAATATAAAGCATATTTCCATTCCGTATGTTGCACCTTCGCACGTCAAGTACGTGTGGTAGTGGGCTCGTAAAATTGAGATGCTACTAGGTGTCCTTGAGCTGGAGAGTTTGTGTCTGACACGGACATGCACTGCATCACGTTCTTGACAAGGCTATCAAAACGGTTTTGGGCCTTGTGGTAAAGAAGGTTGGGAGCCGGGGTATAAGATACCTAGCTGACTGACAGGAGTCGTATAGAGATACGATTAATAAGGAGTTGCTTACCGAATAGGCAAGTTGCAAGAAGTGATGCTAAATCTCACAAGTCGCTCGTGCTAGACGGGTCCTGAATAACTGAGAGTTTGCAAAGGGATGCTGACTTCAGTGGGACTAGTTCCGTTTAAGGCTTGAATTACTCTACATAAACACATTGCTTAGTGATTGCATATTTTCTGTTGTAGATCAATGGCACCACCTGCTCAACCCAACTTTGCATTGAAATAAATTATGGAAAAGGATAAACTAAATGGAACAAACTTTACTAGCTGGTGTAGAAATCTGAGAATTGTTCTCAAGGATGATAAAAAGGAACATGTTCTAGAGGATCCACTTCCAGAGAACCTGTCGAGAATGCTAATGCCATAACCAAGAATGCCCACTAGAAACTCATTGATGATTCAAACGAGATTAGTTGCCTCATGCTGGCTTGTATGGAGCTCGATTTGCAATAGAATTTCGAAAAAATTCAGGCTTTCGATATGATCGAGAGTTTGAAGAGCATGTTTCAGGTGCAGGCTAGGACCGAAAGGTTCAATATCTGGCAGTCCTTGACAGATTGTAAGCTGAAGGAGGGTGATCCGCTGAGCCCGCATGTGATCATGATGATCGGGTACATGCAAGCTTTGGATCAGTTAGGCTTCCTACTTGGGGACGAGCTATCCACGGATGCAATTTTGGGTTCTCTTCCACCTAGCTATGGGACAATCGTCTCGAACTATCATATGCACGACATGGATAAGAAGCTCACTGAATTGCATGGGATGCTCAAGGTAGCAGAGCAAGATATTAAGAAAGGCACGCATCAAGTGTTGATGGTGCAGAACTCGGCTAAATTCAAGAAGAGTTGATCCAAGAAAAAGGGTAAGGCAAAGGGAACAGAGAAGGCTGTCTCCACCATTGAGCCAAAGTCCGGACCGAACTCATAGACCATTTGCTTTCACTTCAAGGAAGCTAGTGACTGGAAGAGGAACTGTAGCAAGTGGCTTGCTGAGCATGGCAAGAAGGCTGGAGATGCTTCTTCAGGCAAAGGTCCACTTGTTACATATCTTATAGACATTTACCTTGGTGACATACCTAGTATCTCTTGGGTATTTGATACCGGATTGGTTGTTCATATTTGCAACTCAATGCAGGGGCTAGTAAGAACTAGGTGTGTGGCACAAAGGGGAGATTGATATCAGGGTCGACAAAAAAGCAAGAGTTCCTACGTTGGAGGTCTGCACGATGCACCTTAAGCTTCCTTCTGGATGTATTTTGGAATTGAATAATTGTTATTACATTCCCGCACTTAGTCGGATGTAGCGACCCGACCTGAAAGGTCGAATATCCGGTGTTTCTGTACCATCCCAAGATCATGCTGGTACACACACGGTACATCAATGTATATATCAAAGAGAAATCACACAACATAAATTAATCGAAATCTCATATCGAGTCCTTTATTACAATAATGATTACAATAAAGTGGCTGAAGGCTAACTCATGAGATAAATTAAACCATAAACTTGCGGAAGCTCCAAAGGTAGATGAGTCCATCTGACTCCAAGGGCATCTCGCCGAGCATAGAGCGTATCCTCACTCCTGGTCAGAAAAGTACTCTACAACATGATACGTTGCAGCCGTATAGGTCAGCATATTGAATATGCCGACAAAGTCATAAGAGAGGGGGTAAAGTAATCAGCTAGTCTATATGCAAATATGGCAGGTGGGGTAGTAAGTTTTTGCAGAAAGCCAAATTTTTCGTACAACAAGAGAGGGCAAGGGCATAATTACTATAATGTTGGTTGATTAATGAGATGGTTCCACCAACCAATTCTCATACCCAAGTTGACATTAATAACCCACATCAATATGATTAATTGTGTTGAGAGTTCCAGATGGTTTCAGTTCCTTTGGCTCAAACTGTCCATGACCTTGGACATGGCTAATGGATTAGGTTTGGGTACTCTGCAGAGTTTTGCACACGTTCCCCACAAGATTTGATCGCCTCTGCTGGATTTCTCGCACTTCAGGGTGTTTGAGAAATGGATGACCAAAACATGGTCTTCCAAAGGGTTTCCCTGCGACTCTGTCGGTGCCCATCCTTTCCTACAGTTCTTCTACATCTCGTAGCACCACCTGTCCAGGGTCACCACGATATCCAACCAAGCCAGAGCCCATAATGACTTGTGGCTGTGCAGGTAAGCCTTGGGTCTTGAAGCATCCATCCATCTCTTTGTGCCTGGGTGGACCTTTCCGCATGAATACTGGCACATCTCCAGCATCATGTAGGCTAACCACTAGTTTCTCCAGGGCGCCGTTCAACCATCATCCACCCAGAGGTAAGTTGAAAACATGGAGTCTTGAAGACTTGATCATCATGTAGGTCTTGAAATTATTAACTCACAACTCTCATGAATCACACAACCAACGTTTCTCGAGGCCAATGTGTCAAAGGGGTTGAGGGGTACCTACCACATGATACTACAACAAGTAACCAAGTTTCCAATTTACCTACTTTGCATGCAATTGGGGTGATGGAAGAACTAATGCAATAAAACATAGGTATACATGATCAAAGTGACTTGCCTTGCCGACGATCCTCGTAATCAAGTGACTCTAGATAACAAGCTTCGCACTCCGGATGATCTAACGAACCAAGGTTAAACAAACGATACTAAAACCATTCAATAGTATCAATCAAGAGAAACAAATCAAAATAAACTACTACTACTACTTTAAGACAAACATCCAAGCAATAGCTAGTAGGAAAGAAATAGTAAAAAAATCAATTTTAGTAAACAGAATTAAATTCACTAAAACTTTTGTGTAAAGAAACACTACTAAAATGAAAATAACTAGAGTGTTCCTATAACTTTGGAATAGGAAACCAGAACAATAATATTATTAACACTAACATTTTTATCATCATATTACTTAACAGAATAGAATTACTAAAATTATTTATTAGAAATCTAAGTTAATCATCTAACTAGTTTGTGAAAGTAAAACTAAATTGTTTTATAAAACTATACCTAATGAAAAAAATATAAAGATTCCTATAACAACATGGTATAAAACTAAACAATCATATTAGCAAGTAGTGTTACATAAATAGTTGAAACAATAGAAACTCATGAAAACTATTAACAAAAGTTAAACTAATTCAGGATCAAATTAAATTAAAATGAGGAAATCTAAACTACATTAAGAACTAAACAGATTCTGTTTTTGTTAAAAACATTAACTAAATTTATTCAAAAAATACTCAAATCATGTAGAATGATAGGTTTAACTAATACCAAACACTGGCAAAAAGATTCACTCAAAAATATATTTTTAAACTATAGTTATGCAGATTTTAGTAATTTGAGCAAATTTGATTAGATTCAAAATTTAAAGCTCAAATTTGAAATCTAAACATACACACATAAACTACATCAAATATGTGAACTAATGCAAAAAGAATCAACTAAAAACACTAAATAGTTTAAATGATATAACAAAAACAAAAACAGAAAACATTCTGTTTTCTAAAACAGAATCAGAAAAAAGGAAAATAAAACTCATCGGATAGGGGCTACATGGCGGTTCGTGGTTGGCGGAGAGGGTGCGCGTGCGGGCGTTTGCGGGCGGGTGACCGCAGCTTAGCGAGTACCAGTTCGGTTTTAAAAAATGATCTAATCTGACGCGTTAATCTACGATCGAACGGACAGGGAGGGTTTCATTGGCTTACAAAGAGAGGGGTCGCCGGTGAGGGGGTTCTCCGGCGAGGCCGAGGCAACGAGGTCATCGTGGGTGGCGCTCCGGTGGTTGGGGACGGCGTCCGAGGGCTTCAAACGATGGAGGTGGGGCTTCGGTGCACTTTGGTGGTTTCGGAGAGGAGTGGGGACGAAAGCGGCGACGGGCACGAGCTTCGGGACCTTCGGTGGGGATCCAAACTCCGGCGAGGATGTGGTGCAGCGCTCGGGCGAGGTAGAGTGGGGGCTCGGGCGTGAAATGAGGAGTGGAGGGTTGGGGCTACTTATAGGGCCGGAGCGGTGGTCGGGGAAGGAAAGAGGAGGGAGATCCGGAAAGGAGGAATCGCCGGCGAGGTTCTGTCGACGCGAGGAGGAAGGCGACCGCGGCGTCTTCGGGATCGGACGGTGGGGCCGGGTGTCAGAGAGAGAAAGGGCGGCGTCAGCGCGTCGGTCAGTCGGCTCAGAGCGGTTTCGGGAATTAACTGCTATGGGCCGGCCCGTTTCAAATTAAAACGTTTCCTTTTTAATATCCACAGCAGTAAAACTCCTTTAAAAGCATTCAAAACATTTCCAAATATAGGAAATATATATAACAAAATGATCAGGAGAATTAATGCTATTCAATGAACATTTTTTCCTCTGTCATATTGAATACTTTAAAAAAATTATTTTTCAGAAAATGCTTATTTGGTTTTAAATCCTTTCGCAATAATTTTTCAAATAGCCCCCTGGTTTTATTGTTCAAATATTTCACCAAGATGCCCCTGGTGTGGAGTGTCATGTTACTCCCCTCTTTTCTTTGAACTTTTCTAGAGGTTTTCAAATAGGTGAAACAAGAAAAGGGAAAAATGAAAGTGACATTTCAGAAATTCAAAAGAAGCACTTGAACCATTCTATTCATTCAAACAATATGATGATGCATAGCTATATATCATAACATTCCAAAATGAAATTTTGGGATGTTACAAACCTACCCACCTTAAGATGAATCTTGCCCTCGAGATTCGGGTTGGCTAGAAAATAGGTGCGGGTGGTCTCTACGAAGGTCTTCTTCTCGTTCCCAGGTGGCTTCTTCCTCTGTGTGGTGACTCCACAGAACCTTACAGAACTTGAAGATCTTACTACGGGTAGCTCTGTTGGCAATCTCGAGGATTCTGACAGGCTTCTCCTCGTAGGTCAGGTCACTGTCAAGTTGTATGGCCTCTAGGGGCACTGTGTCTCTCAAAGGAATATCAGCCATCTCAGCATGGCATTTCTTCAACTGGGAAACATGGAAAACATCATGAACTCCGGACAGTCCTTCCGGCAATTCCAGCTTGTATGCAACTTCGCCTCTACATTCCAGAAGTTTGTAGGGGCCTATGAACCTGGGTGCTAACTTTCCTTTAACACCAAACCTCTTGATTCCTCGAAGTGGGGACACACGAAGATATGCTCGATCCCCTACTTCATATGTCACCTCCTTGCATTTGTTATCAGCGTACCTCTTCTGCCGGGATTGAGCTATCTGGAGTCGGTCTTAAATCAGTTTGACCTTATCTTCAGAATCTCTGATAAGATCGGGACCAAAAAGTTGTCGGTCTCCATCACCATCCCACGTCAATGGTGTTCTGCACCTCCTTCCGTATAAAGCTTCGAAAGGGGCCATCTTCAGACTGGTCTGATAACTCTGGTTGTTGTCATCCCAACTAGACCCATAGTCTAGCGAGCAGGCTCTCAACATGTCCTCCAGAATCTGGTTGACTCTCTCAGTCTGTCCATCGGTCTGCGGATGAAAAGCTGTACTGAACTCCAGTCTTGTACCCAAAGTTTCATGTAGCTGATGCCAAAACTTTGAGGTAAATTGTGTTCCCCTATCTAACACGATACTCCTCTAAACTCCATGCAGACATACGATACTGGTCATAATATCTTGGCTAGCTTAGCACTGGTATAAGTGGTTTTCACTGGAATGAAATGAGCCACCTTGGTCAAACGATCGACCACTACCCAAATGGAATCATATCCTGAACGGGTCCTAGGTAGTCCTGTGATGAAGTCCATACCGAGCTTATCCCATTTCCACTCAGGTATCATCGAAGGTTGGAGTAACCCTGCTGGTTTCTGATGTTCCTCCTTTACCCGCTGACAAACATCACATACCGCAACATGTTCGGCAATATCTTTCTTCATACCTGTCCACTAGTAACTTTCCTTCAAATCCAGGTACATCTTGTTGTTGCCTGGGTGTATCGAGTATGGTGAATCATGGGCTTCTTGAAGTATCAACTTCCTGAGCTCTGGGTCATGGGGCACATAGATTCGGTTCTCAACCCATAGAGTACCCTGTTCATCTTCACGAAAGCCCTTAGCCGTGCCTTCCTTCATTCTCTGCTTTATCTCAGCTATCTCATTGTCTGATTTCTGGGCTTCTCGAATTCGTTCGGTAAATGTGGACTGAATCTCAAGTGTGGCAACATATCCTTGCGGAACTATCTCTAACCGAAGCTCTCTGAGATCTTTGGTTAACTCCTGGGGTAATCCTTCGGCTATGAGTGTGTTCACATAACTCTTCCGACTCAAAGCATCTGCCACAACATTTGCCTTTCCTAGATGGTAATGTAATCTCATGTCATATTCCTTGATTAACTCTAACCATCCCCTCTATCTGAGGTTCAACTCCTTCTGCGTGAAGATATACTTTAGGCTCTTATGATCAGTGTACACATCACAACTATTTCCGATAAGCAAATGTCTCCAGGTCTTGAGTGCATGCACTACGGCTGCTAGTTCCAAATCATGGGTGGCATAATTCAACTCATGGGATCGTAGCTGTCTGGATGCATATGCTACAACTTTTCCCTCCTGCATGAGTACTCCTACAAGTCCTTGTCAAGATGCGTCACAATAAACCTGGAAGTCCTTCTGATTGTTTGGCACTATCAACACTAGGGCTCTGACCAAACGTTTCTTCGACTCCTGGAAACTGGTCTCACATTCCTCAATCTAGATATACTTAGACTCTTTCTTCAACAGCTCTGTCATTGGCTTGGCAATCTTTGAGAAATTCTCAATGAATCTCCGGTAATATCCGGCAAGTCTGAGAAAACTGCGGATCTCCTTAACTGAGGTGGGTGACTTCCACTCAGTGACTGCTTCAACCTTAGCTGGGTCTACTGCTATTCCTTCTCCGAAAATAACATGTCCTAGGAATCTGACTTCCGTCAGCCAGAATTCACATTTACTGAACTTGGCATACAACTGATGCTCTCTAAGCTTCTCCAGAACTAAACGCAAGTGTTCCTTGTGTTCTTCCTCGCTCTTGGAGAATATCAAAATGTCATCGATGAACACCACGAAAAACTTGTCCAAATATTCCATAAACACTTTGTTCATCAAATTCATGAAGTAGGCAGGAGCATTAGTCAAACCAAAGGACATGACTGTATACTCGTATAAGCCATACCTGGTGGTGAAAGCTGTTTTGGGTATACACTATTCACGAATCTTCAGTTGGTGATACCCTGATCGAAGATCGATCTTGGAGAATACTTTGGTGCCTACTAGCTGATCAAATAGGTCATTAATCATCGGCAGAGGGTACTTATTCTTGATAGTCACCTCGTTCAATGCTCGATAATCGACCACCATCCTCAAGGTTTTGTCTTTCTTCTCCACCAAAAGAACTGGGGCTCCCCAAGGTGATGAACTTGGGCGAATATATCCCTTGTCCAATAGCTCCTTAATCTGCTTCTTGATTTCCACTAAATCATTTGCGGGCATCCGATAGGGTCTCTTGGATATTGGGGCTATCCCTGGTAGTAGCTCTATCAGAAACTCAATCTCCCTATCTGGTTGCATGCCTGGTAATACCTCCGGAAATACATCTGGAAAGTCTCGTACAACCGGTACTTCGTCCTGAACAACTCCTGTGAGGAAATTTAATCAAGCACTCATCTATGTGCGTCGGGATACATACTTAATCCTCTTGTTCTCCGGAGTGGTGAGTGAAATAGACTTGCTGGGGCAATCAAGGTTTCCTTCATACTTGGTCATCCAATCCATACCTAGGATTACATCCAATCCCTGGGATTCTAAGATGATGAGGTCGGTAGGAAAAACATGGTTTCCTATGTGAAGTTTTAGGGCGTGTCATCCTATCCCTGCCATCATCATTCCTTCTAGGGAATTTTCCTTAATGGGATGACTAAGGGTTCTGGTGGGTAAACCATACTTTTCCACAACTACCCTTGATATGAATGAATGAGTTGCACCAAAATCAAAAAGTACCATAACTGGATGTGAATGCAATAAAAACTTACCAACCACAGTCTCGGGTTGATCATAGACTTCTTCCACATCGAGGTGGTTCACCTGAGCACGAGGAAACGGATTTGGCTTCTTAGCTGCGGAGTTGCCGTTTCCATTCCCTTGCTTGTTCTGAGGGCATTCAGCGGCATAGTGCCCTATCTTCTGACACTTGAAACATGTGATATGGTTCAGATCCTTCTGAGCTGGAGCGGGACGGTGTTGGTTACCATTCCCACTTCCATTCTTGAAGCTGCCATTGTTGGGACGATTATTCCCATTTCCTCCATGGTGGTGGCCTCCATGGTTGTGCACTGGATGAGTATGTTCTCCATACTTCCCGGTCCCTGATCCGGTATTTCCTGAGTACGGGGTGTAGGGGGGCTTCTGATGAGCTCCAGAGGTAGACTTCCCATGTGCATACTTCCTCTTGCGGTTCTCAATTTGCTGCTGCTTCCCCTCCAAGATGAGGGCCTTGTCTACCAGCTCCTGGTAGTTGCTGAAACTAGCCACCATCAGCTGCAAGCTCAACTCATCATTGAGTCCTTCCAAGAACTTTTCTTGCTTGGCTGCATCATCGGCCACATCTCCTGGTGCATAGTGAGCCAACGTGCTGAAGTCGTCCACGTACTGGGCCACGAAACAGTTCCCCTGGCGTAAGTTGCGAAACTCACGCTTCTTCAGGCTCATGGCTCCAGCTGAGACATGTGCGGTGCGGAAAGCTTGCATGAACTGCTCCCAAGTCACATCAGCAATGGAGTATGTGGTGGTCTAGTTCTCCCACCATGAAGCTGCTGGTCCCTCCAGTTGATGGGCGGCAAAACGCACTTTCTCAGCCTCAGTGAATCCTGCGGTGGTGAGTTCCCTCTCCATCTTGCGGAGCCAATCATCTGCCACAATGGGTTGTGTGCTACTGGAGAAGGTTGGGGGATTCAGTCTCAGAAAACGGGTGAGGTTGTCACCTTGTGGTGGAGGGTGGTTGTTGTGGTTGTTGGTCTGATTCTGAATCAATAGCTGCATCAGGGCGTTCTGCTGCTGAAGAAGTTGGGTGAGCTCTGGCGGGAAAGTGAAGTCTGGCTCACGACGCGGAGGCATCTTGTTGTTTTCAGAGGGGTGAGAATTAGAATAGAACAATGACCTAAAAGGGAAATTCACTACCCATATGCAATGCCACAACATATCACACAAAACACTCATTCATTTATTCAACTCAAGGTCAAACATCGAGATACAAATCTCCATTCAAACTAAACATCGACCTACGCTTTAACGACGAAAATGAAGATACCTGGGGGCATCACTAAAGTTGTCCTCAAAAGTACATGGTAAAGTGGTCTCCTCCGGTGGTGCTCTCCTCATAATCATCATCGTTGCTGATCAAAGGAGCCATGTCTCCTTCTGGACGAATATTTTCACCCATGTCTATCTGTTCCTCCAGAGTTGCGATGCGAGTGTTCAGCTGGTCGATCCTCTCTAAGAAATCCTTCACCTCATACTCATGCTCATACTCGGCTTCCCGTAAGTCAGCTTCGAGGTCAATCTCACGGTTCATCAGCCTCTTGATCGTCTTTGTGTCGGCACGTACCCGAAGCTCCAAGGTCCTGACGTGCGTCTCCAAGGTCTGGATATAGGAGATGGTGATGTCTTCAGTGGGAGTGGTTATGATATTTCCATTGGCATCCCTGCGACAAACCACGCTGAGTCCCAGTGAAATGGTTCCACCTCTGTATTCCTCCTGAGTACGTCCAGGGGCACGATGAATGGCCATGTCTCTCCCAAGTATCCAGCTAGGTGCCACAAACTTGAAATCGATGGGTTCCTTCCGATTCCCAAATGTCTTCCCACGGATGTGCACCTCGATCCTGTAGCATCCGTCTTGTGGAAAAGACATGATAGGAGTCCCGGTGATGCTCGGCAAAGCAATCCTCACGTCCCTGACGATCCTCATTAGCTCCTTGCCAAATGGCATCGTTGCGTCGGGTTGGCAAAATTTCATGATCAAAACTGGGATGAAGGTGGCCATCTATAAATTTTGAAATAATCGGAGGGAAGTCAGAAACGAGTAGATGAGAGTATAAGAATTTTAAAGACAAAAGGGAAATAAATCCTAAGGCTTTTCCAATCCTAGAGGTTACGTCCTATTGTCAATGTGTGCTCTGATAGCATTTCTGTAGCGACCCGACCTGAAAGGTCGAATCTCCGGTGTTTCTGTACCATCCCAATATCATGCTGGTACACACACGGTACATCAATGTATATATCAAAGGGAAATCACACAACATAAATTAATCGAAATCTCATATCGAGTCCTTTATTACAATAATGATTACAATAAAGTGGCTGACGGCCAACTCATGAGATAAACTAAACCATAAACTTGTGGAATCTCCAAAGGTAGATGAGTCCATCTGACTCCAAGGGCATCTCGCCGAGCGTAGAGCGTATCCTCACTCCTGGTCAGAAAAGTACTCTGCAACATGATACATTGCAGCCGTATAGGTCAGCATATTGAATATGCCGGCAAAGTCACAAGAGAGGGGGTAAAGTAATCATCTAGTCTATATGTAAATATGGCAGGTGGGGTAGTAAGTTTTTGCATAAAGCCAAATTTTTCCTACAACAAGAGAGTGCTAGGGCATAATTACTACAATGTTGGTTGATTAATGAGATGGTTCCACCAACCAATTCTCATACCCATGTTGACATTAATAACCCACATCAATATGATTAATTGTGTTGAGAGTTCCAGATAGTTTTAGTTCCTTTGGCTCAAACTGTCCATGACCGTGGACACGGCTAATCGATTAGGTTTGGGTACTCTACAGAGTTTTGCACACGTTCCCCACAATATTTGATCGCCTCTGTTGGATTTCTCGCACTTCAGGGTGTTTGAGAAACGGATAACCAAAACATGGTCTTCCAAAGGGTTTCCCTGTGACTCTGTCGGTGCCCATCCTTTCCTACCGTTCTTCTACATCTCGTAGCACCGCCTGCCTAGGGTCACCATAATATCCAACCAAGTCAGAGCCCATAATGACTTGTGGCTGTGCAGGTAAGCCTTGGGTCTTGAAGCATCCATCCATCATTTTGTTCCTGGGTGGACCTTTCCGCATGAATACTGGCACATCTCCAGCATCATCTAGGCTAACCACTGGTTTCTCTAGGGCACCGTTCAACCATCGTCCACCCAGAGGTAAGTTGAAAACTTGGAGTCTTGAAGAGTTAATCATCATGTAGGTCTTGAAATTATTAACTCACAACTCACATGAATCACACAACCAACCTCGTCTACTAATAGCATAGCAAAATGTAAAACAACGTTTCCCGGGGCCAATGTGTCAAAGGGGTTGAGGGGTACCTACCACATGATACTACAACAAGTAACCAAGTTTCCAATTTACCTACTTTGCATGCAATTGGGGTGATGGAAGAACTAATGCAATAAAACATAGGTATACATGATCAAAGTGACTTGCCTTGCCGACGATCCTCGTAATCAAGTGACTCTAGATAACAAGCTTTGCACTACAGATGATCTAACGAATCAAACAAGAGCACACCATAAGCATAAATACAAAATAATTCACACAATTCAGCAAGGTTAAACAAATGATACTAAAACCATTCAATAGTATCAATCAAGAGAAAGAAATCAAAATAAACTACTACTACTAGTTTAAGACAAACAGCCAAGCAATAGCTAGTAGGAAAGAAATAGTAAAGAAAATCAATATTAGTAAACAGAATTAAATTCACTAAAACTTTTGTGTAAAGAAACACTACTAAAATGAAAATAACTAGAGTGTTCCTATAACTTTGGAATAGGAAACCAGAACAATAGTATTATTAACACTAATATTTTTATCATCATATTACTTAACAGAATAGAATTACTAAAATTATTTATTAGAAATCTAACTTAATCATCTAACTAGTTTGTGAAAGTAAAACTAAATTGTTTTATAATATATACCTAATGAAAAAAATATAAAGATTCCTATAACAACATGGTATAAAACTAAACAATCATATTAGCAAGTAGTGTTACCTAAATAGTTGAAACAACAGAAACTCATGAAAACTATTAACAAAAGTTAATCTAATTCAGGTTCAAATTAAATTAAAATTAGGAAATCTAAACTACATTAAGAACTAAAAAGATTCTGTTTTTGTTAAAATCAGTAACTAAATTTATTCAAAAAATACTCAAATCACGTAGAATGATAGGTTTAACTAATACCAAACAGTGGCAAAAAGATTCACTCAAAAATATATTTTTAAACTATAGTTATGCAGATTTTAGTAATTTGAACAAATTTGATTAGATTCAAAATTTAAAGCTCAAATTTGAAATCTAAACATACAGACATAAACTAAATCAAATATGTGAACTAATGCAAAAAGAATCAACTAAAAACACTAAATAGTTTAAAAGATATAACAAAAACAAAAACAGAAAACATTCTGTTTTCTAAAACAGAATCAGAAAAAAGGATAATAAAAATCATCGGACAGGGGCTACATGGCGGGTCGTGGTTGGCCGAGAGGGTGTGCGTGCTCGCGTTTGCGGGCGGGCGACCGAAGCTTAGCGAGTACCGGTTCGGTTTTAAAAAATGATCTAATCTGACGCATTGATCTATGATCGAACGGACAGGAAGGGTTTCAGTGGCTTACAAAGAGAGGGGTCACCGGCGAGGGGGTTCTCTGGCAAGGCCGAGGCGACGAGGTCGTCGGGGGCGGTGCTCCAGTGGTTGGGGACAGCGTCCGAGGGCTTCAAACGACGACGGCGGGGCTCCAGCACACTTTGGTGGTTTGGGAGAGGAGTGGGGATGACAGAGGCGACGTGCACGAGCTCCGGGAGCTTCGGTGGGGATCCGAACTCCGGCGAGGGTGTGGTGCAACGCTCGGGTGAGGTAGAGTGGGGGCTCGGGGGTGGAATGAGGAGCGGAGGGTCGAGGCTACTTATAGGGCCGGAGCGGTGGCCGGGGAAGGAAAGAGGAGGGAGATCCGGAGAGGAGGAATCGCCGGCGAGGTTCTGTCGACCCGAGGAGGAAGGCGACCGCGGCGTCTTCGGGATCGGACGGTGGGGCTGGGGCGTCAGAGAGAGAAAGGGCGGCATCAGCGCGTCGGTCGGTCGGCTCGGAGCGGTTTCGGGAATTAGTTGTTGTGGGCCGGCCCGTTTCAAATTAAAATGGTTCCTTTTTAATATCCAGAGAAGTAAAACTTCTTTAAAAGCATTCAAAACAATTCCAAATATAGGAAATATATATATATCAAAATGATCAAGAGAATTAATGCTATTCAATGAACATTTTTTCCTCTGTCATATTGAATACTTTAAAAAAATTATTTTTCAGAAAATGCTTATTTGATTTTAAATCCTTTTGCAATAATTTTCCAAATATCCCCCTGGTTTTATTGTTCAAATATTTCACCAACATGCCCCTGGTGTGGAGTGTCATGTTACTCCCCTCTTTTCTTTGAACTTTTCTAGAGGTTTTCAAATTGGTGAAACAAGAAAATGGAAAAATGAAAGTGACATTTCAGAAATTCAAAAGAAGCACTTCAACCATTCTATTCATTCAAACAATATGATGATGATGCATAGCTATATATCATAACATTCCAAAATGAAACTTTGGGATGTTACATCGGAACATTATTTCTGCCTCATGCTTGATGAGTTAAGGTTATGAATTCAATATCAAGGACAATGGTTGTTCATTTTATTTGAATGGAATGTTCCATGGCTCTACACCCATAGTAGATGGGATATTTATTTTAAATCTAGAAACGGAACAAGTGTATAACGTGAATGTCAAGAGGCATAAGCCTAATGAGATAAATCTGACATACTTCTGGCATTGCGGGCTTGGACACATTAGTCTGAAACGCATGAAGAAGCTCCATGATGATGGACTCCTAACTTCATTCAACTTCGGGTCGTTCGAGATATGCGAATCATGCTTGCAAGGCAAGATGACTAAGTCTCCTTTTGCAAAGAGTTGCGAGAGGGTGTCCGAGCTGTTGGAGCTTATACAAAGTGATGTGTGTGGTCCAATGAGCACAACGGCCAGAGATGGCTATCAGTACTTTGTGACTTTTACCGACGACTTGAGTAGATATGGATATATCTATTTGGTTAGGCACAATTCGGAAACTTTTGAAAAGTTCAAAGAGTTTCAGAACGAGCTTGAAAATCAGCTCGGCAAGACGATAAATCTTCAACGATCAGATCGTGGAGGTGAGTACATGAGCCAGGAGTTTGACAATCATTTGAAAAGCCGAGGTATAGTACCTCAGCTCACACCTCCGGGTATGCCGTAGAGAAACAGTGTGTCAGAACAGACAAATTGAACCTTGTTGGACATGGTCCGGTCGATGATGAGCAAATCGGATTTACCCTTGTCATTCTGGGGATACGCTCTAGAAACTACATCTTTCACACTTCATAGGGTACCATCAAAATCCATTGACAAGGCACCACATGAGATGTGGACTGGGAAGACTCCTAGTTTGTCTTTTCGAAAGATTTGGGGTTGTGAAGCATTTGTCAAGCGACTCATGTCGGACAAGCTTGCACCCAAGTCGGATAAATGCGTACTCGTGGGATATCCGAGGGAAACCTTGGGATACAGCTTCAACAACCAAGAAGAGAAATAAGTGTTTGTTGCTCGTAATGGGGTTTTCCTAGAGAAAGAGTTTCTCAATCGGGAGGCCAGTGGAAGAATGGTGCGACTCAAAGAAATTCGAGAGCCACTCGGGGATGACTCGGCTGGTGATGAGATCATACCAGAGTTGATCAAGGAACCCATAGTGGAGTCGGCACCGGAGCCACGGAGGTCGCAAAGATTGCGTAGAGTGTGTGATGTCTTGTAGCTAGAAAGCGACGAGCTGGCCACGTATGCGGAAGTGATGGTGAGCCCAGATTCTGAGGTATGGCTAGAGTCCATGAGATTCGAGTTAAAGTCCATGGATTATAATGAAGTCTGGGACTTGGTTGATCCGCCACCTGGCATAGTTTCCATTGGTTGCAAATGGGTCTGTAAGAAGAAAACCGATGTGGATGGAAATGTTCAGATCCACAAAGCTCGTCTTGTCGCTAAAGGTTATGGACAAGTTCAAGGAATTGACTACGACGAGACCTACTCACCGGTAGCGATGCTAAAGTCGGTGATGATCATACTAGATATAGCTGCATAATTCGATTATGAGATATGGCAGACGGATGTCAAAACGACTTTCTTCCATGGAAATCTAATAGACAATGTGTACATTATACAACCTGAAGGTTTTGTCGATCCAACTAACACTTGTAAAATTTGCAAGCTCAAGAGATCCATTTATGGATTGAGGCAAGCAGCTTGGAGTTGGAGCATTCGTTTTGATGAAGTCATCATTGACCTTGGTTTCATCAAGAACGAGGAGGACTATTTTTTATACAAGAAGTCTAGTGGGAGCTCGGTAGTATTTTCGATCTTGTATGTGGATGCCATACTGCTGATCGAAACTCATTGAATCATTGAATCGTTGAATGGCAAGTTTTAGATGAAAGACCTTGGAGAGGTAGTGTGCATTATAGGCATCAAGGTCTATAGAGATAGATCAAGGAGGCTCCTCGGCTTAAGCCAGAGCACGTACATAGACATAGTGTTGAAGAGGTGCAACTTGAGTGAGGCCAAGAAAGGGTTCTTGCCCATCTCACATGGTGTAAGGCTAAGCAAGACTCGGAGTCCTACGACTTCTAATGAGCGGAACCGGATGAGTAGGATTCCATATGCCTCGGCAATTGGATCCATCATGTATGCCATGCTATGTACATGGCTTGATGTTGCCTATGCAATAAGCTTAACAAGCAGATACCGGGCTGACCCAGGTGAGAGTCACTGGGCAGCGGTGAAAACTATCTTGAAGTAATTGAAAAGGAGTAAAGAGATGTTCCTAGTTTATGGAGGTGAGGAGGAGCTCTGCGTAAAGGGTTATGCTGATGCTAGTTTCCAAACCGATAGGGATGATTGTCGATCGCAAACTGGATTCGTGTATGTCATGAATGGAGGAGCAGTGAAATGGACGAGTTCCAAGCAAGATACGGTGGCCGAGTCCACAACAGAGGCCGAATACATTGCGTCTTGTGAAGCCGCAAAGGAAGGTGTTCGGGTTCGGAAGTTCCTGGAACATGTTGGTGTGTTCCCGGGCTGGCCAAAACCGTTGGACCTTTATTAATATAATTCAGGTGCCATCGCACAAGCCAAGGAGCCGAGACAACACCACAAGACCAGGCACATAGACCGAAAATATCACTTGATACGAAATCTCGTAGAGAAAGGTGATACCAATTTGTGCAAGATTCATATAGATGTGAATGTTGCAGATCCACTGACTAAGTCGCTTCCACAACCCAAGCATGATGGGCACATTAGAGCTATAGGCATTCATTGTCTATTTGATTGACTCTAGTGCAAGTGGGAGACTGTTGGAGATATGCCCTAGAGGGAATCATATATGGTGATATGTCCTATGTGTTTATGAATAAAGATAGTCCTTGGACATTATCATTGATTTGTATTAACAAGTATGTGACTTGTTTGTGAGACTATGCATTGTATGATGACTATCCTAAATGGTCCGTAGTTGAAAGGATTGTGTGGACGCGCAACTAGTTATACTAGCATATGACACGGTGGATGGTCCGGTCTCACTGACCATGTAGCATTGGATGCTAGCCGGATAATATGGACTTAGAAAGGTCTGGTCAGATGTGACATAGTCGGATCCGAGTCGGGATAAGGTCTGAGTTGGACAGACCCAACTATGAGACGCAGCGATAGGTCATCTGTGAGTCTCTAGTGCAACATACGTTCTATGTCCTAAGACATGAGCTGGCGCATGTACTCGGGATGGTGACAGACTTGTTTTGGGCTGACCAAATGCTACTCTGTGACTAGGTAGTTACAAAGGTAGGTTTCGGGCTTTTTCGGACCCATGCTACGAGACATGGTCAAGCAAGATGGGATTTGGCCCTCCGATCAGGAGAGATATACTCTGGGCCCCTCGAGTAATCGACCTAGATAAGGATGGCCATGCGATGAGGATTTTGAGATAATCCGAATGTTGGTCGGATTCACCGGAACGAGAAAGAGGTTGTGCTGCAACAAGGTTGACCATGTCGCCTTGTGCACGACAACATATATCATGTGGCAAAGGGAACAGAAGTCTGAAGTACATGTTCACCTAACCAGCTTCACCGGATACTTGGAGTCGGCATGTCTTCCTAGAGGCCGCTACCGACCGGTTGAGTCGAATGTCATATGACTCGCGACCAAGTGGACGAGAACCTAAAGGGTCACACGCTTAAGGGAAGGAACACGTGGGCTTTAGGATCCGTGCGAGGCCCAAGAGTTGAGCCCGCGCCGGGTGCCTATATATAGTGGATGTGCGGCACACCCATCCGGTTGATCGCTTCGGCACCGTCATTAGGGCTTTGCATGAGTTGCAACTAGCCACCTCCACTTGCCGCCGCCGACTGTGTGATCGGACCTAGCAGTCCGCCACACGGGTGTTCCTCCTGCACGCTCCGGCGAACCTGTACGTGGGATCCTATGACCGGCTATTCCGGTGAACCTGTACGTGGGATCCAGCGACCGGCTATTTGAGGGAGAATGACTGTTCGAGGGAGATCGGACGAGGAGGAGACGGACCACATGAACGTGCTGCCCCAACTCTACTTCCGCTGCACGTCACTTCGCGTCTATTGGTAACAATCTATGATCCATCTCCATAGCAAGTTCTTGGATGTTTTGTGTATAAGAAAATTTTAATTGGCATGTGATGCAGCTACGGTAGAACCCAACAGCAGTGGGCTCAACATCATCTAAGCCGACATGCTCAAGGCCATGGGCATCCCGATGTCCCGATTGAGCAAGAGAAACATGCATTTCCATGGGATAGTCCCTAGAAAGAAAGCGGAATTAGTCGGCCAGATCTCCCTGGACGTAGTATTTGGGAAAAATGAGAAGAACTTCCAGAAGGAACGGTTGACCTTTGAGGTTGTGTATTTTCGCAGTGCCTACAACACAATCTTGGGCAGGCCTCCTATGCGCGTTTCATGGCCAGACCATGTTACATGTATCTTCAGCTAAAGATGCCAGGGCCGAATGGCGTGATCACTATGACTGGCGACTGAGCTGTGACAGTGGAATGCCTCCAGCAAGGTTTCAAGATTGCCAATGAACCAATGTTAGTAGCAGAACTCGAAGGGTACAAGAAGGAAGTGGACGTTGCCAACTTGGTTAGGTCGAAACGGCCCACTTCCGAGTCAGCTTTTCAATCTACTAGCGAGACCAAGCTAGTCCATGTTCACCCGACCGACCCGAGTGCCGCGCCGACGAACATATCCACCTCACTTCCTCCGTGAGAACTAGGACATCTTTGTATGGAAGTCGGCTGACATGCCCAGTGTTCCCAGGGAGCTAGCTGAGCACCGACTATGAACCAACCCCAAAGACAAACCGGTTAAAGAATACGTGTGTCGATCCTCCATGGAGAAGCGGAAGGCGATTAGCAAAGAGATAGCCCGGATCCTAGCTGCTGAGTTCATTCACGAAATACACCACTCAGAGTGGCTTGCGAATGTCGTCTTGGTGCCCAAGAAGGATAAATCACTCTGAATGTGTATTGACTTCAAGCACCTCAATTGGGCATGTCCAAAGGATCATTTTCCTTTACCTCGGATAGACCAAATAGTGGGCTCTACTGCCGGATGCGAACGCATGTTGTTCCTCAATGCATACTTCGGGTATCACCAGATCCAAATATATGGTCCTGATAAAATAAAGACATCCTTCATCACCCCATTCGCGTGTTTCTATTATATCATGATGCCTTTCGTTTTGAAGAATGCCGGAGCTATGTTCTAGCGAATGATCCAAAAATGCCTCTAGAAACACATCAGCCGGAATGTGGAGGCCTACATGGACGATATTGTGGTCAAGTCGAGGAAAGGTTTCGACCTCCTGGCAGACCTTGCCGAAACTATCGACAATTTATAGCGCTCTGGAATAAAACTAAATCCAGCCAAGTGCACATTTGGAGTACCCGCAGGAAAGCTACTCAGTTTCCTTGTTTCTGAATGAGGGATCAATGCTAACCCAGACAAGATCGGAGCCATAGTCCGAATGAAGCAACCAGAGCGCCTGCATGAGGTATAAAGTTTGACAGGTTGCCTTGCGTCTCTAAGCCGTTTCATCTCAAGACTTGATGAAAAAGTTCTCCCGCTTTACCGATTGATGAAGAAATCTGACAGATTCGAGTGGACACCTGAGGCACAAGCAGCATTTGACGAACTCAAAGCCCTGCTTTCCACCAAGACGGTGTTAGCTGCTCCGATAGTCCGGAACCGCTACTCCTGCATATTGCGGCTACTAATCAAGGGGCGAGCATCGTCCTGGCAGTCGAGCGTGAGGAGCGAGGCCAAACATTCAAAGTCCAAAGACCCATCTATTACATTTTGTAAGTTTTGGCTCCTTCCAAGGAGAGGTACCCACATTACCATAAGTTAGATTATGGTATTTATGAAAGCACATTTGCTCCCTTTGTGGTTTTGTTAATTAATAAGAACATATATGTCATTGAACCAATGTTTCCGCTAAGTATGTTGCAGGAAAAGTTTAATGATGGGTTGGCAAAAATATTGTGGAATACTCCAAGATGCATGGAAATAGATTGGCAAAGCTTCAAGCGAGAGGACTCTACATTTTACTTTGTGAGAAATCACTTTGAATCCATAGGAAGCCAATACTATCAAAAGGGGGTAAGGTACTATTGGTGAACAAAATGCTCATACATGCACAAGTGATAGTCACCACATACACCTAGAAGCTCTTCCATAGCAGTCTGTCCAAAGCCAAATATCCAAAATCGGTGCAACCAACACTTTCCACACGATGCCACCGATTTTCAGCCTCAGACAGACTCAGCCAAACCCTAGCCTTTCGGGCAACCGATTCTAATTGAGTGCCACCGAGTTTGGGTTGCCAACTTCCTGTTACCCAAATTCACAAAATCGGTCCCTTCGAGTTTGTTGAATCGGCGTCACCGAGTTTGGCAATCTAACCGTTGGTCACCTTATCGGTGCAACCTAGTTTTATGTATTGGTCTTACCGAGATTCAAAAGTTGCGATGTTTGAGGCAACTCGGTACCACCGATATTAACACAATGGTGTCACCGAGTCTGACTTATTAGGTGTAATGGTTGGATTTTTAGAGATGACTATATATACCCCACCAGCACCACTCACTCGCATGAGAAGCACTCAAAACATATCCCTACCTATCCTATCAGATTTTCTAAGAGAGGGACACCTACTCATGTGTAGAGATCATGCCATTCCATTCCAACCATATGAATCTTGATTGTGTGTTGAGGAGTCTATCATCTTGAAGCACAAGAGCAAGGATTTCATTGACACTATCGATCCTATTACCTCTTGGAGGGTGGTGCCTCCTAGATTGCTTAGGTGTCGCTTTGGATGCTCCTACTTCGTGTTTTGGAGTGAACCAAGAAGTTCATAAGGGCAAGAGATCGCCTACTTCGTGAAGATGTACCCCGAGTTAGGCTAGTCCTCCGTGGACGTAGGACATCATGGTATAGTCAAGGTTGCTTAATCGTAGAACCCTCTGTGGGTAGAGCCCTCCATGGACTCTCGTGACCGTTACCCTCCATGGGTTGCAGACTCCATAAACATGGACGTACAATAACACTACCAATCAGAACCACGGGAAAAAATCATCGTGTCTCCCAATTGCGTTTGATCTTCCTACCCTTCCTTTAGTTACATGCTTGTTTTTTCTGTCCGCTACTTTACTCGTAGCCATGCATGTGTAGGGTGTACTTGACTTGCTATGAATTGTAAAATCTGTCAACACTTCAAATTGGGAAAAGTAGACTTTAATTTGGTCAAGTAGTCTAATCACCCCCCTCTAGACCTACTTTCGATCCTACAAGTGGTATCAAAGCTTTGGTCTCCATTGCGTTGGCTTCACAACTTAGGAGAGTATGGCGTCCTACGAGGGAAATTATCACTGTAGAGTTTTGTACTTTGATGGCACTAATTTTGCTAGTTGGAAGCACAAAATGAAAATGCATCTTCTTGGACATAACCCCGCCGTTTGGGCGGTTGTTCGTGTTGGATTGCAAGGTGAATTCTTTGCGGATGGAAGGGAATCGGATCGCGAAGCGACTATGGAAGAATTGAAGATGTTGCAACTCATTTCTCAAGCATGTGACATTCTCTTCAACAGTCTATGCCCCGAAGAATTCAACAAAATTAGCCATCTTTAGAATGCAAAAGAGATTTGGTATACTTTGGTAGATATGCATGAAGGTACCAAATCTGTGAGAGAATCCAAATTGGATGTTCTTCAAAGTTAGCTTGACAAGTTCAAGATGAAGGATGGTGAAGGAGTCGCTGAGATGTACTCTAGGCTATCTCTCATCACCAATGAGATTGCCGACTTAGGAAGTGAAGAAATGACCGACAAATTCATCATCAAGAAGATACTTCTAGCTTTGGATGATCGATTTGACACTATATGCAGCTTGATCCAAATGATGCCCCACTATAGAGATCTCAAGCCAACAGAAGTGATTGGAAGGATTATTGCTCATGAGATGACACTCAAGGACAAGGAAGAGCTTCACCACAGGTCTAGCGGTGCTTACAAGGCCACAAGCGATGCTCCCGCTTCCTCAAGTGACAACCTTGTCATGAATGAAGAGATAAGCCTCATGGTCAATAAATTAAACAAGTTCTACAAGAATAGAGGCAAAGATCGAAGCTCCAACTCAACATATGAAGAGAAACATTCGTCAAGTCATGACCAAAACTGCTATAATTATGGGAATCCTGGACACTACTCGAATGAGTGCATGGCTCCTTACAAAAGGAAAGAAGAGTCACCAAGAAGAGAAAGCTCAAGAGATGAGCCACCTCGAAGAGAGAGAAGGAGTAGGGATGATCGTTATAAATGAACACCCTCAAGGAGAAGTAGGGACTCAAAGAAGAAGGACAAGTACACCAAGAGCTACCCAAGAAGAAGAGATCAAGGTCATGTTGGTGAATGGGTTTCCAGCTCCGATTCTGACAACCACTCCGAGAGAAGCTACCACTTCAGCTTCGACTATAGTCAAGATAAAGGTGTTGCCGGACTTGCACTAGTGACAACCGACTCCTACGACATATTTGATTCACCAAATGAAGGGAGTGGATGTTGCTTTATGGCTAAAGGCCCCAAGGTATCACACCCCGAGTATCTTGACTTCAATAGTGATGAGGATTACTTGTTAATTGAAGATGACTTGCTATTTGACAAATCTAGTAAAGTTTGTCAAGATGAACTTGCTAGTAATCACTCTAGTCTAGATAAGTCATTTGATGATGATAAGTTGGCAATAGAATGTCGGTGCACTGGAGTTTTGGGCTCTCCAGTGCCCCTTAATTGTGCACGGGTAGTAGTAGACATCCTTGCAGCAAGGCCAGGTAGACACTTACTAGATACCAGCACAGGAAAATCAAGATCACAGGCCAGGCCTTGTCGGGAGGGATATCGACCCACCAGAGAGGTAGGCCGGCTCCGGCAAGGCAATGCCACAGCAAGGCGAAGCCCCGACAAGACCCCACCAGTGCACAGGGCAGGTGTCAATCCACCTGGATGTGTGTCGCGGTGTCGAGGTTGGAGGGAGCTAAGAGGCATCGATGGGACGGACTCCCATTCCATCCCACTAACGGAGAGAAATGCCTGACAGTGTATTAAATGCACCTGTCCTACTTCGCCAGTGTTAGGTATGTTAGCACTATAGCTCTGTACACCCCGTGTACGCACTGTATGCCACTTTTGGGATCCCCTTAGAGTATAAAAGGAGACCTAGGGCGATATAGAGAGGTGGAGCGGCATTCCGCCTCCCTCGGCCTCGGCCCCACAGCGGCTGCGATCCCTTGTGCCTCGTCAACCACGCATGCTTGGTCCTCCCTTTGCCTCCGTGGCTAAAGCGGTGGCATGATCCAGATGAGATCTTCTTCTTGAAGCCGAGGATGGTGGTCACCCGCGCCCCCTTTTCATGGCTGGGGACGGGTGCCACTCGAAGGTTATGGAGACGTGGGAGAGCGAACGCTGGAGGTTTGCACTCGGAAAGACAATATATGGAAGAAGGATGGATGAGCACTACCCCCGCCACCCCTCTATTTATAGGGGGAAGTGTGATGGCCGGCTCTCCTCCACTCCAAAAGATACCAACCACCTCCTCCAATAGAGGCACCCTCGATCACGGGGCGAACATCAACCACCCCATCGCTCCAAGCCACGACGTTGCGGTTGCTACTTTTCCCAGGGACTTTAAGTCATGGGCACCCATTTTTGGCTCCTCGCTATGCATGCGGCACGCGTGGCAGAAATGACCTGACGCTGTAATTAAAAACTTGAAGGCTACATCGTGCACGTATCCCACGTCCCGCATTCAATGGGCGTCATGGGGAAGCGTAGCAAGCGCAACGACCACAACCGCAAGGCCTTGCCACGCATGCCCGTGCACTAATTGGGCCTATCCAAAAAGCGTCTTGTGACGTGGGTGGCCCAAGCCCGGGGGCTCTTGTCGGTGCACTAGAGTTTTTCGCTCTCCAGTGCCCCTTACTCATGCACGGGAAGTAGTAGCCATCGTAGCAGCAAGGCCCACTAGAGACTTACTAGATACCAGCACAGGAGAATCAAGATCATCGGCAAGGCCTTGCCAGGAGGGCTATCGACCCACCAGAGAGGGAGCCCGGCCCCGGCAAGGCAAGGCCCCAACAAGGTGAAGCCACGGCAAGATCCCACCAGTGCACGGGGCAGGTGTCAATCAAGTTGGATGCGTGTCACGACATCGACGTTGGAGGGAGCTTACCGGCACCGATGGGACGGGCTCCCATCCCATCCCACTGATGGACAGAGATGCCTGACGGTGCATTAAATGCACCGGTCCTACTCTACCAGTGTTAGGTATGATAACAATATAGCTTTGTACACCCCGTGTACGCACTGTATGCCATTGTTGGGATCCCCTTAGAGTATAAAAGGAGGCCCGGGGCGATACGTTGGATGACTTTTGGACGTTTGAACTCTTGGGATTTTGCACTTTCAGGGGCCCTCTAGAGCACACACATGGCAGTGGCTCGCAGCATCCCACTAGCAAGAACCCTAAGAAAACTCTCAATACCACCAACCAGGAGTAGGGTTTTACGCATCCGTGCGGCCCAAACCTGGGTTAAGATCCTCGTGTGCTTTTCATCAGATGGACACTTCGCGCAACTGGACCCCCGCCGAACCGAAAGGGATCCCCGTGATCCCATAGGTGTTCGTTCTCCACGACATAGAATGACTAACTCAAGAACTAAAAACTCTTAAGTTATCTCACAAGTCTACTCTACAAGGTCATAGAGAGCTTGAAAGGACACATGATAAGCTCCGCTTCGAGAAGCACAATTTACCGCAAGAGCATGAGTTCCTTAAAGCTATCAATGATGATCTTCGAAACAAGACTTCCTCTTATCTAGCCAAACGACTTCTCTTGTCTATGTTCATGCCACAAGTTAAGACTAAGCAAACTAGTAACAAAGGCAAGAAAGGTTCTTCAACTAGTAGCAATAAAAATGAAAAATCCAATGATATTGCTTCCAGTAGTTCTATTAGTCCTGCTAACTCTTCTCTTAGCCAAGTTACACGTGAGCAAGAAAATGAACTTTTGAAAGGGATTATAGAGAAAGGTATCTACAAGAGTCTCGAAGGATGCAAATAAATTTTAGGACATTGTACGCAAGCACGGAGGATACCCAAAGAACCGTGGTGTTGGCTACTTCAATGCTAATGAAGTTGAATGGGAAGAAGGTCAATACCCCAATCCCAAGTTTGTTCCTCAAAAGGAGAAGTGTGAAAATGCTTTCCCCAAGGGAATAAAATATAAAGATGACCTTCCACCACAAGACCCCAAGCTCAAGGACAAAAACAAATTTCAAGAGGACATTGGCTCAAATAAAGATGAATCCCAAGCTTTGGTGAAGTGGGTTCCCAAGGCTACCACACGCTCAACTTCTACAAGTGCTACTTCAACACCAAGGATTCCCATCAACTTGATGTGGGTCCCCAAGAAGAATAACTAGAGAAGTTCTTGAGGGGTGACTCCTCCAATGAAATCCACTCATATTCATTATTGGCAAGAACTAGTTGCAATCAACTTCAACATCAAGCAATAGTTCAAGGAGTCACACATTCCCTCGAAGGTAAGCAATGGACAAGGTAATTAACAAATCAATGGACATCATCATGTATGCTTTGCACTCCATGTCCATAGATATCTTTGTATTTGTCTCTTGTGTGTTGGGACTAACCCATGTAGGTCAGAAGAGTAATGAAACAACAAGGATGCTCCCAACTCATGGTGATCTTCATCAACTTTGAGCATCGACCACTACTTCACCTACATTAAGTATTCATTGACAAAACCCAAGGTTAGTTTATCCCTCCTATGGGGGGATGTCACATCAAGGGGGAGCTTTACTCTAAGACTTGAGTCAAAGCATCTCATAGTATGAGCCAACATTAAATGCTTTATGTAAAAGTGGTAACCACACTCGTGCTTAAACGACGAGTATGACCTATGATCAAGTTTTCTTACTTGGCTCCTAATTCAATATACACATATATAGATGAGTCCGTCATCGCCAAAGTGCTTGTTAGATGCTAGTGTGTTTGTGCATGTTTTCCATATTTTCATTTGACATCTTATTGGGTGAGCATGTTGGTCTGCATTTATTTACTCATTCGAGGACATCCAATTGTTGCGATTTGGCTTTTGATTTTTCATCTGGCAGTTGGATGTACAAGAGTGCCAAGGATCACTCCGCTAGCTATCTATGCTTTCACACCTCATATTCCATTCATGTTGCGTCACAAAATTTCAACAAGTACTTTTCGATCTATCTGTGCAAGGAGCACTCGGAGTTCTGTATCAACAAAGGACTGACCAATAAAACCTCCCATGTGCATCTCGGTGGAACCAACTCATAAATCTTGGTCTCACCGAATGCCTATGGTTGATCTGGTTTTATATCTTGGTACTGCTGATTCCATATTCTCGGTTACACCGAGTTTCCTTGTCAGCTGATAGTTGAGAAACTCGGCGACACCGAAAATTTAGAATCGATGTCAAGAACAGTGAGGGGTATATATGATGTTGACCCGACGCTTTGAAATTTAATGCTAAAACCGTTGCGCCCCAGAACCCTAAGTGGCCGAAAAGGACCCCTGGTCATCGCTTCTGCTTCCCCGAGCATCTCCGGCGCTGGAAATCACCATCGTCGATGGAATCTTCACCCCCGTCGCTGCCGTAGAGAAATCGTCACCAAGCTAGGGTACGATTTCACCCCCTGTTGCGCTCCAACCTCCGACTCTTGCGCATTAGGGTTTCTCCATCATCTAGCCACTATTTGAGATCAATCTGTACACGAGAAATTCCATTAGTCTAGTGAATCGAAGAATTCTAGGTTTAGTTGCCCGCAAAGTTGCATCTCGGTGATACCGAGTCAGAAAAATCGGTTCCACCGATTTCCTTTTTGTGCTAGTGAGGACAGAACTCGGTTTGACCGAGTGACAGTTTTCGGTCCGACTGAGACTGTTGCCAAGTTTCGATTAAGAATTTTGTGCGTCTCAGCAGCACCAAAATATTTGACTTGGTAACACCGAAATCCAATTTTGTTGTGAACTACATCTATGATTTTTCTGTTCTAACTTTCAAAAACTAGCTGCATTTTGTGATGACTTATCCTATTGCACTCTTCTATACTCTATTCACAAGGTCAAATATGTCAGATGCCGAGGACAACCAGCACTTGTAGGAGCAGAACATTGACATGAGTTCAGGCACTGGCCCTAGGTCCACCTCATTTTCTGATCCAAGCACCCCTAGTTCTCATGGGTTGCCCAAGGATGCTAATAGGACTAGGAAGAGACTAAATTCAGATAAGGAGGATTCAGACTTTGTGCCAGAGGAGGTTCTTGCTAAGAAGCAACAGAAGTTTGCCAAGAAGTCAGCAATTGAGGCCACCTCTTCTAGGAGGGTGGTCAGCAAAACATATGCACCTCTAGAGACTGTGAGAGCACCTTAAAGTGCTAGGGCTACCATGACAATTGAGTCCCCAAGGAAGTCAATTCCTAAGAAGGAAGGTGAGAAGAAGGCCAGGAAAAGGATCACTCGTGTTGTTGGCAGGCCTACCTCCATGTTTGAGGACCCTGAGGAGGCTGCTGGTGCTACTGAGGAGGAGGAGGAGGAGGAGCATGTTGTCAAGGCCCGTCCAAAGAATAAGGAGAAGAAGTTGTTGGTAGATGCTATGCCAAAGCTAGGTCCCTCCAAGAGAACCAAGTCTGCCCCCAAGAAGGCTGCTGCTGAGAAGTCCAAGAGGACTACCAAAGACATCCCATCTTCTTAGAAGAACAAGGGGTCTACCTTCAGAGAAGCTGATGAGGAAGCTATGTGTGCTTTGATGAAACTCAGACCTCACCTTCTAGAGCATAATGCCAGCCATACACTTGCTATTGATATGAAGAAGAAGGATGCAGGTTTGAGAGAGTAGAGACCCATTGATCCTTCCTCTCAAAGAAGGAAGACAACTATGGACTAAAGGTTCTACACCAAGGAGCAACATGATTTCTATGAGACTATGCTGCTTGACAAGAGTCCAGCTGTGAGGGATATGAGATATGTCGACTGCAAGTACATCAAGGCGAATGAAGACTACTTCCCGAGTGTCCAAGACAACTTCCACTTCACTAGCCTAGACAAGTTTGTTGGCAAAGAATTCATTGCATGGAACGACGAGACGATCATGCAATTCTACTCCACTGCTCACTTCTATGGAGACGGTAGGATTGTGTTGATGATAGAAGGAGCAAGATATGAGTCTACTATTGATGAATGGTGAGCCAAATATGTGAGAGAGTGATTGTGTGTTGAGGAGTCTATCATCTTGAAGCACAAAAGCAAGGAGTTCATCGTCATTATTGAGCCTATTATCATTTGTAGGGTCGTGCCTCCTAGATTGGTTAGGTGTTTCTTGGGAGCCTCCTACTTCATGTTGTGGAGTGAACCAAGAAGTTTATCAGGGCAAGGTGGTCGCCTACTTCATGAAGATTTACCCATAGTGAGGCTAGTCCTTCGTGGACGGAAGCCATATGGAATAGTCAAGGTTGCTTCTTCGTGGAACCCTCCATGGGTAGAGCCCTCCGTGGACTCTCGCGATTGTTACCCTCCGTGGGTTAAAGCTCCATGAACGTGGACATACGATAGCACCACCTATCGGAACCACGGGAAAAATCATCGTGTCATCACATGTGTTTGCTTTCCTAACCCTCTCTTTACTTACATGTGGAATGTCTTTATTTTCCGCTGCTACACTCTTAGACATGCATGTGTAGGGTGTTACTTGATATGCCATGAATGCTAAAACTTGACAAGAATTAAAATTGGAAAAAAGGCAAAACTTTTATTTGTTCAAGTAGTCTAATCACCCCCTATAGACCTACTTTCGATCCTACAAGTGGTATCAGAGCTTTGGTCTACATTGTATTGGTTTCACAACCTAGGAGAGGTATGGCATCTAGTGAAAGAAATTATCACCGTAGAGCTCCGTACTTTGATGGCACTAATTTTGCTAGTTGGAAGCATAAAATGAAAATGCATTTGCTTGGTCATAATCCTGCTGTTTGGGTTGTTGTTCGTGTTGGCTTGCAAGGTGAATTCTTTGCGAATGGAAAGGTACCGGATCGTGAAGCGACTATGGATGAATTGAACATGTTGCAACTCAATGCTCAAGCATGTGACATTCTCTTCAACTGCCTACGCCCTGAAGAATTTAACAAAATCAATCGTCTTGAACATGCAAAGGAGATTTGGGATACTTTGGTTGATGTGGATGAAGGAACTGAGTCCGTGAGAGAATCCAAGTTTAATGTTCTTCAAGGTCAACTTGACAAGTTCAATATGAAGGATGGTGAAGGAGTTTCTGAAATGTACTCTAGGCTAGCTCTCATTACAATTGAGATTTCCGGCTTAGGAAGCGAAGAAATGACTGACAAGTTCAACATCAAGAAGATACTTCGAGCTTTGGATGAGATATATGACACCGTGTGCACATTGATCGAAATGATGCCCAACTACAAAGATCTCAAACCAACGGAAGTGATTGGTAGAGTTGTTGCTCACGAGATGATACTCAAAGACAAGGAAGAGCTTCATCACAAGTCTAGCGGTGCTTACAAAGCCACAAGTGATGCTCCTACTACCACAAGCGACAACCTTGTCACAAATGAAGAGATAAGCCTCATGGTCAAGAAATTCAACAAGTTCTACAATAATAGAAGCAATTATCGCAGCTCCAACTCCAGATATGAATAGAAGCGTTCGTCAAGTTGTGGCCGAAACTACTACAACTATGGGAAGCCCTGACATTACTCCAATGAGTGCTCGGCTCCCCAAGAACTAAGAGAAGAGTCACCAAGAAGGCGAAGCTCAAGAGATGAATCACCTCTCAGAGAGAGAAGGAGTAGATTTGATCGTTATGAACGAAGACCCTCAAGGAGAAGTAGGGACTCAGAGAAGAAGGATAATCACACCAAGAGCTACTCAAGAAGAAAGCATCAAGCTCATGTTGGTGAATGGGTTTCTAGCTCCGTCTCCGACGGCCACTCCGAGAGAAGCTATCTCTCCAACTCCGACTATAGTCAAGATGATGATGTTGCCGGAATTGCACTAGTGACAACCAACTCCTATGATCTATTTGATTCACCAAATGAAGGAGGTGGACGTTCCTTCATAGATAAAGTCCCCAAGGTATCACACCCCGAATATCTTGATTTCGATAGTGATGCAGATGATTTGCTTTACGATGATGACTTGCTATGTGATAAAACTAGTGATGTTAATCATAATGAACTTGATATTTCTCATGCTAGTCAAGATAAGTCAATTGAGGATGATAAGATGAAAATAGAAGAACTAACTAAAGAACTCAACACTCTTAAGTTAGCTCATGAATCTACTCTTCAAGATCATAGAGAGCTTGTAAGAACTCATGACAAGCTACGCTTCGAGAAGATCAATTTGGAGCAAGAACATGAATTTCTTAAAGCTATCAATGATGGTCTCCCAAACAAGACTTCATCTGATCTTGCTAAACGACTACTCTTGTCTACATTCATGCCGCAAGTCAAATCTGAGAAAACTAGTAACAAAGGAAAGAAAGGTTCTTCATCTAGTAGCAACAATAAAAATGCTATACCCAATGATGTTGCTCCTAGTAGTTCTATTGATTACACTAATGATGATTCTCTTAGCCAAGTTACACTTGAGCAAGAAAATGCTTTATTGAAAGGAATTATAGAGAAAGGTATGTACAAGAGTCTTGAAGGGTACAAACAATTTGATGAGATTGTACGCAAGCATGGAGGATACCGGAAGAATCACGGTGTTGGCTACTTCAACGCTAATGGAGTTGAATGGGAAGAAGGTAATATCCAAATCCCAAGTTTGTTCCTCAACAGGAGAAGTATGAAAATACTCTTCCCAAGGTGACAAACACTGAAGATGAGCTTCCACCACAAGACTACAAGCTCAAGGGCAAGAACAAGCTCCAAGAGGACTTTGAATTTATGAATATGATCTCCAAGCATTGGTGAAGTGGTTTCCCAAGGCTACTACAAGATCAACTTCTACAAGTGCTACTTCAACACCAAGGATCCCCATCAACTTGATGTGTGTTCCAAAGAAGAAGAAGTAGAGAGCTCTTGAGGGGTGACTCCGCCAATGAAATTCACTCATATTCATTATTGGCAAGATCTATTTGCAATCAACATCAACCCAATGCAATAGATCAAGGAGTCACACATTCCCTCAAAGGTAAGCAAGGGACAAGGTAATCAGCAAATCAATGGACATCATCGCACATGCGTTGCTCTCAATGTCCATAGATATCCTTGTATTTGTCTCTTGTGTGTTGGGACTAACCCATGTAGGTAAGAAGAGTAAGGAAACAACGATGATGCTCCCAACTCTTGGTGATCTTCATCAATGTTGAGCGTCCACCACTACCTCATCAACATGAAGTCATCATCGACAAAACCCAAGGTTAGTTTATCCCTCTTAAGGGGGGATGTCACATCAAGGGGGAGCTTTACTCTAAGACTTGAGTCAAAGCATCTTAGTATGTGACAACATTAAATGATTTATGAAAAAGTGGTAACCCCACTTGTGCTTAAACGATGAGTATGACCTATGATCAAGTACTCTTACTTGGATCCTAAGTCAAATATTCATATATAGATGACTTATTCATCACCCAAGTTCTTTTTAGATGCTAGAGTGTTTGTGCATGTTTTCCATGATTTCATTTGACATCTTATTGTGTGCGCATGTTGGTCTACATTTATTTCCTCATTCGAGGATATACAATTGTTGCTATTTGGCTTTTGATTTATCTTTTGCCAACTGGATATACAAGAATGCCTAGGACCACTTCTTTAGCTATCTATGCTTTCTCACCTCATGCTCTATTCTTCTGCATCACAAAATTTGAACAAGTGCTTTTTGATCCCTGTGTGTGTGGAGCACTCGGAGTTCCGTATTAAAAAGGACTGACCATTAAAACCTTCCAAGTGCATCTCGGTGGAACCAACCACAAAAAACTCGGTCTCACCAAATGCCTAGGGTTGATCTGGTTTTCAATCTCGGTACCACCGATTCCATCTTCTCGGTTACACCAAGTTTCCCTGTCAACTGAGAGTTGAGGAACTCGGTGACACCGAAAAGTTAGAATCGGTGTCACCGACAGTGGTGGGTATAAAAGTTGTGGACCCTGATGCTTTGAAATTCAAACTCAATCGTCGCGCCTTAGAACCCTAAGCTTCCGCCTACGAGACCCCTGGTCATCGCCCTTGTCTCCCTACGCTCCTCCGTCGCTGGGAATCGCCATCGCCGACGAAATCCTCTCTCTCATCGCCGCCGTAGAGGATCCGTGCCAAGCTAGGGTACGGATTCGATCTCTTTTCCGCTCCTCGTCCGATTCCTGCGCATTAGATTAAATTGTATCAACAAGACACTCCTTGCACATTTTCCTATCCACATGAAACCTCCATAGTCTAGCGAATGGTGAATTTTCTAGGGTTTTGCCATTTGCCCGATAAATCTCGGTGGAACCAAAACAATCATATCGGTCTCACCAATGTGAACTTCTGTGTTGCTAAGAACTGACTTGGAGTAACCAAGAACCTCTTTTCGTTCTGACCGAAAAGGGTGCCAAGGTTCGGTTAAGTGAGTCAGTCTGTCTCCGCACCACCGAAAAATTTGTTTCGGCTTTACCGATATTTATTCGACAGAATGGAAAAACCTTGAAAATTTATTGTTCAAAATTTCAAAAACCATCCCCATTTTGTGATGACCCATCTACTTCTGCTCTCCTATACTCTATTCACAGGGTCAGTATGTCAGATGCATAGGACAGTCAAAATTTGGCAGAGCAGGGTGTTGATATGAGTTCAGGCACAAGGCCAGAGCCCAGTTCTTTTTCAGATCTAGGCACCCCCAGCTCCCATGGGTTGCCCAATGATGCCACTAGGACCATGAAGAAGCTAAATTCTGATGAAGAAGATTCAGACTTTATTCCTGAGGAGATTCTTGCCAAGAAGCAAGAAAAGGCTGCCAAGAAATCTGCTAATGAAGCCACCTCTTCCAGCAGGGTGGTTAGCAAAGTCTATGCACCTTCTGTAGCTATGATAGCACCTGAGAGTGCTAGGGATACAATGACTATAGATCCCCCAAGGAAGCCTTTACATAAGATGGCAGGGGAGAAGAAATCTAGAAAGAGGATGATCCATGTGATTGGCAGGCCTACCTCTATGTATGAACATCCAGAGGGGGCTGTTGGTGGTGCTGCTGCGGAAGATGAGGAAGTACATGTTGAGAAGGACCCTCCCAAGAAGAAAGCCAAGAAGCTTATGGATGATGCTATGCCAAAGACTGGCACTTCCAAGAGCACGAAGCCTACATCCAAGGAAGCTGCTGCACAAAAGTCCAAGAGACCAGAGACATTCCAGCTTCTTAGAAGAACAAAGGAACTTCCTCTAGACTTGTAGATGATGATGACTTGACTACTTTGATGAAACTTAGACCACATCTTCGAGTACATGATGTCAACCACTTAGTTGCTGAAGACATGAAGAAGAGGAAAGACTCCGGATTGAGAGTTAGGAGAGCTATAGATCCTTATGCCTAGAGGAAGAAAACTGCTCTTGACTACAGGTTCTACACTAAAGAGCAACAAGACTTTTATGAGAGAGTGCTGCTTGACAAGAGCCCAGCTGTGAGCGATATGAGATATGTCGTTTGGAAATTCATTAAGGAGAAAGTGGAATACTTTCCAAGTGTCTAGGATAATTTCCACTGCATTGGTCTGGATGAGTTCATTGGCAGAGAGCTTACTGCATGGAACGACGAGATGATCATGCAATTCTACTCCACTGCACCTTTCTACGGAGATGGTAGAATTGTATGGATGACTGAAGGAGCAAGTTATGAATCCACTACTGAGGAGTGGGCTGCACTTCTAGGAGTTCCAAATGTTCAGGATGGTGATCTGGATATATAATCAGAATCCAAGGCTAGTCACAATGCCATGAAGGATATGTATACTCCTATCCCCGTAGACAAGGTGCAATCTCACAAGCTAGGATCCATCTACTATCTGCAAGCAGGCCTTCGTACCATGAACACTATTCTGAGGCATACCTTGATACCCAAGTCAGGAGATGACAAGATGATCCGAGGCTACTCCATCAACATGTTGATCCATCATGACAAGAACACAAGGATTAGAGTTATGGATTCGATTGTTGAGACAATCAAGAGGGTTGCTGCTGATCAAAAGCGCTATTGCTGCTATGCACCCTACATCCAGATGCTTATCAACTCTCAGTTGGAGAAGCACATTTTTGCTCTAGATCATCCACATCTGCCCTATAGCCAGATCTCGAGGATAATGTTGTGGTGATGGACCCAGATCATCCTACATCTGCTATAGTACAGGAAGAGGTAGAAGCAGTTCAAGCCGCTAGTGCTCGATCCCCAGATCTAGAAACAAGCAAATGGATCTTCTGATCTCAGCCATTCAGGGCATGCAGAAGGATATCAAGGGGATTCTGGACAACCAGAACAGTCTTTGTCAAAGCCCTAGAATTTGCATGAATTGTTTGCATCAACATCAGCATGTGCATCATGTCATCATGTTAAAATTAAAATTAATTTGAAATGGGCGTGATCAAACCCTAGCACAGATAAAATTTAAATAGGTTAAACTATCAAGATATTTGAGTGAATCCAAAATGCTCTTCAAAAATGTTCCCCCTCTTGGATAAATGTTGGCAACAACATATCAGGGGTGAATTATATTTTAACAAATATATTGGCAAATTAAATAAATTAGCAAACTTATGAAAATCACTAATAAAGCATTGTAAATATTTTAGTTGCTTCAAATTTTTTTGAAACTTTTTGAGTAATTTGGAAATATTCCAAATGTATCCAATAAATTATTTTAGGGTTTTTGGCTATATATATTTTGCCCAACAATTAAACAGCCAAGAAAAAAAAATAGAAAAACAGGAAATAAATAAGAAAAGAGAGAGGGAGTACCTGTTTGCCCAGCTCTGTAGCCAGCCCAGCCCACCTAGCACTAATAGTCGTCTCCCACCTCGTGCAAGTAGGACGCGAGGCGCATGGTCGCCGTGTGCCCGGCCACCTCTAGCCTGTCTGCTTCCCCGGAGGTCACCTAAGAGCGCCACGCGACCCCCCAAAGTCGTCCGGATCAATCCCCCCTCTCCATCTCTCTCCCCTCGCTCTTCTCTGCCTTCCCCCCCACCCACCTGACCGAAACCGCCATGGCCATGCCGCCCTAGAGCTCGCAGCCAACGCCCCTTTCCCGACCATCCACCGTGATTCGGAGGACTGCCTGGACGCCGTGCCTCGAACCACTAAAGGACGCGAGCTCGGAGAGCTGGAATCATCGCCATTGTCTTTGTCTTCCACCTTGGGCTGCCAGATGCCGGCATCAAATTCGTCGCCTCCGGGCCGTCAACGAGCATGCTGCGCCTCTCCTCGGCCTCCCTGTGAGCTTTCTTTGCGTTCCCCCTTAGCTATTAGTCAATTTCATCCTCTAGCCTCGAGTTCTTCCATGACTGGAGCTCACTACCGCCGGCAGCATAGCCGTCATGCCCAAAGCTTGCTACGGTCGGGTTCGAGCATGTGATCGAGCTCCTGGTGTCTCCAGGAGGCCTCCAAGCCCTCTGTTCACGCGTTCGTGCCCTGTAACCGTCGTGCCGGTCTATCCCAAGCTTCGGCTGCCACGGCCGCCGTCGCCGCCGTTGATGTGGTGCACCCCAGCTGCTGCCGCTTGCTGCGTTGGATGCGCGCCAGCTTGTGCTTTCCCTAGAGCCAACCCACGTCCAAAATTGTGGCCTATAGCGTCGTTTCGGCCAACCCACGTCCAAAACTCTGGCCTATAGCATCGTTTCGGCCAACTCTGATGCGGGATTTGGTCTCCGTCGGCGATGCTGACATGGCCCATCATTAGGGGTCAAACCCCCCTACTAATTAAGCACCTATAGTCGCTGGCTCTGGACCCCACCGCACTAATTAACCCCTCCGAATTAATTAGTTTAAGTTAATTAACTGGGTTAGTCCCTGAGTCAATGAAAGACAGGTCCCACATGACAGGTTTGACCTAGACCAGGTCTGTTGACTTGCTGACGCAAGCATGACCTCAGGCTGACGCAGTTAATTAATTACTATAATAAATTAATTTCAGAAAATGTTTAAAACTTCTAAAATTCATAGAAAATAATCTGTAAGTCAGATGAAAATAATTTATATATGAAAAATGATCAGAAAAATCCAATGAATCTGTATATGCCATGATAATGCATGTTCAAGAAAGTTAACATCACCAAGTAGGACATTTCATGATTACGATAATTTAATAAGTAGTGTTGGAGAAGGATTTTAGTATAAATTTGAATTCCACTTCACTTAATATGACTACTATAGAACTATGTCAATTCAGTACCTTAACATGACATTTTATGCATCATGTTGGTGCATCACATTGAATGTGCCCTTTTCTCTGTTTGCCGGTGTTGTTCCTTCTCGGTAGACGGTGGTTCTCACGATCTGAACGTTGACACTAATGAAGAGAAGTAATATCTTCAGGACTGTCAGGCAAGCAACCTACCCCTTGAGCATACTGATATGAACCCACTCTCTCGCTCCTGCTCTCTTTTATTGCATTAGGACAACAACGATTCAACTGTTACATGTTCCCGGTAGTTGAACCCATTCCTTTGCATGACCTATCTTTGCCACAGTAAATAGTTGAAACCACTTAGCATGATTAGAAACTGCTTGAGCCTTGTTGTGCTTACTCATCCATGCTTGCTTACTTACTGTGCCTGCTATGCTTAGAGACATGTCATGTCGGGTTTGATCCCTCTGGGGGATGAATCGGAATGGCTGTGTTCATTCCTACTGTGTGAGAGCTAAGTGTGTGAACACGATTTGGTAAAGGTAGCGATGAGAGGCCATGTAGGAGTACATGGCGGGTTGTCTCACTGAGACCGTCCTTAAGAACTGAGTTCTGTGTTTGTGATCCAAGACAGTTACTACCAAATGTTGGGCCCTGAAATATGTCCCCACTCGACTTATTAATCGACTAGATCTCAGTCCAGGAGTTGCAACTAGTTTCTGGTGTTTGTAGGAAAAGTGTTGGCGGCCGTGCATAGCGCTGCCCGACGGGGTGGACTATGATGTGGTATAGGCAAAGTGGCATGGTGTACTAAGTGGCACCCGAACGGTGGGCTTGGGAACCCCTGTGCACATCATTTCAGGCCGTTGCGGAAACTTCGGCCGGACGTCCGTGCAGGTTCAGTCTCAAATAGGCGATAAACCTAGACTAGGGTCTTGTGTGATTGACAGTCGTGGTCGACTCCCTCGCTGGGCTTCCGCTTGAAGGTTGTCGAGGTGCCTTTAATCTGCATATAGCGATAAGTGGCGGGAGCATGTGTGAAGAAGTACACCCCTACAGGGTTATGAATCTATTCGAATAGCCACGTCCTCGAATATGGACTACTTGGAGAACTTATGTGGTTCATAGATAAGTTGAAGTGGATACTCTAAAATACACAAGAAAAGCATGAGTTCTACGGATGGCCTTCTCGTAGGGAGAAGGAAGAGGATCCATAGTGGTGTATTGATTGGTGAATATGTGGACTCGTGTGCGCTATCCCACCTCAAAGAAAGCACTTGTAGTCGAAGAAAAGGTTAGCCAAGAGTCAAAGCTGGCTTGCTGCAATAAACTCCACAACCCCCTTCATCGATACTGATGCATATGTAGATAGTTCTGATGTAAGTCTTGTTGAGTACCCTTGTACTCACGTTTGCTTAATTTATTTTTTTGCAGAGGAGACGCCAGTCTTATTAGTGATCGTTACAACTTGAAGTTTGATGTTGTTCGGATTAGCTTGGGAATCCTAGACAGAGGTCTGGTTCCTTTGGTAGGGTCGATGTAGGTATTCAGGCTCCTTTAGCCACTTTTGTAGATGTCTGTACCCAGACATGTTTAACTTCCGCTTGTTTGATTGAATGCTCTGAATGTTGGGTCTTGTGACCCCTGTTTGTAACCTCTTATTGTATTGGCTCTTCCGAGCCTTCTAAATAAATGTTGTAATGTTGTATGGTTATGTTGTGATGCCATAGTTGTATCTATGCATATCGGGCATGTCATGAGTACGTGTGACGTGCAACAGTATGTATGGGATCCGACACCTGGTTGTGTGCCTATAGTAGTACTCTTTACGAGGAAATGCCTCTTTGTGCTTCCACCGAGCCTTGGTAGCTTTCTACTGCTCCGGACACATTGATTGGCCGGCATGTATCCTTCTTTGCTGCTATGTCTATCCCTTCGGGGAAATGTCTCGCAGTGTAATGGAGTCCCTGTAGTTGCTACGACTTGTCTACGTCCAGTGATGACATTTATGTCCCATGGCGTAATGGAGTCCTTGTAGCTTGCTATGACTCGTCTACACATTCTAGAGATTGACACCTACATTGCTGGGTTACGTATGCCCGTCCCTATATGGATGTGCTACTTGGGTCCTACGACTAGTCATGTTGGCCCGACTATTTTGACATTCGAATGCTAGCGACACATTTACATACGTGAGTCAAAAGACGCAAACGGTCCCGGCCCAGGTAAGGTGGCAGCCGTGGAGATAACCGTGTGTGAGATCGCAAAGTGATGTGATGTGTTACAGGATGGATTGTTATGGCTTAGGATCGGGGTCCTGACAGTCTTGTGAGGATCTTTGAGACAAGTATCAAGACTCTTGGTGAAAGGTGGACAAGGTGACGAAGACAGTTATAGAGCTTCAGAAGGAAGTTGACTCCGTGCACATCCCTCGGGTCTCTTCTACTTCTTCAAATGATGATGATGATGATGATGAGGATGGATCACCTCTCTGGCCGGGCACCTAGTTTACTACTCAGGCTAGATCAGTCAGAGTGCCTGCACCAGACTTGAGGCCCTCTTCATCAGCTCCCGCTACTGTCATCATAGCTCCCGCTCCATCAGCTCCAGTTCCTCCAGTGACCACTCCAGCTCCATCCACGACATCTATGGAGATCTTCACCGACGCTATTATCTCGACTCCTTCATCGACAACCGGAGGAGATCAGCCCAAGAATGATTAGATATATGCCTTTGAACTTTTTTGCTAACTTGTTGCCAAAGGGGGCAAAGTGTATATAGATCTTTAGGCTTCGAGTGAGAGAGCGTTTGGTGTTTATTGCTTTTTCAAAAACAATAGCTTTTGGTTGCCATGATACACTTTTGCTTTTCTTGTGATACTCGCTTGATGATGTTTGATCATACGCTTTGATGTGTGATGCTACTATTTCCTATCATCTTAATGCTTATGTGATGATCATTCATCTTTGGTTGATTGTGTTGTGATACGATGTTCATACCAATTACTCTCGCACACCACCAAGTGGTATGTGACATGTAAGAAGTGACGCATGTACCTAATCAATTGTGCATTTGCGTTCAAACGCAAAATTAAAAATAATCCACAAATTTGGGGGGAGCTCTTGGTGATCACATACTTCTCAAAGCGACGATTATATTCCATGATTATATCTTTATCGAAGCTTTGATCGATATGTTGTCATCAATTACCAAAAAGGGGGAGATTGAAAGCATATTTGCTCCCTTGGTGGTTTTTGTAATTAATAACAACATATAATTCATTGAAATAATGTTTCCACTAAGTATATTTCAGGACAAGTTCAATGATAGGGATGGCCAAAGGATTGTGGAATTACCCCCAACATGCAAGGAAATAGGTTGGCCAAGCTTCAAGAAAGAGGACTCCACATTTTACATTTGTGAGAAATCACTTTGAGTCCATAGGAAAGCCAATACTAGTAAAAGGGGGTAAAGTTTTGATGGTGAACAATATGATCAAACGTGCACCAGTGACAGTCACCAAAACATCCACAAACTCTCCCACCAAAGTCTATCCAAAGCCAAATAGGCAAAATCGGTGCAACCAACATTCCTATCCCGGTGCCACAGATTCTAAACCCTAGACAGACTCAGCCAAACCCTAACACTTCGATGCAGTCAACACTGCTCTCGGAGCCACCGAGTTTGGTTGCCAAGATTCTGTTACGCAAAATCACATTTTAGGTCCGTCCAAAAATGGTGAATTGTCATCATCGAGTTTGCTAAATCTGACCGTTGGTCACCTTGTCGGTGCAACCGAGAATTGTATATCGGTCCCTCCGAGATTCAAAAGTTGCCACTTTTGGTCACTTCAGTACCATCGAGATTTACACGTCGGTGTCACCGAGTTGGTCATTTTGTGTGTAACGGTTGGATTTTTGGGGATGCCTATAAATACCCCTTCACCACCACCCACTCGAAAGAGAAGTACTCAAAACTATTCCATACCTCTCATATTCGTGCCTCCTAGATTGGTTAGGTGTGGCTTGGGAGCCTACTACTTCGTGTTGTGGAGTGAACGAGGAAGTTTGTAAGGGCAACGAGCTCGCCTACTTCATGAAGATCTACCCATAGTGAGGCTAGTACTTCATGGATGGAAGCCATATGGAATAGTCAAGGTTGCTTCTTCGTGGAACCCTCCGTGGGTAGAGCCCTCCGTGGACTCTCGCGATCGTTACCCTCCGCGGGTTGAAGATTCCATGAACGTGGACGTACGATAGCACCACCTATCAGAACGACGAGAAAAATCATCGTGTCAGCACTTGTGTTTGCTTTCCTAACCCTCTCTTTACTTACATGTGCAATGTCTTTATTTTCCGCTGCTACACTCTTAGACATGCATGTGTCGGGTCTTACTTGATATGCTATGAATGCTAAAACTTGCCAGGAATTAAAATTGGGAAAAAGGCAAAACTTTTATTTGGTCAAGTAGTCTAATCACCCCCCCGTCTAGAACTAATTTCGATCCTACACTACCCCGAGTTAGGCTAGTCCTCCGTGAACGTAGGCCATCATGGTATAGTCAAAGTTGCTTCTTCGAGGAACCCTCCGTGGGTAGAGCCCTACGTGGAATCTCATAACCGTTACCCTCTGTGGGTTGAAGACATCACAAAAATGTACGTACGATAGCACCACCTATCGGAACCATGGGAAAAATCATCGTGTCTCCAAATTGCGTCTGATATTCCTACCCTTTCTTTACTTACATGCTTGTCTTCACTTTCCGCTGCTATACTCATAGACATGCATGTGTAGGGTGTACTTTACTTGCTATGAATGCTAAAATCTGTCAACACTTAAAATTTGGAAAAATTAGACTTTTATGTGGTCAAGTAGTCTAATCACCCCCCCTCTAGATCTACTTTCGATCCTACAATTTACTTGACTGCAAAGAAGGTGGTTCATTATTTCCAAGAACACTCGATAATGGTCATTAGCAATGCTCCCCTGTCGGAGATCTTACATAACCGAGACACATCTGGCCGAGTGGCAAAATTGGCAATTGAGCTCCTTCCAATTGATATCAAGTTTGAAGCCAAGAAAGCGATCAAGTCCCAGGCATTGGTCGATTTTATGGCTGAGTGGATTGAGTAAGAGCAGCCGACCCCAAGTGTTTCCGAACATTGGACCATGTACGTTGATGGATCCAAGATGCTCAATGGTTCAGGGGCCGGCGTTGTCCTCGTTTCTCCCAAAGGAGACCGATTGAACTATGTCCTTCAAATTCATTTTGATTCATCAAACAACTCTCTTATATGGACTCCGAATGGCCATTTCACTTGGCGTCCGTCGCTTAATGGTTTATGGAGATTTGGACCTTGTTGTCAATCAAGTGATGAAAGAATGGGACATTCGAAGCCCAACCATGACAGGTTACTGCAACACAGTCAGAAAACTGGAGAAAAGTTCTAAAGGTTTGGAGCTACATCATATTCCCCGTGCAAAGAATCAAGCAATAGATGACCTAGGAAAAATCTGGTCCACCTGGCGGGTAGTTCCCACGGACATATTCCTCGAACACCTTCGTGCCCTTACAATTCCAGAAGACCCTTTCATAGAGGATCCCCCGCAAGCAGTAGGTCCCTCTAATCCGACTGAGGTTGACGTCCCAGTTGTGGTTGATCTATTCGAGGAAATGCTAGTGATCATTCCCGAGTGGACTCAACCTTACTGAGCATATCTGCTCCGACAAGAACTCCATGAAGACGAAGAACAAGCTCGCTAGATCGTCCGTCGATCTAACTCATTTGAAGTCATGGGAAATTGGTTGTACAAGAAAAGCACAATGGGAGTCATTCAGAAATGCATCTCCCCCGAACACTACTAGGAGAAACCTTATATGCAGGACACTATTAGTAGCGCTGGAAAGTAACATGCGCTGCTAGTAATTACTAGTAGTGCTGGATTTCGGCAGCGCTACAAGTAAAGACTTAGTAGTAGCACTGGAAACAAAAAGAGCTCTACTACTATGCGGGACCCGACGAGCCCACCGGCACTGTCAGTAGTAGCAACGCTGTCCAAAATACAACGCTACTACTAAGATTTTAGTAGTAGCTCTTTTTTCGTGGAAACGCTACTAGTAAGATTTTAGCAGTAGCGCTTTCTGAAAAACAACGCTACTCCTATTCGTGGTTGGTGCCACCTTTTCAACCCCTCCCCCCCTTTGCACTCTCTCCCCCTCCTTTCCCCTCTCCCCTCACCATTGTTGCCCTTCTTCTATCTTCCTCCTACCTCTCTTCTCTCCCCATTAATGCCCCATCCACCATAACTCTCCTCCATAAATGGGCTTCTCATCTCTAGCTAGCTCCATAAATGCCCCTACCTCATTTATTTGTCTCTCCATCTATTCCATTAGATATAGATCTAGATAGCTCATCTCTAGGTAGAGAAAGGCCTCATCTGGTCGATCGGTCTCTCTCGGGAGATAGGTGAGTAAAAAGTTGTTCATTCCAAGAATGGGAATATGTGTGTGAATAAGAATATGTGTGTTTGGGATATGGAGAGATTTGTGCGAGTGACATTCCGCCGAGTTGCTTATGTTTTGCCGAAATGTCAATTTATTTCTGTTTCGGTGTATTTTGAGCAAACTAGATATGTACTATTTTTAGGCAAGGTCATGCCAATTTTTTATATGACTTTGATGCATGCATGCATTTTGTTTATAAAGCTTTTGCTTGTTATACCATGCATGCAGTTGGTCATGAAGGTGACTGGATGGAAGGTGGAGCATTACATGCAATCCACGGTGATGGACATGTATGCAAATAATCGGACTAGGAATAGATATCCGTGTACAATATGCAAAGGAGTCCTTTTGGACCCTTTTGGTCATGGAATGTTAAAGGCGCACCTACTGATGAATGGTTTCATGGATGGATATACTCGGTGGATAAGTGAAGATGATGAGGATGACGACATCCACATGGCAAGGAATAGCAGCATGGCGCTAGACGAACAGATGACCGATCGACACGAAGACGATGGCGCTAGACATGGTGGCGGGGAAGAGTTCAATGACGGCGGCGAAGAAGATTATGGACACGGCAAAGAAGAGTCCGGACATGGTGGAGAAGAGGCGGTAGTCACTCCACAGTCTTTGATGCTACTAAGTGCAGTCGTGCAGGACCCTCATGTTCGAGACCTCCTTCACAAGAGTACGACTAGCGAGAGAGCTGGTTCTAGAGAGGAGGCCAAGCTGGCGCAACTTGAAGTAGACTCGAAGACTCCATTGTATGACTGTTGCGATCCCGAGGTGACCCGCTTGAGTTTCACGCTCGATCTTCTAGAGACGAAGGCCAAAAACAAATGGACAGACAAAAGCCTCGATGAGCATTTGAAGTATCTACATAATAAAGTTATTCCCATGGGGAACCTGTGTCCTACTAGTGTCGATGAGGCCAAGAAAATCATTTGTCCTTTTGATTTGCCGCACATTAGGTACCATGCATGCATCAACGATTAGAGCTTTGTCCTATAGCTTTTTATTCAACCTTTTCCTAGGCAAATGTGATCGGACCCGACATTCTCTTCTATTCTTATCTCGTCTAAATCTGTTCTAATCCAGTCATATGCATTCTATGTTGACACGTGTTGACTGTCTTCACTGTTTGTTAGTTGAAGAAAAATCAACCACATATTTAATAATCAAATCTCAACTGTCTCCATGTTTTTAGCAATAACTCCTGCACCGCCGCTTCGATTATGGTAGTGGGTGTCAGGTGGTTTGCATGTATGCCACATGTCCACCTAAATAGAGGAGTCACGGGCATATATGTCAAACCTGTTCGGATGTTTCCACCCATTATAAATACAACTTACCCCTGCCATTATTACCTTCCTCTACCTCCGCCACCCACGTGCTCAAAACCCTAGCATCGTCAATGGAATCCATCATCGTCGAAGACAAAGTGCTTCGCTGCCACGCCTTCTTCAACGACGTACTCACGCCGGCTGCGTTCATCCTCTACTTGCCGCCACTGTAGCTGTCTTCCTCCACTGAGTTAGGGTGAGGCAGATCGAACCGCTTGGCTTCTCCGCCTCATTAAGCTGTTCATCACGTTCTTCATCATGGTAAATAAAGATCTATTTCTACCGCGTGCTTTGATCTAAAATACTTACTGAAATTTATCGGTTGTTGTTTCTTCACTTTCCACTCAACTGCATCTAGATCTATCCTTGCCGAATATGTTCACTTTGTGGTCTAAAACATGGGTTGATTCCTCACTTGTACGAATCCTTGGACTTGTACAAATCTGAAAGCGCCATATTCTCTATAGAAGTGAATGTCTTCGATAAAAGGTCAATGTCTTCAAAACACAGTTTTACCTTCCAAATCTTCTGAGAATGCATATGACCTCTCCTCTTCCCTCGCGTCTCTAACTCTTTCACAGGTACATGTCCATAGCAGAAACTCTTGGATCTCATATTCTAAATTCATTTGCAGACTACTTGCGGATACATCTGGAATCCTCTGGTGCGTCTCATACTTGCGCATTCTTGTGAAGCCTTTGCTGAAGCCAATGGCAGATGATAAACCATTCAAGAAGGGAGGGAAGCAGAGACGCAAGAATACTGCTAAGGATCTTCCCCTAGATCTATATGAGCAATACAAGTATGATAAGGATGGGACATATTGCCAACGTAAGAATCGACTCCAATAGATTCACATATATTGGAGTGTGGAGTGGTTTTACTACCGCTTCGTCACCGATGAGCATGCTGAGAAGCATGCAGAAAATGCACCCTGGACTGATATCGTCTACAGAAATCTTCATCCAAAGACTAAGGCAGATGCTATCAAGATCGGATTCTACCCATGCATGTTCAGGCCCCCAATGCCTGAGAATCCTCATCCATCAAGAATCCTTGGCTGCCGAGAACCCACAGAGTCGGACTCTGATGAAGAAGAGGAAGAAAATCTTCTAGAACCACAGCCGAAGCCTTTGAAAAAGTCAAAGGCTTCTAAACATGAAGGCCGCCTTCACAGGAGACTGAAGAAGAAAGATGCTGCCTCCAGAGGTCCGAAGCCAACCATGTCCCTAATGGATACATCCAATATGAATGTGCTATCTGATAATAAGTTTGATGCTGAAGCCTTATCCAGGCCCATTCAGCGGAAATAAGAGCAATCCAAACTGCTCAAAGACTTACCTCTGTTCGAACCAGTCATCTTTGAACACTTCATAGATGTATGGTTTGTTGATCCCTCACTGTCCATTAATGCCCTCCAACTTCCAATTGGACTGAGTGTCACCTTCCAAGGGCTAGTGAATGAGGAGCTGATTGTCACACAAAAGGCCAAGCAGACGAAGGCCAAGATCATCCATGAAAAGGAACTATTCAAGGAAAATGTGCACCAACTATCTTTTGTATAGATCAAGGGCTATCAGTTGATGATGGTAGATCTCAAAGCTATGTTTGAGAAGAGATGTGAAGCTGTCAAGTGTGCCCTAGCGCGCCTCAAGAAAAAGTCTGCAATTATGGTCAAGGCTTACGATGACATGCTGAAGAGAAAGGCTCTTGGCCATCCTGCACTTGCTCCTGAAATTATTGAACGCTCTCCTCGAGCTCCAATGTCTTCAGATCAATCTGCTCCTGCACGGTCAGAATACCGTGGCATTGTCTTCCCTGCTGGGTTTGCCAACGCATGTACACGCCCCTCTACCACTACTACATCTAGCAAGAAGACAAAGCAGGCCGAAGTTGAAGCCAAGAAACATAAGGCTACTGCCTCTGTAGCCCAACCTTCGAAGAGGTTGAAGACAAGAAAATCAAAGTCTTCGGAGGCTGCGCAAGACCAAGTACCACCTTCTGCTCCATCATCAACACCTGCTCCTCAACAAGAGCCTCTACTCGTTACGCCAATCTCAATGGCTCCTCCCGCCTCAGAAACTTTCGAGAGACAAGTTGTTCTGCATGAGTCTGCTTCCATAGAGACTCAGAAACCAGAAGGGATTCCAGCTGCTGAAGACACTGCAACGACTAAAGACTTTGCTCATGAAGACATTGGTCCTGAAGACAATGTCGAGCGAGAACATGTTCCACAAGTGTATGCACCAATGGTCTCCTCCCCACAACCAACTAGTGACTTTGTGGACATTGGGACTCCTCTCCGGCCAGATGTTCCTGAAGCTGAGCCTGGTACACCATCACCTCCTTTCTTCCCCCCAGTGTTAGCCTCACCAGATTCTTCGTTTGCTCTAGAGGAGATTCAAACCACCACCCACACTTCCCCACTGAAACATCTTCATCGAGGTCCTCGATCTCTCATGTCTCATATTCCTGAAGACGAAGTATGAGTTTCACCGACTGGACCAATCGAAGAAGTGCTACGAATTGAAGATGTTCCTCCCAGCCAACCTGCAACAGAAAACATGGCCGCCGAAGAAATTGCTGCCGATGCCACCATGGACGATGCCAATGCCCCATCCCCTGATGGACCTCCTGTCACTGCCAAGCCATCAAATTAAGACAATGAAGATAACATTGAGATGCTTCAGAATCGGGAAGGAGAGATTGTTCCTACAAGATAGCCTCGCCTTGTTGACCCACCAAGGATGGGACCTCAATATGAGTTCAACCTAGATCGTCGCCCCTCTGTCATGAACCCAATGCCCCGACTTCCATGTCTTTGACAGGTAGGACCAGCAAGACCCACTGTCTTTGATCTTGAAAGGTTCAGGCTGAACAACACGTTCTTTGACTTCGACTGCAATCCATACAAGAGAGAGAGAGTATACAATTTGACAGGTTCTAGAGTGCTGCACAACGTCAGTACTAAATGTTTGTTCTTTATGGTCAGAACAAGATCTTTCCCCACAGACATCTCAGCTTTGAAGCCACGAAAGGTATTCCCTGTTTTGACCAACCACTAGATTGTCTTCGGGATGTGGGTTTGCTGCCTTCCTACACGTATCACGAAGACTGGAATGAGTAACGTATCCTCTAGTTCTATGCAACCCTTCACATCTCTCGATTCGGTCCTGATTTGAACACTTGGCGGATGGACTTCATGATAAGGGATGAACACATCTGTCATGGATTTGTCACAGCAGATGTCTGGGTAAATGGACTTAGGTTCGAGGCCATCGCTAAGGGAGTGAGCTCGAAGGGGTTGGTTGGAATCGAGAGACAAGGGTTTACCCAGGTTCATCCCCTCGGAAAGAGGTAAAAGCCTACGTCCTACTCTGTGTTGTATTGATCGTGTATCGATTACAAGGGAGTGAGTTCTCTTGACCTAGCTATCGATCAGTTGTTTCGTGGCCTAAGCCACCCAGGTAACCCTCCCTTATATACATGGGTCAAGGCCCTGGGCTTACAAGAGTCTCATTCGGGTTATACTTGACAACCGACCTCACCTCTAACTTCACATGCCTTATCTAACAAGTCGCCGCCAACGGCCCAAGCCCGTCGGGTTACATCATGTCTATTGGCTCTGGGCCTTTCTAGCCCACTGATTACGTTTGCTCCTGGAGTTGTCGTAAGCTGCCAACCGCATGACCCGGCCCCACCTAGGGGGTCTCACCCTGGGGTTATATTCCCAACATTAGGCCCCATATTGATTTGAACCAGTTCATGTCAATTTTCAAGTCTTTTGGTTGGCGAGTCTTGCCTTCTCTTCTAATCTTCATGACCCACCAAAAAACGGGCGTTCATTGCATCTGACAAGCTTTCATGACCTGCCATGATGTCATTAATAAAATAAAAAAAGATTCCTCTGACGTCAGAACGGATCTTTCGTCATTAATATGGCCAGCCCGAAAATCGGGGCGTCCTCTTAGTGTAATCATCACCGTGCTCCCTTGATTCCCGCACCAAACCGTTCGAGAGACGGTTATGCCCTTATAAATAAGCACGAGGGCCATCACTTTGCTTCCTTGCCACCGCCATATTCTTCTTCTTCCTCTGAACGCCCGCACCGCTCGGTCATCGCCGTCTTCATTAGCATTGGCCGCTGCATCAACATGAAACGGTCCAGAGCTTCCACGCATCCGCCACACTCTTCCAGGTTCGAGTTTTACTCCCTATCAGATCTGCATTAGGGTTTTCTTGAATCATTGGAGTTCGCCGGTATTCATCACCATTCGCGGAAGTGTTCTTCACCGATTGATTGAAATCATCTTTTTAAGGCCTCATAATACCACCGAAATCACGCGGCTGCTCACTCTACACTTAGTCACACTTATTGTAGATCTGCAGCTTTGTAGTAATTCGAATACTGGCCATATATGCTTCCGCCAGTCTTTTTAGGGATAAAATATTTTTCTTTTTCTATTGCCCGTAGATCCTAAATCCATAGTTATAGTAGTGGAAACGGTTTCTCAACACTTGGCAATTTTTGAACCTGCATAGAAAAACTTGACCCGCCAACAATCTGCCGACTCACTTTATCTCCTTGCAAGTAGCTTCGACGGCTCACAGTTTTAATTGACCGCCAAATGCTATCACCATTTATAGCTGTAGAAAACTTCGTCAAGACACATTTTTGAGCCGCCAAACATTCATGCCTTTCCGTAGCTTCCAAAGCCGCCACCATGTCAAAGACTCCCTCCACTTGCAACTGGGTAAGGTCTGGAGTGACCGAGGAGTATCTCAAGGAATTCGTCACCATGGCGGTTCTGCCAGCTCAGGACGTCATCCACTTGCGGGTTCTAGGCGGAGAGACCACCCCTAAGCCCAAAGATGGGGAGGTCATTGTCTTCACAGACTATATCCTTCGGGGTTTCTGTCCGCCCATGTCAAAGTTTTTCCGGGACGTCTTACATGCTTTCAACTTGCACCCCCAAGATATTGGCCCAAACTCTGTCACCAATATGTGCCAATTCCAGACTTTCTGTGAAGCCTATCTTCAAGAGGAGCCATCTGTTGATCTGTTCAAGGAGTATTTTTACGTCAACTGCCAAACTGAGATTGCGGACGGGTTAAGTCTTGAGCTTGGGGGCGTAACTCTTCAAAGACAGAGAGAAATACGTTTCCCAGCAGCGGTCCTGCCAAGTCACCCCAAAGAGTGGAACAAAACTTGGTTCTATTCCCAAGACACTTCACCAGAGGGGGAGAACCCACCGCTGGGTTACCGTCCTTATTGTCTTAGTATGGATACATAACTTCCAAACCGAATTTCAGTCGCCGAACGTGCTCAATATGCCTCCACCTTCTCCAAAGTTAGGGCCCTATTGGCCAATGGGTTCACGGGTGTTGATCTAACCCGGTGCTGGGTCTCCTAGAAGATTCCCCCACTAAGCCGCCAAAGCACTTTTATGTGTCAGTATACTGGTAAGGTAGATGACCCTCAACGCTTCATTCAGACCCCCTTAAAGGATCAGGACCTCATCGCCATTGTCAAGTCTTTGCTGGGGGAAACATTAGCTGCCTACAGCAAGACTAGCCCGAGCCCCTTCTCTGTACTTAATCCGGCTCCATATGTAAGTCTTTTCATCCTAACCTTCATCCATTATTTTAACTCCATCACTTATCAACCCTTTACTACTGATATGGTTTGTCTTTTTGTAGGCCGGCTCCTCATTCTAGAAAAAATTGTTGCCCTCAACTCTCAAAAAGAAGAGAAAGGTCCCTAAGGCCTCAAAGCCTAAGTCGTCGTCGCGCAAGAGGAAATAGTCAACTGAAAAATTATTTGATTTAGACGATTCAGAGCTAGTACTTGACTCCCTTGGCCTTCTATTCATGCAACTTATAGAGAACGATCACTCTCAGGAAGAAGCTGAAACAAGCCATGCCAATGTTGCCTTGGTAATCATTGTCTCCTCTGACTCAGATTTTTCACCAATAAAGAAAGTACTACGGGCTATACGGAAGGTAAAGAGTTCCCATCCTTTTTCTTACTTGAATCGTAAATTTCTATCGAAGAAACAACAAGATGATAGTAGACGTCAAACCCGGAGCACCAGCTCTGGAGATCATTTATCCGACTTACCAAATGAACCGGCTCCTCGAAAACAACGCACAGAGGTACTTACTTGTCTTGAGCTTATCTTGCTTGGACAATATTTTTCGCAAATTACTAATTGACTTGACAATGCTAACTTTTCGACAATTCACCTCCTTCTTCTAGTGATTCAACCGCCTCAAAGCTGCCTCCTTTTGTTATTAACCAGGGGGTAAGTGTTTCTATGCCCTGAAAAGCGTTTAATATCTCATACTTGTATCATGACATATCCAATATTGCCTTTTCTCACAGAGCTCAAGCCAAACGAAGGAAGGGGCCGGGTCATCCGCAATTCCTGATGCCCAAGACCCGGAGATCCCAACACCCAATATTCCCGACTCTCATAGTGAGCCTTCTGAAACAGCCAAAGATGCCCCTAAAGAGGTTCCTCCACATGCTAAGCTGGCTGCCATGGATACTTAGGCTCCTGACGACTATCCAGATTCTGCTCCTAATCTGCCCTGCCCCCGGCCGTCAGCTGAACACATTACTTCTCCTGAAGAGGTCTCTATCACCGGGGCGGCTTACAAACCTCCAGTTCCCTCCCATTCCCTATCCAAGCATATCAAAGAAGACGAGGCAACTCCTTTGAAGGAAGAAAAGACTCCATTTGTACTTTCAAACTTGTAAAAACTTGCTGCTGACGAACTACATAGTGGTTATTTGAGACGTCTGTTTGCCAGTCAACACATGGAGGCCAACCTGGTCGCCATGATGAAGAAAAAATATGAGGTACTGATCTTATCTTGTCTCTTCATATGTATATACTTATGCAGGCCCCAAGAGACGGTTGACTTTTTCAAAGGTCATCTGAGTCTTCCATTCATGTAGCAATTTTTCATTAAATCACCTTATAGCTCCCAAGGGTCGGGTCATTATATAAGTAATAGCCGACCCTCAAGAATAGCCGAAGAAACAAGTGTAGCCCCCAAGGGTCGGGTCATTACCTAAGTAATGAGCCAACACTCAATCATAGATTATGCGCCAATTGTAGCCGCCAAAGGCCGGGTCATTACCTAAGTAATGAGCCAACACTCAATCATAGATTAAGCGCTATTTGTAACCCCCAATGGCCGGGTCATTACGTAAGTACTGAGCCGACACTCAATCATGGATTAAGCACCATTTCTAGCCCCCAAGGGTCGGGTCATTACCTAAGTAATGAGCCAGCAATTAATCATAGATTAAGCGCCATTTTTATCCCCCAAGGGCTGGGTCGTTACCAAAGTAATGAACCAGCTCTATAAGAAAGAGTTGAGATACATTAGCCCCCCAAGCGTTAAGTAAATTGATTGCAATCTGCTTGGGACTTAGATATTGTACCAAATTTTGATATAAATTGTATGAACTGGACTGGCGGCTTAAAACTGATAACCTTTGTTTGTGCAGGAATCATTGGCTGGTACTGAGTCAGCCGTGGTAGACCTTAAAGAGAGTCTGGCTTTGTAGCAAATGGGTTGGGCAAAGGCTAAAACCAAATGCCAGATTGCCTTGACAGAGGTAGATGTACTCAAAGCGGAGCTTAAAACTGTCAATAAATCTGCTGAAGAAACCCAATACGCCCTGGCTAAGCATGCTGAAGACGTAGAGGGCCAGCTCAAAGCGGTGACTAATGAACTAAAAACTGTGAAGGGCCACACCTCTCGCATGATTGGAGCTGTATTTGGTAAGAACTCACTTTTTTTTGGTAAGCTTTCGAAAATCCTTTCTCACGGCTTATAAATTCTTGACTTGCCTGTAGGTGCACGGGGCCGCCAACTATCGGACAATAGCCTGATGAAGCTCAAGGCCCTATACACCTTAACAGAACAATTATACGTTGGGTCTCTAATTACCGTCGAAGCCATCATGTCTGAGAAGGGTGTACCAAAATGCATGAAGGGCATGCTGGAGACCATGTCTACCATCCCTATGAAAGTGGAGGAACTATGGAGATCAGCCGCATGCAAGGGCGCAATTGCTGCTTTGAGACGGTCGCTGGCTTATGCTCCGGAGCTTACCCCAGATGAAATGATGCAGGGCTTTCCTCAACTGAAGGACGGTGGCTTAGAATTTACAGAAGCAGACTACTCCCATTGTCATAAAGCTTTTCGGGTTCTTGCAAGTTGGCTGGCTACAGAGGCTAACCTATCAGTGTACCAGGTGGCTTATTCCGAAGAGAAGAAGCAGATTCGAGGCCCCACTCTTGAAGCAAGGAGCCTGATTCCTGAAAGCCGTAAGCACTTTTTTGCTCCTGTAGAAGCTATGTTTGAAGCCTTGACCAATTGCAATTGGGATGTGGACATTCTCCAGATCGAGTAAACTGAAGACCCGGCGTAGGATGACCCAGTGGCGAGTTAATTAAAAAACTTGTGTCATGTAACCTGGCCTTGTATAATTCACCGGGTTAAGATTTGTTGAAAAACATGAAGTCTTCAATTCCTGAGGCTTTTGAACAGCCTTGTAATAGTTGTAGAAAAATCTTGACTGCATGTTCTTGCACTTTTGATGTTTATGCTTGACAACTCCGCTGGCGACTCAACAAACGCATCTGTTGACATCTGAGCATTTTGATTGTTTTGACTCGCTGGGCGGCTTATACTCCATGGGCGAATCCAGAAATTTTCCAAAACTTAGAACCTTATCATGAGAGTACCTGCAAAACAAACAATTGTATGTCATCCTATAAACCGGCTTTAAAGGCATGACAGGACAAGACAACTCTTGTTTTTATGAAAATATTTTGTTTCCAAAGAAACTAGGTGGAAAGCCTGAAAACCATGGAAACCAGGCCTCATGTGACATAAATTTTTCATTTAAACCTTAGCAAGTTCAGGGTCTTTAAAATATTGACATTTCTAAGAGTACGAATAGGCCACATAGCAGAGGGGGTATGGTAGACAAGACCAGTTTGTCCTCGTTCACTGTAATCCGGCTCTCTCATGAAAAAAGTCATGGTAACGCACAAGTGTAGGGGATCAATTGTAGACTTTCTCGATAAGTAAGAGTGTCGAACCCAACGAGGAGAAAAGGTAGAACAAATATTCCCTCAAGTTCTATTGACCATCGATACAACTCTACACACACTTAACGTTCGCTTTACCTAGAACAAGTATGAAACTAGAAGTACTTTGTAGGTGTGACGACATAGGTTTGCAAGATAATAAATAGACCGTAAATAAAAACTAGGGGCTACTAAGATAAAGAAACAACTAAGTTAGTTTAATGAGTGTGGAAAAGTGGTGGTAGGAGTTGCAGAATTCTCCCTAGGCAATCGATGACTTTGGAGGAGTAAGTATGTGAGTTCGTTATGACTAATGTTGCAATAAGTATGTGAGTTCGTTATGACTAATGTTGAGTCCATGGATTATACGCACTCTCAACCTTCTAGATTTGCTAGCCTCTCTAGTACCGCGCAACTTTCGTTGGTGCAATAAACCTACCTTCCTCAAAATAGCCACCATATACCTTCCTCAAAACATCCACCATATACCTTTCTCAAAATAGCCACCGTACCTACCTATTATGGCACTTCCATAGGCATTCTGAGATATATTGACATGCAACTTCCACCATTTCCTTTTGTTATGACATGCACCATCACTTTCATATTGCATATAGAGTCATATTTTGTTCTAGGTATCAAGTTGTATTTCTCTTTTGATTTGTAAGTAAATAAAAGTGTGATGACCATCATTATTAGAGCATGTCCCATGTGAGGAAAATATGATGGGAGCTATGATTCCCTCAGAAGGGGGGATGAGATTCTGGACTTTGTGAAAAACAAAAGAGGCCAGCGAAGCCCAAATCAAAAAAAGAGGCCTTAGATGCCCACCCAAAAAAGAAAAACAGGAAAATAAAAAGAAAAAAATAGAGAAAAGATAGCAGGGACATTGCTACTATCTTTTTCCACACTTGTGCTTCAAAGTAGCACCATGATCTTCTTAATAGAGAGTGTCCTATTTTGTCACTTTCATATAACTACGGGAATTTTTCATCATGATGCACAACCACTGAGTTTGTTGAGCTTTGATACACTTATAGCTCTAGTGCATTCGTTGCTTGGCAATCCCTACTCACTCACATTGATATGTATTAATGGGCATCTCCATAGCCCGTTGATACACCTAGCTGATGAGAGACTATCTTCTCCCTTTTCTTCACAACCTCCACCTTATTATATTCCACCTATAGTGCTATATCCATGGCTCAAACTCATGTATTGTGTGAGAGTTGAAAAGGTTTGAGAACATAATAAGTGTGAAACAATTGCTTGACTTGTCATCGGGGTTGTGCATGATATAAATACTTTGTGTGGGGAAGATGGAGCATAGACATACCATATGATATTGTAGGGATAACTTTCTTTTGCCATTATATTTTGAAGAGATACAATTGCTTTATTAGTATGCTTGAAGTATTATTGTCCTAATGTCAAATGATAGACTATTGCTTTGAATCACTCGTGTCTTAATATTCATGCCATGATTATATTATATGAACAATATTATGCTAGGTAGCATTCCACAACAAAAATTAACCTTTTTATCATTTACCTACCCGAGGACGAGCTGGAATTAAGCTTGGGGATGTTGATACGTCTCTATCGTCTCTATAATTTTTGATTGTTTCATGCCAATATTCTATTATTGCATATGAGGGAGAGGCATAAGCTAACATACTTTCTCTACTTGGGTCATATGCACTTATGATTGCACCTCTAGCAAGCATTCGCAACTACTAAAGAACATTAAGGTAAAACCCAACCATAGCATTATAAGGTATCAAGTCCTCTTTACTCCCATGTGCAACAAATCACCTACTCGGGTTTATGCTTCCGTCACTCAAGCAACCCACCATAGGCAAATCTTGAACACATTGATACACCCTATAGCGAGGATCCCTCATGCTTGGGCGACACAAAGAGCACCATAGAAAAACACCAATAATAAAACATTCAACTCAAACCAATCATGATCATCAACCAACCCATAGGACAACAAAAATCTACTCAGACATCATAATATGGAAACACATCATTGGATGATAATATGAAGCATAAAGCACGATGTTCAAGTGTACAGTGAGTTGCGGGAGAGTGGACCGCTATAGATAGATGAGGGAAGGTGATGGAGGTGTTGGTGAAGATGACGGAGTTGTTGGAGTAGATTTCTGTCACGATGGTGGCCCCGGCAGCGTTCCGTCGCCACCGGGAGAGAGGGGGAGAGAGACCCCTCCTTCTTCTTCTTCCTTGACCTTCCCCATACATTGGATCTCTCTCTCTTTGTTTCCTTCTGTTTCTACGCTCCAGATTCTGGACTTTCACCGTTTCTTAAATATCCGTAGATCCGTAACTCCGATCGGGCTGAAATTTTTAGGGGATTTTTAGTATAAAAATATCTTCCTTGCGGCAAACGGACAGCTCCAACCGACCTAAGGGCTGGTCAGAAGGTCCTAGGGCACGGCCAGGGGGTAGGTCGCGCCTCGCAGGCTTGTGACCTATCAACATCCCCACGCTTAATTCCTACTCGTCCTCGAGTAGGTAAATGATAAAAAAGATAATTTTTGATGTGGAAGGCTACCTAGCATAATATTGTTCATATAATCTAATCATGGCATGAATCTTAAGACACGAGTGAGTCGAAGCAATAGTCTATCATTTGACATTAAAACAATAATACTTCAAGCATACTAATAAAGCAATTGTATCTCTTCAAAATATAATGGCAAAAGAAAGTTATCCCTACAATATCATATGGTCTCGCTATGGTCCATCTTCCCCACACAAAGTATTTATATCATGCACAACCCCGATGACAAGTCAAGCAATTGTTTCACACTCATTATGTTCTCAAACCTTTAAAACTCTCATGCAATACATGAGTGTGAGCCATGGATATAGCACTATAGGTGGAATAGAATATGGTGGAGCTTGTGAAGAAAAAGGAGAAGATAGTCTCTCATCAACTAGCCGTATCAACGGGCTATGGATATGCCCATTAATAGATATCAATGTCAGTGAGTAGGGATTGCCATGCAACGAATGCACTAGAGATATAAGTGTATGAATGCTCAAAAAACGAACTAAGTGGATGTGCATCATGATGAAAAATTCCACTAGTTATATGAAAGTGACAGAATAGGAGACTCTCTATTATGAAGATCATGGTGCTACTTTGAAGCACAAGTGTGGAAAAAGATAGTAGCAATGTCCCTATCTCTTTTCTCTTTTTTTATTTAGCTTTTCTTTTTTCCCTTTTTTTTGTGGGCATCTAAGGCCTCTTTTTTTATTGGGCTTTGCTGGCCTCTTTTGTTTTTCATAAAGTCCGGAATCTCATCCCCACTTGTGAGGGAATCATAGCTCCCATCATCCTTTCCTCACATGGGACATGCTCTAATAATGATGGTCATCACACTTTTATTTACTTACAACTCAAAAGAGAAATACAATTTGATACCAAGAACAAAATATGACTCTATATGCAATATGAGAGTGATGGTACATGTCATAACAAAAGGAAACGGTGGAAGTTGCATGGCAATATATCTCAGAATGGCTATGGAAATGCCATAATAGGTAGGTATGGTGGCTGTTTTGAGGAAGGTAGGTTTATTGCACCGGTGAAAGTTGCGCGGTAGTAGAGAGGCTAGCAAAGGTGGAAGGCTGAGATTGCGTATAATCCATGGACTCAACATTAGTCATCGAAGTAAAGTATTAGACGCATGCTCCAAGGGGAGAAGTTGGTAGGAGTTAACCATCGCACTCTCCCAACTCTCACACAAAGGCCGAAAATCAATAAAGAAATGATGCTCCGACTTCCTTACATAACGGTTCAGCATATGTGCATGCTACGAGAATCTCAAACCTTTACTCGAGTATTTCTACCAATCCACAATTACTCCCTAGCATGACTCTAATATCACCATCTTTATATCGCAAAACTATTGCAAGGAATCAAGCACATCATATTCAGTGATCTACAAGTTTTATGTAGGTTTTTATGACTAACCATGTGAATGACCAACTCATGTTAACTCCATAAGCATATATAAGAGAAGCATGAGAGTTTAATTCTTTCTACAAAAGATATGCCCACTCTCTAACAAATATAACTGAAGCAAAAGAGCATTCTACAAGTGACGGTTTTCTATGTGTGAGAAATAGGCAATCCAAATTTCAAATGATATAAGTGAAGCACATGAAGCATTCTATAAAGCCATACTCAAAAGATATAAGTGAAGTGCATGAAGCACTCTATAAATCGACCAAGGACTATCTCATACCAGCATGGTGCATTATTAATAGAAAAAGAAAAGGCACACGACACTCTAAGATTTACGCATATCGTGTGACGAATAAAAATATAGCTCCAAGTAAAATTACCGATGGGGTGCCTCAGGCATACCCAAGCTTAGTCTCTTTCCATTCCTTATTCCTTCATCCATTGTGATCTCACCAAAAACTTGAAAACTTCAATCACACAAAACTTAACAAAACCCTCGTGAGATCCGTGAGTATAATAAAACAAATTACCACTTTAAGTACTGTTGCCAACCAAGTCATATATTTTTTCATTGTAGCTACTGTAATATAACTTTTCAATGGCTTATACCACTAATAAAATCGATAGTTTCATCAAAACGAGCAAAACAATGCATCAAAAACAGAATGTGCCAAAAAGAGGACAATCTTTAGTAATCTAAACGTTCACCATACTTCTGTAATTCTAAAAGTTCTGAAAAATTAGGAAGTGGTCAAGAAATTGTATAACAGTATTGTCTATACATTTTAGAATTTTTGCACGCCTTGTAAAATATAGAAATTCAAACACTATAGAAAAAGTTTCTGTTTTTACACAACACATATAAAACAAGCCATTTAAGCATCCGAAAGTTAATTATTGGCACATTATTTTTATAATACAATAGATTTGTACAAGGGAATAATTTTTTTAGTAGAAAAGTTTCTGTAATTAAGATTCACAAAGTTTCCATGGGCATGAACAATGTTCAAGGCTATCCCCCACTTCAAAGTTGCTTGCCTTTCTCACTTTCACTTTTCTTTTTTAATTTTTTTGAAGTTCCCCACTTTATATTTTTAATTTTTAAAATATATAAAAGCATATAACAGAATAAAATGACTCTCTAAAACTTCTGGGTTGTCTCCCTAGCAGCGCTTTCTTTAAAGCCATTAAGGTAGGCATAGAGTGCTCAAGTAATGGATCCACTCGGATCCCAAGGTATATCAAAGCCAATTTTAATTAACAATGATTTATAATTTAGTAGGGAGCACAAAGTGATATATATCATGTGACAACAAAATCTAACTCTCTTCCTATGCATTGGCATGTCATAAAAGAACAATTCATGCACACAAAGTAAATGTCAATCCATAGTATAAACAGTTTCTTGCAATTTTATCGTATTGGAAACATAGAGAGGCGGAGATGTAGTTACTCTCTCATAATAATTGCAAGTAGGAGCATAAAGAACATGCATATTATATCCATCAAAGTCATCATGTGTGATAGTAAAATGCAATCCATCAATATAATCCTTAATAAGTGCAAACTTCTCCAATAGAGTGTAGTTGGGAGAATTCAAAAAGATAATAGGACTATCATGTGTTGGTGCAATAGCAACAATTTCATACTTAACATAAGGAACTATAGCAAGTTCATTTCTATAAGCATAATTCATATTGGCATCATGGCCAAAAGCATAGCAAGCATCAAGTTAATCAAAAAGGGATATTTCAAATGAATCCAAGGGATCATAGCAATTATCATAGCATTCATCCTTGGGTAAGCACGAAGGGAAATTAAACAATGTATGAGTTCAAGAGTTACTCTCATTAGAAGGTGGGCACAGGTAGCTAATCCGCACCTCTTTCTTTTATTCTTCGCTCTCCTCCTCATCTTTTTCATCCAATGAGCTCAAAGTGTCACCAATTTCTTCTTCCATGGATTCTTGCAAAATATTAGTCTCTTCTTGGATAGCGGATACTTTCTCAATAAAAGCATTAATACCGTCATTATATTTATAATTCTCATAGCAATAACGAAGCATAGCAAAATTTTGGGATCGGTAAACAGCATCATCATAATCTTCATACTTTTCAAACAAAGGTTCAATTTCATAAGCACCCTTAAAAGCAATAAACTCTTCTATTTGTTCCACATCATAGTAATCATATATACCATTAGCATAAGAAGCCATGGTTTCATTATCATTAAATTTACATGAAAAGGGAAGGTGTTTAGCCTTCATCCTAGAGCAACAAGTAATATCATATCTCAAGCATAGATTCCAAGCATACCATTTCAACATATGAATTTGATCCCATAACAATTTCCCTATTTGAGTCAAGCGATAATCCATAAACTATTCACATTGATCCGATGTGTATCCCATTATATAATTGAATGTGGTTTTCTTAGGATTATTAAAGTAGTGCATAATATCTTTCACATAACAAGCATCGAGGGTTTTAGGAGGTTCCCCATCTCCCTAAGCAGCAAGTGCACCTAATATTTTTGGTATTTCGTGTTCCATATCCATAACAAAAGATAGAGAACAACTTAGAACAGAAAATAAAATCTACTTAGTGATAAAGCAAACAAGTACGCACGATATTATTCACCCCACACTATTGCTCCCCAGCAACGGCACCAGAAAAAGGTTGCTTATGAATTGTAGCCTTTCTCGATAAGTAAGAGTGTCAAACCCAGTGAGGAGCTAAAGGTAGAACAAATATTCCCTCAAGTTCTATCGACCACCGATACAACTCTACACACACTTAACGTTCACTTTACCTAGAAGAAGTATGAAACTAGAAGTGCTTTGTAGGTGTGATGGGATAGGTTTGCAATATAATAAAGAGCACGTAAATAAAAACTAGGGGCTGCTAAGATAAAGAAACAACTAAGTTAGTTTAACAAGTGTGGAAAAGTGGTGGTAGAAGTTGCGGAATTGTCCCTAGGCAATCGATAACTAGACTGTCGGTGCACTAGAGTTTTTGGGCAATCTAGTGCCCCTTTACTCATGCGCGGGCAGTGGTATCCACCCTAGTGGAAGGACCTAACGAAGGCTTACCTAGAACCGGCACAGAAGACTCAAGACTATCGGCAAGACCTTGCTGGGAGGGCCATAGATCCTTGAGGCCCCCGGCAAGGCAACTGTCACACCCTGTGTTTTGTATCATTTGTTATACTTGGATTTATAAAATTTGGAGACAATTATAACTTTTTCATTGCTTGTGCTTGTTTGATTATTGAAGTGCGGTATATGGCACTCTTAGATTCTATCCCTCTTCATATTCATCTTCCTTGACCCAAACTTCTTGCCCAATGATCATGCCATGTGAATAGTGCCCAAAACTATTATTATCAAATATTATCTTGACCAAAAAGGATTTATCCAAATTAAGTTTTCAAAAACCCCTGAAATAAGGTTTGCATAGCAAGTCCTCAAATTGGGTGGATCCATCTTCCCCAAAGGCTTTATTTCAAACGTACTACATATATGACTTCCCAAAACCACCAAATATTAATTTTAAAGATTATTTTTATATTTTATTTAAAGGCTTTTTATTAAGACTAGAAATGGTTTTTCATAGGGAAAAATTATTTGAATGCTTTCAAAATATTTGAGAGAAATTAGGAAAACTCAGTCGACATATATTTTCCATATATATGAGTTTCAACACATGAGCATGTTCAAATCATGGGCAAAACCCCTCAAAACCCTTTCTGTTCAAATCAAGCTTTTGAAATATTTCTATAAGAAATATTCTCAATAAATTGCAGGAAAATTCCAGCAAGTAAACACTATCATAAGTGATGATCTTGCAAAATTTCATCTCAATCCAAGTTGATTTGGTTCATCAAACTATTCCAAACTCCTTCCGGTCCATATTTAAATTTGAACAACTTTACATTGTGAAGTTTCTCCCCTTGACCCCAAACTTTGTGGACATGCTCTAATCATGAAATAATGATGCTACACTAAGTGGTGCATCAAGGGTAAAAGCTCTGCATTACTAGATCTACACAAACCAGAATCTGTTGATTTCTAGGTTTCCACAAAGTCACATTGTGAAATTTCATTAAACCTCTCAAACTTGGTGATAAGCCCTACTTTTGACCACCCTTTGATCCTGTTAATTATCAAGTCATGTAGAATTCATCTGCTGGACTAAAACACCATCAAACACCTTCTGGTCAATTCTAGAAAGTACCCTTTTCACCATTTTAACTATTTCCCTTGCCCCCCAATTTTTGCCACAGCTATCTAGTAATGCATTTCACCTCCAGTACCTTTCTCTGGCCAAGACTCAATAGGTAAGTGGGGTGAAACCATCATTTTACCTCCTGGACAGCAGTAAAACCCTCTTCTCTCCCCTTCCCTCCAATTCTAAGCTACCCACAAGAGCATCCAAAGCCATTTCCAACTTTCCTATTCCCTCCTCTACCACCTAGACACCTATGGCTGCACCTAGGACACCGTTGGAATGCCATGGCATGCCAAACACGTGCTCCAGAGCGTGCTACAGTGCGCATCCGCACTTTAGCTACTACCCAACCAAAGCCCTCGACAGCCTCGGGACCCCTCGCCTTGTCCCCCGAGATGCCCTCGATGTCCGTAAGACGCCAGGTGGTCGGGCGCCTCCTCCCTCCTCCTCTGCTACCCCCTTGCTTGCGCACGGCACCGCCCGAGCCGGCCAACGGAAGAGGTTGCATGCGTGGGTGCTAGAACCCTTACCTGGTCTCTCTCTCCCCTCCCATGGATGCGGACCACGCCCAGGGACACCCAGGCATGCTCTCTCCCTCCCCCGCGCCCTCCAGCGGGCGTTTCACCCTCGCCGGCACACCACATTGCGGTGGGCCGCTTCCCCCCTATAAAAAGGGACCCCCTGCGCCCCTCTCCTCTCCCCTGGTCTCCTTCCCGACCCACTCGACGCCCGACCAAGCCCCAGCTCCTCTCGCTCCATGTGTGCTCGGGATCGAGCCGAGCGTCGCCGGTTCGGCCGCCGGCTTTCGTGAAGTAACCAACCTCCGCCGCCCTCGTTGATCCCCGGTCTGGAGCCCCTGCTTCCTTCTAAACCATTTCCTTCCATCTCCGCCTTCGTTTGATGCATAGGCTGACCGGATCATCCCTTTCCAGAGGAGCCGCCGCCAGACTTCCTCGTTGCAGGCGAGCGGGAGCCTCGCAGCGTTCCCCTCCTCCACCACTCGGTCGGCGGCGAGCCCTAGAGCACAACTGTGCCCTCCGTTCGCCTCCCCGTGCCCTGTAGCTGTCGGTAAGCCCTCTCGCCCCTCCCTGGCCCGAGGAAGGTGATGACAAGTGGGACCCGCTTGTCATCCTCCCTAGGTCCCCCGCCTCCCTCTCTCTCGCTGACCAGCCTAGTCCACTGGTCAGGTTTGGACCGGTGCACGCGCCAGGCTCGCGCGGGTCGGCTCCGCCAGCTGGGCCGATTCGGCCAGCTGCTTGTGGCCCATACCCTCGATCCTTTCCTTTTTCTTTTTCCCTGAAAACCCCAAAAGCACAAAGGACATATTATTTGTCCTAGTGAGATAATTCCAACTCCACAAATCTTAGAATATTCCATAGAATTTAACAATGCCACTTATGAAAAATGTTGAAAATATTTTTTTGTAATGTTTTATTTTAAAACCTAATTTAGGCACCTTTTTGGCCTCTGTTTAATAATTTCCAAAATCTTTTACATAATTAAACCTAAGGCAAATATTTTTATTATAGTTTTCAGTATTTATCAGAGGAGTGTAGCATTTTTAATATTAGCTTGTGTGCTCTGTTTTTGTGTGATATTTATCTTTTTACCGTTATTTATCACGACGATAGATTGTGCTACTGATGAGGGAGATGGACCCGAAGACTTTGAAGACCCTAAAGACTTTGTAGAACCAAGCAAGCAGCCCTTTGACCATGTTAAGAAACTTTTTCATGCATGACATATAGCACTTGTTGTTCCAATGATTGATTATGATGTGGTACTTCCCCCCTTCGGTGGTTTGCCTCCGATACTTTTACCGATGACACTTGCATCGTGCACGACTATAACATCATCGTGCACGAATGAAATATAGCTATGCATCATCATCATATTGTTTGAATGAAATGAATGATTAAGTGCTTCCTTTGAAATTCTGAAAGTCCTTTTCAATTTTTCCATATATTGGTTTCACCTATTTGAAAATCTCTAGAAAAGTTCAAAGGAAGAGGGGAGTAACATGATACTCCACACCAAGGACATCCTGGTGAAATATTTGAACAATAAAACCAGGGGGGTCTTTTGAAAAATATTTGCAAAAGGTTTTAAAACAAAATAGGCATTTTCTAAATATAATTTTTTTAAAGTATTCAAATGACAGAGAAAAAATGTTGAATAAATGACATTAATTCTCCTAATCATTTTGATATATATTTTTCCTATGTTTGAAAATGATTTGAATGCATTAAAAGGTTTTAAACAATCTGGAAAAATAGAAAAGGAAACAAATTTGCAGCTTTTATTAAAAATCCGGCCGGCCCACAGCATTAACCACCCCGACTTGCCTTATTAGCGGCCAACCGACACTCCCGCACTCCTCTCTCCCTCGCTGACAGTGGACCCCACCCGACTGCTAGCCGGATCCGCGCGGTCACCACCCTCCTCGCGCCAGACCGACCTCGCCGGAGATCGCGCGACCACCGGATCCCTCTCCCTCTTTCCTTCTCTCGCTCCCCTTGCCCCTATATAAAGCCGGCCACCCTCCGCACTCCATTCTGCCTGAAACCCACTCCTCCCTTGCCGGAACGCTGCCGCACGAGCTCGCCGGAGCTCTGCCCACTCCCGAATCTCCCCACGCCACTGCTCGTTGCTCCGCTCTATCCTACGTCCCTCTGACACCACCAAAGCTCACCGGAGATCCACCGCCGCCGTTTGGAGCCTTTGGACGCCGCCTCCGACCACCTCCTACTTCCGACCGCCGTCGACGCCACCGGAGATCTTCCCGACAACCGCTGTGAGCACCCCACCCCTCCTCAACCTTCGGATCTGGATCCTACGATCCAGATTAGATCAGTTAAACCGCGAATCGTTTTACTCTAAAGTTCGGCCACCGCTCGCTAGTTTCCGCACGCACGCTCTATCAGCCAATAGTTAGATGCCACATAGCCTTGACCATCCGTTAGATTTTCTTTTCTTTTCTGTTTTGTTTTAAGAAAACAGAATGTGTTCTGTTTTTGTTTTGATTATATCTTTTAAACTACTTAGTGTTTTTAGTTGATTCTTTTTGCATTAGGTCACAAATTACTTGTAGTTTATGTCTGTAGTTTTCGAATTTAAATTTGAACCTTAAAATTTGAATCTAATCAAATTTGCTTAAATTACTAAAATCTATATAACTAGAGTTTAAAAATATATTTTTGTATGAATCTTTTTCCCACTGATTTGTATTAGTTAGAACTATCATCCTACATAGTTTGAGAATTTTGAGGATGAATTGGTTTAGTGTTTTAACAAAAAAACAGTCTCTGTTTAGTTCTTATCATAGTTTCGTTAGTTTAAATTTCAGTTAGTTTAAATCTGAGTTAGTCTAGATTTTGTTTTAGTTTTCATTAGGTTCTGTTGTTTCAACAATTTGTGATTTACTTGTTGTTAATAATTTTTTTTGTTTTGTACTTTATTGTTATAGGAATAGTTATTCTTGTCATTATGTATAGTTTTATGACACAATTTAGTTTTACTTTGCACAAACATCTTAGGAGTTTTAATTCTGCTTTCTAATAAAGATTTTTTGTAATACTTTTCTGTTAAGAATTGTTGAGTGAATAAATAGTTTAGGTACTTCATACCATGTTGTTATAGGAAACTATAACCTATCTTATTAAGTAGTGTTTTATAAAACAAATTAACTTTAGTAGCATTTCTTTCACAAAAGTTTTAGTGGATTCAATTCTGTTAATAATAAAATTTTTATTATTCTTTTTCTGTTAGCTATTGTTTTGATAAAAAAAATATATATATAAATTTTTGTCTTATTTTGTAGTAGTAGTAGTTTTGACACTAAAAATTTATGAGTTAATCTTTTGTCTTGATTTCTTTCTCTTGATTGTTATTATTGAATTGTTTTAGTATTGTTATTTTAACCTTGCTGATTGTGTGTGTGGTATTATTGGTTGAATGTTTATTGAGTGCTCTTGTTTGATTCGTTAGACCACCCGGAGTGCGAGGCTTGTTACCTAGAGTCACTCGAGTACGAAGATCGTCAACCAGGCAAGTCACTTTGACCATGTATACCTATATTTTATTGCATTAGTTCTTCCCTCACCCCAATTGCATGCAAAGTAGGTGAACCGGAAACTTGGGTACTTGTTGTAGTATCATGTGGTAGGTACCCCTCAACCCTTTGACACATTGGCCCCGGGAAACGTTGTTTTACATTTTGCTATGCTATTAGTAGACAGGGTTGGTTGTGTGATTCATGAGAGTTGTGAGTTAATAATTTCAAGACCTACATGATTATCAAGTCTTCAAGACTCCACGTTTTCAACGTACCTCTAGAGAAATCAATGGTTAGCCTAGATGATGCTGGAGAATTGCCAGTATTCATGCGGAAAGGTCCACCCAGGCACAAAAAGATGGATGGATGCTTCAAGACCCAAGGCTTACCTGCACAGCCACAGGTCATTATGGGCTCTGGCTTGGTTGGATATCATGGTGACCCTGGACAGGCGGTGCTACAAGATGTAGCAGAACGGTAGGAAAGGATGGGCACCAACAGAGTCTCGGGGAAACCCTTTTAAAGACCATGTTTTGGTCATCCGTTTCTCAAACACCATGAAGTGCGAGAAGTCCAACAGAGGCGATCAAATCTTGTGGGGAACGTGTGCAAAACTCTCCAGAGTACCCAAACCTAATCGATTAGCCGTGTCCACGGTCATGGACAGTTTGAGCCAAAGGAACTGAAACTATCAGGAACTCTCAACACAATTAATTATATTGACGTGGGTTATAAATGTCAACTTGGGTATGAGATTTGGTTGGTGGAACCATCTCATTAATCAACCAACATTGTAGTAATTTTTCCTTTACCCTCTCTTGTTGTAGGAAAATTTTGGCTTTATGCAAAAGCTTACTACCCCACCTGCCATATTTGCATATAGACTAGATGATTACTTTACCCCCTCTCTTGTGACTTTGCCAGCATATTCAATATGCTAACCTACACAGCTGCAACATATCATGTTGCAGAGTACTTTTCCGACCAGGAGTGAGGATACGCTCTACGCTCGGTGAGATGCCCTTGGAGTCAGATGGACTCAACTACCTTGAAGCTTCCACAAGATTTAGTTATTCTCATGAGTTGGCCTTCTGCCACTTTATTGTAATCTTTATTGTAATAAAGGACTCGATATGAGAATTCGATTATTTTAATGTTGTGTGATTTCCCTTTGATATATACATTGATGTACCGTGTGTGTACCATCATGATCTTGGGATGGTACGGAAACACCGGAGATTCAACTTTTCAGGTCAGGTCGCTACAATGACCCTACCACCTTATGAGGGTTATACGGGTGGGTGTAGATAGGATGCTAACAGATGCTACACAAGTAGGATGGGGTTTATGCATAATGATGGAAGGGGAAAAATGATTTCAAAGACTTTTTGAAAACCCCGTCGGGTGCCACTAATGCCCGAGGGAGATGATGATGAGTTGGCTGACCACTTTAGAAAGAAGTGGTGTACCGGAGCAATTGATTGTGTGTGGTTTTCGAAAATGGATTGGTGTAAGTTGCGACCGTTATTCCAACCTTACATGTATGACCACGATACCCCTTATGGGATGGGGATCTGTTGATTAGTTTGGTGGGTACTGCCAAGGAGCCCGCATTACTAGTGGAGGGATTGGCGTGGTCACTCCCGATACGGGGTCGTCCCGGTATGGACGATCATGCGCTGTCTTCATAGGCACCGGGCACACCGTTGGTCCCTGCATGGATGCTACGAGTGATGTACATCATGTGGGCTGGGTACTAATTGAATGGACTCTTTGTTTAGTATCGCTAGGGGAAAAGGCATTGTTTAGGTGCTTACCTCGGGTATGTTATATACCGCAAGTCATGGATGACACGGAAGTTACCCGAGTCTTGTGGGTAGAGTGTGCAACTTCTGCGGAGTGTAAAACTATTCGAATAGTCGTGTCCACGTTCAAGAACAGTTGGATGACCACTCTTCTGCTACGTCCAAATGTTTTCACAAATGATCTGTGTGCGTGTGTTGGTGACAAGGATGGTATGTGAGCTAAGTCTGATTACTTAGCCTAACGATTGACTAAGTCTGATGACTCAGCATAATGAATGAACACAAGATTTTCAACCCCTGCTCATGATGATATCTATAACTTGCTCATATGGATATCTGCCAACTATTGATGCATGCTTACCTAGTTATTTAATCATGTTATTACATTCAAAATTAGCTTTCCACAAATTACCTACTCATTGCTATACCATGCATCATTATTACTTGTTTCACACCTTGGGTTGCTTGCGAGTACATTCGAAGTACTCATTGGCTTGCCACTTGTTATTTAATTGGCCAGGCATGGCAGAACATGAGTATGTTGAAGAGTTTGTTGGTGACGAACATGCGAACTAGGACGCTTCCCAGTCACAATACCTATAGGTTACGACAGATGGCATGGGTTCACTCTTTCGATCAAGATCTCCACTGCTTGTTCTATTTAAGTGTTTGGGCCTCGTGGCCCTATCTATGTAAGACTAGACCTTCATGGTCTTTATTCGTGTAAGACGCTAAATGTGGATGTAAGACTCTTTTTATTCAGCTTCTCTGGGTTCAGTGAGCATTGATCTCTGGGATCACTTTACACGTGCATTCGGTGATCACGACTTATGAGTCGGGGTCCCCATAGAGCTGGTATGTGAGCCATCCTGACTTTAGGAAGCCCTTAGTTAGCATGGATGTTAGTTAGGATAAAACTGTTTTCAAAACTACACCTAGCACCTATACTTAGGAATTCTATACTATTTACCTCTTCTATTCTTCACACAACATTGTGCTGACTCTCCTCCCTTCAAACCTTTGTAGATGGCCGTCGTACCCGAAGCCTTCCTGAGATCCGGCTTTCCCTTACTCCTTTGGGATAGCCTGGATAATTGCCAGTTCCGTCAACCACCCGTTTTCCTCTACTACGAGCACTTGGTCGATGTCGTCGCGAAGGAGTACCACGTGGATGTGGTCGTGAAGGCAAACGACTCCCCGACCAGTTGGTTCTTTGAAGTTCACGAATGGAGACCATGATACTCGCAATCGAGTCAGCTGCACGCAAGGCACTCCTACACCTTCGAGACATCATTCCAGAGATGGTTGATGAGCCCGCTACTCGCTACCTTCCCTTCAGGCAGGATGATCTTGGCGAGAGTTGGACACTGGTTCTGACCCAGGAGGATGGCACACCAGTCAGGTTCCAGACCTACTTCAGCCTCTTCGCCGCTAGACTAGTTCACAACTTGATTAAGGACTCCGTGAAGCTCCGCGAGGAACTTCACCACACCCGAGAGCTACTTCGGCAAGCCAAGACGAAGCCAGACAAGATCAAGAAGGATGGATCCCCCGAGGGACGACCAGATATCGCTTACAGAGGAGGAGTACCCCTAGCTAATGATGCACCCACATGTCGTCATCGCATGAGTGCGAAGGAGTACCGTGAGCTCTTCACCACCCGCCAGCAAAGCGTCGTCGGGGTGGACCTCCTCATTCCCCGACCCCTTCGACCGGGAATGATGCCCGTTCATATGATGAACAAGAGGAAGATCCATAGGAGCGTGACTACAAGACCAAGCACTCCACCACCTGAGTCCGAGAATCCCTGGGGTAGGATCAGTCATGTATCCCTCATGCACAGACGAGTCCGTGTAATGGTTCATATGAAACCATGTGTCCTTTTTGTTTGTTTTGTTTGTGTTCCGATGCAGGTCACGCTTTTGCCTTAGGCAATATATAAGAGACTCCATTGTCTATCTTAATATATGTTGGCCTTTCGACCTTTGTTTTACCACACTTGCACTCGAGTGTCCCCCTTAGGCGCGCTCTTCCATTGTTGGTTTTCCTCTCGTCTATCCCAGTTGTTTGACTTGGCTTCTCCAAACAAGATTGTGACTGCTACCCGCAATAGCTCCTTCGCCAACCCTGAAGCTGGTAACTCAAGCTAGCAACAGGGAGCTGGTGGGGCTGCTCATGCTGGAGGAGGCCAGGAGCAGCCACAAGGTGACATTCCCCCGCCACCACCTCCACTGGAGAACATGACCATTGCTCAGTTTCTCCATGTTCTCTAGGAGGAACGCCAAGCCAACAATGTTGCTATCCAGCAGATGGCTCAGTCCCTTATGAGCAACCAGCAGCAAGGCAGGAATGGCAATGGCCGCTCCACTCTGTCTTAGTTCATGAGGAATTCGCCCCCAAGCTTCACCGAGACTGCTGAACCAATAGATGTTGATGACTGGATCCGCACCATCGAGGACCTCCTCGCACTAGTCAATTGCAATGAGGACCGTGAGAAGGTGCTTTATGCCTCCCACTGCCTCGAAGGTATTGCTCGAGCTTGGTGGGATGGATTGAAGGTCATGCAAGGTGAGCGTGTGTTCACTTGGAATGACTTCAAGGAAGGATTCTGCACTGCCCACATTCCTTCTGGGATCATGGCTATCCAGAAGAGAAAATTCCGAGCGCTGAAGCAAGGAAGTGGATCTGTCAAGGAGTACCTGCAGAAGTTCAACCTGCTGTCAAGGTATGCACTTGAAGATGTCAGCATAGAGGCTGCCAAGAAGGAACGCTTCATGGAAGGACTTCAGCAGACCCTGCAGTATCAGCTCACCGTCTACGACGGTCGTACCTTCTTCGACCTGGTGAACATTGCCCTCATGCTGGCAGACTAGCGTCATGCCATAGACGACACTCGCAAGCGTAATATGATCAGCAAGGGTAGCTCCAGCAACCAAAAGCCTCGCCCCTGGCAGCCAGCCCCAGCCAAGCCGACCTATCACCCACAACAGGCTAGACCTCCTGCGCCTCGTTCGAGCTACCAGCCTTAGCACTATGCCAATCCTAGGCCAGCCTACAACAACAACCCCAATAACAACAACGGTGGTAGAAACTACAACAACAACCATGGACAAGTCGCTTGTTTTGGATGTGGTCAGCCAGGACACATCTCTAGGCTGTGTCCCAAGAAGAAACCAAATGCACCGCACCCCAATATGCCAACCCAAGGTCAAGGCCACGAAGCACCCCAAGGAACCCCGCTCCCCGCAACAGGCCAACAATGGCAAGGGTCGTGTGAACCACGTCACCGCAGAGGAAGCCCAAGAAGACCCGGACAACATACTAGGTACATTCCTCGTCCACTCAACCCTAGCAACAGTATTGTTTGATTGTGGAGCTTCGCATTCTTTTGTCACCTACAAGTTTGCACTAGAGAGTGGCATGAAGCCTACGCCCCTGGGTAGTCGTATGTTGATACAAACCCTAGGATCGGTTATGAAGTTTGGGATAGGTTGTAAGGGAGTTGAGATTAACATAAACGGGGTAGATTTCCTAGCAAACCTTATCATTTTGAAGTCAGAAGGCTTGGATGTGATCCTAGAAATGCATTGGTTGACCAATCACCAAGGCTTGTTAGACTGTGCCAAGAGGATTGTCACCATGAATAATAGCCAAGGAGTGGAAGTCAAGTATGTTCCCAACCCTGCCTCCACTCAAGCCCCTCAGGCTAACTGTCTATCGGGAGTTGAGTTGGATCAAGTGCCAATGGTATGTGAATACCCGGATGTGTTTCCAGATGAACTGCCCGGAAGGCATCCTTACCGCGACATAGAGTTCATCATTGAGCTTATGCCCGGATGAAGGCCCATCTATAAGAAGGCCTACAGGATGGGATCCGAAGAGTTGGCTGAATTGAAGAAGCAACTAGCAGAGCAGCTCAAAAAAGGATTCATTCACCCTAGTGCCTCTCCTTCGGGATCACCTGTTTTATTTGTGTCAAAGAGGGACGGAACTATCAGACTTTGTGTCGATTACCGTTCGCTCAATGAAGTCACAATAAAGAATAAGTACCCACTCTCCAAGATTGAAGAGCTGTTTTCTCAGTTGAATGGACCCAAGGTGTTTTCCAAGATCGAACTCAGGTCGGGGTACTATCAGCTGAAGATCAGACCCCAAGACATTCTGAAAACGAAATTTGTAACCGGTATGGCCTGTATGAATAGACGTTCATGTCATTTGGGTTAACCAATTCCCCTGCCTACTTTATGTATCTCATGAATAAAGTCTTCCTGGAGTACTTGGACAAGTTTGTTGTCGTCTCCATTGATGACACACCCGTGTTCTCAGAGTGTGTAGAACATAAGGAACACTTGAGATTGGTCCTAGAGAAGCTTCGAGAGCACCAACTTTATGCCAAGTTCAGCAAGTGTGAATTGTGGCTGCATGAAGTTGGATTCTTAGGTCCTGTGTTAACTGCAGAAGGACTATTAGTTTATCTTGCCAAGATTGAAGCCGTGACTGAATGGAAAACCCCTACCACCATGAAGGAAGTCAGAAGCTTCCTCGGACTCGCAGGGTATTACCACAAGTTCGTGGAAGGGTTCTCACGCATTGCCAGACCCATGACCCAGCTTTTGAAGAAGGACAAGAAGTTCGAAAGGACAACTATGTGCGAGGAAAGCTTCCAGGAGCTCAAGAAGAGATTGACCACAACCCCCGTTTTGGCCACCCCCGATATTCACAAGGAGTTTGTGATATATTGTGATGCATCAAGGACCGGGCTTAGAGATGTTCTGATGCAAGGACGCAGAGTTGTAGCATATCTATCCAGACAGCTATGTCCTCATGAAGAGAACTACGCCACTCATGACCTTGAGTTGGCAGCCGTGGTTCATTCCTTGAAGGCATGGAGACATTACCTTCTGGGGAAGCAATGTGAGATATATCCAGACCACAAGAGTTTGAAGTATATTGTCACACAAAGAGAATTGAACATGAGGCAACGAAGATGCTATGAGTTGATCAAGGATTATGACCTCCGTGTTCAATACCACCCCGGAAAGGCCAACGTGGTAACAGACACCTTAAGAAGAAAGGCTTGTTCCTTGAATGCTACAATTAAGGAAAGGCTACCCGCCCTGTATGAAGAGCTTGAAAGCTTCGGCTTGGAACTAGTTACCCCCGGATTCAACGCCAACCTCAAAGGAAAGCCTACCTTGATGGATGATATTAAGGAAGTTCAGAAGGGATATGAGAGCATTGAAGGCATCAAGAGGAATATCAAGTCAAGAAAGGCCCTAGTATTCTCAATGGATGAACAAGGAGTTGTATGGTTCGGGAATCGCATCTGCGTACCGAACAAACAGGAACTCAAGAATTTGATTTTGCAAGAAGCTCATGACACTCCATACTCCATCCATCTTGGAGTAACCAAGATGTATCAAGACCTCAAGGCAAGATTCTGGTGGCATGGCATGAAACGGGAAATAGTTACATTTGTCGCTAAATGTTACATATGCCAGAGTGTCAAGGTTGAGCACCAGCGACCCGCTGGACTATTGCAGCCTCTCAAAGTGCCTGAATGGAAGTGGGATAAAGTCGGATGGATTTCATCGCCGGTTTACCAAGGTCAAGCAAGGGACATGACTCTATTTGGCTCATGCTCGAGCACCTAACCAAAGTAGCCCACTTCATCCCCATCAAGACAACCTACAATGGGAACCAATTGGCCAACCTCTACATCAACCGGATTGTGAGGCTCCACGGAGTTCCTAAGGAGATTGTATCAGACTGAGGCACCCAGTTCACCTCAAGGTTCTAGAATAGGTTCCAAGAAGCCTTGGGAACCAAGCTCTCCTTCAGCACTTCTTTTCACCCCAAACCGGTGGGCAAACTGAACTAGTAAATTAGATACTCGAAGATATGCTCCGCGTTTGTGTCTTGGCTTATGGAGCCAAGTGGGAAGATTGCCTACCGTTTGCCGAGTTCTCCTACACAACAGCTACCTGGCGAGTCTTTAGATGGCACCATTTGAGGTGTTGTATGGACGTAAGTGTCGTAATCCCCTTAACTGGTCAAAAACCGGAGAAGGGTTAGTCTTCGGACCAGACTTCCTCCACGAACGAGAAGAGCAAGTTCAACTCGTCCAAGAGCGACTTGAGACCTCCAAGACTAGGCATAAGAGCTATGCTGACTCTCATCCTCGGGACATGAGTTTCCGTGTTGGAGAACATGTTTACCTCCGTGTCACGCCTCTCAAAGGAACCAAGCAATTCCCCGTCAAGGGAAAACTTGCACCAAGGTTCATCAACCCCTTCAAGATCACTGACAGGAGGGGAGAAGTTGCCATCAGCTGGAACCACCTTCCGAGCTATCGGATGTGCACAACGTCTTTCATGTGTCACAACTCCGTAAATATCTGCAAGTCCCCAACCACCCCGACCTCTACAAGGACATCGAACAGCAAGCCATCGATCTTTAGCTAGACCTCACATATCATGAGAGGCCGGTTTGCATTTTGGATGAAGTAGAGTGCTGCACCCGAAGCCACACCATCAAGTACTTCAAGGTCCAATGGAGCAACCACACTGAAGCTGAGGCAGCCTGGGAGCATGAAGACTATCTGAGATCGGGGTTCCCTTATCTTTTTAGCGCTTAGCCTAGGAATCTCGAGGACAAGATTCTTGTAAGGGTGGTAGGTCTATCATATCCTGTGATTTGTCTTACTTGTTATACTTGGATTTATAAAATTTGGAGCCAATTAAAACCTTTTCATTGCTTGTGCTTGTTTGAATTGTTGCTAGTTTGATTGTTGAAGTGTGGTATATGGCACACTTAGGTTCTATACTTAGGTTCTATCCCTCTTCATATTCATCTTACTTGACCCAAAATTCTTGCGCAATGATCATGCCATGTGAATAGTGCCCAAAACTACTATTATCAAATTTTATCTTGACCAAAAAGGATTTATCTAAATTAAGTTTTCAAAAACCCCTGAAATGAGGTTTGCACTACAAATCCTCAAATTGTGTGGAACCTTCTTCCCCAAAGGCTTTATTTCAGACCTACTACATATATGACTTCCCAAAACCACCAAATATTAATTTTATAGATTATTTTTATATTTTATTTAAGGGCTTTTTCTTAAGACCATAAATGGTTTTTCATAGGGAAAAATTATTTAAATGCTTTCAAAATATTTGAGAAAATTTAGGAAAACTCATTGGACATATATTTTCCATATATATGAGTTTCAACACATGAGCATGTTTAAATCATGGGAAAACCCCTCAAAACCCTTTCTGTTCAAATCAAGATTTTGAAATATTTCTATAAGAAATATTCTCAATAAATTCCGGGAAAATTCTAGAAAGTAAACACTATCATAAGTGATGATTATGCAAAGTTTCCACTCAATCCAAGTTGATTTGGTTCATCAAACTATGCCAAACCCCTTCCTGTCGAGATTCAAAGTTGAACAAATTTACATTGTGAAGTTTCTCCCCTTGACCCCAAACTTTGTGTACATGCTCTAATCACCAAATAATGATGCTACACTAAGTGGTGCATCAAGGGTAAAAGCTTAGCATGACTAGATCTACAGAAACCAGAATCTGTTATTTTCTAGGTTTCCACAGTCACATTGTGAACTTTCATCAAACCCTCTCAAACTTGGTGATAAGCTCTACTTTTGACCACCCTTTGATCCCATTGATTATCAAGGCATGTAGAATTCATCTATTCTGTCAAATCACCATCAAACACCTTCTGGTCAATTGTAGAAACTACCCATTCCACCATTTTTACTATTTCCCTTGCCCCCAAATGTTTGCCACATCTATCTAGTAATGCATTTCTCCTCTAGTACCTTTCTCTAGCCACGACTCAATAGGTAAGTGGGGCAAAACCCTCATTTTACCTCCTGGACATCAGTAAAACCCTCTTCTCTCCCCTTCCCTCTTATTCTAAGCTACCAACCAAAGCATCCAAGTCGATTTCCAACTTTCCAGTTCCCTCCTCTACCCCGTAGACACCTATGGCCACATCTAGGACACCATTGGCATGCCATGGCATGCCAAACGCACGCTCCAGAGTGAACTACAGTGCACATCATATCACGCCCAAGATGTGCGCCTATCCATATTTAGGAATGGGGGCCTCGACAGGGATAGAGGCGCATCTTGTCGTTCGCAAGTACAATATCATTACACATATTTATGAAGAGAAGAGTATATGAGTTGGCTTACACTCCCCACATGCGAAATTACAAATCCACACAGTTTATACAAACATCAATCCAACGACATTGTCCCACTACGGACGAAAAAAACGATAAAAGGATGCAATGACACTGGCTTTCTAGCCCCAAAGATCACGGCCAAGGCCTCTCTACTCGTCTGGATAAGTGACGTACATCCTGCCACGCTCCTCGTCATACTCCTGCTGGAGCTGCGTCGCAACATCTGGCACAATCTTATCTGCACCTGCACTTGTATTGTTGTAGGAATCTGTGAGCCACGGGGACTCAACAATCTCGTGCCTCGGTACCAAGACTATTCAAGCTTATAGGTTGGATGGGGGATAAATGTTTAGTTTGCAGTAGCACTAAGCATTTATGGTGTCTAATCTTATGAGAACATGAATGTAAATATGTGGTTTACGATAAACGATCAAGAACTAGAATGACCTCTAAGAGATCCTGACACCTACTTACGTCAAACATACCCCCACTATGTTCTCTCTCGGTTCGTGTTCACGAGTAGAGATGATCACGGTTACTCACACAGTTGGTCTATTTTATTAGATTTTACTTCAAGTTAACTATAACTGGGTGTTAAACAAATATCCAAGTTGCCACATAACTACGGGCACGGCTTCTCGAAAGTTTTAACCCTGCAGGGGTGCTCCAACTAGTCCATCATAAATTAACCACACTCTACGGGAAAAATCTCGACCACCGATCTCATGATCATCCTCGGCAACTCCAAAGGAATTACGACACCTCGAGATAGCCCGAAGAAATTTGGAGTCCCTTACGCAAGCCACTCGAGAAAGGTAAAACAAGTCTAGCAAGACCGTCTGGCAGGCCAGATCGCAACAGGAGCCGCGCGTATCTTTGTCTCAGGGCACTACCAGATGGGTCTAGCTACAGGAAAAAAACCAATCCTCAAGTTGCCTCGAGGCGGCCCCGCAGGCAACCCATTTTGGACCACCACTCATGAGGAGCACTGGCCCGGGTTGTTGATTAATTATCCACGGGGTAGCTAAGACCTATGCAATTTTATTAAGTTATTTAATAAAATAGTACCAATGTTGGGTCTTGTGTCACACCCTATGATTTGCCTCATGACTAAGTTATCATGACTCAAAAATCAGGGCCAATTAAAACTTTCGTTGGCTTGTTATGCTTGACTTGATTGCTGATTGTCTGATTGCTTGCTAGTGCTCTATATTCATAAAATCCCTCCTGCTCTCAAAACCCTTTTTCTTGATCCACACTCTTGTCCAATGATCATGCCATATGAATAGGACTTAATTATATTTTTACAACCTATTATTTTTGCCAAAAATGTTTTATTCAAATTAGGTTTGCAAAACCCCCTGATTTGAGATTTGCACTTCAAGTCCCCAAATTGGGTGGATCCTTTTCCCCAAATGCTTTATTTGGAACTTACTATATATATAACATCCCAAATCCACAAAATATTATTTGAAAACATTATTTTCAGATTTTATTTAAAAGCTTTTTCTTAAGGCCAGAAATGGACTTTTATAGGAAAAAATTATTTAAAAACTTTAAAAATATTTGGGAAAATTTAGGAAAACTCGGTGGACATATATTGTCCATATATAAGAGTTTCAGCACATGGTCATGTTCAAGATATTGGACAAAACCCTTCAAAACCATTTCTGTCTATTTGAAGGTTTTGAAATTTTCTATAAGCAATATTATGAAATAAATCCAGGAAAATTCTAGAATGTCACATATGATGTATGTGGCCATATTGCCAAGTTTCATCTCAATCCCAATTGTTTTAGTTCACCGAAATATCTCAAAACCCTCTCTGTCCAGATCCAAATTTGAGCAACTCTACATTACCAACTGTCTCCCCTTAATCTCAAACTTTGTCGACATGTTATAATCTTCCAATAATCCATCCACACCAAGTGGTGCATCAAGGAGAACAAATTAACTTGTCCAAATCCCCTCAAAACCATTTCTGATGATGTCAAGAATTTGGTAATATTACATTGCCAAGTTTCCCCATTGGGCCCCAAACGTTTTGTGCATGCTATAGTCCCAAAAACATGTCACCACACCAAGTGGTGCAACTAGGGGAATAGAATTGCATGAGTAGATCATTAGAAATCTATTTATGCCCATTTCTAGGGTTCACAACATTTGTATTACCAACTTTTGTCGCATGAGCTCAAAACTTGTGATCACTCCTATTTTTACCCATAATTTTATCCTGTTAAAAGCCATAGCAAGTGCAGGCCTTTTGCTTCCCAAAACTCCATCAAACACCTTCTGGTGTATTCTAGGATTCACTATTTTGACCACTTTTACTCTTCCCCTTGAGCTCAGAATTGTACCAGAGCCCTTAGTAGTTCTCCTTCACCTCCACTAAACTTGGTATGGCCATAGCTCAATGATTGGCCTAGTAAAAATCTCTTTTTACCCCTCTGGACAGCAATTTCTCCTCTCTTTCTCAGATTCTCTTCTCAACCAAGGAACCCAGGCAGCATCCAATGCATTTGATACTTTGTTTTACCCTCCTAGATTCCCCTAGACACTAGTGGACATGCTAGGGCACGCCCTGGAGGCAAATGGCATGCACTGGCATGCCAAAGGGGTGCTCTAGAGCGCGCTACAGTGGGCACCTCCACTGTAGCTGCCGCCCAGTGGATGCCCCCGACAGCCTTGGGCGCCGTGGTCGTGTCCCTCGAGGTCGCATCGACGTCCTCGTCATGACAGCTGGTCGGCCCCCTCCTCTCTCTCCTCCTCCCGCGTGTGTCGAACCCGGCCAGCTCGGTTAGTGGTTGGCCCCGCATGCGCGAGGCATCTGCGCTTCCCTGCTCCCCCTCCTTCCTTCCTTGGACCAAGACCAAGCCCCCCAGAGCCTTGAGCACTGGACAAAGACCCCTGGAGCATGCTATGGATGGCCATGACCCGCCGGACCTTGGTCCGCAGTGAGCTCTCCCCCGGGCTATTTAAAGCCACCCGAGCTCCTCTTGACTCTTCTCTCGCTTCCTCTCTCTCTCCCAATTGAACCCCTAGTCACCCCTCTCCATTCCCCTGCTTTGTGTGCTTGACCCGAGCGGAGCGCCGCCACCACGGGCTGCTACCATCCGGACGGCACAGAGCACCCCCCGACCTCCTTTTCTCCTCCCTTAGCTCCCCCAAGACCTCAGGGGCCTGACCCCCACTTCTAATCCTTCCCCCTGTATCGGAGTCATTGGATCCACCATGGCCGTCGTCAGTCTCCGCCGCGGCCGATGCCCTACTCAGTTCAAAGCACCTTGGCGACCATGACCGGCATGGGGAGGACCGCCTCCGCCCCCTAAGCACGCCGATAGGCCATGCGACTCGATTAGTGGATGGAGTCACCGGCAATCGCCGTCGGGGTTTGCCCCTCTCGAGGCCGTGTGCGAGGGCGCGGGAGGAGAACGACGAACCTGCCAGCGGGGGTCGCTGGTTAGTGGCTAAGGCCGGGCCCCCCTGTTTTAAGTGGAGGCGGCATCCGCCTTTTACACCTCTCCGCGTCGGAGGGGGATTCCTAGGAATGCGCCTCTAACGTGGCCCTTTGCACTTGAGGCCGTGCAGTTGGGACGGCCCAGTTCCAGTCGCTGCTATCCTGCGCTCGCTGTGCGGTTGTCCCATTTGGTAAGACCCTTTCCCCTTTTTCTTTTTGTTTTTTTACAGACTAGAAAATCCATAGAAAATTCATTGTATCTCCAAATTTAGTGATTCAAAATCCTAGATGTTCCTAAAATCATTTCCTATCCAAATTTGTGCATTGCCCATTTTTCCATAAACCGTTTCTGATAGTTCAAAGTCAAATTTGACTTTGAACCATATAGAACCCCGCTATGCAAATTCCTAGGGAATTATTAGTAACTCCAAATGGGGTGATTCAAGTTCCTAGTTGTATCAAAAGTCATGCACTAATTGGTGAGCATTTTTCCTTGCACTTATCCTACCATGTCAATTATTGGGCCATTTATTCATATGTGATCCACTATGAAAATCCCTTGGAGTATCATGCCAACTCCAAATCCAGTAAATCCACTTCCCACACGTTTCTAAAATCATGCCCTATTTTATGAGTGCCTCCACTATTTTTTATGAAAATATCTAATGTTGATATCTTAAAGGAATATCATTTCCATCATTCCCCCCATTCAAAAACTTCTCCTTGATCCACATCCAATGAAACCTTCTTGATTATTTTTCTTGTGACCCAAGGTGTCCAAGAAAAATAAAACTCCTATTTATAGCGCACATTTATTTCTCTACTTGTTGTGTTGCTTATTGTGGTTGTTTACCGATGGTAGTTGATGAGATATACGGAGTGCTCGGAGTTGGACGAGAAGCGTGTGAAGAACTTGAAGACGTTGCTAAGCCAGGCAAGCAACCTTTTGACCATGACTATGAACCCTTTTATTGCATGGCATATAACACTTCATTTTGTTGTATTGATCATGATGATGTGGTGTCCACTTTAGTGGGATGCTTCACATACCTTGACGATGAAACTTGCATCGTGCATTACCCTACCACCTTATGAGGGTTGTGCGGGTGGGTGTAGATAGGATGCTAGTAGATGCTATGCAAGTGGGATTGGTAATATGCATGGTGATGGAAGAAAAACGCTTTCAAAGACTTTTTGAAAACCCTGTCGGGTGCCACTAATGCCCGAGGGAGATTATGATGAGTTGGGTAACTCCTTGAGAAAGAAGTGGTGTACCGGACTAAGTAAGTGTGTTTTTTTGAAAATGGAGGGTTTAAGATTTGTCGACCTTCCCAACCTTACATGTATGACCACTCTACCCCTATATGGGAAGGGGCTTTGTTGATTACTATGGTTGGTGCTAGCAAGGAGCCCGCATTACTCTCGAGACAGGGTCGTCCCAGAGTGGAAGGTCATGCGTTGTCTTTACAGGCACCGGGCACACTCTTGCGTGCGCTCATGGATGATACGAGTGATGTATATCATGAGGGATGGCACCAACGAGTGGACTCTATGTTTAGTATCTCCATGAGAAAGGCATTGTTCGGTTGCTTACCTCGGGTATGTAATATACCGCAAGTCGTGGATGACACGGAAGTTCCTTGAATCTTGTGGGTAAAGTGTGCAACCTCTAGAGAGTGTTGAATAGCCATGTCCACGGTCAAGGACAGTTGGGTGGTGATTCTTATGCCACGTCCAGATTTTTTCGCAAACTTGGTGTGTGTGTGGTGACAAGGATGATATTTGAGTCGAGTCGGATGACTTGGCATGAGGACTGAACATGAGATGTTCAGACTGTACATGAGACAAGTCTGAGGACTTGGTGTGATGGTTGAGCATGAGACATCCAACCCCCTGCTGCTGATGATGATTGTGACGTGTTCTTATGAACACCTATTCCTCGTTGATGCATTCTTACTTAAGTTACTTGATCATGTCATTGCACTCAAAACTAGCTTTCTACAAAACTTACCTATTAGTCCTATAACATGCATAGTTATTGCCTTGTTCCAAACATGGGTTGATTGCGAGTACAATCAAAGTACTCATTGTCTTGCCACTGGTTATTTTATTAGCCATGCATGAAAGATCAGGTTATGATGAAGGTTACCTTGGTGACGGACGTGCGAGCTAGGACGCTCCCTAGTCAAAATGCCTATAGAGATAAGGCAGATGGCATGGGTTCACGCTAACGTTGAAGATCTCCACTGCAATCATATGAAGACTTGGCCATAAAGGCCATATTTGAGTAAACCGGTATGTAATGGATGTAAGACTCTTGTTAGCATTGATCTCTGGGATCACTGTGCACGTACATTCGGTGATCACGACTTATGAGTCGGGGTCCCCACATCTTGCCAGGCAAGTTTTAATCTCACCCGAATAATCAAGGGGGTCCCCATAACAACCCCGAGCATGTTAGGAGCGCAAAATATGGAAACATAACACCGGTAACAAGAAACTATGGCGGTAAAAGTGGAATAGAACACCGAGCAAAAGGCCACGCCTTCGACCATACCAAGATATATATGTGCATTAAATTAAATAGCAGTTAATATTGGCAATGTAGGAGGCTTGACATTCAAGTGGTAGGTAACGCATATGTAACGATAAGAGCAAGACATCTAGGAAAGAAAAAATAGTGTCAGTATCTGGGTACGATCATCTTGCATGTTGGTTCTTCAGAGGGACATTGAGCTGGGTCCTCGTAGTGGTACTCTCCTGGATCCTCGTACTCAAGGTTCAACACTCGCGTCTACCCAAGAGAAACATCAACAATAAACAACCAACTAGAGTGCAATGCACCAACAAGATGATGCATGATTCATTTGACGTATTTAACATGGGAATCCTAAACTAGTCATGTTTCTCATGCAATAGTTTAGTTATTTACAATTCTGGACAGAACCTCATGTTAAGTTGTTTAAACATGCATGATCATGGCAAATATGGATGCTTGATGAAAAATCGATACAAATGCACATGTAGAACGTAGGAAACGGAGTAACGGATCTCACGCTACGCTCTTAGCAAGTTACGAAGGCAAAACACAAGACAAAGAAGGCCATGGGCTATTCCTTGGCATTCCAAGGTAGCCACTGGTTAGGAGATGGAAATTCAACCACAATAGAGGCAAAGAACAAAGAAATACACACAATCTGCCACAAAACAGCAACATAGCAACTTTCACATATTTATCTAGAGCTACAGGAAGTTTCCAACCACAAACACGGCATTTACGGAAACTACATAGCATGCTTATCAAATCATCCAACTACAAAAACTGGAAAGGAAGCACATATCAATAACCATGAAGCTCACAAGTTGGCATGATGAAATAGATTTTAGGGACTTGGTGGAAATCACATTTTCCTGGAATCTGAGTTAAGGTGATACCAACCACCTCATGGCATGAAAATTAACAAGATGATAGAGGACAACATATACTTCAAAACACTGGCACTGAGCATGAGCTAAAACACAACATATCACTTGGTAGCATCCACTCTTCATGCCATAAAAATATTAACAGATTCTCACACTTTGAAATATTTAGCATGTTGAAAACAGCAACATTTTAATAGCCACTTTGGAGCACGGTTCCCACTTATACGCAAGATTATCATGTCAAAAGAAAATACCATGGCATTCTACTCATCAAAGGCTACCACTTTCATGTTGATACAATTACCATAGCATGCATGAATTAATTATAACTAAAATGACAAAAGGCACTTTGAGACAAAATGAAATATTTTCAAACTTGCTCAAATGACCAAACAAGTTGCACCAATGAATTCCTTGGGTGATTCTACCCCAAAGTCACATATCACACTCATATGTTTGCACCGAGCAATTTGATAAAACACTAGCTAGAAAAATACCAACAATTCCTATAAGTTGAAACTTACTAAGAATGCTCATGTTTATATATGTACGTATCCAGATTTAGCAATAATACCAATAATGCAAAATTCTATTTAGAACAAAAACTTTAAAACAATAAAACAAAAACAATTGCAGGAGGGGCCCACCTGGCATAGTCACCAGGGCCCCCTAGTGGATGACAAGTGGGGCCAGGCCCACTTGTGATGCATACACAACACCACACACACACCTACACATCAAAACACACACACACACAAACAGCCCTGGATCTGTTGCCACAGCATATCCAACACCACACTCACACACGCAGACACACACACATACACACACAAACACGCGGGATCCGGTGTGGTAACATCGGATCCCCACAGCACACACACTCACCAGCCAATGGAAAAAAGGAAAAACAAAGGGGGGAGCTTGGGATTTGATCCCACGACCAACCGGTCGTCTCCCGAGGCGATTGCCACTATGCTACACGGGAACGTCTACACTAGAGGGGGTCCTCGCTGAGATCTACTAACACACACTGCTCTAACTGATGAAACTGAAGCAATAAGACACCTGGTACAGAGGGCACGATTGCTGTGATTTCGGGTGACACCCTCGCTCTCTGGCGACGTGGACCTGTTGCAGGAGTTGTGGAACCTACGAGGAATCTGTTCCCCTGGTCGTCTCGTGACGAGGGGGACAGAGGTGAGGCCCTCAAGGCCCTGCCTTGAACTACTGGCGGCGACGCGATGAGATACGATGACAAAGCAAGGCATGCTATGGTGAGGCGAAAGGATGCAGTGACGGGGATCTCACCTAGGGCTGTTGGGAGACGCGGGGATGCAGGGCGACTTCAAGGAAAAAGACACGAAGAAGGCCGGTGATGAGGACTCCTCTGCTTGAGGACGACGGCGATGACGGGGCGGTGCTGCAAGGGTGCTCACCATGCCCTAGTGCCGGGAACGGGACGGGGATGGCATCGGGAAGCACCAAGCTATCTTCGATGGAGACAAGCAGGCTGCCGGAGGTGACGACGACGCCCCGAAGCCACCGCTCTCTGCTTCTTTGAACCTCTGCTCACTCTGAAGCTTACCTGACAAAAGAAGAAGGAGGAGGGTAGATGGAGAGGAGGAGGAGAAACGAGATGGTGGTGGCGCGAGGAGAAGCGTGGAACCCTAGAGAATGGGCACGCACGCCGAGGGGGGATTTAAAATGCCCGGGGGAGACGGCAACGGACGGCTGAAGTTCACGTCAGCGCACGGTCTCTCTGCTTTCCTCTTTGAAGCTGACAGAGACGAATGGCGGGGCAGGTCGCCGCTAGTGCTGGGCTGGCTGGGCCACGCAGGGAAAAGGCCGAGTGCCCAGCTCTCTCTCTCTCTCACAAAGAAAACACAAAGGGGTTTTATTTTTAATAAACCTATTAAACCCAGAAAACCCCACAGAAGAAAATAAAAGGAATTTGGGAAAACCAAAAATGCTTTGACACTAGCACAAATGCAACCTATTTGAATAAATTACAAAGATGGTTTTTAGGACAAGTAAATTAAATACTTTTAAATAAACAACCTGTGTTGAATGCAAAATCCCTAGATCCCAAAGCCAAAACACCAAAGAGAGCTACACACCTATACTCAAGATAATATTCCCTAAAGCATGAACATTTTTTAACAGATTTAATTATCAAGTTTTTTTTGCATAGTGGAAAATGATAATGATCCAAAGGTTTTTTTGAGGATGTTTGAAAAAGAAGGAGAGGGGGTGGTAAACCACACTTGCACACATCCACACATCACACAATTTGTACTAGCAGCATCACAACAATGGTCACATGGAAGCACACCACAAAATATATTATGCATGACATGATGATGAGATGGCATGATGCATGATGCATGAGATGGAATGGCAATGAGCAACATCATATCATTTAAACACATGACAACAAAGGTTACATGACCAAAATGGCAAGGGGAGAACTTGGGCAATTACACATTCGCACTATAGCTGCCACCCAACTAGAGCCCTTGACAGCCTCGGGACCCCAGCATTGTCCCCCGAGATGCCCTCGACGTCCGCAAGACGCCGGTTGGTCTGGCCCCTCCTCCCTCCTCCTCCACTACCCCCACTCTCTCCCCCTCCCCTAGACGTGGACCACGCACGGGCGCTAGAACCCTTCCCCTCTCTCTCCCCCTCCCCTAGACATGGACCATGCCCAGGAAAACCCAAGCATGCTCTCCCCCTCCCCCTCGCCCTCCAGCGGGCGTTTCACCCTTGTCGGCGCACCGCTGTGCGGTGGGCCACTTCCCCCTATAAAAAGGGCCCCCCTATGCCCCTCTCCTCTCCCCTAGTTTCCTTCCCTGCCCACTCGACGCCCGGACAAGCCCCAGCTCCTCTCCCTCCCTCTTGCTTGGGATCGAGCCGAGCGCCACTACTTTGGGTCGTCGGCTTTCGCGAGGTAACCAACCTCCTCCACCATCATTTATCCCCGATCTGGAGCCCCTGCTTCCTCCTGACCCATTTCCTTCCATCTCCGTCTCCGTTTGATGCATAGGGCAACCGAAGCATCCCTTTCCCAAGGAGCCACCGCCGGACTTCCTCGTCGCCGGCGAACGGGAGCCTCCCGCATCCCCCTCCTCCATCACTCGACCGGCGGCGAGCCCCTGAGCACGACGGTGCCCTTTGTTCGCCTCCCCGTGCCTTGTACCCGCCGGCAAGCCCTCTCGCCCCTCGTTGGCCCGAGGAAGGTGATGACAAGAGGGCCCCGCTTGTCATCCTCCCCAGGTCCCCCACCTCCCTCTCTCTTGCTGACCAGCCTGGCCCACTAGTCAGGTTTGAACCGGCGCTCGCGCCAGGCTCTCGTGGGTGGGCTCCACCGGCTGGCCTCTTCAGCCAGCTGCTTTTGGCCCATTCTCCCGAGCCTTTTCTTTTTCTTTTTCCCTGAAAACCCCAAAAAACAACCACGCCATATTATTTGTCCTAATGAGATAATCCCAACTCCACAAATCTTAGAATATTCCATAGAATTTAACACTGCCACTTGTGAAAAATGTTGAAAATACTTTTTTTTCATTGTTTTATTTTAAAACCTAATTTAGGCACCTTTTTGCCTCTGTTTAATAATTTCCAAAATCTTTTACACAAAAAAACCTTAGGCAAATATTTTTATTATAGTTTTCAGTATTTACCAGAGTAGTGCAACATTTTTAATATTAGCTTGTGAGCTCTGTTTTTGTATGATGCTTATTTTTTTATAACTATTTATCACGATGATATATTGCGCTATTGACGAGGGAGTTGGACCCGAAGACTTTGAAGACCCCGAAGACTTTGTTGAGCCAGGCAAGTAGCCCGTTGACCATGTTAAGAAACTTTTTCATGCATGACATATAACACTTGTTGTTCCGATGATTGATCATTATGTTGTGCTTCCCCCCCTTCGGTGGGTTGCCTCTGATAGTTTTATCGTGCATGACCCTACCACCTTATGAGGGTTATGCGGGTGGGTGTAGATAGGATGCTAATAGATGATACGCAAGTGGGATGGGGTTTATGCGTAATGCCCGAGGGAGATGATGATGAGTTGGGTGACCACTTTAGAAAGAAGTCGTGTACCAGAGCAAGTGAGTGTGTGTGGTTTTCGAAAATGGATTGGTGTAAGTTGCGACTCTTATTCCAACCTTACATGTACGAGAACGATACCCCTAATGGTATGGGGATCTGTTGATTACTTTGGTGGGTACTGGCAAGGGGCCCACATTACTAGTGGCGGGATTGGCGTGGTCACTCCCGATATGGGGTCGTGCCAGTATGGACGATCATGCACCGTCTTCACAGGAAGCGGGCACACTGTTGGTCACTGCATGGATGCTACGAGTGATGTACATCAAGTGTGATGGGTACCAATTGAGTGGACTCTTTATTTAGTATCGCCAGAGGAAAGGCATTGTTCGGGTGCTTACCTCAGGTATGTTATATACCGTGAGTCTTGGATGACACGAAAGTTCCCCGAGTCTTGTGGGTAAAGTGTGCAACCTCCGCAGAGTGTAAAACTATTCGAATAGCCGTGTCCATGGTTAAGGCCAGTTGGATGACCGCTCTTGTGCTATGTCCAAATGTTTTCAAAAAAGTCCGATGACTTAGCCTAAAGAGTGACTAAGGTCGATGACTTAGCATAATGAACGAACACGAGATGTTCAACCCCTGCTCATGATGATATTTGTAACTTGTTCATATGGATATCTGCCAACTGTTGATGCATGCTTACCTAGTTATTTGATCATGTCATTACATTCAAAATTAGCTGTCTACAAATTAACTACTTATTGCTATACCATGCATCATTATTACTTGTTCCAAAACTTGGGTTGCTTGCAAGTACATTCGAAGTACTAATTGGCTTTCCACTGGTTATTTAATTAGCCAAGCATGGAAGAACAGGAGTATGTTGAAGAGTTTGTTGGTGACGAACATGGGAACTAGGACGCTTCCCAGTCGGAATGCATGTAAGTTAAGGAAGATGGCATGGGTTCACGCTCTCGATCAAGATCTCTGATGCTTGTTCTATTTAAGTGTTTGGCCCTCGTGGCCCTATCTATGTAAGACTAGACCTTCATGGTCTTTATTTATGTAAGATGCTAAATGTGGATGTAAGACTCTTGTTATTCAGCTTCTCTGTGTTCACTGAGCATTGATCTCTGGGATCACTATACACGTGCATTCGGTGATCACGACTTATGAATCGGGGTCCCATAGAAAGGCCCCCAGCAAGGCAAGGTCCCGACAAGGCGAGGACCCAGCAAGCACCGCTAGCGCACGGGACAGGTGTTGATCCACCTAGACGCGTGTGACGGCGCCGATGTTGGAGGGAGCTAAGCGGCGCCGATGGGACGGCTGCCATCACGTCCCATTGAAGGATTGAGGCCCCTAATGGTGCATTTAATGCTCTTGTCCTACTCTGTCATGGTTAGGTATCATAGCACTATAGCAGCACTGTGCGTCCCGTGTGCGCACTGTACGCCACTGTTGGAATTCCCTTAAGTATAAAAGGAGGCCCAGGGCTTTACAGAAAAGGACTTTTGGACTCTTTGGCTTTTGGGCTTTCTGACAGTTAGGCAGTTAGTCAACTGGACAGCCCGATAGTTGGAGAGGGAGAACCCACGTAGTAGCCATTCATGACGCTCCTGTAGCTCAAACCCTAGAACAAGATCAATACAACCAAGCAGGAGTACGGTTTCACGCATCCATGCGGCCCGGACCTAGGTGAAAACACGATGTGGGCAGGTCACCAGACCGGCTCTTTGTGCCCGCTCGCCCCCTAACCGAACCGAAAGGGGCCCCAGCGGTACCATAGGTGTTCGTTCCTATGACATCTTGGGCACACCAGGTAGGTGGCTGTGTAAGAGGTTCTATGAGCGCGTTTTGGTGATGTGCACCCCAGCTTCATTGTCACCATGGCCCCCAATAATAAGGGCCTGACTGCAGTTTGTCCATCCGGGTTCGACGTTCCTGTATCTACATAGATAGGAGACTACGTGGATGCGGGTGGAGGAGGAGGAGGCGGAGGCTAAGCAAGTGGCAACGCTCGATGGGGACGATGGGAACCCCCACACATGTAGGTCTCAGGATAGAGCGGTACCGTCTACAGGTGGTACGGCAAAATCCAAAGGCAGAAGAATATCACCCAGGGCACCAACGCCGGTGCCTACGCCGCGACCTTCTCAACACGCGCGAGGAGAGCCGCGCCACGGCGCCCGCAGTTCTTAGAGTCCCCACGGAAAGGGTCGTGCACATCATTCCAAAGATGCCCAGGACCAGCATGCGAGCAGGAGTGGCATTCCGATGTGGCACCATAGAGGTGCTCCTTCTAGCAAGGTTAAGAGACAGAGCACCTCGCGTTCCTCGCGCCGCTCGATGCCGCCCATGGCGGAAGAAGCAATGGCACGAGCGCAACTACTGCTGAACTTCCCTCCTGCTATGGAGAAGCTTGACGAATCGAGAGCCACCTTTCAGAGCCTCCTCAGCCTCACAGACAAGCTTCGGCCCACAGGGCAGCCTCAGGCCAGCGGTGAGGTGCCCGGGGTCGGCATGACCTCGTCACACTCTCCTCCGCGTCAGCATCGTCGATTGTAGACCCGACGGACCGATGCCCATGATGTTTAATTGACAGCATCGTCTGACCCACGGACGCGCCATGATCAGTGTGATGTTCTTCGGGAATGTTACAAGGAGGACGCTCAAACCATGATCGAGCGGCAATGGGAAGCACGCCTCCAGTCGAACAGGCGCGCGGGACCCACTATGGACAAGTCCGTGCTGGGGTACCTAATGACCCACAAGTATCGGGGATCTATCATAGTCCTTTCGATAAGTAAGAGTGTAGAACCCAACAAGGAGCAGAAGGGAATGACAAGCGGTTCTCAGTAAGGTATTCTCTGCAAGGACTGAAATTATCGGTAACAGATAGTTTTCTGATAAGATAATTCGTAATGGGTAGCAAGTAAGAATTGTAACAAAGGTGCAGCAAGGTGGCCCAATCCTTTTTATAGAAAAGGACAAGCCGTGACAAACTCTTATATAATGAAAATCGCTCCCGAGGACACATGGGAATTTATGTCAAGCTAGTTTTCATCATGCTCATTTGATTCGCGTTCGCTACTTGGATAATTTGATATGCGGGTGGACCGGTGCATGGGTGCTGTCCTTACTTGGACAAGACTCCCACTTATTATTAACCCCTCCCGCAAGCATCCGCAACTATGAAAGAAGAATTAAGATAAATCTAACCATAGCATGAAACGTATGGATCCAAATCATCCCATTACGAAGCAACACATAAACTACGGTTTAAGCTTCTGTCACTCTAGAAACCCATCATCTACTTATTACTTCCCAATGCCTTCCTCTAGGCCCAAACAATGGTGAAGTGTTATGTAATCGACATTCACATAACACCACTAGAGGAGAGACGACATACATCTCATCAAAATATTGAACGAATACCAAATTCACATGATTACTTATAACAAGACTTATCCCATGTCCTCAGGGACAAACGTAACTACTCACAAAACATATTCATGTTCATAATCAGAGGAGTATAAGTGATGATCAAGGATCTGAACATATAATCTTCCACCAAGTAAACCAAATAGCATCAACTACAAGTACTGATCAACACTACTAGCAACCCACACGTACCAATCTAAGGTTTTGAGACAAATATTGGATACAAGAGATGAACTAGGGTTTGGCCAGAAGATGATGCTGATGAACATGTTGATGGAGATTGACCCCCTCTATATGAGAGGATCGTTGGTGATGAAAATGGCTTCGATTTCTCCCTCCCGGTGGCATGTTTCACCGGCAGGATCGCCTTGTCGGAGCTCTAGATTGCTTCTACCCAAGTGCCGCCTCGAGACGGCGGGGCGTCGTCCCGAGAGGTCTCTTATGATATTTTTCTCGACGAAACCCTCCATACAGCAGAAGATGAGCACCGGAGGGCTCCCAGGTGTGCCACAAGCTCACTAGCCATGTCCAGCAGGCTTGTGGCTCCCTGGTGGGCCTCCTGATGTATTTCTTTCGCCCAATATTTTTGATATATTCCAAAATAATTCTCCGTAGGTTTTTAGGACTTTTGGAGTTGTGCATAATAAGTATCTCAGATTTGCTCCTTTTTCAGTCCAGAACTCCAGCTGTCGACATTCTCCCTCTTCATGTAAACCTTGTAAAATAAGAGAGAAAAGGCATAAGTATGGTACCTAAATGTGTAATAACATCCCATAATGCAATAAATATCAATATAAAATCATGATGCAAAATGGACATGTCAACTCACCCAAGCTTAGACCTCGCTTGTCCTCATGCGGAAGCCGAAATCAATAAATATGCCCACATGTTTAGAGATAGAGGTGTCGATAAAATAAAATACGAACATGAAGGCATCATGATCATCTTTGAACAGCAACATATATTGACATATAATTTCTTATGCCAAAGTAACAATTCATTCAGAATGGCAAGGTATGAATCAAGAACTCTATTGAGAACTAACAAACTATGATGTCAGTCATTGAAGCAATTCCAGTTTATCATAACAAGGGAAAGAGTCAATATAAGAGCTTGTAAAGCAAACCCACCTACTCAATCATCCTTTACTCTCTCACGATTGCTAACACTCATGAGGTACCTATGAGTTCAAAGTTTCAATCGGACACAGAGAAAGATAGGGGCTTATAGTGTTGCCTCCCAACTATTTACCTCAAGGGTAATGTCAACAGTAATAACTCATGCTCACCCACTTCCGAGTGGATATATGTGCCTAGATAATTCCCCAACACGTGGCACTTTCCAGAATATAAAGGCGAAAATAGCGAAGGTGATGGAGATCACCATGACTCTTGCATAAAGGTAAGTACTAGAAAATAAAAGTAACAGATAGGCCCTTCGCAGAGGGAAGCAGAGGTTGTCATGCGCTTTTATAATTGGAGGCACAATCTCTTAATGCAAAAGAACGTTACTTTATATTACCCTTATGATAGAGAACTTTATTATGAAGTCCGTCGCTTTTATTTCTTCCCTATCACAAGTTCGTATAAAGTTTATTTTCCTCACACTAATAGATCCCACATATTTAGAGAGCAATTTTTATTGCTTGCACCGATGACAACTTACTTGAATGATCTTATTCTATCCTTAGGTTGGTATGGTGGACTCTCATGGCAAAACTGGGTTAAGGGTGTTGGGATGCACAAGTAGTATCTCTACTTGGTGTGGAAGTTTTGGCTGATAGGAGGTGAAGGCAAGTGACACATGTTGAGGGATCTATAACAATATAACTTCTATTCGGAAATAAGCAGACATAACCCATTATGTTGTCTTCCTTGTCCAACATCAACTTCTTAGCATATAATATTTTAACAAGTGCTCACAATCATAAAAGCTGTCCAAGATAATATATTTATATGTGAACCTCTCTTTCTTTATTACCTCCTTTTAATTGCCGCAATGACCATCAACTATGTTTGTCAACCCACAATGGGTTTCAATTGACATAGTTTTTATATGTGAAGTCATCACTCCCCATAAGATTTTCATATGTACTCTTTGCTTTTATTCTACACTTCTTTCTACTTCATCTTTTTATAGATTAGGATCATACCAAGCAAGGCCCTCAACTCAAAAGCACTTTTCATTATATAACTCATGGACTTGCTTACATAGGAGGAATCATAAAGCAAAGACTCAAAACTAGATCACACGAAAACTTTATTCTACTAGATCAAGATACAACCAAAAGGATTGAACTATGAAAAGATAATAAAAATAAAAATAAAAATAAAAACAAAATATGTGATGGTGATACTATACCGGGGCACCCCCCCCCCCAAGCTTGGCACAAGCCAAGGGGAGTGCCCATACCCATGTGTTTAGTTGTCTTGCTTCGGAGGTGATGATGTAGGAGTTGTTGATGGGGTTGAAAGCCTTTCTAGTTTCCTCCTAAGCATAAAATTTCGTTCCCTCAAATCGTCCACTTCCTTCTCGAGCTTCAATATCCTTTGACATAATTCTTCCTTGCTCTCCTGCAGGAAACGAAAAGGGATAAATAGAACCTTGGGTTTTCGCCTTGTGTGTGGGAGGCTTGATTTCATGAACTCCACGTGCATGTCCCCTTGCTGAAGTAGGGAGGCCTCTTCTTCATCCGAACTTTCTTCCTCGTACTTGCCTTCTTGTTCCTCCTGTGAGAACAATCCATAAGGGTCCAAGTCTCATAGAGCTTGGGATTGGCAAGATAATGCGATATGAAGCTCTCCCCATCAGAATCTTGGGATGACATATTGCTCTAAATGTGCTGCAGAAACAACTCAAAAAGAAAATGGGCGGTATTGTTGTGATACGAGAATCAAAACCCTTAGTAGATTATATAATGAATTTTTACCATCCCGAAGGAGTATGACACAAGAAAACGGAGTCCAGGTGGTGCATGAGGTGGTCACAAGCCCCAGGGGCGCGACCAGGGGGGGCCGCGCCGAGCAGGCTTGTCGCCTCCTCGTGCAGTATTCACACAACTTTAAATTTTGCTAATTTTTTTAAGTAGTCCAGAACAGATGAAAATTTCTATAGAAAAAGTTTTGTAGTCTTTTTGCTTACCGTACCACATACCTATTCCTTTTCGGAGTCTAAAATCTTCCGGTAAGTCTCCATAATGTACTCCTCCGGAGTTATGGTATTGATGATATTGGTTTCAACATTTATGGGAGTACCTGAAATATAATGTTTGATTCTTTGACCATTCACCACCTTCGGGTTTGTGCCTTCGGCGTTGTTAATCTTGATGGCACCGGAACAGTATACCTCTTCGATGACGTAAGGACCTTCCCATTTGGAGAGAAGTTTTCGTGCAAAAAATCTTAAATGAGAATTGTATAGCAAGACATGATCACCTACATTAAATTCACGCTTTTGTATCCTTCTATCATGCCATCTCTTAACCTTTTCTTTAAACAACTTAGCATTCTCATAGGCTTGGGTTCTCCATTCATCAAGTGAGCTAATGTCAAATAACCTCTTCTCACTAGGGAGTTTGAAATCATAATTAAGCTCTTTGATTGCCCAATAAGCCTTATGTTCTAGCTCTATAGGTAAGTGACATGCTTTACCATAAACCATCTTATACGGAGACATACCCAATGGATTTTTGTAAGTAGTTCTATAAGCCCACAATGCATCGTCAAGTTTCTTAGACCAATTCTTCCTAGATCTATTAACAGTATTTTGCAAAACCAATTTAATCTCCCTATTCTCCAATTCTACTTGACCCCTGCACTGAGGATGATAAGGAGATGTAACTCTATGATTAACATCATATTAGCGAGCAATTGACAAAAAGCACCATGAATAAAATGTGAACCACCATCATTAATCAAATATCCAGGGACTCCAAATCTAGGGAAAGTAACTTATTTAAGCATTTTAATAGATGTGTTATGATCAGCGCTACTAGTTGGAGTAGCTTCTACCCACTTAGTGACATAATCAACAGCAACTAGAATATGAGTATTCCCGTTAGATTATGGAAAAGGCCCCATATAATCAAAGCCCCAAACATCAAATGGTTCGATAACAAGAGAGTAGTTCATAGGCATTTCCTGCCGTATACTAATATTACCAATTCTTTGACATTCATCACATGATAAGACAAACTTACGAGCATCCTTAAAGAGAGTAGGCCAATAAAACCCAGATTGTAGTACCTTGTGTGCAGTTCTATCTCCAGCGTGATGTCCTCCGTAGGCTTCGCAGTGACAGTTGCGTAAGATCTGTTCCTGTTCATGCTTAGGTACACAACGTCTAATAATACCATCTACTCCTTCTTTATAAAGATGTTGGCCATCCCAAAAGTAATGCCTTAAATCATAGAAGAACTTTTTGTTTTGTTGGTATGTGAAACTAGGAGGTATAATTTAGGAACAATGTATTGGCGTAATCAGCATACGAAGGAGCATTATGTGAAGTATTCACCATAGCTAATTGTTATTTAGGAAAGCTATCATCAATAGGTAGTGTGTAATCAAGAACATTTTCTAACCTAGACAGGTTATCTGCACAGGGTACTCAGCACCCTTTCTATCAATGATATGCAAATTCTTGTAGAAGAACGACCCACCTAATAAGTCTAGGTTTAGCATCTTTCTTCTCCATAAGGTATTTAATAGCAGCATGATCGGTGTGAACAGTTACTTTGGAATCAATAATATAATGTCTAAACTTATCACAAGCAAACACCACTACTAGAATTTCCTTTTCAGTAGTAGCATAGTTTCTTTGAGCATCATCTACAGTTTTACTAGCATAATGGATAACATTTAATTTCTTATCGACTCTTTGTCCTAGAATAGCACCAACAACATAATCACTAGCATCACACATAATTTCAAAAGGTAGGTTCCAGTAGGGTGTTTGAACACCAGGTTTGGTAATCAAGGAATTATTAAGAACTTCAAATGCTTCTACAAAATCATCATCAAAAACAAACGAAACATCTTTTTGCAAACGGTTTGTGAGAGACCTAGAATCTTAGATAAATCTTTGATAAACCTCCTATGGAACCAGCATGACCAAGGAAACTTCTTATACCTTTGATATCCGTAGGGCATGACATTTTTTCAATAGCATCAACTTTAGCTTTATGAACTTCAATACCTCTTTCGGAGATTTTGTGCCCCATGACAATACCTTCCTTAACCATAAAGTGGCACTTTTCCCAATTCAAGACAAGATTAGTTTCTTCACATCTCTCCAAAACTCGATCAAGGTTGCTCAACAATCATCAAACGAAGTTCCGTAAACGGAAAAATCATCCATCAAAACCTGAAGAATCTTTTCACAAAAGTCGGACGATATAGCCATCATATATCTTTGGAAGGTAGTAGGTGCATTGCATAAACCAAAAGGCATGCGTCTATAAGCAAAGGTACCGAAAGGGCAGGTAAAAGTGGTTTTTTACTGATCCTGGCTTGATACACGTATTTGAGAGAAACCAGAGTAACCATCCAGAAAGCAAAAATGAGTATGTTTGGATAATATTTATAGCATTTGATCAATAAAAGGTAAGGGGAAATTATCTTTCTTAGTAGATTTATTTAATTTCCTAAAATCATTTACCATTCTATAACCTGTAAGAATTCTTTGCAGGATCAATTAATTTTTATCATTAGGGACAACGGTAATACCTCCCTTCTTAGGGACACAATGGACGTGACTAACCCATCTACTATCGGCAACATGATAAATTATACCTGCTTCCACAAGCTTTAGTACTTCTCTTACCACTTCTTTCATCTTAGGGTTCAATCGTCATTGGTGATCAATAACAGGTTTGGCATCAAGCTGCATATTAATTTTATGCTGGCATAGAGTAGGACCAATGCCCTTAAGATCATCAAGACTATAACCAATAGCATCACGGTGCTTCCTCAAAGTTTTCAATAATCTCTTTTCTTCATGATCTGAAAGGTTAGCACTAATAATAACAGGATATATCTCCTTTTCATCAAGATAAGTATATTTCAACGTATCGGGTAATTGCTTGAGCTCAAACACGGGATCACCCTTGGGTGAGGAGGATCACTAAGTATTTCAACAGGTAAGTTATGTTTCAAAATAGGAGGTTGCTCAAAGAAAATTTCATCTATTTCATTCCTCTCGTTCATATGCATATCATTTTCATGGTCTAGCAAATATTGTTCTAAGGGATCAGTAGGAGGCACAGCAATAGAAGCAAGACCAATAATTTCATCTTTACTAGGCAATTCCTTGTCATGGGGTTGTCTACGAAATCTACATAAATTAAACTCACGGGCAGATCCCCAAAGCTCACAGTAACTATTTCTTTTTCACAATCAATCTTAGCCTAAACAGTATTCAAGAAGGGTCTGCCAAATATAATGAGACAAAAATTATCTTGTGGGGAACCAAGAACAAGAAAATCAGTAGGATACTTTACTTTCCCAGACAAGACTTCAACATCTCTAACAATCCCCATTGGTGCAATAGTGTCTCTATTAGCAAGCTTAATAGTAACATCAATATCCTCTAGTTCAACTAGTGCAATATCATGCATGATTTCTTTGTATAAGGAATCGGGAATTGCACTTACACTAGCACCCATATCACATAAGCCATGATAACAATGATCTCCAATGTTAACAGAAACAACATGCAGGCCAACAACTGGTCTATGTTTATGCTTAGTATTAGGTCTAGCAATTCTAGCAGCTTCATCAAAGAAATGAATAACATGCCCATTAATATTATCAACCAAGAGATATTTAACCATAGCAATACTAGGTTCAACTTTAATTAGTTCAGGGGGTGTAGGTGTTCTAATACAACTCTTACGAACCATAGTTGAAGATTTAGCATGTTCCTTTATCCTAACAAGGAAAAATGGTTTCTCGATGTAAGCAGTAGCGATAATAGGATCAGCATTGTAAGAAATAATTTTCTCTTGAACTTGAATAGGTTGCACTACTTTCAATTCAATGGGAGGATGATATTTAAACCACTTCTCCTTAGGGAGATTAACATGAGTAGCAAAAGATTCATAGAAAGAAGCTACTATCTCAGAGTCAAGTCCATATTTAGTGCTAAATTCACAAAAAGCATCGATGTCCACGAAAGATTCAACACAATCAAACTTAAGATTTATACCTAACTCCTTACCTTCATCAAGTTCCCAATCTTCAGAGTTGCGTTTAATTCTTTCCAATAAATTACATTTGAATTAAATATCTTTCTTCATAAAAGAACCAGCACAAGAAGTATCGAGCATGGATTGATCATTACGAGAAAGCCGAGCATAAAAATTCAGAATAATAATTTCTCTCTCGAGCTCATGATTGGGGTATGAATATAACATTGACTTAAGCCTCCCCCAATCTTGAGCCATTCTTTCTACTTCATGAGGCCAAAAATTATAAATATAATTCCAATCACGATGAACTAGATGCACAGGATAGAACTTCTCATGAAATTCCATTTTCAACCGGTTGTAGCTCCATGATCCAATATCATCACATAGCCTATACCATGTCAATGCATTATCCTGCAAAGATAAAGGAAAGACCTTCTTCTTGACGTGATCCTTGGGTGGACCTGCAAGCTTAAATAATCCAGAAACTTCATCCACATAGATTAGATGCAAATCAGGATGTAGTGTTCCATCTCCTGCATAAGGATTAGCTAGCAGTTTCTCTATCATACCCGAAGGAATTTCATAATAAATATTTTCAATATGTTCAGTACATTGAGGGACAACTCTTTGTGTTTCCGGTCGAGGTGAAGATACCCCGAACAAGCCCCTCAAAGTATAACTTTCCATAGTAACAAGTGAAAGTAAATTTCAGCACACTATATAATTTTTTTTCTTACCAAGTTCCACTCACAAAAGGCGCTTCACTCCCTGGCAATGGCGCCAGAAAAGAGTCTTGATGACCCACAGGTATAGGGGATCTATCATAGTCCTTTCGATAAGTAAGAGTGTCGAACCCAACGAGGAGCAGAAGGAAATGACAAGCGGTTCTTAGTAAGGTATTCTCTGCAAGTACTGAAATTATCGGTAACAGATAGTTTTGTGATAAGATAATTCGTAACGGGTAGCAAGTAACAATTGTAACAAAGGTGGAGCAAGGTGGCCCAAAGCTTTTTATAGCAAAGGACAAGCCTAGACAAACTCTTATATAAAAGTCGGACACATGGGAATTTATGTCAAGCTAGTTTTCATCATGCTCATTTGATTCGCGTTCGCTACTTTGATAATTTGATACGTGGGTGGACCAGTTCTTTGGTGTTGTCCTTACTTGGACAAGCCTCCCACTTATGATTAACCTCTTCGGCAATCATCCGCAACTACAAAATAAGAATTAAGATAAATCTAACCATAGCATGAAACGTGTGGATCCAAATCAGCCCCTTACGAAGCAACACATAAACTAGGGTTTAAGCTTATGTCACTCTAGCAACCCATCATCTACTTATTACTTCCCAATTCCTTACTCTAGGCACAAACAATAGTGGATGTGTTATGTATTCAAAGTTCAAATAACACCACTAGAGGAGAGACATCATACATCTCATCAAAATATCGAACGAATACCAAATTCACATGATTACTTGTAACAAGAATTATCCCATATCCTCAGGAGCAAATGTAACTAATCACAAAACATATTCATGTTCATAATTAGAGGAGTATTAGTGATGATCAAGGATCTGAACATATAATTTTCCACAAGTATACCAACTAGCATCAACTACAAGGACTAATCAACACTACTAGCAACCCACATGTACCAATCTGATGTTTTGAGACAAAGATCGGATACAAGAGATGAACTAGGGTTTGGAGAGGATATGGTGATGATGAAGATGTTTATGGAGATTGAACCCCTCTTGATGAGAGGACCATTGGTGATTACGATGGCTTTGATTTCCCCCTCACGGGGGGAAGTTTCACCGGCAGGATTGCCGTGCCGGAGCTCTAGATTGGTTCTTCCCAAGTTCCGCCTCGAGACGGTGGTACTTCATCTCAAAAGGTCTCTTATGATTGTTTCCTCAATGAAACCCTCCCTATAGAAGAATATGGGCACCAAAGGGCTTCTAGGTGGGCCACAAGCTCGCTAGCCGCGACCAGGGGGCGTCCAGCGGGCTTGTGGCTCCCTGGTGGGCCTCCTGATGTATTTCTTTCTTGAAGTATGTTTTATATATTCGAAATAATTCTCCATAGATTTTCAGCACTTTTGGAGTTGCGCAACATAGGTATCTCAGATTTGCTCCTTTTCCAGCCGAGAACTCCAGCTGCCAGCATTCTCCCTCTACATGTAAACCTTGTAAAATAAGAGAGAAAAGGCGTAAGTATTGTACCAAAATGTGTAATAACAGCCCATAATGCAATAAATATAAATATAAAATAATGATGCAAAATGGACGTATCAGTACCTTGTCAGCCTACCTTACGAGGTGGGTTGTCTAGCGTTTACCCCCCGAGCTGCGGTAAGCCCAGTGGCCCAATACCCGCACGTTAAAACAAGAAGTCCCGGACAAGTACGACGGCAAGACCCATCCGCAGAGTTCCTAAGCGTCTACACCATTGCGGTGCAGGCTGCCGGGGGCCGCGACGACAAGATATTCGCCAACTACTTCCCGTTGGTGCTTAATCCCAACATGAGGTCAAGGCTGATGCACTTGCCAAAGAGATCCATCGGCTCCTGGGCAGACTTGTGTCATGAATTCGTGGGCTCCTTCACTAGGGGTCATCAAGCTCTTGGCCAGGAGAGCGACCTGCACATCTTCCCCTAGAAGGAAGGCGGAACTCTGCGCAAGTACATACAGAGGTTCGGCCACGTGCACCACAACATCCCAGATGTTCACCCTGCCGCCATTATCAAGATGGCAATGAACAGAGTCAGGGACGTGACCGAGCTTTATGCATTGGCAGACAAATGCGCTCGCGCTGAAGAAGGGAGAAGACTACCGGGAGAGAATGCTTGTGCGAAGGTCGACTCTGGTGACGAAAAAACCGCCTCCCCGGCAAAGAAGGGTCCATGGCGGAACAAGAAGTGCAAGGGCAAGACCGTGCTAGCCATAGAAGGATCTGACAACCCCGACGCCACCTAGAAAGCCAAGGTCGACAACCACGGCAAAGATGTTGCCGGGTGCAACTCCTGCCATGAGCGGCTGCCAGCAAGCCAGGAGACTCCGGCAAGTAGTATTTCAAGATCCATCGCACCAAAGTCCATGACCTTCAAGATTGCCGGCAAGTTGAGCAGCTTGCCGAGAAGTAGAGGGTCGAATATGAAAGGCAAGACAAGGAGAAGGGTCAGGACGGTGCTAAAGGGTCCGACAAGAAACGTGTTGGTTGAGGAGTTCGCCGCGGCAGACCCAAGCAACAGAAGGATCGGCCCGCCCGTGGCCGCGAGAAGCAAGAGGGAGATGATGATGACGTCGAAGAGGACAACAAGTCTTGTGAGCATGAGTTTCAGAAACCTACAGAGGCGATGTGCATAGTAGGAAGAGCCTCGTCGCATTCCTCTCATCGCCAACTTAAACAATGGGCGCGCGAGGTTAATGCGGCAGAGCCCTCTATCGGCGCACAGAAACCTCTGAAATGGTCGAACACTCCTATCATCTTATACACCGAGGATCACCCTGATTGTGTAACTGTGGTCGGGTGCCTACCGTTGTTGGTCCCGCCAACAATACGCAACATCAAGGTGACAAAGATGGTAGTCAACAGCGGAGCCATCTTGAACCTGATATCGCCCGATGTCATTAGGAGGCTATAGATTCTTGACGAAGATCTCGAGCCGATAGGCGCTTTCCAAGGGGTCAATTCGGGAAGGAGTCAACCGAAAGGCAAGGTCACGCTACCGGTGACGTTCGGCAGCGATATCAACTTCAAAACGAAGAAGATTGTCTTAGAGGTTGCCGAGATCTGATTACCGTACAACAGCATTCTCGGTCGTCCGGCACTGGCCAAGACCATGGTGGCCACTCACTTCGCTTACAACATGCTGAAGATGCTCGGAATGATGACCGCCATTACCATCAACTCCGATAAGAAGAGTGCGCTTATCTATGCTGACCAACTCTACCGTGGTGCAGCTACAGCACCTACCGCCAAGGCGCTTGCTCCTGCCACTGAAGCCCCCGGCGGGAAGAAGACAGGCAAGGCCTCTGGCACTCATTCTGGCAAGCGCACCACTACAGAGTGTCGCGCTATTGTTGACGATGTGCCATAGAGCTCCACCGGCGAATCACCTGGCGCAAAGTCCCCCAACTTAGTATCTTCTGCCACAAACTTGAGGGGTGGCTCGGATTCCATGTTAGGCTTCTTTAGCGGGGTCATATCTTCCGGGACAACATTTTATTTATAAAATATCACACCCTATGTTTGTATCACCTTGTCATGTTTGGATTTATAAAATTTGGAACCAATTAAAACTTTTTCAATGCTTGTGCTTGTTTGAATTGTTGCTTGTTTGCTTCTTGATTATGGTATATGGCACTCTTAGGTTGTAGCCCTCCTCATACTCATCTTCCTTGACCCAAACTTCTTGCCCAATGATCCATGTGAATAGTTCCCAAAACTATTTCTATCCAACTTTATTTTGACCAAAAATGATTTATTCAAATTAGGTTTTCAAAAAACCCCGAGTTGAGGTTTGCACTCCAAGTCCTCAAATTGGGTTGGTCCTTCTTCCCCAAAAGCAATACTTCAAACCTACTGCATATAAGACTTCCGAAAACTACCAAATATTAATTTTAAAGGTTATTTTTACATTTTATTGAAAGGCTTTTTCTTAAGACCAGAAATGGATTTTCATAGGAAAAAATTATTTAAATGCCCTCAAAAAATTTTAGAAAATTTAGGGAAACTCACTGGACGTATATTTTCCATATATAAGAGTTTAACACATGGTCATGTTCAAAATCATGGGCAAAACCCCGCAAAACGCTTTCTGTCCAAATCAAGCTTTTGAAATATTTCTATAATAAATATTCTCAATAAATTCCAAGAAAATTCCAGCAAGTCTAGACTATCGTAGGTGATGATCTTGCAAAGTTTCATCTCGATCCAAGTTGATTTGTTTCATCAAACCATTCCAAAACCCTCCCTGTCCAGATTCATATTTGAGCAAGTTTACATTGTGAAGTTTCCCCCATTGACCCCAAACTTTGTGGAAATGCTCTAATCAACAAATAATGATGATACACTAAGTGGTGCATCAAGGGTAAAATATTAGCATGACTAGATCTACAGAAACCAGAATGTGTTGATTTCTAGGTTTCCACAAAGTCACATTGTGAACTTTCTTCAAACCATCTCAAACTTGGTGATCAGGCCTATTTTCAACCATTATTTGACACTGTCAAATCTCATGGCAAGCAAAGTCCATTTGCTTGCCCTAATCTCCACCAAACACCTTTTGTTAAATTCTAGAAACTACACTTGTCACCATTTTTACTATTTCCCTTGCCCCCAAATTTTTACCACAGTTAATCACTTACCTCTTTCACCCCCAGTTAAAATCCCAAGAACATAAGCCATTGGGAAATGGGGTAAAACCCCCATTTTTACCCCTTGGCAGCCCTGATAGGACCATTTTTACCTTCTACTCCTACTTCAACCCCTTTTCTCTCCCCTTGGAGCATCCTAGGAGCATCCCAGGACCCCCCAGGGGCTACTGGACAAACTAGGACACCCCAGGGCACGCGGGCAATGGCCTTGCCGACCGTTTGGGCACTCTGGAGGGTGCTACAGTGCGCCACCGCACAGTAGCAGGAGCATCCCAAGGCCCCCCGACCGCCTCGGGATGAGGGAGCTTGTCCCCCTCGTCGGCCTCGACGTCCACAACATGACAGTCGGTCGACCACCTCTCCCTCATCTCCCCTCCTCCCCCCTCCACGCATGCATGTCGCTGCCCGCTTTGGAAACTCCCTGCCCGACATGCGGGACCCTCTCTAAGCTCGCCTCGCTCCCCCTTTCACTTCCCAGCTTCTTGCTCCTCCCCCACCAGCACCGCACAGAGGTCTCGAGCCCCTTCCATGGCCACCAGAGCCTCTCCGACGGCCGCCCGTGAGCTCGGTCCATGGCAATCCCAGCCACCTATAAAAAGGGCCTCCCTGAGCCACGCTCTCCTCTTCGGACCCCTCCTCACCCTCCAGAGGCCCAGCTCGACCTCCCCGTGCTCGAGCACTCGGGATCGACCGAAGATTGCCGCGGTGTAGCCACCGTCGGTCTCCTGGTAGTGACCGCCTCCGTCCCTCCTTCCTCTTCAGCTATTCCTCCCCCGCCACGCTGACGCGAATCCCCCTCGTCCCCGTCCTCTTTGCAGCTCGTGTCGGTCTCGACAACTCCTCCCGAAGCTTCTCCACCGCGGCCTTCTCACCGCCGGCGACTCCGGCCACCTCCGGTGCGCCCTCCACCTCCAGGGGACCAGCGGATCAGTCCCGAGCCCATCCCCGCTCTCTCCTGCCACCGCTGTGTCCCGCGCTGCCACCGGTGAGCTCTTCCCCTTCCTGTCCCAAAGTGGGAGAAGGATCGGACAGGGGGGTCCCACCTGTCAGCCTCTCGCCTCTCCCCTCCCGTGCTCTCTCTCTCTCACTGGCCACTGGGCTCTTCACATCAGGATAGAATCCTGACACGCGCGAGGGCACCAGCAGCTGGATGCCTCTAGCCCAGGGCACAGTGCCCTTTTTTTCTTTTTCTCCCTGATTTCCAAAAATCCCACAGAGTTTAATATTGATCGAATGACCATAATTTTTCCACCTTAAATCTTAGAATATTCCCTAAAATTTCATAGTGCCTTTTGTATAAATTTTTGAAAATCTTTTATATACTCTTTTATTTTAAACCCAACTTAGCACCTTTTGCCCCGTTAAATAGTTTCCAAAATGTTTTCATAACAAAATCCTAAACAAATATTTTAGTATGATATTTACTATTTATCAGAATAGGGTAGCATTTTTAATATTAGCTTATGTAATCTGTTTTTATGTGATGCTTATTTTTATCGCTTTTATTCGCGACGATTGATTGCGCTATTGACGAGGGAGTTGTTCCCGAAGACTTTGAAAACCCTGAAGACTTTGTTGAGCCAGGCAAGCAGCCTTTGACCATGATAAGAAACCATTTTATTGCATATCCTATAGTACTTTAGTTCTGTTGTATTTGAGCATGTGGAGTAGTGACCACCTCGGTGGGTTGCTTCTGATACTTTTGCCATTGACACTTGCATCGTGCATGACCCTACCACCTTATGAAGGTTATGCGGGTGGGTGTAGATATGATGCTAGTAGATGCTACGCAAGTGGGTTTGGGATTTATGCACAGTGATGGAGAGGTGGAGATGATTTCAAAGACTTTTTGAAAATCCCGTCGGGTACCACTAATGCCCGAGGGAGAAATGGTGAGTTGGGTGACCACTTGAGAAGGAAGTGGTGTACCGGAGCAAGTGAGTGCATGTTTTCAAAAATTGAGGGTTTAAGATTTGTCGACCGTCCCAACCTTACATGCGCAACCATGATACCCCTTGTGGAACGGGACTTTGTTGATTAATATGGTTGGTGCTAGCAAGGAGCCCACATTACTAGTGGCAAGAGTGAAGTGGTCACTCTTGAGACAGGGTCGTCCCGGAAGTGGAATGCCAAGCATTGTCTTTACAGGCACTGGGCACACCATTGCGTGCCCTCATGGATGATACGAGTGATGTATATCATGAGGGATGGCACCAACGAGTGGACTCTTTGTTTAGTATCACTATGGGAAAGACATTGTTCGGGTGCTTACCTCGGGTATGCAATGTACCACGACTCATGGACGACATGTAAGTTCCCCGAGTCTTGTGTGTAAAGTGTGCAAACCACTGCAGAGTGTAAAACTATTTGAATAGCCCCGTCCACGGTCAAGGACAGTTGGGTGGTGCTGCTTATGCCATGTCTAGTTGTTTTCACAAACTTGGTGTGTGTGAGTGTGTGTGGATAACACAGAGATGATACTTGAGACAAGTCAGAAGACTTGATGTGATGATTGAACATGAGTCATTGAACCCCGCTTATGATGATATCTATAACTTGATCACATGGATATCTGCCATTTGTTGATGCATGCTTACCTAGTTACTTGATCATGTCACTGCATTAAAATTTAGCTTTCTGCATATTACCTACCTAGTGCTATATCATGCATGATTATTTCCTTGATCCACATCTTGGGTTGCTTGCGAGTACATTCAAAGTACTCATTGGCTTGCCACTGGTTATTTAATTGGCCAGGCATGGAAGAACAGGAGTACGTTGAAGAGTTCGTTGTTGACGTACATGCGAACTAGGACGCTTCCCAGTCAGAATGCCTGTTGGTTAAGGCAGATGTCATGGGTTCACACTTTCGATCAAGATTTCTACTGTTTGTTCTATTTAAGTGTCTTGCCCTTGTGGCCCTATCTATGTAAGACTAGACCTTCATGGTCGTTATTTGTGTAAGACGCTAGATGTGGATGTAAGACTCTTGTTATTCAGCTTTCGTGTGTTCAGTGAGCATTGATCTCTAGGATCACTGTACATGTGCATTCAGTGATCATGACTTATGAGTCGGGGTCCCCACAGAGCTGGTATCAGAGCCATCCTGAGTGTAGGAAGCCCTTAGTTAGCATGGACGTTAGTAAGGATAAAGGCATTTTTCAAAACTACACTATCACATATACTTAGGAATTCTGTACTATTTACCTCTTCTATTCTTCACACAACACTTTGCTGACTCTCGTCCCGTCAAACCTTTGTACATGACCGTTGTACCCGAAGCCTTCCTGACATCCAGATTTCCCTTACTCCTTGGGGAAATCAAGTGCCAGTCTCGTCAACCACCCATTTTCCTCTACCACGAGCACTTGGTCGATGCCATCATGAGGGAGTACCACGTGGATGTGGTCATGAGGGCAAACGACTCTCGGACCAGTTGGTTCTTGGAAGGACCACGAATGGAGATCATGATACTCGTAGTAGAGTCAGCTGCATGCAAGGCACTCCTACACCTTCGAGACATCATTCCAGAGATGGCTCACGAGCCGACTACTTGCTACCTTCCCTTTATGAAGGATGATCTTGGCGTGAGTTGGATGCTGATTCCATCCAAGGATGATGGCATACCACTTAGGTTCGAGACCTAGTTCAGCCTCTCTGCTGATAGTCTGGTTCACCACTCGATTAAGGAGTCTGTGAAGCTCCGCGAGGAACTTCACCACACCTGAGAGCTACTTCGTGTAGCCAAGACGAAGCCAAACAAGATCAATAAGGATGGAGCCCCTGAGGGACGACCAGCTGTCGCTTACAGAGGAGGAGTATCCCCAGCTAGAGATGCACCCACACGCCGTCATCGGATGAGTGCGAAGGAGAACCATGAGCTCTTCACCTACCCGCCATCACAGCGTCGTTGGGATGTTGTAGGACCGAAAGTATGTCTAGAGGGGGTGATTAGACTACTTGACCAAATAAAAGTTTTGCCTATACCAAGTTTTAGGGTTGATAGTTTTTAGCATTTCATGGCAAGTAAAGTACACCCTACACATGGCATGTATAGAAGGGATAGGGTAGGAAGATCAAACACAGTTGTAGACATGATGATTTTTCTCATGGTTCTGATAGGTGGCGCTATCGTACATCCACGTTTATGGAGTCTTCAACCCACGTAGGGTAACGGTCGCGAGAGTCCATAGAGGGCTCCACCCAAAAGGGTCCACGAAGTAGCAACCTTGACTATTCCATAACGGCTTCCGTCCTCGAAAGACTAGCCTCACTATGGGTAGATATTCACGAGGTAGGCGATCTGCTTACCCTTACAAACTTCTTGGTTCACTCCACAACACAAAGTAGGAGGCTCTGCAGCGACACCTAACCAATCTAGGAGGCACCACCCTCCAAAAGGTAATAGGCTCGATAATGACGATGAACTCCTTGCTCTTGTGCTTCAAGATGATAGACTCCTTAGCACCCAATCACTCTCTCATAGATTTGGCATGGTGGAAGAGATGGGATTGGTGGAAAGCTACTTGGGGAGGCTAGAGATCAAGATCCATATGATTGGAGTGGAAGATCTTGACCTCAACACAAGGGTAGGTGGTTCTCTCTCAAAAAACAGGATGGGGCATCTGTGGAATAGTTCTGAGTGCTTCTCTTTCAAGTAGGTGCTGGTGAAGGGGTATATATAAGAATCCCCAAAAATCCAACCGTTACACACAAAATGACCAACTCGGTGACACCGATGTCTTAATCTCAGTGGTACCAAAGTGACCAATAGGTGGCAACTTTTGAATTTCAGTGAGACCGATATAGGAAACTCAGTTGCACCGATAAGGTTACCAATGGTCAGATTTCCAATCTCGGTGATGCCGATCCAACATTCTTGGTGGTACCAATAATGTGAATTTGCGTAACAGAAAGTTGGCAACCTAAACTCGGTGGCACCGGTATGGAATCGGTTGCACCGGTATGGGAAAGTTGGTTTTACTGATTTTGAGTATTAGGTATAGAATAGACTTTGGTTGGAGAGTTTGCGGATGTTTTTGGCGACTATCACTATAACAGCCCGGGACCGACACTCGAGAAGATTCCAGAAGATTCCCCTTTCTTTCCATTCTCGTCTGTGTTTCGTTTGCTTGTCACATTCATCATCGGATCATTCGCATCATCTGCATAGCATCATCACTTGTTTTCAAAACTTGCATCCGTTCATAGTTGCTAGTCCTCTCTGTTCTCGTCGCTGACCATTTGAGACCAACCACACATGCATGCGCCCGCGGCATCGTTTGAAAATGTTTTAAAAAGGCGCGCTAAAAATATTCTTGGATTGGGTCAAAACCTGCATGCGGTCTTATTATTGTGTAGGTAGACCGCGTGTTGAATTTCGTCGCATTCCGAGTTCGTTTGATACCCCCTTCGGTCATCCGTAGCTGCGTGGTCATCCATTATTATCGGACGTTTTCGGTGTTTAAAAACCCTTGTGTCACGGGCCGCAACCTTCCCTCTCATCTCAGCCCAAGGCCTCTACACAGACCATTAGCCCAACCTAGCCACTCCCTCCGTTCGTGGTCATCGGATCGTGATCGGATGGACGTTGTCCAGCCACCCATGGTCCAAACCCCTATATAAAGCCCATAGTGAGTCGCTCACTCCCTAGGGTTTTCGCCCTCGCCGGAGCCGCCCCTGCCAGACCTCGACCCCGCCGGGTAGAAAAATCCATTGAATTTATCTATGCATTTAGTTTTGTCATTTGATCATTTTTGTTGCATGTCATTTTTCTGTGATGTCCTTTTGTTTTTTTTTGTGATTTAATGCATGCAAGATTTGAAATAATTTTGAACATGAGATATGGCCTTTGATATGTGTCCTAGACCCTAGGCATTTTTCTTTCCATAGATATGCATGCATAGGTGTTTATTTTCTTGGTGAAAACATGCTATAAAATACTGCTGTTTTGAGGGTCCAAATATTTCAAAGTCTGGAATGTGTAATATTTTGTTGCTGACTTGCCATGTGTTTTGCTAATGATCTATGACCCTTTTGTGGTAGGTGTAATGGAGTTATTTGTAGTTGATAATTTCCTTTAGTATGCTTTTAAGTTTCATGCCATAATATGCCCTGTAGCATATAGTTTCACTGCTGTCAATATGCCTTCATGATAAATCTGCACTGTCAAAATCTGCTATTTTCACTAAGTCTGAAACTGTTTTCAAGTAACCATCTTGTGAGCTTCCTACCATGTGATCCATGCATGTTTTGAATATGATATGTGAAGATGAAATGAAGTGTGTGTTATATGCTACTGCCCCATTCTTAGTTTGTGCATTTTAGAATAGTGTAACTTGTTATTTTCATGTGTGCAAAATGCCATGTTGCTGTTTTGGACAGATTTCTTATAAAACTTGTTGTGGTGTTTGTGGTTGAACCGTAGCTCCGTTTTGGACATGGCAATTATGAAACTTTCTTAGAATATCATGTAGATTCATAATAACTTGCTGAATTGATGATTTGAAATGTTGGTGATTGTATTTTCCATGCATTTGCATTCATGACATGTGCACATTGTGTTTGTCATACCTTTTAGACCGTAGCTCCATTTCAGATGTTCTACATATGTAAATCGACTAGAATGACGTGTATAATTGCATGGTATGATTTATTATGTTGTTTGACAAATAGAAAATATGATTAGTTCAGATCTGGACCAATTTCAAAATTAACATATGGGGTCATTTCGGAAGTCTTATAAGTTCTTTCCGACCTCATTTAAGATGCCTAGATAGTGTAGTTTACGTATGCTTCACCTCTTGCCATGCCTAACAACATTTAACATTGATGTGTACCTAAATGGAAATGATCTAAATTACTCAAACGTGGAGTTTCGTCAATATGCAACTCGTTGCATATTGAGCTTCACTTTAATGTGTAGTAGTTTTTTGACGTGAATTATCATGCCTGGCATATTTAAACCGAACATGCATCATAATTGTTTGCACATCATGTCATGCATATGTTGTGGTGTTTCTCTTGTGTTGATTGTTATTTCCAGTTTGCTTCTTCTTGATAGATTTCTGAAAGCATTCGGAGTGTGTGGATTTGTTCGGCTACGTTGGCTCGTCTTCTTCCTGGACTCGTTCTTCTTCCAAGCAGGATCTCAGGCAAGATGACACATTTCCCTGGATAACATTACTATCATTGCCATGCTAGATGTCTCGTTTTTATCACTATGTCTCACTACCTACCACTTGTTTGTCAAGCCTCCCAACATTGACATGAAAAGCCTCTAACCCTTCCATATCGCAGCAAACCGTTGTTTGGCTATGTACCGCTTGCTCAGCCCTTCTTATAGCATTTATAGATGCAGGTGCAATTGCTTCCATGTGTCGACATGGACATTCTTTTGTTATATCACAATATTGCTGCTATTTAATTTAATGCACATATATACTTGGTAAAGATGGAAGGCTTGGCCTTTTGCTGGGTGTTTTGTTCCGCTCTTGCCGCCCATAGTTACTGGTGAACCGGTGTTATGTTCCATAATTGAGCGCTCCTAACACTCTCGGAGTTGTTATGGGGACTCCCATGATTTTCTTTTTGGGATAAAACTTGTATGGCAAGGCCCAACATTGGTACTACATTTGCCTAATAATTAATAAAATTGCATACGGACCCGCCGACACCCGCGGATAATTTAATCTACCCCCTAGCCAGTGATCCTCATGAGTGTTGGTCAAAAATAGAGCACTGTGTGGGGCCAACCCGGGGCAACTCGGGAGATTTCTATCAGGCCAGTGTACGTGTCGCTCATCTGTCGTGCCCTGAGAACGAGATACGCGGCTCCTATCGGGATTGTCGGCACGTCGGGTGGCCTTGCTGGATTTGTTTTACCTTTCTCAAACGTCTTGAGTGAGGAACTCTGATCTTCTTCGGGCTATCTCAAGATGTCTGATTTCCTTTGGAATTGCCTAGGAATATCACGAGATCCGTGGTTGAGGTTATTCCCGCTTCGTGTTGTTAAGTTGTGATGGATGAGTTGGAGCACCCCTACAGGGTTAAATCTTTTTGAGAAGTCGTGACCACGGTTCTATGGCAAACTTGGATATTTTGCGTAACAATCGGTCATAGCAAACTTGAAGTAAACTCTAATAAAATACACCAACTGTGTGCGTAACCATGACTCTCTCTTTTCATGAGTTCTTATCCGAAAGAGAACACGGTGGGGTTATGATTGACGTAAGTAGGTGTTCAGGATCAGTTAATCATCATTGCTAGTTCACGTCCGTTATGCATAGACCACCATACTTTACTTTCTGTACTCATAAGTTATCCACTCAAATAAATGCTTAGTCGCTTGCTGCAGCCTCGCACTTAACCATACCTCACCTATTAAGCTTTAATAGTCTTGATACTCTTGGAAATGAGATTGCTGAGTCCCTATGGCTCACAGATTACTACAACAACAATTGCAGGTACGGGTAATGCGCTGATTTGACGTGAGCGTAGTGTTTGTTTGAATTGGAGTTCTTCTTCTTCTTCATGAATCTAGGATGGGTTCCAGGTGGCAGCCTGGGATAGCAAGGGTGGATGTCATTTTATCGTTTGATTTCATTTGTAGTCGGACCCTGCTCTTTTGTATGATGTTTGAGTATGTTGTTGTATTGATGTGACTCTCATGTACCTTGTGGAGAGTGTAAGCCAATTCCATAGATACTCATCTCTTCTGTACATGTACTTGTAATGATATACATTCTTGCAACACGACGAGATGTGCTTCTATCCCTGTCGAAGCCCTCGTGCCGAAATAAGGATAGGACCGCACCTTGAGTGTGACAAGTTGGTATCAGAGCTTGTGCCGACCTAGGAGCCCCCTTGATTGATCGAACTTGGCCGAGTCGAGTCTAGAGAAAAACTATTTTGTGTCTAGTTATATCGAAGAGTAGGATTCTTTTTACTCCTCTTGTATGCTCTGCTGAGGTATTTGACTTAGGAATTTTGATTCTACTCCTCTTCTCCCTCAAAAAAATTTTAGGATCACGGAGGTATTTTGGTAACTATATGATGCTGATGTGATAGAGTTCTGTCTTGGTGCCTCCTCTTTGACTTGATTTCTTCCGAGTAGTTGAGATCCAGGGGATTCCTGCCACATCGTTATCATTCAGTTTTCTTAGTATCTTGGGATGGAGGATGTTCGGAATTGCTTCAATACTTGACGTGGTGAAATAAGGTCGGAGTCACCCAGTACTGGGGAGGCGTCTAGGGTACCACCATGGTCTAGTATCGTTGTGAGTTCGAGGATTCGAGATAGATGGATTTGCGAAAGCCTCTGGTTATGTGTTGCAGGATGGATACAATTGGGGTGTAGGATTTCTAGTTGTGTGAGATATTTCCTCCTTGTATCCCCCACACCAGATTGCATAACCAGAAAGTTTTTGGAAGTTCTTAGGTGGGAATTCAAGTAGGTACCTAGGATTATCTTTCCAACAAGTACATAGTGGGTATGTATTTGTTCTGGCTTGTTTCGTCAGCCTCATCCTTTGTTTTCTTTTGAATATGGTAATTCAAGTTACTTTGATGTCAAGTGGTGATTTCATATCTTTTCGAAGTAGTGTTCTCATATTTCTATGGGATTGCTAATTCTTTTGCCCAAGCAAGTTACCATATCAATTCATTTCAACCGGTGTGCTTCTCTTCAAGATAATTCTATCATCTCCAATATTTGCAAGATCAATCCTCATATTTCGTTCCGGAGTTCGTCTCATCTGTCTCAAGTTGTCTTGTTTTTCCCACCCTCCCACCCTTTTTCTTCAATGATTAAATTCTCGTCCAAGTGTTTTCTACTCATGTAATGCTTCCTCTATCCTTTCTTCTATCTTTTTTCTGGTGATTCTTTGTGAATATTCTCAGGAGTTTCAATTTCAAGATCTATCCTCATATTCTTTGTTCTTGTTGTTACTCTTCTCTGGTGGATTCAATTCAAGTTCTTGGTGTTCATCATATCATTTTCATTCTCTATTTTCTCTCCCATGTTGGAATTTTTTATCAAGCCTCTCTTGCTTATTATTATCTCCATTCTATCCGGAGTGCTGAAGATATCTGAAAAGACTTTCATTTCCATTCATAATCCTTTCAATTATTTCAAGGGTCTCTTATCATCAAGTTCTTAATTTTTTCGGTGCAATCTCTCTTTCTAAGCAATTGTTTCAATGGTGGTTTCTTTTGAGTGTGCCCATAACCCATAGGTTTTTTCCCAGGATCTTACCTGACTCTTCTAATCTTTCCAGAGATGTCCTCAAGTTCTTTTCAAATATGATGTAAGAATGATTTTCATCAGTCATATTCCTCTTCCATTATCGCTTCTAAATCATTTTCATTGTTGGCTCAACCTTTTCTTAATTCATTATTCCGGAGTGTCTCGGTAATTCATGGTGTTGTTTCTCGTCATCATTCTCTGCTCAAGAACGAAGGAGAGTTTCTCCTAAATCATTGTTCGTTTTTCCAAAGATTCATGGTTTCAGCTTGTTGTTATCATCTCAAATTGTTACCATTCATGATAAATTTATCCCATATCTATTCAGTGCATTCAAGGTTGTGTTCTTTTCTTGATCCTCCCGTAGGCCATCATTTTAGAAGATTTCTTCATTCTCTGCTTCCAGCTTTCTTTCTCAAATTATTCTCAATTTTTATTCCTTCGTTCGTGTCAATTAGTCGGGTGCTTCATTCAAGTTTTAAATTAGGTTGATCGTGACCTCTTTGTTCCCATGTATCTTTGTTAAATCGTAGTGTCCTCATTCATTTGTGAATTCTTACCGGTGTACTCATGCAAGTCTTCTTCAAGATTTTGATATCTCTCTTCAATGTTTTCAAGAAGAATAAGCTGTGTGCTAAATCCGTTGCTTGTCATCAATTTAACTTGATGAAGGATAGGCATAACATAATTCTTATTGTAGTTTCATCAAGGTGATTTCAATCCTTCTTCCGGAGTTGTTCATGATAATGAATTCCTTATCCCAAATGGTCATATTTCTTTTTCGGAGTTCCTAGTTTTGCTCAAGTATCTTGTCGCTAAGCTTCATATAATTCATAGCAAGGCCTCAATCTTATTATTTTGCATCCTTCAATTCTTTATATCGTCCTTTCGTTTCAGAGTCCTTCCGCAGGTTCTTCATGGTGGTTCATCAAGATTTGTTTCATTTTCAAGTGTTCTTAAGATTCTTGTTGGAGGTGCTCAAGTGTTCTTCTCTTGGATTTCTAATTCAATTCCTTCTTCATCGTATTTTGAGATGGTGTTATTAAATTCCTGACTATGAGGTGTCTTGAAGGGAAAATTGTCAAGAATGAAATAAGTAAACCCATCTTGTTTTCTCGGAGTTATCTTGGGTTGGATTTCACCTAAAGAATTTCCTAAGGATTGTTGCTATCATGGTGTCATAAATGATCCAAGTTTTATCCTTTTCCTCTTGGTGAAAGAAGTTTTGCATATCTTGTTGCTCTCAAGCAATCAATTGTTTTTGTTGTGGCAGGTTGTCTCCTCATAATTTTGAGATGTTTCCCACAAGCCCATAATAAGCTATTCTTTCATTTTTGAATTTTCTTCAACAACTCCATTCAATCTCTTCTTCCTAATTATGTTTTCAAATTCTTTGGTGGTAGAAGTTGTATTTTCTTCTCCATTCTCTTCTCTCCAAAGGTCTAGCTTCTATTGTTTTGTTCTGGAGGCATAGTGGTGTTGCTCTTGTCAACTCTCATCCAGTTTGATTAAGATCATGTTCTTTCTTTGCTTATTTCTTTAATCGGAATGTTGTGCAATGTTTTCATGATCCTTCCATCTTATGAAGTTTTGATTTTGATCCAACCAAAGTTTGATTTATCTCTTTCAATTTCTTTCCATCATATCTAATTTTTCCTCTCTATCCTACCGAAGTGCTGCCGAATTTTCTTGTGAATTCTTGCTTGTTCCTCCTATCATTCTTCATCTCTTTCCAACCTGCATTTTTCATTGGTTTCACTCGTTTGTCAGAGAAGAAACTAAGTTTTACCTTTTGCTCTTTCTCTTCCCCTTTTTATTATAGATCTCGGGTCGAGATCCTCGTGTAGTGGAGGAGAGTTGTAACAGCCCTAGACCGACACTCCAGAAGATTCGAGAAGATTCCCCTTTCTTTCCATTCTCGTCTGTGTTTCGTTTGGTTGTCACATTCATCATCGCATCATTCACACCATCTACATAGCATCGTCACTTGTTTTCAAAACTTGCATGCGTTCGTAGTTGCTGGTTCTCTCCATTCTCGTCGCCGACCATTTGAGACCAACCACACATGCACGCGCCCGCGACATCGTTTTAAAATGTTTATAAAGGTGAGCTAAAATATTCTTGGATTGGGTCAAAACTTGGCGTGCGGTCTTATTATAGTGTAGGTAGACCGCCTGTCGACTTTAGTCGCATTCCGAGTTCCTTTGATACCCCCTTCGGTCATCCGTAGTAGTGTGGTCATCGGTTATTATCGGACGTTTTCGGTGTTTAAAAACCTTCGTGTCACAGGCCGCAACCTTCCCTCTCATCTGAGCCCAAGGCCTCTACACATCCCATTAGCCCAACCTAGCCACTCCCTCCATTCGTGGTCATCGGATCGCGATCGGACGGATGTTGTCCAGCCACCCATAGTCCAAACCCCTATATAAAGCCCATGGTGAGTCTCTCACTCCCTAGGGTTTCCCCCTTGACAAATTGCAGCCACCCCCCGAGAAAACCGCACCTTCTAGCCCTCCTCCTCCAGATCACGCAGCCCCATCCATCTACCAGATTTCAGCCCTCGGATCGCGATCTAGAGGCTAAAAATCGTCCAAATCCCCACCTACCAGACATGTCCGGCGGCCAACACGGACGTGTCTGGCGACCGTAGAGCCCCGCAAAGCTGAGCATCCCATGGCGCTCGAGCTCCTCGCCCATGCCGCCCCAGCCGGCCACCGGCCCTCGCTGAAGACGCCCCCGCCGGACCTCGACCCCGCCGGACCTCCTCCTTCTCCTCTCCTTCCTTTCCTTCTCCTTCCACATCTCTCTCCCTCACCCACGAGTGCCTCTCTCTCTCTCCCGTGCAGGTCTTCGCCGCCGGCTACCGTGGCCCTCGCCGCTATAGGGAACGGATGGATCCGGGGCTCCCCGACATGGATCCGGCCTCGCCCCACCCCATCCTTGCCTCTGAGCTACCGCCCGTCGCCGGAGTTGCCCTGCCCGCCACCATGGAACCTTCCTCGTGAGGGAGGACGAGGGCGCCCGACTGGACGCCGCTCCCGCTTGCGTTGACCCGCAGGTGGGCCAAGGCCCACCTCCTCCGCTAGGCCCAGCTCCCTGCTTCACCGATCGGGCCTGGGCCCAGGGTGAGCCACCCCTAATCCCTACCCGTGCGTAGTGTAGCTTCGTTGTGCCCTTGTTAGACTATCCAGATCGGCCCATTTGTTTTTTTTCTTACATGCGAATTTGCTAATTAACCTGTGAATTACAGAATTTCAGATAAAACCCATATTTTAAATTGTTAATAACTTTTCAACTGTATGTCAGATTAAAATGTTTTATATATGAAAAATGTATAGAAAAATGTGTAGATCAATTGTATGCCATTTTCATCCATGATATATATAGTAGCTTGCTGTTTTGCATCATTTTGCATAAATAACATTACGTTGCATTGACGTATTTATTTAACGTGCATCGGGATTTAATCAAATCATATATTTAAAAATGTTCATGTTATCGGCTTTGCATTTTCATGCACGACAAACCTGCTCATTGTAATAATTGCATCTAACTTGCATTTATAATTGCTAACGGGGTTATTCCATTAACTTGCATAATTAAATATGACATATTTTCCTACTTGAACCTATGCATATTATATATGTTTTCGGGGTACAAAAATCCATTGAATTTATCTGTGCATTTAGCTTTGTCATTTGATCATTTTTGTTGCATGTCATTTTTTTGTGATCCCCTTTTGTTATTTTTGTGTGATTTAATGCATGCAAGATTTGAAATAATTTTGAACATGAGATATGCCCTTTGATATGTGTCCTAGCCCCTGGACATTTTGCTTTCCATAGATATGCATTTATAGGTGTTATTTTCTTGTTGACAAGATGCTATAAAATACTGCTGTTTTGAGGGTCCAAATATTTCTAAGTCTGGAATCTGTAATATTTTGTTGTTGACTTGCCATTTGTTTTGCTAATGATCTATAATCCTTTTGTGGTAGGTGTAATGGACTTATTTGTAGTTGATAATGTCCTTTAGTACGGTTTTAAGTTTCATGCCATAATATGTCCTTTAAGATATAGTTTCACTGCTTTCAATATGCCTTCATGATAAATCTGCACTGTCAAAAACTGCTATTTTCACTAAGTCTGAAACTGTTTTCAAGTAGCCATCTTGTGAGCTTCCTACCATGTGATCCATGCATGTTTTGAATATGGTATGTGAAGATGAAATGAAGTGTGTGTTTTATGCTACTGACCCATTCTTAGTTTGTGCATTTTAGAATAGTGTAACTTGTTGTTTTCATGTGTGCAAAATGCCATGTTGCTGTTTTGGACAGATTTCTTATAAAACTTGTTGTGGTGTTTGTGGTTGAACCGTAGCTCCGTTTTGGACATGCCATATATGAAACTTGCTTAGAATCTCATGTAGTTTCATAATAACTTGCTGCATTCATGATTTGAAATGTTTGTGATTGTATTTTCCATGCATTTGCATTCATGACATGTCAATCTTGTGTTAGTCATATCTTTTAGACCGTAGCTCCGTTTGAGATGTTCTACATATGTAAATCGACTAGAATGAAGTGTAGAATTGCATGGTATGCTTTATTCTATTGTTTAACAAATATAAAATATGATTAGTTCAGATCTGGACCAATTTTGAAATTAACATATGGGGTCATTTCCGAAGTGCTATAAGTTGTTTTCGACCTCATTTAAGATGCCTAGATAGCATAGTTTATGTATGCTTCACCTCTTGCCATGCCTAACAATATTTAAAAGTGATGTGTACCTAAACAAGAATGATCTAAATAATTTGAACGTGGAGTTTCGTTAACATGCAACTCGTTGCATATTGAGCTTCACTTTAATGTGTACTAGTTGTTTGATGTGAATTGTCATGCCTTGCATATTTAAACCGAACATGCATGATAATTGTTTGCGCATCATGTCATCCATATGTTGTGGTGTTTCTCTTGTGTTGATTGTTGTTTCTGGTTTGCTTCTTCTTGATAGAGATCCAAAAGCATTCGGAATGTGAGGATTCATTCGACTACGTTGGCTCGTCTTCTTCATGGACTCGTTCTTCTTCCAAGCGGGATCTCAAGCAAGATGACACATTTCCCTGAATACCGTTACTATCATTGCCATGCTAGATGTCTCGATTTTATCGCTATGTCTCGCTACCTACCACTTGTTTGTCAAGCCTCCCAACATTGCCATGAAAAGCCTCTAACCCTTCCACATCCCAACAAACCGTTGTTTGGCTATGTTACCGCTTGCTCAGCCCTTCTTATAGCGATTCTAGCTGCAGGTGTAATTGCTTCCATGTGTCGACATGGGCATTCCTTTGTTATATTACAATATTGCTGCTATTTAATTTAATGCACATATATACTTGGTAAAGGTGGAAGGCTTGGCCTTTTTCTCGGTGTTTTGTTCCACTCTTGCTTCCCATAGTTACTTGTGAACCGGTGTTATGTTCCATAATTGAGCACTCCTAACATGCTCGGGGTTGTTATGCGGACCCCCTTGATTTTTGTTTTGGGATAAAACTTGTCTGGCAAGACCCAACATTGGTACAACATTTGCCTAATAATTAATAAAATTGCACAGGGACCCGCCAGCACCCGCGGATAATTTAATCAACCCCCGGGCCAATGCTCCCCATGAGTGTTGATCCAAAAATAGAGCACTATGCTGTGCCAACCCGGGGCAACTCGGGAGATTTCTATCAAGCCACTGTATGCGTCGCTCATCTGCCGTGCCCTGAGAATGAGATACGCGGCTCCTATGGGGATTGTCGGCACGTCGGGTGGCCTTGCTGTATATGTTTTACCTTTCTCGAACGTCTTGGGTGAGGAACTCTGATCTTCTTCGGGCTATCTCGAGGTGTCGGATTTCCTTCGGAACTGCCTAGGAAGATAACGAGATCCGTGGTTGAGGGATGGTTAATTTGTGATGGATGAGTTGGATCACCCCTATAGGGTTAAATCTTTTCAAGAAGTCGTGCCCGCGGTTATGTGGCAAACTTGGATATTTTGTTTAACACACGCTCATAGCAAACTTGAAGGAAACTCTAATAAAATACACCGAATATGTGCGTAACCGTGACTGTCTCTTTTCATGAGTTCTTATCTGAAAGAGAACATGGTGGGGTTATGTTTGACGCAAGTAGGTGTTCAGGATCAGTTAGTGATCATTGCTAGTTCACGTCCGTTATGCGTAGACCACCATACTTTACTTTCTATACTTGTAAGTTAGACACTCAAATAAATGCTTAGTCTCTTGCTGCAGCCTCGTCACTTAACCATACCTCACCTATTAAGCTTTAATAGTCTTGATACCCTTGGAAATGAAATTGCTGAGTCCCTATGGCTCACAGATTACTACAACAACAGTTGCAGGTACAAGTAATGCGATGATTTGACATGAGCGTGATGTTTGTTTGAATTGGAGTTCTTCTTCTTCTTCGTCAGTCTTGGATGGGTTCTAGGCGGCAGCCTGGGATAACAAGGATGGATGTCATTTTATCGTTTATTTCGTCCGTAGTCGTACCCTGCTCTTCTTTATGATGTTTGAGTATGTTGTTGCATTGATGTGACTCTGATGTAGCTTGTGGCGAGTGTAAGCCAATTCCATATACTCATCTCTTCTGTATATGTACTTGTAATGATAGCCATTCTTGCAACACGACGAGATGCGCTTCTATCCCTGTCGAGGCCCTTGTGCTGAAATAAGGATAGGACCGCATCTTGGGCGTGACAATCACTTGTGCACATTTGAGCATATTGTTCACCAAAAAACCTTGCCCCCTTTTAATAGTATTGGATTTCCTATGGACTCAACATGATTTCTCACAAATATAAAATGTAGGAGTCCTCTTGCTTAAATCTTGGCCAACCTATTTCCTTGCATCTTGGGGTATCTCCACAATCTCCTTCTGTCAATCCTATCATTGAACATTTCCTGAAATAAACTTGGTGGAAACATTAGTTCAATGACTTATATATTGTTATTAATTACCAAAACCACCAAGGGTGCAAATGTGCTTTCAATATCGCCCTTTTTGGTAATTGATGACAACATATGGATCAAAGCTTCAACATATGATAAAATCAATGAATATAATCGTCACTTTGAGAGATATGTGATAAGCAAGAGCTCACCCTAAATTTGTACATTATCTTGAATTTGTGTTTGAATGCAAATGCATAATCTATTAGGTATATGGGGCACTTCTTCCATGTCACATACAACTTGTTGGTTTGCGAGAATAATTACAATGAATAACAAAGCACAACACAATCAAGCAAAGGTGAATGATCATCTCATAAGCATTAAGATGATAGGAAATAGTAGCATCACACATAAAGTGTAAAATAGTAGCATAACACACATGAGCATACACTCAACACAAGCAACCAAAAGACCAAATGTTTTGAAAAGCAACAAATACCAAAACTCTCTCTCGCTCGAAGCCTAAAGATCTATATACACTTCTCCCCCTTTGGCGACAAGTTACCAAAAAGTTCAAAGGCATACATCTAATCGTTCTTGGGTTGATCTCCTCCGGTTGTTGATGAAGGAGTCGAGAGAATAGCGTCGGCGAAGATCTCTGCAGATGTCGTGGATGGAGTTGGAGTGGCAGCTGGAGGAATTGGAGCATATGGAGCAGGAGCTGAGGTGACAGCAGCTGGAGCTAATGAAGGGGGCCTCAAGTCTGGAGCTACCATAGTGGCTGATCTGGCCTGGGTCTGAAGATGAACTAGACTCAGGACTAGTGCCTGAATCCATGTCAACACTTTGCTCTCTCATGTCATTCTGACTGTCCTCTGCATCTGACATACTGGTCCTTTTCGTAAGGCTGAAGCAAAAAATTTGGTGACACTAAGACTGACTGTCCCTTTTAACAGAAACTTGGCACCCTTTTCAGTGAGACCAAAAAGGAGTGCTTGGTTTCACCGAGACAGTTCTTAGCAACATAGAAATGAAAATCGCTAGTACCGATTTTCTTGATTTGGTTCTACCGAATTGCGTCGGACGGAAGGCAAACCCTAGAAAATCAATGGTTCGCTAGCCTATAGGATTTCCTGGTGGATTGGATGCAGTGCAATAGGTGGCATAAGAAGAAAAGCAGATCTAATGCGCAAGAATTAGAAGGGAGCACAAAGGAGGTCGAATCCATACCCTAACTTGGTGCGGATCCGCTACGGCAGCGACGATGGAGCAGATTTCGTCGATGGCGGCGATTCCTAGTGGCAGAGGAGCACAGGAAGATAAGGGCGACAACGAGGGGTCTCAAAACGACAGCTTAGGGTTCTAAGGCGCGACAGTTCTGAGGATGAATTTCAAAATGTCGGGTTCCACAGTATATATACCCTCCACTGTCGGTGATACCGATTTTATGTTTTCGGTGTCACCGAGTTCCACAACTGTCAGCTGATAGGGAAACTCGGTGTAACCGAGAATATGAAATCGCCAGTACCGAGATTGAAAAATAGATCAACCCTAGGCATTCGGTGAGACCGAGATTATGGGGTTGGTTCCATCGAGATGCACTTGGGAGATTTTAATGGTCAGTCCTTATCGCTACGGAACTTCGAGTGCTCCACAAACAGAGGGATCGAAAAGCACTTGTTCAGATTTTGTGATGCAGCATGAATGGAATATGAGGTGAGAAAGCATAGATACCTAAAGAGTGGTCCTAGGCATTCTTGTCTATCCAATTGGCAAAAGATAAAATCAATAACCAAATAGCAACAATTGGATGTCCTCAAATGAGAAAATAAATGTAAACCAACATGCTCACACAATAAGATGTCAAAAGAAATCACGACAAGCATCCACAAACATACTAGCATCTAACAAGCACTTGGGCGATGACAAAGTCATCTATATATGAGTATTTGACTTAGGAGCCAAGTAAGAGTACTTGATCATAGGTCATACCCATCGTTTAAGCACAAGTGGGGTTACCACTTTTTCATAAAGCATTTAATGTTGTCACATGCTAAGAGATGCTTTGACTCAAGTCTTAGAGTAAAGCTCCCCCCTGATGTGACATCCCCCCATAAGAGGGATAAACTAACCTTGAGTTTTGTCGATGAAGACTTCATGTTGGTGAGGTAGTTGTGGATGCTCAATGTTGATGAAGATCACTAAGAGTTGGGATCATCCTTGTTGTTTCCTTACTCCTCTCACCTACATGTGTTAGTCCCAACACACAAGAGACAAATACAAGGATATCTATGGACATGGAGTGCAAAGCATATGTTATGATGTCCATTGATTACCTTTGAGGGAATGTGTGACTCCTTGAACTATTGCATTGAGTTGATGTTGAGTGCAAAAAGTTCTTGCCAATAATGATTTTGAGTGAATTTCATTGGCGGAGTCACCCCCTCAAGAACTTAATAGTTCTTCTCCTTGGGGACCCACATCAAGTTGATGGGGATCCTTGGTGTTGAACTAGCCCTTGTAGTAGTTGAGCTTGAAGTAGCCTTTGGAACCTACTCCACCAAAGCTAGGGATTCATCTTCATATGAGTCAATGTCCTCTTAAAGCTTGTTCTTGCCCTTGAGCTTGTGGTCTTGTGGTGGAAGGTCATCTTGAGTGTTTGTCCCCTTGGGAAGAGTATTTTCATACTTCTCCTTTTGAGGAACAAAATTGGGCTTGGGATATTGGCCTTCTTCCCACTCAACTCCATTAGCGTTGAAGTAGCCAACACCACGATTCTTTCGGTATCCTCCGTGCTTGCGTACAATTTCCTCAAATTGCTTACATCCGACAAGACTCTTGTAGATACCTTTTTCTATAATTCCTTTCAATAAAGCATTTTCTTGCTCAAGTGTAACTTGGGTAAGAGAATCATCATTAGTGGAATCAATAGAACTACTAGAAGCAACATCATTGGGTTTAGCATTTTTAATGTTGCTACTAGATGAAGAACCTTTCTTGCCTTTCTTACTAGATTGCTTAGTTTTAACTTGAGGCATGAAAGTAGACAAGAGTAGTCGTTTGGCTAGATAATATGAAGTCTTCTTTCGGATATTATCATTGATAGCTTTGAGAAACTCATGCTCTTGATCCAAGTTGAGCTTCTCGAAGCGTAGCTTCTCATGAGCTCTCAAAAGCTCTCTATGATCTTCTAGAGTAGATTCATGAGCTAACTTAAGAGTGTTTAGTTCTTTAGTTAGTTGTTCTATTTTCATATTATCATCGTCAAATGACTCATCTTGACTAGCATGAGAATTATCAAGTTCATTTTGATCAACATCACTAGTTTTATCACAAAGCAAGTCATCATCACAAAGCAAATCATCTTCATCACTATCAAAATCAAGATACTCGGTGTGTGATACCTTGGGGCCTTTAGCCATGAAGCAACTTCAACCCCCTTCATTTGGTGACTCAAATAGATCATAGGAGTTGGTTATCACTAGTGCAATTCTGGCAACACCATCATCTTGACTATAGTCGGAGTTGGAGTGATAGCTTCTCTCGGAGTGGTTGTCGGAGTCGGAGCAAGAAACCCATTCACCAACATCAGCTTGATGCTTTCTTCTTGAGTAGCTCTTGGTGTGCTTGTCCTTCTTCTACGAGTCCATACTTCTCCTTGAGGGTCTTCGTTCATAACCATCATCTCTATTCCTTCTCTCTCTTCGAGGTGATTCGTCTCTCGAGCTTCGTCTTCTTCCTGACTCTTCTCTTCTTTTGTAGGGAGCCGAACACTCATTTGAGTAATGTTCGTGCTTCCCAAAATTGTAGCAATTTCGATCACGACTTGATGGACGCTTCTCTTTATATCTTGAGTCAGAAGTGTGATCTTTGCTTCTATTCTTGTAGAACTTGTTGAATTTCTTGACCATGAGGCTTATCTCTTCATTTGTTACAAGGTTGTCGCTTGAGGTAGAGGGAGCATCACTTGTGGCTTTGTAAGCACCGCTAGACTTGTGATGAAGGTCTTCCTTGTCTTTGAGTGTCCTCTCATGAGCCACAATTCTACCAATCACTTCCGTTGGTTTGAGATCTTTGTAGTTGGCCATCATTTGGATCAATGTGCACACGGTGTCATATCTCTGATCCAAAGCTCGAAGTTTCTTCTTGATGGTGAACTTGTCAGTCATTTCTTCGCTTCCTAAGTCGGCAATCTCATTGGTGATGAGAGCTAGACTAGAGTACATCTCTATGACTCCTTCACCATCCTTCATCTTGAACTTGTCAAGATGACCTTGAAGAACATCTAACTTGGATTCTCTTACGGACTCGGTTCCTTCATGAATATCAACCAAAGTATCCCAAATCTCTTTTGCATTCTCAAGATGGCTGATTTGGTTGAATTCTTCGAGGCATAAGAAGTTGAAGAGAAGGTCGCATGCTTGAGCATTGAGTTGCAACATCTTCAACTCATTCGCGGTCGCTTCACGATCCGGTTCCCGTCCATCTGCAAAGAACTCACCTTGCAAGCCAACACGAACAATAGCGAAACGGCGGGGTTATGACCAAGAATATGCATTTTCATTTTGTGCTTCCAACTAGTAAAATTAGTGCCATCAAAGTACGGACCTCTCGGTGATAACTTCCCTCACTAGACGTCATACTCTCCTAGGTTGTGAGACCTAAGCAATGGAGACCAAAGCTCTGATACCACTTGTAGGATCGAAAGTATGTCTAGAGGGGGTGATTAGACTAATCGACCAAATAAAAGTTTTGCCTATACCAAGTTTTTGGGTTGACAGTTTTTAGCATTTCATGGAAAGTCAAGTACACCCTACACATGCAAGTCTAAGAGTATATAGGAGCGGAAAGTTACAACAATCATGTATAGAAGGGATAGGGTAGGAAGATCAAACACAGTTGTAGACACGATGATGTTTCCCATGGTTCTGATAGGTGGCGCTATCGTACATCCATGTTTATGGAGTCTTCAACCCACAGAGGGTAACTGTCACGAGAGTCCACGGAGGAATCCACCAAGAAGGGTCCACGAAGTAGCAACCTTGACTATTCCATAACAGCTTCTGTCCACGAAGGACTAGTCTCACTATGGGTAGATCTTCACGAAGTAGGCGATCTGCTTGCCCTTACAAACTTCTTGTTTCACTCCACAACACGAAGTAGGAGGCTCCCAAGCGACACCTAACCAATCTAGGAGGCACCACCCTCCAAAAGGTAATAGGCTTGGTAATGAAGATGAACTTCTTGCTCTTGTGCTTCAGGATGATAGACTCCTCAGCACCCAATCACTCTCTCACAGATTTGGCATGGTGGAAGAGATGGGATTGGTGGAAAGCTACTCAGGGAGGCTAGATATCGCGATCCATATGATTGGAGTGGAAGTTCTTGACCTCAACACAAGGGTAGGTGGTTCTCTCTCAGAAAAATGGATGGGGCAAGTGTGGAATAGTTCTGAGTGCTTCTCTTTTGAGTAGGTGGTGGTGAAGGGTATATACAGGCATCCCCAAAAATCCAACCGTTACACACAAAATGACCAACTCGGTGACACCGATGTGTTAATCTCGGTGATACCGAAGTGACCAAAAGGTGGCAACTTTTGTATTTCGGTGAGACTGATATAGGAAACTCGGTTGCACCGATAAGGTGACCAACGGTCAGATTTCCAATCTCGGTGATGCCGATCAAACATTCTCGGTGGTACCGATAATGTGAATTTTCATAACAGAAAGTTGGCAACCTAAACTCAGTGACACCGGTATGGAATCGGTTGCACCGAAGTGGCTAGGGTTTGGATGAGTCTGTCTAGGTTTTGGAATCGGTGGCATCGGTATGGGAAAGTTGGTTTCACCGATTTTGAGTATTATTTATAGAACAGACTTTGGTTGGAGAGCTTGTGGATGTTTTCGACGACTATCACTTGTGCACATTTGAGCATATTGTAAACCAACAAAACTTTACCCCCTTTTAATAGTATTGGCTTTCCTATGGACTCAAAGTGATTTCTCACAAATATGAAATGTAGAGTCCTCTTTCTTGAAGCTTGGCCAACCTATTTCCTTGCATCTTGGGGTATCTCCACAATATCCTTTTGCCAATCCTATCATTGAACATTTCCTGAAATATACTTGGTGGAAACATTATTTCAATGACTTATATGTTGTTATTAATTACCAAAACCACCAAGGGAGCAAATGTGCTTTCAGATGTACCTCCTCGTTCCCCGACCCCTTTGATCGGGAATGATGCTCGTTCGGATGACGAACAGGAGGAACACCCAGAGGAGCATGAGTACGAGACTGAGCACTCCACCACCTGAGTCCAAGAACCCCTAGGGTAGGATCAGTCATGTATCCCTCATGCGAAGTCGAGTCCGTGTAATGGTTCATATGAAACCATGTATGCTTGTTGTTTGTTTTGTTGTTTGTGTTCCGATGCAAGTCGTGCTTTTTCCTTAGGCAACATGTAAGCGACTCCATCGTCTATCTTAATATATGTTGGTCTTTCAACCTTTGTTTTACCACAGTTGCACTCGACCGCCCCCCTTAGGCGCCTATTCCATTGTTGCTTTTCCTCTCATCTATCCCACTTGTTTGAATTGGCTGCTCCAAACAGGATGGTGACTGCTACCCGCAACAGCTCCTTTGCCAACCCTGAAGCTGACAACTCAAGCCAGCAACATGGAGCTGGCGAGGCTGCTCACCTCGGAGGACACCAGGAGCAGCCACAAGGTGACATTCCCCCGCCACCACCTCCACTGGAGAACATGACCATAGCTCTAGGAGGAATGCCAAGCCAACAATGCTGCTATTCAGCAAATGGCTCAGGCCCTTGTGAATAATCAGCAGCAAGGCAGGAACAACAATGGCTGCTCCACACGGTGTGAGTTCATGAGGAATTCGCCCCCAACCTTCACCGAGACTGCTGAACCTTTGGACGTTGACGACTAGATCCGCACCATCGAGGATCTCCTTGCACTAGTCAATTGCAATGAGGACCGTGAGAAGGTGCTTTATGCCTGTCACTACCTCGGACGTGCCGCCTGAGCTTGGCGGGATGGATTCAAGGTCATGGAAGGTGAGCGTGTGATCACTTGGAATGACTTCAAGGAAGGATTCCGCACCGCCCACATTCCTTCTGGGATCATGGATATCAAGAAGAGAGAAATCCGACCGCTGAAGCAAGGAAGTGACTTTGTCAAGGAGTACCTGCAAAAGTTCAACCTGCTGTCAAGGTATGTGCCTGAAGATGTCAACACGGAGGTTGCCAAGAAGGAACGCTTCATGGAAGGTCTTCAACAGACCCTGTAGTATCCGCTCATCATCTGCGACTGTCGTACCTTATTTGACCTGGTGAACAAGGCCCTCATGCTGGAAGACAAGCGTCATACCATAGACGACACTCGCAAGTGCAAGATGATCAGCAAGGGTAACTCTAGGAACCAGAAGCCTCGACCCTGGCAGGCAGCCCCAGCCAAGCCAACCTATCAGCCACAAAAGGCTAGACTTCCTGTGCCTCATCTGATCTACCAAACTTAGTAGTTTGTCAATCCCAGGCCAGCTTACTACAACAACCCCAATAACAACAATGGTGGCAGGAACTACAACAAAAACCCTGGGCAAGTCGCTTGCTTTGGATGTGGTCAGCCAAGACACATCTCTAGGTTGTGTCCCAACAAGAAGCCAGATGCACCGCGCCCTAATGCGCCAACTCAAGGTCAAGGCCGTGGAGCACCACCAAGGAACCTAGCTCCCAACAACCATCCCAACAATGGCAAGGGTTGTGTGAATCACGTCACCACAGAGGAAGCCCAGGAAGACCTAGACGTCATACTGGGTACGTTTCTCATCAACACAACCCTAGCAACAGTACTGTTTGATTGTGGAGCTTCATATTATTTTGTCACACAAAATTTTGCATTAGAGAGTGGCATGAAACCTACACCCCTGGGTAGTCGTATGTTGATACAAACCCCGGGTTTAGTTATGAAGTCTGGGATAGGGTGTGAAGGAGTGAAGATTTACATAAATGGGGTAGACTTCCTAGCAGACATAGTACTAGATTCACCAGTCTTGGATGTCATCCTTGGCATGAATTGGTTAACCAAGCACCAAGGCATGTTTTACTATGCCAAGAGGATCGTTACCATGACCAATAGCCAAGGAGTGGAAGTCAAGTATGTTCACAACCCTGCCTCCACTCAAGCCCCTCAGGCTAACTGTCTATCGGGAATTGAGTTGGATCAAGTGCCAGTGGTATGTGAATACCCGGATGTGTTTCCTGATGAGCTTCCCGGAATGCCTCCTGATCATGACATTGAGTTCATCATTGAGCTTATGCCTGGATCAAGGCCCATCTATAAGATGTCCTACAGGATGGGATCCGAAGAGTTGGCTGAATTGAAGAAGCAACTGGCAGAGCACCTCACAAAAGGATTCATTCGCCCTAGTGCCTCTCCTTGGGGATCACCTATTCTATTTGTGTCAAAGAGGGACGGAACTATCAGATTTTGTGTCGATTACCGATCTCTCAATGAAGTCACAATAAAGAACAAGTACCCACTCCCCAAGATTGAAGACCTGTTTGATGAGTTGAATGTAGCCAAGGTGTTCTCCAAGATCGACCTCGTGTCTGGGTACTATCAGTTGAAGATCGGACCCCAAGACATTCCGAAGACGGCATTTGTAACCCGGTATGGCGTGTATGAGTATATAGTCATGTCATTCGGGTTAAGCAATGCCCCTGCCTACTTTATGTACCTCATGAATAAATTCTTCATGGAATACTTGGAAAAGTTCGTTGTCGTCTTCATTGATGACATACTCATCTTTTCCAAGTCCGAAGAAGAGCATGAGGAACACTTGAGATTGGTCCTAGACAAGCTTCGAGAACACTAGCTTTATGCCAAGGTCACCAAGTGTGAATTCTGGCTGCATGAAGTCGGATTCTTGGGTCATGTGTTGACTGCAGAAGGATTATCAGCGGATCCTGCCAAGATTGAAGTCGTGACTAAATGGCAAACCCCTACCACCGTGAAGGAAGTCAGGAGCTTCCTTGGACTCGCGGGATATTACTGCAAGTTCGTGGAAGGGTTCTCAAGCATTACCCGACCCATGACCCACCTTTTGAAGAAGGACAAGAAGTTCGAATGGATAGCTAAGTGCGAGGAAAGCTTCCAGGAGCTCAAGAAGAGATTGACCACATCCCCAGTTTTGGCCACCCCCAATACTCACAAGGAGTTTGTGATATATTGTGATGCATCAAGAACCGGGCTTGGAGGTGTTTTGATGCAAGAAGCCAGAGTCGTAGCATATGTATCTAGATATCTACATCCTCATGAAGAGAACTACGCTACTCATGATCTTGAGTTGGCAGCCGTGGTTCATTCCTTGAAAACATGGCGACATTACCTTCTGGGGAAGTGATGTGAGATATACACAGACCACAAGAGTTTGAAATATATTTTCACCCAAAGAGAATTGAACATTAGGCAGCAAAGATGGTTGGATTTGATCAAAGATTACGACCTCAGTGTTCAAAACCACCTCGGAAAGGCCAATGTGGTAGCAGATGCCTTAAGCAGAAAACCTTGTTCCTTGAATGCCATGATTAAGGAAAGGCTACCTGCCCTGTATGAAGAGCTTGAAAGCTTCGTCTTGGAACTAGTTGCACCCGGATTCCTCGCCAACCTCGAAGAAAAGCCTACCTTGATGGATGACATCAAGGAAGGTCAGAAGGGACACAAGAGCATTGAAGGCATCAAGAGGAAGATCAAGGCAGGCAAGGCCCCAGGATTCTCAGTGGATGAGCAAGGAGTTGTATGGTTTGGAAAGCGCATCTGTGTGCCCAACAAAGAGGACCTCAAGAACTTGATCTTGTAAGAAGCTCATGAAACTCAATACTCCATCCATCCAGGAGGAACCAAGATGTACCAAGACCTCAAGGCAAGATTCTGGTGGCATGGCATGAAACGGGAAATAGGCACATTTGTTGCTAAATGTGACATATGTCAGAGAGTCAAGGCTGAGCACTAGCGACCCGCTGGGCTGTTGCAGCCTCTCAAAGTGCCTGAATGGAAGTGGTACAAAGTCGGGATGGATTTCATCACCGAAATACCAAGGTCAAGCAAAGGACATGATTCAATTTGTGTCATTGTCGACCACCTGACCAAGGTAGCCCACTTCATTCCCGTCAGGACCACCTATGATGGAATCCAGCTCGCAAACCTCTACATCAACCGCATCATATGTCTTCACGGAGTTCCAAAGGAAATTTTGTCAGACCGAGGATCCCAGTTCACCTCAAGATTCTGGAAGAAGTTTCAAGAAGCTATGGGAACCAAGCTCTCCTTCAGCACTGCTTTTCACCCCCAAACCGGCGGACAGATAGAACGAGTAAATCAGATATTCGAAGACATGCTCCGTGCTTGACTTTTGGCATATGGAGCCAAGTGGGAAGTTGCCTGCCATTTGTCGAGTTCTCCTACAACAACAGCTATCAGTTGAGTCCTCATATGGCACCATTTGAGGTGCTGTATGGACGCAAGTGTCGTACTCCCCTCAACTGGTCGAAGACCGGAGAAGGATTAGTTTTTGAACCAGATATCCTCCGCGAGGCAGAAGAGCAAGTTCAACTCGGCCGGGAATGTCTGGAGGCCGCCAAATCAAGACAGAAGAGCCACGCAGAGTCCCACCATCGAGAAGTGAACTTATATGTCGGTGACCATGTCTACCTTCGAGTCACGCCTCTCAAAGGGACCAAGTGTTTCCACATCAGAGGAAAGCTTGCACCCAGACACATTGGCCCCTTCAAGATCACCGCAATGCGAGGAGAAGTTTCCTATCAACTAGATCTACCTTTCGAACTATCGGATCTGCACACCGTATTTCATGTGTCACAACTTCGAAAGTGTCTCCAAGTTCCCAACCGCCCCGACCTCTCCAAGGACATCGACCATCCAACCATCGATCTTCAGCCAGACCTCACTTATCACGAGACGCCAGTTTGCATTCTGGATGAGGCAGAGCATTGCACCCGAAGCCACACCATCAAGTACTTCAAGGTCCAATGGAGCAACCACTCTGAAGCAGAAGCAACCTGGGAGCATCAAGACTATCTTAGATCTTAGTTCCCTTATCTTTTTAGCGCTTAGCCTAGGAATCTCGGGGACGAGATTCTTGTAAGGGGGTAGGTCTGTCAAACCGTGTGTTTGTATCACCTTGTCATGTTTGGATTTATAAAATTTGGAACCAATTATAACTTTTTCAATGCTTGTGCTTGTTTAAATTGTTGCTTGTTTCCTTGTTGATTATGGTATATGGCACCTTTAGGTTCTACCCCTCTTCATACTCATCTTGCTTGACCCAAACTTCTTGCCCAATGATCATGCCATGTGAATAGTGCCCAAAACTATTTCTATCCAACTTTATTTTGACCAAAAAGGATTTATTCACATCAGGTTTTCAAAAGACCCTGAGTTGAGGTTTGCACTACAAGTCCTCAAATTGGGTGGATCCTTCTTCCCCAAAAGCCTTCTTACTTCAAACCTACTTCATATAAGACTTCCCAAAACTACCAAATACTAATTTTAAAGGTTAGGTTTACATTTTATTGAAATGCTTTTTCTTAAGACCAGAAATGATTTTTCATAGGCAAAACTTATTTAACTGCCCTCAAAATATTTGAGAAAATTTAGGGAAACTCAGTGGACATATATTTTCAATATATAAGAGTTTGGCACATTGTCATGTTCAAAATCATGGGAAAAACCCCTCAAAATCCTCAAGCTTTTGAAATATTTCTATAAGAAATATTCTCAATAAATTCCACGAAAATTCCAGCAAGTCAACACTATCATAGGTGATAATCTTGGTAATTTTCATCTCAATCCAAGTTAATTTGGTTCATCAAACCATCCCAAAACCCTCCCTGTCCAGATTCAAATTTGAGCAAGTTTACATTGTGAAGTTTCCCCCATTGACCGCAAACTTTGTGGACATGCTCTAATCACAAAATAATGATGCTACACTAAGTGGTGCATCAATGGTAAAAGCTTAGCATGACTAGATCTACAGAAACCAGAATCTGTTGATTTCTAGGTTTCCACAAAGTCACATTGTGAACTTTCTTCAAACCATCTCAAACTTGGTGATCAGACCTATTTTCAACCACTATTTGACCCTTTCAAACCTCATGGCAAGCAAAGTCCATTTGCTTGCCCTAATCTCGACCAAAAACCTTCTGGTCAATTCTAGAAACTACACTTTTCACCATTTTTACTATTTCCTTGCCCCCAAATTTTTACCAAAGTTAATCACTTACCTCTTTCACCTCCAATAAAAATCCCAGGACCATAAGCCACTGGGAAATGGGGTAAGACCCCCTTTTTACCGTTGGGCAGCCCTGGCAGGACCATTTTTACCTTCTCCTCCTACTTCAACCCCTTTTCTCTCCCCTCAAAGCATCCTAGGAGCATCCCAGGAACCTCCAGGGGCTACTGGACGAACCATGACACCCCAGAGCGTGCGCGCAACGGCAATGCCGTCCATTTGGGAGCTCTAGAGCGCGCTACAATGCGCCATGACACTGTAGCAGGAGCATCCCAAGGCCCCCAGACCGCCTTGGCATGAAAGGACCTTGTCCCCCTGGTCGGCCTAGACATCCGTAGCATTGCAGGCGGTCGGCCCCCTCTCCCTCCTCTCTCCTCCTCCCCCCTCCGCGCGTGCCCGACGTTGCCCGCTTCAGCCACTCCCCGGCCGAGCTGCGGGACCCTCTCTGAGTTCGCTCGCTCCCCCTCTCGCTTCCTAACTTCCCGCTCCTCCCCCACGAGCACCGCACAGAGGGCCCGGGCCCCTCCCGTGGCCACCAGAGCCTCTCTGGCGGCCGCCCGTGAGCTCGGTCCATGGCGAGCCCCGACCACCTATAATAAGACCTCCCCGAGCCCCGCTCTCTGCTTCGGACCCCTCCTGACCCTCCAGGGGCCCTGCTCGACCTCCCCGTGCTCAAGCACTCGGGATCAACCGGAGATCACCGTAGCGCCGCCACTGTCGATCTCCTGGTAGTGACTTCCTCCGGCCCTCCTTCTTCTTCAGATATTCCTCCATCACCACACTGACACGAATCCCCCTCGTCCCCATCCTCTTTGCAGCTCGAGTCAGTCCCGACGACCCCCTCCCGAAGCTTCTCCACTGCGGCCTTCTCACTGTTGGTGACTCCGGCCACCTCGCGTGCCCCTCCACCTCCAGGGGACCGGCGGCTCAGCCCCAAGCCCATCCCTGCTCTCTCCCGCCATCGCTGTTTCCTGCGGTACCGCCGGTGAGCTCTCCCCCTTCCTGTCCTAAGGTGGGAGAAGGATCCGACAGGGGGGTCCCACTTGTCGGCCTCTCACGTCTCCCCTCCCACTCTCTCTCTCTCTCACTGGCACTTGGCCCCGCATGTCAAGTTTTAATCCTAACGCGCGCAAGGGCACCAGCGCGCATGGCCTGGTTGGCCTGGGCCGGCCCAACAGCTAGATGCCTCTAGCCCAAGGCAAAGTGCCCTTTTCTTTTTATATTCCTCTGTGATTTCCGAAAATCCTAGAGAGTTTAATATTTATCCAATGACCATAATTTTTCCACCTTAAATCTTAGAATATTCCCTAGAATTTAATAGTGCCCTTTGTATAAACTTTCGAGAATCTTTTATACACTGTTTTATTCTAAAACCCAATTTAGGCATCTTTTTGCCTCTATTAAATAGTTTCCAAAATGTTTTCATAACGAAATCTTAAACAAATATTTTAGTATGATATTTAGTATTTATCAAAATAGGGTAGCATTTTTAATATTAGCTTGTGTGCTCTATTTTAGTGTGATGCTTATTTTTATCGCTTTTATTCACGATGATAGATTGCGCTATTCACAAGGGAGTTGGACCCAAAGACTTTGAAGACCCCGAAGACTTTGTTGAGCCAGGCAAGCAGCCTTTGACCATGATAAGAAACCATTTTGTTGCATATCATATAACACTTTACTTTTGTTGTATTTGAGCCATGTGGAGTAGTGACCACCTCAGTCTGTTGCTTCCGATACTTTTGCCATTGACACTTACATCGTGCATGACCCTACCACCTTATGACGGTGGGTGTAGATAGGATGCTAGTAGATACTATGCAAGTGGGTTTTGGATTTATGCATAGTGATGGAGAGGTGGAGATGATTTCAAGGACTTTTTGAAAACCCCGTCGGGTGCCACTAATGCCTGAGGGAGAAATGGTGAGTTGGGTGACCACTTGAGAAAGAAGTGCTTGACCGGAGCAAGTGAGTGTGTGTTTTCAAAAACGGAGGGTTTATGATTTTTTGACTGTCCCAACCTTACATGCGCAACCACAATACCCATTATGGGACGGGGCTTTGCTGATTACTATGGTTGGTGCTAGCAAGGAGCCCACTTTACTAGTGGCTAGAGTGAAGTGGTCACTCTTGAGATGGGGTCGTCCCGGAAGTGGAAGGCCATGTGTTGTCTTTACAGGCACCGGCCACACTGTTGCGTGCCCTCATGGATGATTCGAGTGATGTATATCATGAGGGATGGCACCAACAAGTGGACTCTTTGTTTAGTATCACCATGCGGAAGACATTGTTCAGGTGCTTACCTTGGGTATGCAATGTACCACGAGTCGTGGATGACACAGAAGTTCCCCGAGTCTTGTGGGTAAAGTGTGCAAACCTTTGCAGAGTGTAAAACTATTCGAATAGCCGTGTCCATGGTCAAGGACAGTTGGGTAGTGTTGCTTATGCCACGTCCAGTTGTTTTCACAAACTTGGTGTGTGTGAGTGTGTGTGGATAACACAAAGATTATACTTAAGACCAGCCAGAAGACTTGATGTGATGATTGAACATGAGTCGTTCAACCCCTGCTTATGATGATATCTGTAACTTGATCACATGGATATCTGCCATCTCTTGATGCATGCTTACCTAGTTACTTGATCATGTCACTGCATTCAAAATTAGCTTTCGCAAATTACCTACCTAGTGCTATATCATGCATCATTATTTCGTTGTTCCACAACTTGGGTTGCTTGCGAGTACATTCAAAGTACTCATTGGCTTGCCACTTGTTATTTAATTGGCCACGCATGGAAGAACAGGAGTATGCTGATGAGTTCATTGGTGATGAACATGCGAACTAGAATGCTTCCCAGTCAGAATGCATGTAGGTTAAGGCAGATGGCATGGGTTCACGCTTTCAATCAAGATTTCCATTGTTTGTTCTATTTAAGTGTCTGGCCCTTGTGGCCCTATCTATGTAATACTAGACCTTTAGGGTCATTGTTTTTGTCAGACACTAAATGTGGATGTAAGACTCTTGTTATTCAGCTTTTGTGTGTTCAGTGAGCATTGATCTCTGAGATCACTCTACACATGCATTCAATGATCAAGACTTATGAGTTGGGATCCTCACATAAAACTTGAGCTTGGCCTCTACACAACTTGATTCTGCATATGTTGCATCACCTTTCTCACACTCAGCAGCCGTCTTCCTATCACCATGCACCGTGGTCGTCTCGTTTAACCTGGGCATCTTGAGCTGCAAGTAGACATAGTAGGGCCTAGCCATGAACTTGGCATAATCCGGTCATCCAAACAGAGCATGGTACAGTCTCTTAATCTTTACTACTTCAAACCAGAAAGATTCCACCCTGTAATTGAATTCACCACCAAAAGCTACCTCCAAAGAGATCTTTCCCACTAGTTAAGCCGACTTACCAGGCACAACACCATGAAAAATAGTTGAAGAAGGTTTGAGATCTTTGTCAAGAAAATTCATCCGCCGGAAAGTATCATAATACAAGATATTGATGCTGCTGCTTTGATTCGTAAGCACTTTGGTGAACATGTATCCTCCCACTTGAGGGCGACCACCAGAGCCAATTGCCCCGTGCTATCCAGCGGCAGGTGATCCTCCCTGCTCCAAGTTAGGTGATACTCAGACCACTTCAAATACTGTGGGAGAGCCGGCATGGTGCATTAACCACCTGCTTGTGCAACTTCCGGTCCCGCTTGTCAAGGCTGGTTGTGAATACATGTTACTGCCCCGCATTTAGCTGCTTGGGTTACTTTGATACCTGGACTGGTTGTTTTGCTACTAACCTCCACCGCCAGACTTCTGATTATTACATCCATGGTTTTCTTGGCCCTGATGGCCTGAGCCTAAGCCACCCAGCACAAAGCCAGACCCAGAAGGACCAGATCCTAACCCGCCGGATGGTTTGCCACCGCTGCCTGGACACTGGTTACTGCCATAATTGTGATACTCGCGCATGATCCAACAATCCCTCCAAGCATGAGTAGATGGCTGATCCGAATGGCTTTGTTTCGGGCAAGAATCATTTAGCATCGGCTCCAAGTTGGCAGTTTTGCATTTAAAAGGCCGCTTGCCATTACCCCTGCCGCGGTTATTCCTAGTATTGGCGTTGGCCACTAGCTCTGACCCGCCGTCCTGGTGCTTCCGTGTTCCACCGTTTCCATTATTGTTGTTTCCTCCCCCGTTCTACGACTAACCCTTGCCATTGTTATTCTTCTTGCCCTTGGCCGATTTCTCATCATTGGCGCTACGGTCCTTCGTGTTGTCAGCATCTGCATACTTGGTGAGAGCCGCCATGAGTTCCCCAATGTCTTGACATGTGAGCTTGATCCGGCTAAGATTCTGCTTCAAAGGCGTGAAGTGGCAATTTTTCCCCAGAATTAAGACCGCTTGAGATGCCGTAATGTTATTAGAAGAGTGGATGATGGTTGAAACCCGTCGGACCCAATGATGAGCCGACTCGTCCTCACGCTGCATGCAATGATCCAAATCCACAATCATCATGGGCTGCTTGCACGTTTCCTGGAAATTTTTGGTGAACTTCGCCTCTAACTCGACCAAGGTATTAATGGTTTCGATATCGGTCGTTCGTCTCTCGGCGGGTTTCAATGTCGATCACTGCTAGAAACTACCGGCCACTCATAACGCCGGTTGTAGCTGCGGCTTGGGATGGGATTTGAGTGCACGCAACTCCGGCTATAAGTATGTTTCTCCTACTCGTCCACCGCCTGTCTGTAGGAACCCAATGGCATTCCACACTTCCTCTGCGAAAGGCGCCTCATCGGGGATGGGGATTGTACCAAGTCTAGTCGCCACAACCCCCATGTTCTTTGTCGGGTTAGAATAATGACCCGGTTGCGTCGGAAAAGATTGTGGTGGGGTGTGGTTCCGGTGGGGCGGGTCAGGCTGCTGATGCTGAACCGCCGCCCTACTTCTTGGTACTTCCGCCATCTGGGGTACGGTCAAAGGAATATCCCATCCCATCCCTGGTGTGTTAAAAAGATTTCTGGATTCATATTGGTCCGACAAACGGGACTGATGCCTCATTCGGTGAACTGCCTCTGCGGACTGCTGCCCTAGCTCTAAGCGAAAAGCCTCTACCCTAAGGCACTCTGAGTCAGCATCCATCTAAGATTTCATCGCATTGATTTCCTGTTGGACTCCGGCCATCTGGTCCTTCAACCTTGTGATCGCCGTGTTATGGGTTGCGTGGTTTTTAGCAGTGACCGCGGTTTCTGTCAGAGTTGTAAGCTCGTTCACAGAATCTAGAAGAACTTGAGCCGGCGGCCTGCCAGCTCCAGATCCGGTCATACGAGCGGCTATCCTATTAGGGGCCGACGCTGATCCTGCCATGAAGACAAGAGGACGGTTCGGCGGCTCATACTCCTCCAACTCATGGTATTCCGACTCGGGGTAATGCTCGACGTAGCCCCCAAGCCCGCTGTTGTGAAGCTGATAGATTGATTCTGTCTCTCCGCTCGAGCAACCATCCTCTGAGAAGACGAGAGTTCCCTCCCCCAACATGGAACCTTCAAGTTCGATGCATTGGGTAAATCCGACGAAGATGTGCTTCCTTCTCGGGTTAACACGAGCAGGTTGCATGCGCCGGGCTAGCTCGACGGGGTCAGCCCAGATGTCTGGCACGGGTTCAGATCCTCCGATCTTGCCGATGAAGACGTGAGTTCCGCAAAAGGGGACCCGATGCCCGTACTTGATAGAGTTGGCCTCGGGGTCCTAGCTGGCGTCGTTGATCTAGAGGTTGCCATGGCGACTCTTGGTCATCCTGCCAACGACGTATCCGTCGATCCCTGGGAGAGATCCCTTTGAGAACTTCACACCACCGAGTGCTAGCCCCACGATGGGAACCACGGTGGGTGCCAACTGTCGTGGATTTGTCACGGTAGATGTACTGGTAAACGAACTTAGGTTCGAGGCCATCGCTAAGGCGGTGAGCTCGACGGGGTTGATTAGAATCGAGAGACAAGGGTTTACCCAGATTCGGCCCCTCTGAAAGAGGTAAAAGCCAACGTCCTGCTCTGTGTTGTATTGATTGGGTATCAATTACAAGGGAGCGAGTTCGCTTGACCTAGCTATCGATTAGTTGTTTCGTGGCCTAAGATGCCTAGGTAACCCGCTCTTATATGCACGGGTCAAGGCCTTGGCCTTACAAGAGTCCTCGTCGGGTTATAACTGACAACTGACCTCACCTCTAAGTTCACATGCCTTATCTATCAAGTCGCCCCCGGCGGCCCAAGTGTTGGGGAACGTCGCATGGGAAACAAAAAATTTCCTATGTTCATGCAAGACCTATCCATGGTGATGAGCATCTACCAGAGGGAGAGTGGATCTACGTACCCTTGTAGATCGCTAAGTGGGAAGCATTAAGGAACGCGGTTGGTGTAGTCGAATGTCTTCGCGATCCAAATGGCCAAGCGTCCCACGATCCAATCACGATCCGTCCCGCGAACTTGATCATGATCCGTCCCGCGAACTTGATCACGGTCCTTCTGATTTAGCGCCGAACGAACGACACCTCCGCGTTCAGCACACATACGGCTTGATAATGATCTTGGCCATCTTGATCCAGCAAGAGGGAGCAGAGAGGAATAAGAGTTCTCCGGCAGCGTGACAGTGCTCCGCTGATGGTGGTGGAGCTATTCCGGCAGGGCTTTGCCTAAGCACTACAGAAATCCGATCTAGAGGAGAAACTATGCACTGGAGGAACGGGCAGCACGTGGCTAAAAATTCAATACAAAACCCCTAAAACTACCAGTATATATAGGAGGAAGACAGGAGGAGTCTTGGCCCAAGGGCCAAGCCTCCAAGGAGTCGGCCGAACCAGGTGGGAGAGGTGGAATCCACCTCCAATCCTAGTAGGACTAGGATTCATCCTATTTTTGCCTTTTTCCACTTTTTCTCTTTGGGCTTTCTTTCCCTAGACGCATGGGCTTTGTGTGGGAATTCCACCATCCCACAAAAGGCTGGTAATTATTCTCCCATATCCCATGAAGCCTCTTGGGTCGAAATACCCCTCCCGGTGGTCTCCCGGTACACTACCGGCACTTTCGGTACATTATCGATTAGCCCGAAACTTTTTCGGTGACCAAAACAGGACTTCCTATATATCAATCTTTACCTCCTGACCATTCTAGAGATCCTCGTGACGTCAAGGAACTCATCTGGGACTCCGAACAACCTTCGGTCACCAACATACATAACTCTATACTACCGAAACGTCACCGAACCGTAAGTGTGCAGACCCTGCGGGTTCGAGAACTACGTAGACATGACTGAGACACCTCTATGGTCAATAACCAATAGAGGGACCTGGATGCCCATATTGGTTCCTACATATTCTACGAAGATCTTCATCAGTCGAACCTCTGTGTCAAGGATTCTGTTAATCCCGTATGATGTTCCCTTTGTTCTTCGGTATGTTACTTGCCGAGATTCGATCGTCGGTATCTCCATACCTAGTTCAACCTCGTTATCGGCAAGTCTCTTTACTCGTTCAGTAATACAAGATCCCGTGACTAACACTTAGTCACATTGCTTGAAAGGCTTACTGTGATGTTGTATTACTGAGTGGACCCTGAGATACCTCTCCATCACACGGAGTAAAAAATCCCAGTCTTGATGCATGCCAACTCAACAGACACCCTTGGAGATACCTGTAAAGCACCTTTATAGTCACCCAGTTACGTTACGACGTTTGATATACACAAGGCACTCCTCCGATGTGCATGAGTTGCATGATCTCATGGTCATAGGAACATATACTTGACATGTAGAAAACAATAGCAATAAACTGACACGATCATATGCTACGTTTGTAGTTTGGGTCTTGTCCATCACATCATTCTCCTAATGATGTGATCCTGTTATCAAATGACATCACATGTCAATGGCTAGGAAACCTTGACCATCTTTGATCAACGAGCTAGTTCACTAGAGGCATAATAGGGACAAAGTGTTGTCTATTTACCCACACATGTAATGTGATTCCAATCAATACAATTATAGCATGGATAATAAACGATTATCATGAACAAGGAAATATAATAATAAACACTTTATTTATTGCCTCTAGGGCATATTTCCAACAGTCTCACACTTGCACTAGAGTCAATAATCTAGATCACATCACTATGTGATTTACGTTGTAATGAATCGAACACCCATGCAGTTCTGGTTGTGATCATGTTTAGCCCTTGGAAAAGGTTTAGTCAATGGGTCTGCAACATTCAGATCCGTGTGCACTTTGGAAATATTTATGTCCTTTTCCTCGATGTAATCGCGGATGGAGTTGAAACGTTGCTTTATGTGTCTGGTCCTCTTGTGAAACCTTGGTTCCTTGGCCAGAGCAATGGCACCAGTGTTGTCATAGACCAGGTTCATTGGATTCAGTGCACTGGGCACTACTCCAAGATCTGTCATGAATTGCTTCATCCAGACACCTTCCATCACTGCCTCCGAGGCTGCTATGTACTCCGCTTCGCATGTAGAATCGGCTACCACGCTTTGCTTGGAACTGCACCAGCTTACCGCTCCCCCATTGAGAATAAATACGTATCCGGTTTGCGACTTCGAGTCATCTGGATCAATGTTATTAGTGTCAAAGCTTGCATCGATGTAACTCATTACGACGAGATCTTCATCACATCAATAAACAAGAAACATTTCCTTAGTCCTTTTCAGGTACTTAAGGATATTCTTGACCGCTGCCCAGTGTGCCATTCTAGGATCACTTTGAAACCTTCCGGCCATACTTATGGCAAGGATGACATCGGGTCTTGTGCATAGCATTGCATACATGATAGAGCCTATGGCTGAAGCATAGGGGATGACACTCATCTTTTCTCTATCTTCTGCAGTCACTTGGCATTGAGTCTTACTCAACTTCACACCTTGTAACACAGGCAAGAACCCCTTCTTGGACTGATCCATTTTGAATTTCTTCAAAACTTTATCAAGGTATGTGCTTTGTGAAAGTGCTATTAAGCGTCTCGATCTATCTCTATAGATCTTAATGCCTAATATGAAAGCAGCTTGTCCTAGGTCCTTCATTGAAAAACTCTTGTTCAAATATTCCTTCACGCTTTCCAGCATTTCTATATTGTTTCCAATCAGCAATATGTCATCCACATATAATATTAGAAACGCTATAGAGCTCCCACTCACTTTCTTGTAAATACAAGGTTCTCCATAAACATGTATAAACTCAAACGCTTTGATCACCTCATCAAAACGCTTATTCCAACTCCAAGATGCTTGCACCAGCCCATAAATGGATCGCTGGAGTTTGCAAACTTTGTCAGCATTCTCTGGATCGACAAAACCTTCTGATTGCATCATATACAACTCTTCCTCAAGGAAACCGTTGAGGAATGCTGTTTTGACATCCATTTGCCAAATTTCATAGTCGAAATAAGCAGCTATTGCCAACATGATTCTGATAGACTTAAGCATCGCTGCGGGTGAGAAGGTCTCATCGTAGTCAACTCCTTGAACTTGTGAAAAACCCTTTGCCACAAGTCGAGCTTTATAGACGGTGACATTACCGTCCGCGTCTGTCTTCTTCTTAAAGATCCATTTGTTCTGAATGGCCTTTCGCCCTTCAGGTAATACTTCCAAAGTCCATACTTTGTTTTCATACATGGATCCCATCTCGGAATTCATGGCCTCTAACCATTTCTTTGAATCTGGGCCCATCACTGCTCCTCCATAGCTCATAGGTTCATTGTTGTCCAAGAACATGACCTCCAAGACAGGGTTGCCGTACCACTCGAAGTAGTACGCTGCCTTGTCAACCTACGAGGTTCAATAGTAGCTTGATCTGAAGCTTCATGATCAACATGATTAACTTCATCTTCTTCCGTCGTAGGTTCGATAGAAACATCTTTCTGCGCTTGGCTACTTTCTGGTTGAAGTAAATGTTCAATAACCTCATCAAGCTCTATTTTCCTCCCACTGAATTCTTTCGAGAGAAACTCTTTCTCAAGAAATGTTCTGTTCTTAGCGACAAACACTTTGCCTTTGGATCTGATATACAAGGTATACCCAACTGTCTCTTTCGGGTATCCTATGAAGACGCATTTCTCCGCTTTGGGTTGCAGGTTTTCAGGCTGAAGCTTTTTGACATAAGCATCACATCCCCAAACTTTAAGAAATGACAACTTTGGCCTCTTTCCAAACCACAATTCATATGGCATCATCTCAACGGATTTTGATGGCGCCCTATTTAAAGTGAATGCAGTTGTCTCTAATACATAACCCCAAAACGATAGTGGCAAATCAGCAAGAGACATCATAGAACGCACCATATCCCATAAGCTTCGATTACGATGTTCGGACACACCATTACGCTGTGGTGTTCCGGGCGGTGTCAACTGCGAAACAATTCCACATTGTCTTAAGTGATTGCCAAACTCATAACTCAGATATTCACCTCCTCGATCAGATCGCAGGAATTTAATCTTCTTGTTACGATGATTCTCAACTTCACTCTGAAATTGCTTGAACTTTTCAAACGTTTCAGACTTGTGTTTCATTAAGTAAATATGCCCATATCTACTTAAGTCATCAGTGAAGATGAGAAAATAACGATATCCACCATGTGCTGTAACATTCATTGGACCGCACATATCAGTACATATGATTTCCAATAAGTCACTTGCTTGTTCCATTGTTCCAGAGAATGGTGTTTTAGTCACTTGACCATGAGGCATGGCTCACATGTGTCAAGTGATTCAAAATCAAGTTTCTCCAAAAGTCCATCAGCATGGAGCTTCCTCATGCGTTTTACACCAATATGACCTAAACGACAGTGCCACAAGAAAGTGGTACTATCATTATCAACTCTACATCTTTTGGCATCAATGTTATGAACATGTGTGTCATCTCTATCAAGATGCAATATGAATAAACCCCTCACATTGGGTGGATGACCATAAAATATATTACTCATATAAATTGGACAACCTTTATTCTCTGATTTAAGTGAGTAACCGTCTCGCAATAAACAAGATCTAGATATAATGTTCATGCTTAACGCAGGCACTAAATAACAATTATTCAGGTTCATCACTAATCCCGATGGTAATCGAAGAGAGAGCGTGCCGACGGCGATCACATCAACCTTGGAACCATTTCCCACACGCTTCATCACTTCATCCTTTGCCAGCCTTCATCTATTCCGTAGTTCCTCTTTTGAGTCGCAAATGTGAGCAACCGAACCGGTATCAAGTAACCAGGCACTACTACGAGAGCTAGTAAGGTACACATCAATAACATGTATATCATATATACCTTGTTTGTTGTTGGCCACCTTCTTGTCAGCCAGGTACTTGGGGTAGTTCGTCTTCCTATGACCAGTTCCCTTGCAATGAAAGCACTCAGTTTCTGGCTTGGGTCCATGCTTGGGCTTCTTTATAGGAGTAGCAACTGCTTTGCTCTGCTTGTTGGTTTTACCCTTTTTGCCCTTGCCCTTGACCTTGCCATTTTTCTTGAAACTAGTGGTTTTATTGACCATCAATACTTGATGTTCTTTCTGGATTTCAGACTCAGCGACTTTTAGCATCAAAAACAGCTCGGCGACTGACTTGTTCATCCCGTGCATGTTATAGTTCATCACAAAGCTCTTGTAACTAGGTGGCAGTGATTGAAGAACTCCGTCAGTGATCGCCTCTGGCAGAAGGGCAATTCCCAACTCTGCTAGACGAGTCGAATGCCCACACATTCTGAGTATATGTTCACTGATAGACCCGTTCTCCTCCATCTTGCAAGCATAGAACTTATCGGCGGTCTCATACCTCTCAATCTGGGCATTCTTCTGAAAGATAAACTTCAACTCCTGGAACATCTCATATGCTCCATGACGTTCAAAATGTCTTTGAAGTCCCGGTTTTAAGCCATACAATATTGCACACTGAACTATTGAGTAATCTCCAGTACGTGCCTCCCAAGCGTTCTTAACGTCTTCGGAGGTCATGACTTCTGGTTGGTCACCAAGTGGTGCATCAAGGACATATGATTTATAGGAAGCCGTGAGGATAATCCTCAGATTCTGGGCCCAGTCAACAAAGTTACTTCCATCATCTTTCAACTTAGCTTTCTTGAGGAACGCATTAAAATTCAGGGGTGCTATTGCACAAGGAATTGATCTACAACATAAATATGCAAAGTTTACTTAGACTATTATTCAAGATAATGAGTTTAGTTAATCAAATTACTAAAGCTCCCAATCAAATTGACATCCCTCAGGTCATCTGAGTGCCACATGATCCAAATTCACAAACTCAAGTCCGACCATCACGTGAGTTGAGGTGGCTTCAATGGTGAACATCATTATGTTGATCATATCTACTATATCACTCATGTTCGACCTTTCGGTCTCTTGTGTTCCGAGGCCATGTGTGTACATGCTAGGCTCATCAAGTTTAACCCGAGTGTTCTGCACGTGCAACACTGGCTTGCACCTGTTGTATGTGAACGTAGAGTCTATCACACCCAATCATCATGTGGTGTCTCAACACGACGAACTTTCGCAACGGTGCACACTCGGGGAGAACACAATTTATCTTGAAATTAAGTGAGGGATCACCTTATAATGCTACCGTCGTCCTAAGCAAAACAAGGTGCATAAAAAGGATTAACATCACATGCAAATCATAAGTGACATGATATGACCATGAACTTGTGCTTTTGATCTCCATCTAGAAAGCACTCGCATGATCTCCATCGTCACCAGCAAGACACCATAATCTCCATCATCTTGATCTCCATCAACGTGTCGCCATCGGGGTTGTCGCGCCCAACAAGCTTCTACTACTATTGCTACCATTTAGCGATAAAGTATAGCATTACATAGTGCTTAATGATTGACACGCAAGTCATACAATAATTAAAGACAACCCTATGGCTCCTGCCGATTGCCGTACTCAACGACATGCAAGTCGTGATAATCTATACATCACATGATCATCTCATACATCACATATATCACATCACAACATACCCTGCCAAAACAAGTTAGATGTCCTCTAATTGTTGTTGCATGTTTTACGTGGCTGCTACGGGTATCTAGCAAGAACAATTCTCATCTACGCAAAAACCACAACGGTGATACACTAGTTGCTTTTAAACCTTCTCAAGGACCGCCTTTATCAAATCTGATCCAACTAAAGCGAGATAAACTGGCACCCGCAAGCCATCTATGCAACAAGTTGCAGTTGAGGGAACCGGTCTTTCGTAAGTGTACGAGTAATGTTGGTCCGGGACGCATCATATCACAATACTGCTGAACCAAAACACGACCAAGGGAGGAAGCAATCTAAGCATCAACGCCCAAAAACTATTTGTGTTCTACTCGACATCTCATCTACACATAGACCTAGCTCATGATGCCACTGTTGGAGAATGTTGCATGGGAAACAAAAAAATTCCTACGTTCACGCAAGACCTATCCATGGTGATGAGCATCTATGAGAGGGAGAGTGGATCTACATACCCTTGTGGCTCGCTAAGCGGGAAGCATTAAGGAATGCGGTTGGTTTAGTCCAACATCTTCGCGACCTAAATCGCCGATCATCCCGCGATCCAATCACGATCCGTCCCGCGAACTTGATCACGATCCGTCCCGCGAACTTCATCATGGTCCTTCCAATCTAACGCCGAACGGACGGCACCACCGCGTTCAGAACATGTATGACTTGATGACGATCTCCCCCGTCTTGATCCAACAAGATGGAGCAGAGAGGAAGAAGAGTTCTCCGGCAGCGTGACGGCGCTCCAGCGATGGTGGTGGAGCTATTCCGGTAGGGCTTCGCCTCACCACTACAGAAATCCGATCTAGAGGATAAACTATGCACTGGAGGAACGGGCAGCATGTGGCTAAAAATTCTATGCACAAACCCTAAAACCACCAGTATATATAGTAGGAAGAGAGGAGGAGGCCGAACCAAGTGGGAGAGGTGGAATCCACCTCCAGTCCTAGTAGGACTAGGATTCATCCTATTTTTGCCCTTTTCCACTTTTTCTCTTTGGGCTTTCTTTCCTTAGCCGCATGGGCTTTGTGTGGGACTTACACCAGCCCACAAAAGGCTGGTAATTATTCTCCCATAGCTCATGAAGCCTCTTGGGTCGAAATACCCCTCCCGGTGGTCTCCCGGTTCACTACCGGCACTGTAGGTACATTACCGATTAGCCTGAAATTTATCCGGCGACCAAAACATGACTTCCTATATACCAATCTTTACCTCCTGACCATTCCGGAGCTCCTCGTGATGTTCGGGATCTCATCCGGGACTCCGAAAAACCTTCGGTCACCACCATACATAACTCTATACTACCGAAACATCACCGAACCTTAAGTGTGCAGACCCTGCAGGTTTGAGAACTATGTAGACATGACCGAGACACCTCTATGGTCCATAAACAATAGCGATACCTAGATGCCCATATTGGTTCCTATATATTCTACAAAGATCTTTATCGGTCGAACCTCTATGTCAAGGATTCAGTTAATCCCGTATGATGTTCCCTTTGTTCTTTGGTATGTTACTTGCCCGAGATTCGATCGTCGGTATCTCCATACCTAGTTCAACCTCATTACCGGCAAGTCTCTTTACTCATTCTGTAATACAAGATCCCGCGACTAACACTTAGTCACATTGCTTGCAAGGCTTACTGTGATGTTGCATTACCGAGTGGGCCCTGAGATACCTCTCCGTCACACGGATTAACAAATCCTAGTCTTGATACATGCCAACTCAACACACACCCTCGGAGATACCTGTAGAGCACCTTTATAGTCACCCAATTACATTGCAACATTTGATACACACAAGGCACTCTTCCGATGTCCGTGAGTTGCTTGATCTCATGGTCATAGGAACATACACTTGACATGCAGAAAACTGTAGCAATAAACTATCACGATCATATGCTACATTTGTATTTTGGGTCTTGTCCATCACATCATTCTCCTAATGATGTGATCCCGTTATCAAATGATATCACATGTCAATGCCTGGGAAACCTTGACCATCTTTGATCAACGAGGTAGTTCCCTAGAGGCATACTAGGGACAAAGTGTTGTCTACTTACCCACACATGTAATGTGTTTCCAATCAATACAATTATAGCATGGATAATAAACGATTATCATGAACAGGAAATATAATAATAAACACTTTATTTATTGCCTCTAGGGCATTTTTCCAACACCAATCCCATCGGGTTACATCCTGTCTTTTTGCTCTGGGCCTTTCGAGCCCTATGATTATGTCATAAGTCGCCAACCGCATGACCCGGCCCCACCTGGGCAGGTCTCACCCTAGGTTATATCCCAAACAACATAAGTGCTTCACCACTAGAATTCTTTCCCGCAACACCCCTTGCTGCCTCTGCTGAAGATTTGGATCCTCGCTCTAAAGCCTATGTGGCTACCTATCGAATCCTATTCCATATGCAAGAACCTAACATGACTGAGATGCTCACCATGATGAAGCCTTTGGCTCAATATGCAGAAGTACCCACTTCATTCTTCGTGCATGATCTTCCGTACTTTCCCAGGACTATCTAGCACATTCTTTGACACACCATTTGGCCGATCAAAGGGCACAACTCCTCTCTCAAGATTGAAGGGCCTCTGAAGAAATTGCTCTACAACACTGTGTACGGCATCAGGTTCAATTTTCTAGAATTGTTCCTTCACGCTGCAAATGGATTCAATGTCCTCGAGCCGAAGATTTATACCCCATGGATCATGCGCTTCATCATGTACATAATCAACACCAGGTTTCTCCCTTCTCCTCGCAACCATGGCATTTATCTTCCCGATATTGAAGTTGTGCAAGAAGATTTGTATCCATCCAAGAGCAAGAATATGATTGTCAAAGACACTAGTGGCACTTCTAATGTTGAAGGTCTTATCATCCCCTCTAATCCATCAAGGGCGAGACTTATTGGTGCTCTTCGACAACCAAGATTCGATGCTACCAACACTGAAGCCACTGATAGAACTTTGCCTCATCATAGCTTGCCAAGAAGAGACCGTGCATTCACATATCGTGAAGTTCTCGTTTCACTGATCCAGAAGCAAGATAGGCATCATGAGTGGACTCGACGCTAGATGCAGTTTTCTTGTACAAGACCTCAACCATGTTTGCAATCTGGACACCAAAAATGCCTTCGGTGTGTGGGGACCTCGACTCATAAGTCTTGATCACCGAATGCATGTGTACAGTGATCCCAGAGATCAATGCTCATTGAACACACAAAATCTGAATAACAAGAGTCTTACATCCACATTTAGCGTCTTACACAAATAAAGACCATGAAGGTCTAGTCTTACATAGATAGGGCCACGAAAGCCAAACACTTAAATGGAACAAGCAGCGGAATCTTCATCGAAAGCATGAACCCATGCCATCTACCTTAACCTACAGGCATTATGACTAGGAAGCGTCCTAAATCGCAAGTTTGTCACCAACGAACTCTTCAAATACTCCGGTTCTTCCATGCCTGGCCAATTAAATAACTAGTGGAAAGCCAATGAGTACTTTGAATGTTCTTCCCCTAGCGATACTAAACAAAGAGTCCACTTGATTGGTACCCAGCCCTCACGATGTTCATCACACGAGCCTCGCTCCAGATCGTACCATCCATGAGGGGACCAATGGTGTGCCCGTGCGTGTGAAGACAACGCATGATCATACATACCGGTATGACCCCGTATCGAGAGTGACCACGACACTCCCGCCACTACTAACGTGGGATCCTTGCTGGTACCCACCAAGGTAATCAACAAAGCCCCGTCCCATAAGGGGTATCGTGGTTGCACATGTAAGGTTGGGACAGTCGACAAATCTTAAATCTAATCCGTTTTTGAAAACACATTCACTTGCTCTGGTACAACACTTCTTTCTAAAGTGGTCACCCATATCATCATCATCTCTCTCGGGCATTAGTGGCAACCGACGGGGTTTTCGAAAAGCCCTTTGAAATCATCTCCACCTTTCCATCTCTATGCATAAATGCCAAACCCACTTGCGTAGCTTCTACTAGCATCCTATGTACACCCACCCACATAACCCTCATAAGGTGGTAGGGTCATGCACGATGCAAATGTCAATGGTAAGAGTATCAGAGGCATCCCACCGAAGGGGGAACACCACATCATGATCAATCATCAAATCAACAAGTTCTATATTTCATGCATGAAAAGTTTCTTAACATGGTCAAAGGGCTGCTTATCTGGCTCAACAAAGTCTCTGGGGTCTTCAAAGTCTTCGGGTTCAACTTCCTCATCAATAGTGCAATCTATCATCGCGAATAAACGCGATAAAAATAAGCATGACACAAAAACATAGCACACAAACTACTATTAAAAATGCTACCCTACTCTGATAAATGCTAAAAGTTATACTAAAATATTTGTTCAATATTTTGCTATGAATTTTTTTTTGAAAATTATTAATCAGAGGCAGACACATGCCTAAATATAGGTTTTAAAATAAAACAGTACAGAAAAGGTTTTTAAATTTTTTTACAAGTGGCACTAATAAATTCTATGGAATATTTCAAGATTTTAGGTGAAGGAATTTTGGGCATTGGATAAATATTTTGCCCCGTGGAATTTTTGGAAGTTTGCAGAAAAAGAAAAAGGGAAAAGACCTTGTGCCCCATGGGACAAAAGGACACAGCAGAGCCGGCCCACCAGGGGAACCGGCCCAGAGGAGACGCCGCGCGTGGCAAGCTTATTTTTAAACCTGCCAATGAGCCCTACCAGCAGAGAGAGAGGAGGGGGATGAGGGGATGACAGGTGGGCCCAACCTGTCATCCCTCTCCTCGCGACAGGGAACAGGGGACGCTCACCGGCGAGGTTCTAGGCCGCGACGGATCAAACGGAGCGCACCGACAAGCTCAAGGGCCTCCCGCGCGTCGGTGGGTGACTAAGGGTAGCGCAGCACCAGGGCAGGGGATATCACCGGTGAGGGATAAGACCCGACAGCGGCGAGGGTTTGCTTTGGGCGCGAGCTCCTAAGAACGGGGGCGAGGGGGCTGAGCACGGGGGAGAGGCTGAGGGAAGGAGAGAGCGAGGGGAGAGGAGCCGAAGCTCGGGGAGGGCTTTAAATAGCCGGGCGCTGGTCCACCATGGGTGTGGTGCGACGGCGAGGATGGGGTGCTCGCCACAGGCCACGAGAGGGCTTCGGGCCGTGTCCATGGTTTCCTGGGCCTGGTGCTCATCCAGGGGAAGGGAAAGAGAGCGGGGGAGCGCTGCGTCCTTGCGCGTGTGAGCACGCTCACTGGCCGAGCTAGGCGGCTCCAGGCACGTGTGGGAGGAGGGTAGAGAGGAGTGGCCCGGCCAGCTTTCGTGTTGCGGACGTCGAGGGGGACATGAGGGACATGTTGGGGAGGCCCGAGGCTGTCGGGGGGTGCTGGGCAGGGGTGGCTACGGTGCGGGAACAGACTGTAGCGCTCTCCAGAGCACCCATATGGCATGCCCTGGCATAAAATATGCCCACCAGTGTGTCCTCTTGTGTCTTGGGGTTTCTGAAGATACCCATGGGCTAGGAGAAGCTAGGGGAGGCTTAGTAAAGAAAAGAAATAGGGAGGGGAGAGGTAGAAAGGAAGGTATCAGGGATGTCCAGGGTGAAAACTGGGGGTTTTACCCCAACTTCTAGTGGCTTATGGGCCTGAGGTTTTTACTAGAGGTAGCTGGTAACCCTGAGGGGTTGTGGTAAAAGTCTCATGGCAACGGGAATAGGGAAAGGGGTGAAAGTAGGGATTTTATTATTTCACGAGAAGGTGTTTGATATGTGTTTGGGCTAGAAAAGTTTTACCCACTTACTAAGTTACTCAATAGGGTCAATGTTAGGTGAAAATAGGCCTGATTACCAAGTTTGAGCTCAAGTGGGCAAAGTTGACAATGGAAATTTTGTGAACCCTAGAACCTAACAGAATCAGGTTTCTGTAGATCTAGTTAGGCTAAGCTTTTACCCGTGATGCACCACTTATTGCAGCACCATTATTTGGTGATTAGAGCATGTCCACAAAGTTTGGGGTCAAGGGGAGAGACTTCACAATGTAAAGTTGTTCAAATTCGAAACTGGACAGGAAGGGTTTTGGGACGGTTTGATGAACCAAATCGACTTGGATTGAGATGAAACTTTGCAAGATCATCACCCATGATAGTGTTGACTTGCTGGAATTTTCCTGGAATTTATTGAGAATATTTCTTATAGAAATATTCCACAAGCTTGATTTGAACAAAAAGGGTTTTGAGGGGTTTTACCCATGATTTGAATATGCCCATGTGTTGAAACTCATATATATGGAAAACATATGTCCACTTAATTTCCCTTAAATTTCTCAAATATTTTGAAGGCATTTAGATAATTTTTCCCTATGGAAAACCACTTATGGCCTTAAGAAAAAGCCTTTAAATAAAATATAAATATAATCTTTAAAATTAATATTTGGTAGTTTTGGAAAGTCTTATACATAGTGGGTTTGAAGTAAATCCTTTGGGAAAGAAGATTCCACCCAATTTGAGGAATTGAAGTGCAAACCTCATTTCAGGGGTATTTGAAAACCTAATTTGGATAAATCCTCTTTGGTCAAAACAAAAATTGATAAAAATAGTTTTCAGTACTATTCACATGGCATGATCAGTGGGCAAGAGGTTTGTATCAAGGAGGATGAATATGAAGAGGGATAGAATGTAAGAGTGCCTTAGACAACAATCAACAAGCAAACAAGCACCAATTAAGTCAAGCACAAGCATTGAAAAAGTTTTAATTGGCTCCAAGTTTTATAAATCCAAACATAACAAGGTGATACAAACACAGGGTGTGGCACGTTGCCTATGAAACAAGTCGTCACTCACGGAGGACTTTGACCATGCTAACACCTAAGGATGAGCGTCGAGAAGATGGATATCATCCACACTTCATATTTGGTGCAACACCTCCCAGTGCGGAGAAGTGTCGCAAGACTCCATCACTCGAAGATAGTGACTTCTCCTTGTTGGATCCTTCTGCCAATGCCTGACTTGCAGATGAAGCTGATGACACAACCTCTCTCCCTCCATCGAGTCGGCGTCGTGACACTGCACCAGCACCCCAAGACTCCACTGCATCGTGTTCATCAACACTTGGTGGGGACACATAGTTCTCAATGTCTTCGCTCCTTTTTGGTCATTCAATGACAAAAGGGGGAGAAGCATTGGGTGATAGTCTTCAAACGGGTCTACTAATAAGGGTTGGGTGTTAATTTTTGCTAAGTTTTCAACTCTCTGTAAGGGCATCTAGTGCCACCCTTGTTTGGTTTTGGAGTATTCAAGACAAACATGGTTGAGAGACTAATGTGTGCGTGTGAGTTCACAGGTTAACACAGACAGAAGTGCCTGGAGTTTCGGTTTAGCCGTCGAAGACGACCCCCAAAAATGTTCGAAGACATTAATGACAACTGAAGCCATTGGTGGTGGATGAAGACATTAGTCCGAAGACAATCAAACGCGAAGACAATGTGTTTGGGTAGTTTTGTTTCTTCTTTTCTAAGTCATAGGAACCACCGTATTGTTAAGTGGGGTCGAGCGAAGACATTAAGACAAAAACTCTTCTAGAGCTGGTTGAGTCAGCTTTACTTGTAGCCCCAAAAAAGTTGACGCGTGTGTTTGAAATCTGACCGTTGTGACATGTGTTTGTTGGCCATTGACCCATGGTCCTTTTTTGTCATATTAGGTAGGGTTGCCCGCTGGCTATAAATAGCCCACCATGTCCACCATAAGTAGCTGGCTACTCAGAGAGAGATACGGCTGTTGTCATTTGGAGCAACCCACCTCGAAGACTTTGAGAGATACACATCCTACAAGGATACACCTAAACACCTAGAGCTAGTGTGTTTGAGCATCACCGAAGAATTTTAGTTCTATGTGAACTGAAGACTTATTACACTTGAAGACTATGATCTTCCAGGCTGTTAGGTGTCGGGGTCTAGAGCGTCCAAGAGTCATTGTGGACTGCCCAGTGACCAAGTTTGCCTAGGTTTCGGAAACCCCCCCTGAAGACTTACCCGAGTGATTGGGTGTTGTCTAAGTGACTTCGGCTCAAGGGGAATAAGGTGAAGACGAGGTCTTCTAAGTTCGATCACAACCTCCATAACCAGACGTACAATTGTCACAGCAACTAGAACTAGTCCAACAAATCTTGTTTCTTCGTCAAGCTACTGGTTCTATCCTTCACTCTCTTACATTCCTAATCTGAACTGTGAAGACATTGCTTGTACATCTTGTAAAGACTTTCATCGAAGACATTCATATCATCTGTTTATCTTCATACCATGACACATCTTAGTAGTCATGATGATTATGCTTGTCTTTCTTGAATGTATTCTCTACCTTGCATGCCATGTCTAGATTCTTGATTGTATCGCTACCTGATCATGTTTACGTTTTTGCATATTTCGAATACATTCACTATTTCGAAGCCTTTCATAAAATCGCCTATTCACCCCCCTCTAGTCGATAACTAGCACATTTAATTGGTATCATAGTAAGGTAGTCCCTTTTTCTGTGTTTTGGTTTAACCACCATGGAGTTTTAGCTATGTCGACTATAGGGATAATCAAGGTCTCCATTGCGTGCCCTTTCTTCGATGGTACCAACTACCCCTACTGGAAGAACAAGATGCGCATGCATATCAAAGCCACTCATAACGACCTATGGTATGTCGTCATGGCGGGCATTCCCGAAGTTTGTGAGGTGTTACTGCTGCTGATGTGAAGAGATTCACACAACTCCACTCCACTGCCAAGAACATCATCTGCGGTCATGTGACTAAAGGACAATATGGCCGTGTGAGTGCACTTAACACCACCAAGCAATTTTGGGAATGGTTGTCCAAAGTGAACGAAGGCGTCTCATCCCAAAGAGACTCCCGTGTTGATGTGCTTCGTAACCTGTTCAACCGCTTCAAGAGACTTGGCAACAAGAATGTTCAGGTCACCTTTGATCGCCTCACTTACATCTCCAATGATCTGAGTGCACTCGGCGCCACTGATATCACCTCTAACTTCACATGCCTTATCTAACAAGTCGCCCCCGACGGCCCAAGCCCGCCGGGTTACATCCTGTCTTCTGGCTCTGGGCCTTGCTAGCCCACTGATTACGTTTACTCCTGGAGTTGTCATAAGCCGCCAACTGCATAACCCGGCCCCACCTGGGGGGTCTCACCCTGGGTTATATCCCCAACATTAGGCCCTAGATTGATTTGAACCAGTTCATGTCAATTTTCAAGTCTTTTGGTTGGCAAGTCTTGGCTTCTCTTGTAATCTTCATGACCCGCTGAAAAATGGGCGATCGTTGCATCTGAGAACATTTCATGACCCACCGTGATGTCATTAATAAAATCAAAAAATATTTCTCTAACGTCAGAACGGATCTTTCGTCATTGATATGGCCAGCCCGAAAATCGTGGTGTCTTCTTAGTGTAATCATCACCGTGCTCCCTTGATTCCCATGCCAAACCATTCGAGAGACCGTTATGCCCTTATAAATAAGTGCGGGGGTCATCACTTTACGTTCCCCCACTGCCATCTTCTTCTTCTTCCTCTGAACACCCATGCCGCCGAAGCTAGCTGAGCCGCTCGGTCATCGCCGTCTTCATCAGCATTGGCAACTACATCAACCTGAAATGATCCAGAGCTTCCGCATATCCACCACACTCTTCTAGGTTCGTGTTTTACTCCCTATCAGATCTGCATTAGGGTTTTCTTGAATCCATGGAGTTCGTCAGTGTTCATCACCATTTGCGGAAGTGTTCTTCACAGACTGATTGAAAACATATTTTAAGGCCTCATAATACTGCCAAAATCATGCGGCTGCTCACTCCGCACTTAGTCACACTTATTGTAGATCTACAGCTTTGTAGTAATTCGAATACTAGCCATCTGTTTTTCTGCCAGTATTTTTAGGGCTATAATAGTTTCATTTTATTTTGCCGGTAGATCCTAAATCCATAGCTATAGCAGTGGAAACGGTTTCTCAACACTCCGTAATTTTTCAACCTGCATAGAAAAACTTGACCCGCCAACAATCTGCCGACTCACTTTGTCTCCTTGCAAGTAGCTTCAGCGGCTCACAATTTTTATTAACCCGCCAAATGCTATCACCATTTATAGCTGTAGCAAACTTGGTCAATATGCATTTTTTGAGCCGTCGAGCATTCATACCTTTCCGCAGCTTCCTAAGACGCCACCATGTTGAAGACTCCCTCCACTTGCAACTGGGTAAGGTCTGGAGTGACAAAGGAGTCTCTCAAGGAATTCGTCACCATGGAGGTTCTGTCGGCTCAAGACGTCATCCACTTGCGGGTTCCAGGCAGTGAGACCACCCCTAAGCCTAGAGATGGGGAGGTCATTGTCTTCCCAGACTATCTCCTTCAGGGTTTCTCTCTGCCCGGGTCAAAGTTTTTTCAGGACGTCTTGCATGCTTTCAACTTGCACCCCCAAGATATTGGCCCAAACTCTATCATCAACATGTGCCAATTCCTTACTTTTTGTGAAGCCTATCTTCAAGAGGAGCCATCTGTTTATCTGTTCAAGGAGTATTTTTACGTCAACCGCTAAACTGAGATGGCGGATGGGTTAAGTCTTGAGCTTGGGGGCATAACTCTTCAAAGACAGAGAGAAATATGTTTCCCAGCAGCGGTCTTGCCAAGTCACCCCAAAGAGGGGAACAAGACTTGGTTCTATTGCCAAGACACTCCACCAGAGGGGGAGAACCCACTACTGGGGTGACCGTCCTTATTGGCTTAGTATGGGTACAGAACTTCCAGACCGAATGCACTACTAGAATCAGCATCTTTGCCGTCAGCCAGCTCTTTGCCGTCTGCTAGCTAACGGCAAAGAAGGTCTTTGCCATCAGCTTGCAAAAAGCTAACGACAAAGATGCTGCTGATGACAAAGATCATGTTTGCTGTCAGCCAGCTCTTTGTTGTCTGCTAGCGGACAACATAGAAGCTTTGCCGTCCGCTAGCAGACGGCAAAGAGCCTAGCTAGCATACTGCTAACGACCACTTTCTTTCCTGTCTGCTAACAGACATCAAAGAAAGTGGTCGTTAGTAGTCCGCTAGCTAGGCTCTTTGTCGTCTACTAGCAGACGGCAAAGAGGTGACCTAAATATCTCTCTCCCCTCTCTCTTTCTCTCTCTCCCTCTCCCTTTCCCCTCTCTCACCCCCGTGCCCGAGCCGCTGCCGCCCCGCCTGTCCCGTCATCGGCCGCCCCGCCCTGCCGTGCCGCCGCCTAGCTGCCCCACCCTGGCGCGCCCCGCATCGCCCCGCCCTGCAACCCGACCGCTCCGCCCAGGCCGCCCGCCACCCTGCGCCCCCGCCGCCCCGGCAACGTCACCCCATTGCCCCGCCGCACCGGCCATGACGCCCCTCGCCTGCGATGGCCGCCCGAGCACCGCCATGAGGAAGGCCGCGATGCCACCCCCTCTCTGCGGCGGGGCTCCCCCTCCTCCACCGCCCCCTCCTCCACCGGCAGCCCGACCGCTACCCCGCGGTGAGCTCCTCCTCCTCCTCTTATTTTTTCTATTTTCTTAGTTTTAGGTTTATGCTTAGTTTAGATTTAGTTTGTTTTAGTTTTAGGTTTACGTTTAGTTTAGTTTAGTTTTAATTAGTTTTAGGTTTAGTTATGGAAAAAAGAAAAAAAGAAAAATTAGAAAATGAGGAAGAAGAAGAAGGGGAAGAAGAGGAAAAAGCAGAAGAAGAAGAGGTAGAAGAACAGGAAGAAGAAGAGGAACAAGAAGAGGAGGAATAAGAAGAAGAGTAGAGGAGCCCACAACCCCCAACGCCACTATCCCCCAACCTCCGATGCCACCGACCCCAACCCCTGACGCCCCGGACCCCCGACCACCGACGCCACTGCCCCCCGACCACCAACACCACCGACCCCCGACCGTTGACGCCAATGCCACCGACCCCCGACTCCCGACACCATCGACCCCCGACTGCCGACGCCACTGGCCCTGATAATACTGGCCCCCGATGGCACTCACCCTCGACCCCTGACACCTATTCTGCCTCCTGTTGACCAAAAAGGTGCTCTTCGGCCATCGTGAGGCCGAGGAGGTCAGAGTTTTGTAAATTGTGAGCTAGGTCACATATTTTCCTGTTTTGTTATAAAAAACGTCATATTTTGTGTTGATCGGGTGAATTTCAATGTGCAGTTGTTCGACGACCTCCCCGTGCATTTGACGAGCTCCCCTCCTGTGTTCGTTGGTGAGCAGAAATGACATCTTCTCCCCCGGCATCCTTAAAAAAAATTCTCTATTCCGGTCTTTGTTCCGATGAAACTTGCTAGCTATAGGTGTCATCAATCATCAGTATGCGTGACCACTATGCGTCTCCCATTCGAAACGGTTACATCTATGAATATGCATTCATTAGCATATTTATAACTGTGATTCTTTTGAATTGTCCAACGTTATTCATGGACAGCCCGAGTATGTGTAGATTGGGTTCGTTTTCCCATATGCTCTGCTCCGGATCGGATGCAGAATTTCGTCAGTGCCTCCCTATTGTTCTCCGGGTAGACACCCTCTCTGCTTATTGCTGAGACGTGTATCGGGAGAACAACAGGGAGGTGCTGCCAAAATTGTGCATCGGATCCGGAGCGGAGCATGGGAAAACGAACCCAATCTACACATAGTCGGATGGGATTAGGACCTATCTTTACCTACTAGCGTCTAGGTTGCATGGACGTCAAAAAACTGACAAACTCTATTAACTGATGAATATGGTTTGTTGAATTATGTATATATTTCTTGTGTGTCCAGTAGCTAGGCAAGATGAGTGATCGTGCGTGGATGTACACCGGTCACACTAGTTAGAAAGACATGACCCGTGAATAGATAACAAAAACCAAGGAGTTTGTGAGAGTCGCATTAGCAAATGGACAGAAAACAACCTAGTGCCCTTGTGTTGATTACAACAACTCTAAGAAGAAGTCAGAGTTTGAAATGATCAAACACCTGTAGAAGTGGGGTTTTACTACTAATTATATGGTCTGGACATTTCATGGTGAGTCTGCCCAACGTGCCAGAGCTGAGGTGGTTCGTCGTCGCACCGACGAGCATGGTACCGGGATCGAAGACATGGTGCAAGACTTTGATGATGCTCGGAATTCGGACGATGAGATGGAGGAATCTGCAAAGGCCTTTTATGAAATGTTGGAGTCATCAAAACATCCTCTCCACGAGCACACTGAGCTTTGTCAGCTAGATGCCATCGAGCAAGTAATGGCTCTGAAGGCTCAGTTCAACCCGGGCAGAGAATGCTACAACGCGATGATGATGATATGTGGACGCTTTCTAACCAAAGGCCATGTATTGCCACCAAACCTGTACCAGTCGGATAAAATCCTATGTGCACTTAAGATGCCCTATGAGAAGATAGATGCCTGTGAGAATGGATGTGCCTGATGATGGCTTGAGTATGCGGGCTTGAACTATTGCCCCATTTGCAATGCTTCCAGGTATGTTCTGGTAGACAACAGTATGGGTGAGAAGAGTCAGACAAAAATACCCATTAATTTTCTTCGGTATCTGCCAATCATACCAAGACATCAGCATCTTTTCATGGTCGAAGAGATAGCTAGACAGATGACGTGGCATAAATTGGGCAAAAGAACAGAACTAGATGCAGATGGGAATCCGATATTGGGACACACTTCAGACGCTTTTGCGTGGAAGCACTTCGATGCATTACATAAGGATAAAGTGGCAGATCCAAGGCATCCTCGAGTTGCCATCAGCACGGATGGGTTCAATCTGTATGGTATGACGGCAGCACAATACAGTTGTTGGCCTATATTTGTCATTCCACTCAATCTCCCCCAGAGAGATTGTGAAAATAAAGAACATTTTCCCGACGTTGATAATTCCAGGGAAGAATATGAATGTGTACATGCAACCGCTAAAGGATGAATTGCAAGAAGCCTGGGATAATGGGATCAAGACATACGACGCCGCTACAAAAAAGAACTTCAAAATGCATGTGTGCACTAGTAGAATGTCGATCAATAGTCCCGGTTGGGATGGACCTTTGGTACCGGTTCCCCAACCGGTACTAACGGGTCGGGACTAAAGGTCCAGACCTTTAGTACCGGTTGGACCATGGACTGGTACTAAAGGCCCTCCACGTGGCTGCCTGCGTGGACTGGTGGTGGAAGACCTTCAGTACCGGTTGGTGATACCAACCGGTTGTAAGTCTTCTATTTTTTTTGTTTTATATTTTGATTAGGTTTTAATTTTCCTCTATATTTTTTGTGTTTTTCATTCATTTCAAATTTACTTTATGGTGCTACATACTGTAAACAGTACAAAAGTTCATGCATATATATTTGTAATATAATATACAATATCTCATACGCAGTATATATATATACAAATGGAATTACACATCCATATAAATTCGGGACTTATAATTAACTTAAGGCCCAAAACCCGGCCGGGACTAGCTAGCTAGTGCTCCGGATGAAATCTCAGTTCTCTACTACTCATTTGCTGGCATTACTGAGGCGGCGGTAAGGAATAGTGATCTCCGTTTACATGAAAGACATGTTGAAGAAGAAGTGCCGCAAATTCCTCTTGAAGTGCTACAAAGCGTTTCTCGGGTGAGATCTTCGACATCATCTCCCAAACCTAGAGTTGTCTTTCACGTGCTGCTCTGCAACGTATATGACTTTTGGTCTGGATGCGAATGTTCTCGCAGAGGAAATATCCACATAAATTTGCCCCCGTGGCTGCTTCGCGCACTTTGCAAAAGAACAGAATTGAATAAGATAATTAATAATCGAGCATGATAATGGTATTGAAAATAGAGTTAATGAGATGCGCGGACCTAGTAGTACTACTTAATTACCTTCATCTTTTCCACTTCAGCTTCGGTTTCCATTGACGACCGTGATGGTTTTTTTCTATCATCTTTTTCCAAACACTACCCGGCAAAGAAAAAGAACGAAAGAGTTATTATAATTACTTTTGATATCAGGAAATAATGAAAGAAAGCAAGGTCGATAAAGATTGAAATTACCGTTCTATCATAAAATACAAGTCCATGTATGATTGTTCTGGTGTATCTAGTGAGTCGTACACTTGAACAAGTCCATCCGCGAGGATAATATATAGGTGGATATAGTGGTCTCTGCGTAGAAGTTTATATAATTAAGCAGGCATGTGCATATAACTCATGAACTACACTTGACAGCGAGCTAGTAAGCAAAAATAGAATTTGTAGTATACAAGAGACTAAACACTCACCCCATGTTGTAAGGAAATATTATAGTAGATTTGTTGGTATTCATTATTGCCTCTAGAAAAATTTCCAAGAGATTTTTTGTTTCCTTGGCATAATGTTTTACCACATGACCATTAACGGTACTTGGGTCGATGAACCCAATGTCATCGATTCCCTCTTGTTTCAATTCCCACATCTTCAATCTGCATAATAGCGTAGAAAAGAACATATATAGTGAGGATAAGCCAATGAATGATATCTTCGCTAGAGACTTAAATTACTAAAGATATAAATCACTTACAGACAATAGCAACTGATGAGAGTTTTGTCGATAGAGTCCATGTGGTATAACTGGAAAAGTTCTGAGAATTCAAGACATATGTCACATGCATTGACGTAATGCTCTTTCCTTACTTTGACCATAACCGCCGTCTCCCCTCGCTTTGCTTCACGCATGTACCAATCATGCAAACGTCGCATCGTAGTTGGTAGTTCCTTGTACTGCTCGGGTGTGACAAGTGGTTTTCGATGGCATATTGCATTGAGTACTCAGTTGCATCGTATCCGCGGATTTCCTTTGTGCCAAAGATTTGGTCAAGAGTGAGACCTGCAGCCTTTAGTACTATGAGGTCGATTGGTTTGCCTTACACGTCGACTAGTTGGATCGGTTGCTTGCTTGGATTGGTACTCACCTTGAGCTGAGAATCGATTGCTTGGATTGGTCTCCGAGCTGGGGAACTGTTTTCCCGCTAGTTGATGCCATACTTTCCGACTCCTTCCTTCGGCCGGGCCGACTTCTCTGCTCACTTGCCTTCTGAATCTATCGCTCATAGTCTGTCGGCAGACGCTCGATATATGCCGGGGGTCAATAAATAAAGTGTTCCATAAAGTGATCTTGGACTTCCCTGGGTAGTACCTCCTTTGGCGGCACGGTCTTCTTCGCAAAAAAGGCTTTCACTTGGAGATCGCATTCAATTTTATTTTCCTCCGGTGTCATGTCATTAGGCATCTTCCTTTTGGCCGGAGGCTCGGGTTTTATTTGCTTTCCTCCGAAGAGGACTGCTGGTGGCCTTCCTCTTTTGGGAGCCCTGCTAGCGGGACCGTTGTCGGGGTGGAGTCGGCTCACGCGGCGGAGATCGATATCGATGATGATATGGACTCGCGTCGTGCTCCGTCCCGAGGTTGGGAGGACTGCTCATGGCAAGGTGGGGAGGACTGCTGGCGAGGTGGGACACCTCTCGAGGTTGGGACGACTGTGGGGGAGCTCGAGGTGGGGAGGACTGCTGGCGAGGTGACTGCTGGCGAGGTGGGGAGGACTGCTGGCAAGGTGGGGAGGACTACTGGCGCTACGATGCCTCTGGCTAGGATCCCTCGTGCTGGACATAGATACTCGGAGGAGCCGGGGGCCTTAGCGCCGAGTGTGGAAGGACGATGCAGTCCTTACTCCATAGAATGAGACCACGGCTGGCTTCTGCCAGTGTGGACTCCCCCTCACCTCCAGGGATGTCAAGCAATAGTTCATCATATCCTGGCTCTATTGCGTCCACCGCGACACGAGCATACCCAGCTGGAACCGGATTGCAATTCCAGAGAACATCAGGTGTATTTGGTAAAGCATAGCCCGTCATGACCCGCACGGGTATGTTCTTCAATTTCTTGATTAGCTCACAAGTTGTCTTCTCGGTGATATCATCCATGGGGGTGTGACCCAGCAGTGCCCCCATGGAACCCACGCTGCTTTTGTGCATTGTAGATGGGACGGGTTCTTCCCCTGCCTCCTGCTGCGGAGTTTCCCTTTGCTGGGTCCGTACTTGTATCTGCAGCTGCTGCTGCTCGTACTTCTGTTCCAACTTCGAAAGTCGGTCTGCTTCCACCTTCTTTGTTCTCGAATGGCTTTTATAACTATCCTGCCATCCCGCAAACCCCTCGTACCACGGAACAACGCCCATGCCTCGTGTTCGTCCTGCGTGTTCGGCATTCCCGAGGGCGCGTGTAAGCTCGTCGTTCTCTCTATCGGGGTGAAACCGTCCTTCTTGGGCATCTTCTATTGCTTGAATCAACTCATCTAATGCATGCTTCAGACTAGCTAGTGCAATAATCTTCCCTGTGGCTAGGTCCAACTTTCCCCCATGCGCAAAAAACCAATTCCTGCACCTCTTGGGCCAGTTGAAGGTTACTGGAGTTATCCCTTCAGCAAGCATCTTATTGTCTAATACATCCCACTTAGGAATGGCTGACTTGTATCCACCTGTCCCTAGTTTATGGTGATACTTTTTTTCTCAGCATTTATCTTATTCTTTGCCGACTTCTCCATAGAAGCTATCGATGTCTTGTACTCGATAAATGCGTCCCAGTGATCCCTTGCCTTCTCATATATTCCTTTGAATTCGGGCGCTTCTTCCCTCTAGCATTTTACTCGGTCCATAATCTTCTCTTCCAAGTCTAGAACGCGCTGGCCATCTTATGGAGAACAAACTCCTTGACTTTGTTCCTTTGACGCTCTGAGAGAGAATCTGGTAGGGTGAAATGCTCCATGAGCTCTCGCCAAAGGGCATGTTTAATTCTTGTATCGACATAATTCACTCCTGTTTTTGGTTCCTTTGGCTGAATCCATTCATGCATTGTGATCGGGACTCCGTCCCTAACAACCACTCTGCATTGACGCACAAATGTCTTCAAGATTGAGCTTCATGGTGAGTCGGTTCGCCATTATGTTTGAAAGCATCAAGATTGAGCTTTACGTTGCCGTCCAATATTTTGGCAGCGCCTTGTACAATTATACTAGATTGGCTCGATCCGGAGGGCTGATAATTAAAATAAGAAAGATTTATTAATATATATATATACAAATCAATTAATACACATGTAATGATCACTAGACGCTAATGGATGTGTATATACCTGGCCGAACATTCTTGGTTGTTCCGTATTTTGGTACATAAGTTGTTCTTCCTCGATCTCACATCCATCACCGTGATCGTTTAGATATTGTGAGCCATCATCATGATCATGTGATGATTCACCTCGAAGGTCCACTGGGTTTTCAGAGGAGCGTATCATGTCAAACCTGTCCTCTTCATGAGCTCTACCGGTATTGTCCATAGCTTAATAACTAGTCCATAATAATATAGATAAAACAAATTAGTATTTAAATTAGCATGCATTCAGGAAGAAAAATAACTAATAGTTAATTAATAACGCATCATCGAATACATATACAGTATAGTTCTTAGAAAAGATCTCATCTGCATAATCTAGGATAATTTTCAATACATCGGCTAATCTCCATCGATCTAGCTAATACATCATAATAGTAGCTAGCTAATATATCGATCTAGCTAGAACCCTAGCGCCCGGCGGATATCGGGGCGGGCGGTGGACACCCAAAGAGAAGGAACCATCACAGGAACATAACTGTAGTTAGATCCCTGAAGAATCTGCCAGGTATTGTCGGACCTGGCCTCCAAAGCTGCCATGTAGCGACGGACGTGCTCGTTCTCCTTGTTGACATGGTACTGTACCACCTCCGCGGGGGACTCAAGCCTCTGAAAACTCCGTGGCCCATGCGGCCACCACCACAAAATCTCTGGGTCGACGATGGGCTGGCTCCTCACCAAGCTGCGCCGCCCGGAAGGCAGCACCTCCCAGTACCAGCGCGGCGGAGCCCAGTCCCTGACAGGGCCCCTTGGCTCAAGCAAGTGACCTCCTCCGGCGACTCGACAATGAGGATGCGGGATCGGCATCGTCGACGTCGAGAAGAAACACTTAATTACGAAAACAAATTAAATAAAACTTAGCAAAATTAACACTTAACAAAATTAACACTTAGCAAAATTAACACTTAGCATCTAGCAAAATCAAGAATTACGGCACGCTTTGGATCCTAATGCGTGTGTGACTATCGTTCTGTCGAGACTTTCACATTGTGTGTTGGTGCGCACTCTCTCACATTGATACGGTGGTGTATATATGTTGGTGGACACTCTCTCGCAGTAATAGGTTCAGCCGGCGGTGATGGACGCTTCCCCTCTCCTCTTCTTGCACAATATATTGATGAGTATATCGCAAAGAAGAGGATAAAGAGGAAGCGCCCCCCAGGACAACAGTCGGGATTCCTCCATCAAGAGCACACATGAAACCCTAAACTAAATTAGGATCGACGACAGACCGAAAGTCACACATGCATTAGGATCCAACTAAACTAAACCTAAAAATAAACTAAACATAAACTAAATTAAACCTAAACTAAACATAAACTAACACATATCCTAATAATCTGACAACCTAACTAACTAACTAACTAAATAGGAGTGTTGTGTCGTGCTCGGGGTCGGGTGTCGGGGGTGTCGTGTCGGGGTGTCGGGGTTCGACGTTGATGGACCCTAGATACCCTAGCATCTACACACTAGTCCGACGATCATCAGGGCGATCGTCGGGAAGAGGGGTCGGCTGGGAGATCTCACCTAGCCTCCTGACCCGGAGGTGGCGTCGGCGACAGGCCCGAGGCGGCGGCAACGGGATCATGGAGCGGCGGCCGGAGTGAGCGGTCCGGCGGCGACGGGACCGGCGATGAGGGGCGATGTCCGGGTAGGCGAGGGCGACCGCGGCGAGGGCGATGGCGGCAAGGGCGATGGAGGCGGTGGTGAGGGCGACGGCGGCGAGGGGCGGCGTTCGGGTAGGCGAGGGCGCCGTGGTGAGGGCGACGGTGGCGAGGGCGACGATGGCGGTGGTGAGTGCGACAGCGGCGCGACCGACGGCGGCGAGGGCGACGGCGGTGGTGGTGCGACGGCGGAAGTGGTGAGGGACGGCGACGGCAATGGCATGGTGGTGGTGCGACGGGGGCGAGGGCGATGATGGCGAGGTCGATGGCGGCGAGGTCGACGGCGGCAAGGGCGATGGCGGCGAGGGCGACCGCGGCGAGGGTGACGGTGGCGGTGGTGAGGGCGACGGCGGCCGTGGTCAGGGCGACGACGGCGAGAGCAATGGCGGCGAGGGTGATTTCCGTAGCTTGCGGTGCAAGTTGGAGCTCTCCCGGTGTGTGTCTCGGCCCGGGACGACGAAGTGCTCAATTATACCAGGCACCCCCTTTTAGTACCGGTGCGTGACTAGCACCAGTACTAAAGACCCTTAAGTGGACCTTTAGTACCGGTGCGTGGCTAGCACCGGTACTAAAGGGCCTTTAGTATCGGTGCTAGTCACGCACCAGTACTAAAGGTGTTTTTAAATTAAATATTAGTTATTATTTTCAAAAAAACCGTAAACTTTAGAAAATCATAGAAAAAAACATAGGACTCCAATGGAAATAAATAATATATGAAAAAATATCAGAAAAATATAAAGAATCTGTTTATGGCATTTCCATGCATGTTTGAACAACTTCAACTGTTGTATAAGATAATTTGATTAAATATGCCATTTGAAATATTCATATCTCGCGTTTGAAAAGCAGTACAAATGAACTCTGAAAAGGTTGTAACTTGGCATGACATCATAATTTCACCCACATAGCAACTTCTAGAGAGTTGAGAGGGTTACGACAAAAACTGGATGCAGTTCGTGTACAAATTGTACAATCTCACAAGAAGTATGAGGGTTTCGGACGAAAACTCATCTATTACAAAGAGTTTTCATTTTTAATAACTTATTTGAACTCCATAATTTTTGTGTGTTCAATATGCACCATTCAAAGTCACATCATCAATTTTCAACCCATTCTGACTTCATTTGATATTTTTCATGCATTTAATGATTTATTTTGAGCTAAATGACCCTGAATTTGTAAAGCAGTACAAATGAACTCTAAAAAGGTTGTAACTTGGCATGACATCATAATTTCACCCACATAGCAATTTGTAGAGAGTTGAGAGGGTTACGACAAAAACTGGATGCACTTCATGTACAAATTGGACAATCTCATAAGATGTATGAGGGTTTCGGACGAAAACTCATCTATTACAAAAGGGATTTCATTTTCAACAACTTATTTTAACTCCATACATTTTGTGTGTTCAATATGCACCTTTCAAAGGCACATCATCAATTTTCAACCATTTCTGACTTCATTTGATATTTTCATGCATTTAATGATTTATTTTGATCTAAATGACCCTGAATTTGAAAAGCAGTACAAATGAACTCTGAAAAGTTTGTAACTTGGCATGACATCATTACTTCACCCACATAGCAACTTGTAAAGAGTTTAGAGGGTTACGGCAAAAACTGGATGCACTTCGTGTACAAATTGGACAATCTCATAAGAAGTATGAGGGTTTCGGACGAAAACTCATCTATTACATAAGGATTTCATTTTTAACAACTTATTTTAACTCCATACTTTTTGTGTGTTCAATATGCACTATTTAGAGGCACATCATCAATTTTCAACCATTCTGACTTCATTTGATATTTTTCATGCATTTAATGATTTATTTTGATCTAAATGACCCTAAATTTGAAAAGCAATACAAATGAACTGTGAAAAGTTTGTAACCTGGCATGACATCATTATTTCACCCACATAGCAACTTGTAAAGAGTTTAGAGGGTTACGGCAAAAACTGGATGCACTTCGTGTACAAATTGGACAATCTCTTTTGAAGTATGAGGGTTTCGGACGAAAACTCATCTATTACATAGGGATTTCATTTTTAATAACTTATTTTAACTCCATACTTTTTGTGTGTTCAATATGCACTATTCAAAGGCACATCATCAATTTTCAACCATTCTCACTTCATTTGATATTTTTCATGCATTCGATGATTTATTTTGAGCTAAATAAACCTGAATTTGAAAAGCAGTACAAATGAACTCTGAAAAGGTTGTATCTTGGTATGACATCATAATTTCACCCATATAGAAACCTGTTAAAGAGTTGAGAGGGTTACGGCAAAAACTGGATGCACTTCATGTACAAATTGGACAATCTCTTTCGAAGTATGAGGGTTTGGGACGAAAACTCATCTATTACAAAGGGATTTCATTTTTAATAACTTATTTTAACTCCATACTTTTTGTGTGTTCAATATGCACCATTCAAAGGCACATCATCAATTTTCAACCATTTCTGACTTCATTTGATATTTTTCATGCATTCGATGATTCATTTTGAGCGAAATAACCCTCAATTTAAAAAGCAGTACAAATGAACTCTGAAAAGTTTGTAACTTGGCATGACATCATTATTTCACCCACATAGCAACTTTTAAAGAGTTGAGAGTGTTACGGCAAAACTGGATGCACTTCGTGTACAAATTGGACAATCTCTTTCGAAGTATGAGGGTTCCAGACGAAAACTCATCTATTACGAAGGGATTTCATTGTTAATAACTTATTTTAACTCCATACTTTTTGTGTGTTCAATATGCACCATTCAAAGGCACATCATCAATTTTCAACCATTTCTCACTTCATTTGATATTTTTCATGCATTCGATGATTTATTTTGAGCTAAATAACCCTGAATTTGAAAAGCAGTACGAGTGAACTTTGAAAGGTTTGTAACTTGGCATGACATCATTATTTCACCCACATAGCAACTTGTAAAGAGTTTAGAGGGTTACGGCAAAAACTGGATGCACTTCGTGTACAAATTGGACAATCTCTTTCGAAGTATGAGGGTTTCGGACGAAAACTCATCTATTACATAGGGATTTCATTTTTAATAACTTATTTGAACTCCGTAATTTTTGTGTGTTCAATATGCACCATTCAAAGGCATATCATCAATTTCAACCATTCTGACTTCATTTGATATTTTTCATGCATTCGATGATTTATTTTGAGGTAAATAACCCTGAATTTGAAAAGCAGTACAAATGAACTCTGAAAAGTTTGTAACTTGGCATGACATCATTATTTCACCCACATAGCAACTTCTAAAGAGTTTAGAGGGTTACGACTAAAACTGGATGCACTTCATGTACAAATTGGACAATCTCATAAGAAGTATGAGGGTTTCGGACGAAAACTCATTTATTACATAGGGATTTCATTTTTAACAACTTATTTTAACTCCATACTTTTTGTGTGTTCAATATGCACCATTCAAAGGCACATCATCAATTTTCAACCATTCTGACTTCATTTGATATTTTTCATGCATTTAATGATTTATTTTGATCTAAATGACCCTAAATTTGAAAAGCAATACAAATGAACTGTGAAAAGTTTGTAACTTGGCATGACATCATTATTTCACCCACATAGCAACTTGTAAAGAGTTTAGAGGGTTACGGCAAAAACTGGATGCACTTCGTGTACAAATTGGACAATCTCTTTTGAAGTATGAGGGTTTCGGACGAAAACTCATCTATTACATAGGGATTTCATTTTTAATAACTTATTTTAACTCCATACTTTTTGTGTGTTCAATATGCACCATTCAAAGGCACATCATCAATGTTCAACCATTCTGACTTCATTTGATATTTTTCATGCAGTCGATGATTTATTGTGAGCTAAATAACCCTGAATTTGAAAAGCAGTACAAATGAACTCTGAAAAGGTTGTAACTTGGCATGACATCAATTCACCCACATAGCAAGTTGTAAAGAGTTGAGAGGGTTACGGCAAAAACTGGATGCACTTCCTGTACAAATTGGACAATCTCTTTCGAAGTATGAGGGTTTCGGACGAAAACTCATCTATTACAAAAGGATTTCATTTTTAATAACTTATTTTAACTCCATACTTTTTGTGTGTTCAATATGCACCATTCAAAGGCACATCATCAATTTTCAACCATTTCTAACTTCATTTGATATTTTTCATGCATTCGATGATTCATTTTGAGCTAAATAACCCTCAATTTGAAAAGCAGTACAAATGAACTCTGAAAAGTTTGTAACTTGGCATGACATCATTATTTCACCCACATAGCAACTTTTAAAGAGTTGAGAGTGTTACGGCAAAACTGGATGCACTTCGTGTACAAATTGGGCAATCTCTTTCGAAGTATGAGGGTTCCGCACGAAAACTCATCTATTACAAAGGGATTTTATTTTTAATAACTTATTTTACCTCCATACTTTTTGTGTGTTCAATATGCACCATTCAAAGGCACATCATCAATTTTCAACCATTTCTGACTTCATTTGATATTTTTCATGCATTTGATGATTTATTTTGAGCTAAATAACCCTGAATTTGAAAAGTAGTACGAATGAACTTTGAAAGGTTTGTAAGTTGGAATGACATCATTATTTCACCCACATAGCAACTTGTAAAGAGTTTAGAGGGTTACGGCAAAAACTGGATGCACTTCGTGTACAAATTGGACAATCTCTTTCGAAGTATGAGGGTTTCGGACGAAAACTCATCTATTACATAGGGATTTCATTTTTAATAACTTATTTGAACTCCGTACTTTTTGTGTGTTCAATATGCACCATTCAAAGGCACATCATCAATTTCGACCATTCTGACTTCATTTGATATTTTTCATGCATTCGATGATTTATTTTGAGCTAAATAACCCTGAATTTGAAAAGAAGTACAAATGAACTCTGAAAAGTTTGTAACTTGGCATGACATCATTATTTCACCCACATAGCAACTTCTAAAGAGTTGAGAGGGTTATGAAAAAAACTGGATGCACTTCGTGTACAAATTGGACAATGTCTTTCAAAGTATGAGGGTTTCAGACAAAAACTCATCTATTACAAAAGGATTTCATTTTTAATAACTTATTTTAACTCCATACTTTTTGTGTGTTCAATATGCACAATTCAAAGGCACATCATCAATTTTCAACCATTTCTGACTTGATTTGATATTAGCAAAAAGAATTTTTTGTGTGAAACTTTCATAGCAAACTAAAATAACAAAATCTGTTTTTGATTTAAACAACCATTTAAAGTAACCTAAAATTACCAAATTCAATATAATGTTAAAACGAAGTAATATTAAATAGCAGGAAAAATAGTAAATAAATAACATAAAAAATAGCAAAAGTGAAAATAGATGCCCTTATACATGAAATTCAACCTAAATTCAAAGTGCAAGTTAGGCACCTAACTAACACTTTGAATTTAGGTTGACTTTCAGTGTAAGGGCATCTATTTTCACTATGAGTGGAGCTCAACATGTCAAGCAGATCGGGGCTTATAAACAGGTGCGGTCTCGCCTTGACTAGCGAGGTGGGACTAAACATTTGACACCTGCTACGTGGAAGTCTTTAGTACCGGCTGGTGACACCAGGCGGTACTAAAGGTGCAAGCGGGGCCATGTCTGACCAAAACCCTGCCACGCCCCCTTTAGTACCGGCTCGTGAGACGAACCAGTACTAAAGGTCCCTCATGAGCCGGTACTAAAGGTCGCCCTGCTCCTAGCCGTTGTAGCCGGCACGAATCGGGACTAATACCGTCTTTAGTACCGGTTCATGACCAGACCGGGACTAAAGCTCGGGGCGAAAGGTCTGTTTTATACTAGTGGTGGTACATGTACTCGATGCATGACTTGCCGGCGTATGCGCTATTCGTTGGCTGGTGTGTGCATGGAAGGTTTTCGTGCCTCACATGAAAGGCAGCTCTTCAGTTCCATTGGCTGGAGGCGGGTCGCAAGTTTTCTTGCTTCGGCATGCATAGATAGTTCCCGGATCCTAACCATAAGTTCAGAAAAGACAAGAAGAATTTCATCAAAGGTAGAGTTGTCAAAAACACTGCACAACCTGCATTGACAGGCCAACAGATCCTGGATCAGATAAACGCACTTGAGCCGAATCTAGATCGTCCAGGTATTTCAAAGGGTATAATACGGAACACGCCTGGACTCACAAGATATGTTTGTGGGATCTGCCTTACTTTAAGGACCTCCTTTTCCCAGACAACATCAACGTGATGCACACTGAAAAGAATATCGTGGAGGCCCTTTTTGGTACATTGTTCGGCATACACGAGAAGTCGAAGGATAATCCTAAGGATAGAGTCGATCAGGAGGCTCTATGTGATAAACCGTTACAAAACATTTGACAACTGAAAGGAAAGAAGAACTGGAGGAAGCCAAAGGCATGGTTCAATCTTGGAAGGCCATCTATGAGGGAAATGATCTTGTGGGTGAAAATGCAGTTGATGTTCCCTGATGCGTATGCAGCAAATCTAAAAAGGGGAGCTGAGCTATTTGGTCTCAAGAGTCATGATTGGCACATATGGCTTGAGTGGGTAGTGCTGGTGATGTTGTGTGGCTTTATCCCTGCGGATGAATGGCTAGTACTGGCAGAGCTGAGCTATTTCTTCCGTGCTCTTTATGCGAAAGAACTATCACCTGAGGTGCTAGACGAACTGGAAGAGTTGCCGCTGAAGTTGATCTGCAAATTAGAAAAGATCTTTCCATCGGGCTTCTTTAATCCACTACAGCATTCTATTGTGCATCTCCCGACCGAGGCAAGATTGGGGGGACCGTGCAAAATCATTGGTGCTTCGCAACTGAGAGGATGCATAAGACGCTTCGAGCAAAATGCAAAAATAAATGTAGAGTTGAAGCATCGATGGCCGAGGCATTCATTACTGAGGAGGCGACAAACTTCGTGATAGCACACTACAAAGCCAAGAATCGTCATTTGCATAATCCGAAGCCTCGGTACAATGATGGTGACCATGAAAAAGGTCGATCCAACCTCAGCCTATTCAAAGGGAAGCTCGCACCAACCGGTGCATCGAAATCAATGGCGTTGGATGTCAAAGAATGGCGAACCATTTCGTTGTATATCTTCAACAACCTAACAGAAGTGTGCCCGTACATCGAGTAAGTTCTCGATACGTTGTTTCACAACTTCTAATTCCTTTGAAATGCTCTTATTCCCGGATATGTGATACAGTCGATACATCGCCAAATTCTCGGATGGAGTGGTGATCCAAAAGGATTCCATCGAAGAGTATGAGCTTCTGGCAAAGCATGGAGGTGGCTATCCTGGTTTCATCTCTTGGTTCAAGAAAATGGTAATTTCCATTAATTAGATGATTCATTTCTTCGCCTAGTTTTCAGCTAATGCAACAATCCCTTTGTATTAAACTTGTAGGCTAATGCAGAGTCTATGGACTCCGAATGGAGACAAGTCACTAATGGTTTTCATTATAAGGTCCGTTCATTTGACAAATACGACATCAACGGGTATCGCTTTCGTACTTTTGGCAAAGAGCTATCTATGGCCGACCGAAAGTCTTCAAATTATTGTCTCGCCGCTGTCGGCGAAGGAGGGGACCAAAAGTCAATAATGATCTATAGCTAGCTTAGCTAGTTCATTTATGACATAGTTAGCTCACTTAGGTACAAAATGGCATAACTACTTAGGATAGCTCAATAATGATCTATAATTAGCTTAGCTAGTTCATTTATGACATAATTAGCTCACTGAGGTAAAAAAAATGGCATAATAACCTTGGTTTAGCTCCAAAATGACCTATACTTAGCTTATTTTCCTCAAAAATGACATAATAACCTTACTTACCTCCAAAATGATATATTGTACCTAGCATAGCTATAAAATGACCTATACTTAGCATTTTTTCCTCCAAAATGACTTGATATGGTTAGTTAGGTAGAAAATGGCATTACTACCTTGGAGAAGAGGAGAGGAGAGGAGAAAAAGAAAGAGATGATAAATTCTTCTTCTTCTTTTTCTTCTTTTTTTTCTAGCTAGTCTTCTTCTTCTTCTAACTTTCATCTTTCCTAATTTGCAGATTTGCTATAGATGAGGAAGGTTGCATTGATGGAGTGTACTCTTCTACTTGTGCTTCCTTTTTGTTTATGGAAGCTTGTTGGATACTTGTTTTGGATATGTATGTTGGATATGTTGTTGGAAACCATTGTATGTTGGATATGTCGTTGGAAACTTGTATGTTGGATATGTTGTTGGAACTTATTGTTTGTATGCTTGTTGAAACTTATTGTTGTTATGCTTGTTGGAAACTTGTATTGTTGATATGTTGTATATATATGTGAAATTCTGTCAAATTGAATGATTTTAAGAAAAAAAAACAGGGGCTATATAGCCACTTTGCCATCTGCTCACAGACGGCAAAGGTCTTTGCCGTCAGCTAGCAGACGGCAAAGCTGCCACGTGGCAGCTACCTGTGCAACCTGGGGTAGCACTAGGCTGGCCTAGGTGGGTTCTTTGTCGTCCGCTGGCAGACGACAAAGACCTAAGGTTCTTTACCGTCTGCCAGCGGACGGCAAAGAACCCACCTAGGCCGGCAAAGAAACACGTGCTTTGCCGTCTGCTAGCAGACAACAAAGAACTAAGGTCATTGCCATCTGCTGGCAGACAACAAAGAATTAGGGTCTTTGCCGTCTGCCAGCGGACGACAAAGCACGCCGTTAAGCCCTTAACGGAGCTAAGTTGCCACGTGTGCCGTCCATGCCCTTTGTCATCCACTGCAAGAAGACAAAGATGCAAAGGTCTTTGCGGTCTGCCAGCAGACGAAAAAGCGCCCTTTACCATGGCTTATTCAGCCGGACGGTTGGCCATCTGCTGCCGGACGACAAAGCCTTTCTCGTCCGGCATGTATGACTTTGCCATCCGGGATGGCTGACGGCAAAGTGCCTGATTCCTGTAGTGATGTCAGCCGTCGGACGTGCTCAATATGCCTCCACCTTCTCCAAAGTCAGGGCCATGTTGGCCAATAGGTTGATGGGTGTTGATCTAACCTGCTGCTGGGTCTCCTGGAAGATTCTGCCGCTAAGCCGTCGAAGAGCTTTGATGTGTCAGTATACTGGTAATGTAGATGACCCTCAATGCTTCTGTTAGACCCACTTAAAGGATGAGGACCTCAACGCCAGCATCAATTCTCTGTTGGGGGAAACATTAGCCTCCTGCAGCAAGACTAGCCTGATCCCCTTCTCTACACTTAACCCGGCTCCGGATGTAAGTCTTTTTATCCTGACCTTCATCCATTCTTTTAACTCCATCTCTTATCAACCCGTTCCTACTGATATGCTTTGTCTTTTTGTAGGCCGACTCCTCATTTTGGAAAAAACTGTTCCCCCCAAATCTCAAAAAGAAGAGCAAGGTCCCTAAGGCCTCAAAGCCTAAAGCGACGTCTTGCAAGAGGAAACAGTCAACTGAAGAATTATTTGATTTATACGATTCATAGGTAGAACTTGAATCCCTTGGCCTTCTATTCATGCAACTTATTGAGAACGATCACTCACAGGAAGAACATGTAACAAGCCATGCCAATGTTGACGAGGTAATCATTGTCTCCTCTGACTTGGTTTTTTCACCAATAAAGAAAGTACATGTAACACCCCAAATTTTGGAAAGTTATAATAAATAGATCAATGATTGTTTGTCTGATTGAGCGATTGAATTTGAGTGAAAATTTGAAACTTTTGTAAATTTTGAATGTGTGGGAATGACATGACTTTCCCATGTGCTTTTGAATTCAAATTCAATTCCATTTCAAATCAGTGAGAGAAGATAACATGACTTCTTCATAAACAAGGAATTTGAAAAGTGGATTTGAAAATCTTTGAATTGTTATTTTTGGAATCCATTTCATATTTGGTTCCATTTTTAATTTTGAAAGTATTCAAATACCCTTGACAAGATTTTGAGAGGAGTAGTATGACACTCCAAACGAGGGGCCATTTGAATCATATTTGAATTTATAAAACTTAGAAAAAAATTTGAAATATTTCACAAAATGGTTTCAAACCCATTTTTGAAAGTGGTTTTAAAATTCTTTTTCTCCATTAATAAACCATATGGAAAATAGGGTAAAATGATTCCCTTAAATATAAAATTGTAGAGAAATGAATTTGAAATCATTTTGGTATTTTTAAAACATTTTATTTGATTTTGTTGATTTTGTGAGATTTTATTTTGCCTGTGAAAATATGTTCATGTTGTACGATTTATTTTCTGATAATTTCGGTATATAGAACTTTTATATTTGGATTTTATTTGATCCTCCAAATCTTTTCCCTTTTCTCTATTTTTATAAAAAGGTAAAAACTACTTTAAACGGAAACATACCGAAGCCCATATGGAATAGTCCGGCCCAGGATCCTCCTTGCAGGATCCGAATCCCCTTCGAACCGGCCACCGATCCCCTTCCCTCTCTTCTCTCTCTCTCTCTCTCTCTCTCTGGTGCATGGGACCCACCGCCTGATCCCGATCGCCCGCGCTCACCTTCCTCCTCTAGCTCCCTCCATCCTTCCCGAGAAGATCTCACGGGAGGCCAATCCCCTCCTCGATTCCCTTCCTTCTGAGCATCCCCGAGCCTCCCCCTATAAAGCCTGCCCCTCCCGCACCCCGTTCCGCCCTAAAACCCCAACCCAGAGCCCCTCTCACTGCCGCAATCACTCGCTAGAGCCAGAGCATCGCCACCGCCATTGTTGACCCCCCTGCTCGCCCTAGCCACCCCCTCGATCACCTAAGCCCACCAACCTCTCTGCCACCCTCGCCCGCACCTCCCCATGCACCCTCGAGCTCTAGAGCCAATGGAGCGACCTCCCTAATGACCACCCGAACACCACCTCCGCCCCCGACCTCACCGTCGCCGTTCCCATCATCCCCAACCGACGTCGCGGCCACCTTCATGCTCGTCGTCCTCGTCCGCATCGCCTGAGATCGTCGCCATCTCCGGAGGACCACCGAAGCATCGCCCCCTGTCACCTCACCGCCTCGGACATCGTCGGACCTCGTCGGAGTTGACCTCCACCTCGGTGAGCTCTCCCCTCCGTCCGATCCGTTTGAACGGCATACATTAGAAACAAGTTAACCCTTCGGGTTTTTTAAAAGAACCAGTCGGTTTTATTTATTTTAAGTTAGGAAGAAACGTTTTCTGCTAATTTGTGGCCGTCCGCTAGTATGGCTAAACCACACACACTCCTGAGCCACTTAGAAGCCGCCACGTGGCCACACCGTTCGTTAGATTAGGATTTTCTTTTCTGTTTTATTTTCTGAAACAGAATTAGTTATGTTTTTGTTTTCTATATATCATTTATGTTTTAATTGTTTTAATTTCCTTGTCTTTGCAATCTGTCACAAATTTATTCTAGTTTCTATAGATATCAAGGTTGAATTCAAATAGATTTTCTTCACACACTAATTTGCTTATAACTTGAGTTTAAAAACAGGTTTTGAGTTGATTCTTTTTGCTACTTGTCACTAGTGACTTTATTTAACAGTAGGTAGACTTGGAGAATTTTTAGAATACCTTAAATTAGTATTTTTAGCAAAACAGATTCTGTTTTAGTTCTTTTTAGGTTTATTTCTATTTCTTTTGTTTTGTATTGTTTTAATTTATTTACTTTTATATTAGTTGACAAGTTTTACATTGTTTTCTGTTAGTTAGCATTAACATTTCAACCAAGTTATTTCTATGTTATTTATTAGTTTTTCTTGCATGGAAACAATTCTAGTTCAATTATAACATGCAATTGATTTCCATTGCTAGTTTGATTTGCTATTTGAAAATAATTTTAATAAAATTGTTTTATAAAATATACTTGCTGTTAGTTATTTGTTTTATGTTATTTTAGTTGTGTTGTTTTGACTTTTGTCTTAAGTATTTCCTTCATCACAACCCTTTAATATTGATTTGCTATTATGATTGCTTATATGAATGCAATGTTTGATTGTATAGATTTTCTTCAGAGAGTGACAAATAGTTCTATCAAGTATTTTCTGAGAGTGATTTTTATCTTCATCAATAGTACAGGCAAGTTCACTTTGACCATCTATTTAATACCTATGTTTTATTGCATGTAGTGACATCATTCAACAAATCCCTTCTAGTAGTGTTATTGAAATTCTTGTAGTCGAGTACAATCCATGAGGTAAGAACCCAGCACTTGTTACTGAAGCCCCGGGAAAGCTAGTTATTTTAATGCAATGCTAAAGTAGACAGGGTCTGGTATGAGTATTCGTGAGTGGTGTGAGAAGGAGGACTCCACGTCAAAACGACAACTTCATGAAGGCATCTTCATGTCCTGCATCTTCAAGACCTCAAGACTTCAAGACTCGAGAAACAAGTTTTTAATACACACTACTGGGTGAAGGATGGATTTGATGCATGGAGAGGTGCAATGACATCTTGCGGAAAGCTTCACCCAGACTCAAAGAGACGGATGAATACTTCATGCTCGGAAGCTTACCTGTTTAGCCACAAGTCATTATGGGCTCTGGCTTGGTTGATCTTTGTTGTGACTCTGGCTCGGCAGTGCTACGAGATGTAGTCGACGTTATGATTGGAAGGGCACTGACAGTATTCAGGGAAACGCTCTGAAAGACCATGTTTCGTTCATCCTGTTCTCAAACACCATGCAGTGCGAGGACCTACAAGGAGGCAACGAATCTTGTGGGTAAACTACACAAGACTCTTCAGAGTTAAACCTAATTGATTAGTCGTGTCCCTGATTACGAACATTTTGAGCCTCTGGACTTGGATCTATTTCTGAAGTCTCAACAGTGGACTAGTAATTAATTGTGGGCAACTTATGATACTTGTGGGCATTAAGACATCGGTTGGTGGAACAATGTCATGTTAGGTAACTTTGTAGTGAAAACTCCTGACATTCCTTTGTTGTAGTAAAAGAAAATAAAATCAGCTTTTATGCAAAAACTTAGACACAGAGCCACAACGCCCTGCTGCATATAGAATAGTCTTTATCTTATGTTCTGCTATAGTGATCTTGCCAGTACATTCAATGTACTAACCTACACGGCTGCAATGTCTTATGTTGCAGATAAGCTCTATGACGAGTAAGAGTACGATTCAGGGTTACGGTCTGCACTCAACCTGCCGTTAGTGTTATTGGGACTCCACTCCCGTTGACTATTTCCGCTGAGATTTCGAGGTATATATTAGTTTTACGTTATTTACATGTGATTGCACTTTGATATATACATTGATGTACTGTGTGTGCCAGCATACTCATCTAGGGATGGCACAGAACACACAGAGGCTTGACTCGTTTTGAGTCGGGTTGCTATAGAAATGGTATTAGAGCACATGTTGACTGTAGGCCATGACCCTAGGAAATGGATTAGAAATAGGAAGACCTTGTTAGGAACCATTTTTGTCTTCACTATTCGTAACTTCTAAATTCTTTTAGTGAACCCTCCCTGTTTCAAACTATAGATGGAGAGCTACAGTCTGAATAAAAGAGAGGAGTACGAAGATGTTCTTGGAGGCTCATTACTCATGGAGCTAGTGCAGATTGTGGAGCTGCCGATACCTGAGATAAAGGTGACTAAGAGGAAGTGTGGATTTTGGGGTGTCCGAACTAAAATATTTGGACATAAAGAAGACCCCAACACTGAAGACATCAACTATGGAACATGGAACCATGAATGTGAGATGGGCATGAACACCACTGTCCATGATGCTATCACACATTTCATCTATCGTCATCGTGCTGAGTTGTGCAACCACTACTTTGGAAGCCCTCACTACTAGGAAAAGGGCTATAGATGATATGGCCACTAATGGCGCACCAGACATGTGGTGCGCCACTACTATATAGTAATGGCGCACCATGAGTCGGTGCGCCATTAGTGTGGTAGACACTAATGGCGCACCATACCAATGGTGCGCCATTAGTAACAAATTTTTTTTATTTTTTTTCCAAAAATTCTAATGGCGCACCAAGGAAGAGTGCGCCATTACTAGTTTAACTAGTAATGGTGCACCGCCAGCCTAGTGCGCCACTACTATTTTTTTTTTGCAAAACTACTAATGGCACACTGCAAGCTGGTGCACCATTAGTAACGATGGTTACTAATGGCGCATCTGTCTGCGATGCGCCATTAGTAACCTGGGACCAGCTAGATATTTTGGACAGCCACACCTACAAACTCACTTTCCCCACTTCATTCTCTCCACCTCCTCCTCCAAGCTTGTGTCGGCTGCCTCCTCCTCCTCACCTCATTTGCACCATAGATTCATCAAAATTAAGTGGTTAAATTACCTTTTTTTGATAGGTAAGTAAGGGGAAAGCTATCTTTGTGTTGTAGATCTACTTTCTTTCTCCCGGGTGTACATGCACTTTTTATGGCCTTTCTAGATCTATGTATGTTTGTGGTGTTGCATATGTTTGTGGTGTTGCATATGTTTGTGGTGTTGCATATATGTTTGTGTTTGCAGGTACCGGTATTTGAAATGCGATAGTTGCCAATATTTTGCTGGAATGTTGATTCATTTCCGTTTCGGCGAGAATTTTGGCACTAAGCATTATTTTTGGTCCTATTTTTAGGGAAAGTCATGCCAAATTTTTTCTTGGTTCTAAAATATCGTTTTTCTCTACCCCGCAGGCGACCATGGTCCGCACGACGACCGAAGGCATCGTGAATAGGTTTTTGAGCTCCGCGAAGGGCGAGATGCTTCAAAAGAACGAGACGGAGATAAGATGTCCGTGTCGAAAATGCAAGCTGAAGAGCCTTATTGCGGACCCGGATTCCAGGGAGGTGTGGGACCACCTGCTCTTGCGTGGTTTCATGGATGGCTATCGGTGGCAAGGTGATGAACATGACTATGAAGTCGTCCATGGGGGCCGGGCAAGAAATGAGGAAGGGCAGCAAAACAACCACCACGGCAAGGGCGGGCGAGAAGACGAAGAATCTCTAGGACATGATCAGGACGGTGATGCTGTACGCGGTCATCATGTAGAATATGCTGGACATGATGATGAGGAAGATCAAGACGAAGGGCATGATCATGAATATGAAGATGCCGGAGGAAATGATGATGGAGGCTGGGTGCAGGACCCTCATATTCAAGAGCTGCTTCTCAAGCAGGCGGATAACGCAAGAGCTACCGCCCGAGAGAAAGCCAAGCTGGATCAAGTGGAGATAGACGCGGTTACTCCATTGTATGAAGGATGCAGGCCCCAGGATACCCGCCTGAAAGTAACGCTCATGGCTCTGGAGATGAAGGTAAAACAAAAAATGACCGACGCATTCTTCGACGAGAACATGTCATTCTGGCACGAACGTGTTCCCAAGGGGAACAAGTGCCCGACTAGTTTCGAGGAGGCGAAGAAAATCGGGTGTCCTCTGGTATTACCGCACGTGAAATACCATGTGTGCATGAACAATTGCATCATTTATCGGGACGAGCACGCGGAGTCTACCATATGTCTAGTGTGCGGCGTTTCTCGATACAAGAAGAGGAAGAAAGCTCCTCGAAAAGTGGTGTGGTACTTTCCGATCACTCCTCGTCTGCAGCGGTATTTCGCGGACCCTAAGGTAGCAAAGATCCTGCGTTGGCACGCGGATAGGGAGGAGAAGAAGCGGGTAGATGACGGAAATGATACGGAGATAAATAAAAAAGACAAGATGCTGAGTCAACCTAAGGATGCGAGCCAGTGGAAAGCATTGAACTTCGAAGACCCAGAATTTGGGAACGATCCAAAGAGCATCGTGCTGGGCGCGAGCACCGATGGAGTCAATCCGTTTGGCAGCGAGAGAAGCACACATAGCACCTGGCCTATGTTTGTGTGGATGTACAACCTTCCCCCCTGGTTCTGCATGAAGAGGAAGTACATTCACATGAGGAGCTAGACACGCTGTGGAAAACGCCAGCCAATACGTGGGACGCCACAGAGAAAGAATATTTCCCTATGAGAGCCGCACTGCTCACGACGGTGCACGACTATCTCGGTTACGGATATCTCGCGGGGCAGGTGGTCCACGGATTTTCTGGATGCGTCAGGTGCATGGATGACACAACGTATCGCCAGCTAGATAGAGATCCCGGGTCTTCGAAAACCGTGTTCATGGGACATCAAAGGTGGCTTCGCGACGATGACCCATGGAGAAAACGCAAGGATCTCTTCGATGGTGAAACCGAACCCCGAAGATGCCCGCGTACGAGGAGCGGCAAGGAAATAGACGAGCTGTTGAAAAATTGGAAAGATTGCCCACTGCCGAGAAAGAAGCAAAAGGCGCCAGAGCCGGGAAAGAAGCGAAAGGCGCCAAAGCCGCTGCTGAAGGTATGGAAAACGAGGTCTGTTTTCTGGGACATGCCGTACTGGAAGATCCACCGTGTGCCTCACAGCCTTGATGTCATGCATATCACGAAGAACGTGTGTGAGAGTCTGCTTGGTACCCTGTTCAAAAAGTTGCAATCCGTGGGATCATGGATGCGCATGTCCGTGAAATGCTATTTGGCCTATGCAACTTTTTCGACGTCATCTCTCGGAAGTCGGTTGGCGTGAGGCAACTCAGAAGGCTACAGGAAGAGATTGTGGTGATACTATGCGGTCTTGAGATGTACTTCCGGCCCGCATTCTTCGACGTTATGGTGCATATGCTGGTCCATATTGTGGAGGATATCATCCAACTCGGGCCGACGTTCCTGCACAGCATGATGTCGTTCGAAAGGATGAATGGTGTCATCAAAGGATACGTTCGCAACATGTCACGTCCAGAGGGAAGCATAGCCAGGGGCTTTCTGACCGAAGAGTGCATCTCCTACTGCACGAATTATCTAGGCATCGAGAACCCCGTTGGTCTGCCCGTCAACAGGCACCTCGGCAGGCTCGCTGGATGGGGTCACCGTGAGGGGCACCGCGAAATGCATGTCGACTTCGAGGGTCGACTCGCCGACTTTGAAAGAGCAAACCTAGTCGCGCTACAACACATAGACATGGTCGATCCTTGGGTGGTAGAGCACAAACCTTTATTGAGAAGACGTACAATGACGGAGGCAAACAGAGGACGGACGGAGATATAATCAAAGAGCACAACTCATGTTTCACGCGTTGGTTCAAGCAGAAGCTTCTGTCGTACCCTTTACATGAGGATTCTTCCGCGGAAGAACAACTCATATTCGCCTTGTCACAGGGCGCCGAGCACAACCTGATGACCTATGAGGCGTACGATATCAACGGCTACACATTCTACACCGAGAACAAGGACATGAAGAGCGATGGTTATCAGAACTCCGGGGTAACGATGGAATCCTACACCGGTAATGACAAGAACAGATACTACGGAAGAATCGAGGAGATCTGGCAGCTGAGCAACGCTGGAGAGAAGGTCCCGTTGTTCCGTATTAGATGGGCCAAGAGCGTCCTAAAAGAAGACCAGTATTTCACCACCATGGTTATACCCGAAGCCAAATCCAAGACCACGGGCGCAAATGTCACCGCGAAAAATGAGCCATGGGTACTGGCTTCCCAAGTGGACCAATGCTTCTTCATTACCGACCCGTCAAAGCCCAGTCATGTTGTCGTGAGGAGAGGCAAAAGGAAGATCATCGGAATGGATGGAGTCGCCAATGAGCAAGACTTCGACAAGTACGGCGACCCGAAGATGGAACATGACGACGATGATGAAGTAGCAGCATACACCACAAGAAGAAGCCGGACCACCCTACCTAAAGGACGTCCGTTCCACAGAAGAACTCCGTTTGCGAAAAAGAAGGGCAAGAAGATTGTGAACAGATAGCTAGCTAAGATCGATTGTATTTAAATCGTAGTCTTGATTTCTCGATTGTATTACATGGGCACTTTTTGAACTCGATCATGAATATTTTTAAATTTCATGGGCACTTTTTGAATTCATGAATATTTTTTCAAATTTGATCTCTATCCCCCTCCATCTCGATCGCTATCCCCCTCCATCTTGATCTCGATCCCCCCCGCACCCTCCCCCGCTAGCTCCACCGCCGCCGCCGACCCACCGCACCCTCCCTGGCCCGCTCCACCACCGCCGAGCACCCCCATTTTCAAATAACAAGTTTGATGATATTTTTTCATATTCATAAAAAAATTATTACTGTTTTTATAAAAAAATTATTACTGTTCTTATAAAAATATATTAAAAAATAGCAACAAAAAAACATTCTAATGGCGCACCGCTCGAGGGTGCGCCATTGCTATCTAAAAAAAACATTCTAATGGTGCACAATTCGGGGGTGTGCCATTGCTATGTAAAAAACATTCTAATGGCGCACCGCTCTGGGGTGCGCCATTAGAAATCTTCCCACTGCTAGCTCTAACTCCCCCGACACCCCTTCGTCCCTCCCTCTAGCCAGACCCATGAAGCCGCCGCCCCCGCGCCCCCGCGCCCCCCACCACTGCAGCTCCGCCATCGCCGAGAGCCTCCCCGCGTCGGCCCCTGCCCTACGCTGCCGCCGGCCTCCCCACGACGACCGCGGCCGCCGGCCTCCCCATGACCAACCGAGGCATCCCTTCGACGCCGCGGCCGCCGCCGACCCTGACCCCAACGCTAGGTTTATTACACGAGATTAATCAATTTTTTTCATTAAAAAAGAAGAAGAAGAATCCTAGGTTTACTTGACAATGCAACCTCTTCCTTCTACCTGTGAGTGACTTGTCTTGCTCTTGCAGCCTCCATCTGGGGCGTGCGTGGTGCCTTGTCTCTGTACCTAGGATACCTGCAGGACCAGCCTAGCCGGCTGGCGCATTCAGCCGCTGCTAATTATAGTAGTGTTTAGGATTTGGAGTAACCTCCCTTGTCAATGCCACATCCGGCAAGCAATTTGCAGCCCTACTCCTAGCAGCATGCATGTATGGTCCTAATCTCTTTACTTAGGGAGAATTAATCAAAGAATGCTTCTCTATACTCACATTACACCACCTGGATTCAACCAACGGTCACGTGCGCATATGACGGAATCAAACATGGACTCTCTCAGGAGATAGTAGCCCATCCACTCAGGGATAATGACATCAACTGGAGTTGCAAAAAATAAGTAGACACAACAAACTGATTAATATTCAGTATACATCATAGCTTCCATATTCTGATATGACTTGGAAAAAAATCCCCTTTCAAGATGAAAGACTTGGCATCTTTCCTGTTAATATTGATGGGATTGATATCACTCCGCTAGCCAACACAGGTACTCTCAAATGATAGCCATCGATTCAGGAACGAACAAATGTAAGGGGGATTCAAGAAACGAAAAGACTCGCCTTTCATCTACTTTGTTTATATTCATCTACTTTGTTTATATTCAGCGTATCCATGAATTTATATTCAGCATCTACTTTGTTTCAATTGGGTGACCCGGCATATCTTTACTTCTGAGAAATGAAAAAGTTCAATCATGGTTGTGATCAGTATTGTAGCAATACAAGTTCAACCATGGTTTGCTGGGTTTGTCTCCGACCATCATGTCGTGATAATTTTGCAGGTACCCCGAGAGGCCCTTGAGTTTGCCGGAATTTCGATTAACTTCCGTTCCGGAAAATTCGGGTACTCCATATGTCCTATTTTCAGCAAAGGTCATGCTGAAATTTTCCGTGAATTTTAGCATGACTTTGCTAAAAATCGGACATATGGGGTACTTGCTCCTAATGCATGGGCCGGGGTATCTTAGTACTTAATTAAGTAGGATCAACTGCCTCTCGTGTTATGCATGAGCCTCGGGTCGACAAACCCTAAATGATAACACCTTGGCTTTTAGGGTGCCTCGGTGTCGATAAGAACCTAAATGATGAAAGCTTAGGCTTTTAGGGTGCCTCGGCGTTGACAAACCCTAAATGATAAAACCTTAGCTTTCAGGATGCCTCGGTGTCGACAAACCCTAAATGATGAGACCATGATCTTGTTCCTTGACAATAACCAACTTTTTGACCAAACTTTTTTCCTATTTAGAGCGAAACATGGCCCACAATGATGAGGCCGGCGGTTCGGGCGGCAAGCAATTCTGGGAGCTTTCCGAGGAGATGGAGGAACAACCTCACCGCTATGAGGACGCCGCGGAAGACACCGATCCTGACTACACAACCCATAATGGCGTTGGGGATGATACCACTGATGGTGCCGCCGAGGATGCCACCACTGATGATGGCAGCCCACGCACAGATGGTAGCCAACCGAAGAGGCAACGGAAGGACCGGCGCCCGAACGCGCTCCGCACCTTCAAGGAGGAATTTACTCAAGTGGACTCCGACGGGCATCCAACAGAGCCCAAACATATAGTCAAGGGGTACTCGGTTCAGCTCGGGTGCATTCTCCGGAGCACCGTCTCGATCAACACCGAGAACCTAAGGCATAAGGACCGAGGGAATTTGCGCAACCTCCTCTTCACGAAGCTGCACGAACGATACAAGTTCCCCGTTGAATTTGAAAACACACGGCTCTCAGGGAATAAAGTGAACAGTGCCGCCCTCACGAGGATGAGCAAGGCCCAGTCTACTTTGAGAAGCGCAGTGAAGAGAATGATTGACAAAGGTGATAGTTATGAGAAGATCAAGGCGAAAAATCCTTCGATCAGCGAAGATGACTACAAGGAGTTCAAGATCAAGTGCGAGAGCAGCGCAACCTCCGAATCAAGTTAGTGGGGGAAAGAAATGCGGGAGTTGAACTTGGGGGAACACAAACTCGGTCCCGTCGGTTACAGAGTGGCGGAGCCTATATGGGACAAGGAGGAAGCGGAGCGTGCCGAGCAAGGCCTACCGCCCCGCTTTGAGAAATACCGTGACAAGCAGACCAAAAACTATGTCAGGGCCCGGTACAAGGAGGACCCGGTAACAAAGGAGCTTACCACAGATCCGAAGACCAGGGTGCTTGAGCTTGTTCTGGCGAAGGAGACTGAAAGCAGTAGCGCGGGGTCGTCTCAGAGCACCCCTTGGGACAGCACTCTAAATAGGGCGTTGAATGTAATGAAAAACAAGGATAAGCTCACTAAGCCGTCGTCAGCTGGTCGTGTGGCCGGCAAAGGCTTGTCCACAAAATGGTCATCATACTATAACGTTGGTGGGTGAAAGGAGAGAAAGACCAGCTCAAAAAGCCAGTCGCGCGAGGTTCAAGAACTCAAGGCACAAGTGCCGCTGATTCCGGAGATTGTCCAAGAGCAAGTGCAACAACAACTGGGATCGACGCTCATCGGCATTATGCCTACCTTGATTCATGGGCTGACGACGTGGATTGCGGGCGGCCAACAGGGGCCGCCCCCGATTCCCAGCTTCACGGTCAGCAACTCGCACAACGCGCAAGTGGTGCCATTGGTGTCTCCGGCGGCGGCGCCATTGGTGTCTCCGGTGGCGGCGGTATTGGTGTCTCCGACGCCGGCACGGGCATTGGAGCTTAATGCACCCGGGTGTACGCCGACCGGCACCTCGGCAGCAAGCGGCCCCTCCGTAAATTGCACACTCGCCGTTGGTGGTGCCTCGACATTAGCCGAGCTCGACGCCATCATCACGGTAACTAATTAAGACTCTCGGCCGAGGACTTCATCTCCTTGCCTTTGACTGGGCATCCCTGACGCCCTACATGTTTTCGCAAGGCGCTGCCGACGTTCTGTGCACTCTCCTGCACTTCGTGAACGACGAGTTGGTCGATGTCGCCAAGGGGAAAATCGTTCAACCGGGCAACCCCGTGTTCCACGGTAATCCGATGCCACCCACCGTGTATAGGGTTCAACTGGTTCGGGTTCAGCCAGGCTGTGATGAGTTGTTACCTCCGATTCGACCTGCCGGGGCCGACGAAGATGATCTGATGACCCTCAGCGCCTGCCTAAGCTGGCCCCTGCTTTGGCCGAAGAGCCAGATTCGTTTTGGGGCGGGGGACACCACCCCAAAGACAACACCGCCAGTCGTGCCGGCGCCAAGCCATGGCAAGACCGCCGCAACGCTACCAGACATGCCGGACATCCCTATGGCACAGGATCCGAACATGCATATGGCACAGGATCCGGACGACGACGACAACGACAATGGTACATTTACCAACGTCGATAAGTACTTTGCCGAACATGGGTACGATGAAGACTTTTGGGGCCTCCTTCTCAAGAACCCAACCGTACAAAAGACGATCGCGATCTAGCTGGTACCGCGGAGAAACCCATTTGCAACAGGCGTCGTCTGGCGTTCAGTTCTCAGGAGACGCCTCCAGCTGCCGACTTCACCGACCCTCAGATAGCCGAGGTGCGAAATATTATCAGCCCCAACACACTCAAGAAGGCGGTCTGTGAGCAGAAGTTGGTCCCATTACAGCAGAAGAAGAAGGGACAGAAAATAAAGAGCAACAAGGGTGCGAGCCAGCGGGCACCGAGTACGATCCGTGCTCAGGACGGGCCACCTTCACCGAAGGACATCTCGAGGAGGGTGCATGTGGCGGGTAGGCCGATGCTACAACCTAATATGCTCAATGCTGCAACCGGTGCTATGCGGAGTCTCCATGATAGTGTTCTTTCTTTGGAGAAGCGACGTCTCAGAGAGAATGACGTGGCATACCCGGTTTTTGTGGCCAAGGTGCCAGAGGGCAAGGGCTTTGTGGATAACTCCGTCGGGGGTACGATCGTCCTGCGGTTTGATGGCATCTTCGCTATGTTTAACCTTCATGCGCTGCACTACACCTTCGTTCGGCTATTTTCGCTGAGTATGGAGATGCGGATCATTAGAGACAAGACCCCGGACATCGTGATAGTCGACCCCTTCTACACGTGTGCCAAGATCTTGGGCAGCGCTGGGGACCGGCAAGTCGCGAGTTCTTACCTCGAAGGCGTCATTCTGGCAAACCCAGATAAGGATAACTTCCTCGTGCCTTACTTTCCTGAGTAAGTCGTCCCCTCAACCGCCCCGTAACATATGATTTCTTAGATTTCGATCATTTTTTTAACATTCCCTGTTTTGTGCAGTGACACACATTGCACACTCATCCTCTTAAGCCCGAAATATTCCATGGCCACGTATTTCGACTCGGACCGTCAGTCGAAGAAAGACTACACAAATGTCAAGAAAGTTCTTGATGATGTTCTCCCCGGCTACGCCAAATCTGGAGGCACCATCACCAGGGCAGTTCGTAAGTACGGCAAGCACGTGTTCGCCCACAATACGACGTTCTGCTGCGTCAAGCAGCCGCCTGGCGGTCAGAAGGATGCCTACTACGCCCTCCATCACATGCGGGCGATCGTACGGGAACATAATCACCTTCTGCTACCAAATAATCTCAAAGATTGGGCCGAGAACTTGTCGACAATCCAGGACACGGACATCAGACAAGAATTCTTTCGCATCCAGTTGGAGTTTGCGGAAATCATCCATCAAGATGTCCTTCGTACCTCAGGGCAGTTCAACCTCAGAAATCAACTGTCCAACAGTGAGATAGACACAACGCTACAAATGCAGGATGAGAACGCCCGCGATTTCATGACCATCACGAGAGACGGCGGCTTCATCCACGCTCCGGTCCCTTGAGTCGAGTCCAAAGTAGTGATGCTATGTGTAGTTTTGAAACATCGATTGGCTCATGTTGTAATTAAACTTTAATGAACTTGTATGTCTCTTTGGTTTGGACAGTTGTTCAACTTAGATGTAATCGATGTTATTGATGTCTTGCTTTTCTCTTCCGATCCTTTTGTTGCATACTTATATATTGCTTATGTATTGTCCGTGAATTGCTACTAACGTTTTATTTGGCTAGTGCATAGAGATGCCGTCTTATGTCGTGTACAAGGGTAAGGTTCCCGGAGTCTACGACGACTGGGAGGAGTGTCGGAGACAGGTTCACCGTTTCAACGGTAACAGTTACAAAGGGTACACCACTAGGGCGGAGGCGGAATCTAGATACGCGCGCTATCTAGCAGGAGAGAGGAGGGAGCGTTGGAGGAACCGGATGAAGACCAGTTTCATCAGGATTATGCTCATCGTGATGACCGCGGCTCTCTTCTATGTGATGGTAGTTTCGATGATCGATATCGACTTGTAATGTGAACACAAACTCGCTACTTGTGGTCTCGAGACTTGTAATGTTCTATCTTTGTTCGGTCTTTTGAATTCGGAGACTAATATGATGATTTGTATTCGGAGACTAATCTTCTATTGTATTCGATGAATCTGTTGTTGCTGTGTGGTGTTGTCTAAATTCTGTCCAATAATATATTTTGTAACCTGTGAAAATATCAGAAAAGAAAAAAATAATAATTCCTAATATTCATACTAGTGGCGCACCACTCAAGACACTAATGGCGCACTGTAAAAATGACACTAATGGTGCATCAGCCACTAGTGCGCCATTAGTATGCCAAAGCACATGGGTACATATGGCCCCTGGGAGGCATACTAATGGCGCACTATGGGCTATACTAATGGCGCACGGCGTGGTGCGCCATTAGTACACCAGATTCTAATGGTGCACCAGAGGTGCGCCATTAGTATTTAATTCTAATGGCATGGTGCTAGTGGCGCACCACCAGTGCGCCATTAGTAGGCAAAACTGGTGCGCCACTAGCATGCCTTTTCCTAGTAGTGCCTGGATAGAAGAAGCCTGATGGAGCGCACATCATCCTGACAGACGAACAAAAGATGAAGTTTTCACCTGTACTTGTGTACAATCAAGAACTGGAGCACTACATCAAGAACCTTCAAATGGACCTTCTCTCAGAGTTATTTGAGAACCAAACACTTCATGAGAACCTCAAGGCTGAGAAGCTAAAGGTAGCCAATCTGAAGAAACACGATCTCAAAATTCAGGAGCTTTGTCAAGACTTGAAGAACAGTCGGGCCATGGCACTTGTTGGAGATGTTGATATTCAGAAGCTCAAGAACCAACTCTTGGAACTACAGGGACGACACCGGAAATTCCGCATCAATAGGGAAAATCTGGCAGAAGAACTTGAGAAGATCAAGCATGACCAGAAGAAGCCCACTAAAGACGAAGACATGAGATATACTAGCTTAGTAGCAGCCCCACAATGAGAGAAATAAAGATAAATGTTTTTTTTGCGATTTGTGTGATCGCCATACCAACCTTGTGTGGGTGGCGATACTATAGTTTTATTGAACTTTATGAAGGTGTGGACTTGAGTTTGATGTTTTGTGTCTTTGAGTTGTTTGTATCCCTTCTCGCTCTCTCTCTCTCCCATACGCATCTAATCCCAAAACCTTGAACCCAATAGATGATTAATGAAGCTGGGCTCATGTATTCTAGATCGATGACTCGGATAGAAACAGAAGAATGGATTCAGAACATGGAGGACCACCTAAGGAGTAACCATGTTGCAAGGAACGACATGGTCTAGTATGGTCTTTGGTACTTTGCAGAAGGTGCTGCAAATTGGTGGAAGATGCATGAATCTATCCATGATACGCAAGCATCAGTCACTTGGGAAGAATTGAAGATGAATCTGCAAAAATCGCATGTTTTCACCAACACCCAGAAGCTCCATTGCAAAGATGTGAAGGAGATGATTGCATGCAAGATATGTGGAGAGATAGGACACACCCAGGAAGAAGACAAGGAAGGATGCCCTCATTGTGAAGAAAATCACCTTGCTGAGGAATGCCCAACTGGGCAGGTGACATGTTTCTTGTGTGAAGGAACCTCTCATTTTCCGGCACAATGTCAAATATACCCCAAGGTACAAGAAGTCATGAAGCAGCAGAAGGAAGCAATGAAAGAAGCCCTCGGGAAAAAGATAGAAGAACCCATGATGATGGGAGATATACCAGACCCAAACATAAGTACCAAGTCATGTTATTCATGTGGAGAAGAAGGACATATCTCGCAGGATTGTCCGAATGAGTATGTGGGAGACATCCCGCCAGAAGAAGTGCAATATGATCCTCAGGAGATAGAAGGAATGATCAACCTGGACAAGAAGAAAGGCTAAGTAAGTAGAGGCATTAGATGTTTGCATTGTAGCTTGGAGAAGCCACACTATTTTCTGTAGTAGGTATGAGCCAAGCATCAAGAAAGGAACCCAACCCAAGAAGAAGAAGAGGACTCCATGGTTTTCTACATGGAAGGATTCGAGCCACATCACTTGTCATCGGTGCAACAAGACACGACACTACTCCTATATCTGTCGAGAGAAAAAGGCTAAACATGATTAGCTTGAGTTTTTGGATTTTTGGAAGTAATAAATAGAACTGTTATCATTTTGAAGTTATGTAATGGAAGTCTCAGAGTTTGTAATAAATTCATGAGTTAATGGAATTTATGGTGTCATGATCCTCCTATGTTGAATTATATGAGTTGTTACTCTATGAACAAAGATCTCTGACCATTTTCAAGGATATGAGAAAATATGGTCTATACAGGCATGTGTACATTTCATTTTAAGTGTGGAAGTAACCACAGGGACCAATGAATAAAGAATGTACCATTCCTGTTAAGGAGTTTGGATAAGTGAATACAGGTGAAGAGAATGTCGAACCTTATCCAACTATGTGGATGACAACACCTGAAATAATATACCTTGGATTTTGAATATGATGAACCAGAAATTTTATTGGTAAACAAACCAATGGAAAGGAAAACATATTCAAGGGATAGAACTTGTATCAAGCATGGATCTCATAGTTTCATGAAGGTTGCCCAAGATCATGAAGCAAGAAGTTGTGATTTGATCATCAAACGTTTTTCTTAGGATGATATGAAACCCCGAGAGATGTAAAGAAACGATAGATGTTAGAATACGAGATTAACTAAACCTTGTAGAAGGTAATGATTTCAGTGCGACATGGCTTGGCCACCATGACGACTTACTCTTATCATTCTCTTGCTATTCGGAATGGTAAATCTGAGTGACTTACCCATAGTAAAGAGACGACGTTCTTTGAAGATTTTGTTTAAGCCTTAGAATGGTATGATGAAAACCCCTTGTACATGACAGTTGCTATCACATGTAGGAATTTTACGGAGAGGAATGATGCGAAGACCCATTTCACCGTAGGATAACCACTAATGGTAGACCACCATGAGATCATTGATAACTTACTTAGAATGAAACGTGAGACTTATCAGTTAAGAAGACCCAATATCGGAGGAAATACATTTTATTATGAGAACACGAGATTTTGATTTAAGTGGAAGAGCATCGCTGAAGGAGCTATCATAAAGAATGTGAAGAGACAAATGCACCCAGAGGACTGTCATGATTCTGAGGGACCAATAACTCTCATTTTCAGTGTGGTAGACCCCACACTTTCTTGGTCAATGGATTTGCTAGAAGACCCCCAAACCCTAAGCCCTATTCGAATCTCGAGGATGAGATTCATTTTAAGCGTGGTGGGTTTGTAACATCCCAAATTTTGCAATGTTATAGTAAATAGATCAATGTTTGTTTGTGTGATTGAGCGATTGAATTTGAGTGAAAATTTGAAACTTTTAAAAACTTTTGAATGAGTGGGAATGACATGACTTCCCCATGTTCTTTTGAACTCAAATTCAATTCCATTTCAAATCAATGAGAGAAGATAACATGACTTCTTCATAAACAAGGACTTTGAAAAGTGGATTTGAAAATCTCTGAATTATTCTGGTTGGAATCCATTTCATATTTGGTTCCATTTTAAATTTTGAAATTATTCAAATACCCTTGACAAGATTTTGAGAGGAGTAATATGACACTCCAAATGAGGGGCCATTTGAATCATATTTGAATTTATAAAACTCAGAAAACTATTCTTGAAATATTTCACAAAAGGGTTTAAAAGCCATTTTTGAAAATGGTTTTACAATTTATTTTTCTCCATTAATAAACCATATGGAAAATAGGGTAAAATGATTTCCCTAAATATTAAATTGGAGAGAAATGAATTTGAAATCATTTTGGTATTTTGATAACATTTTTTGCATTTTATTTGAACCAGCAACTCTTTTTGATTTTGTTGATTTTGTGAGATTTTATTTTGCCTCTGAAAATATGTTCTTGTTGTAGGATTTATTTTTCTGATAATTTTGGTATATAAAACTTTTATATTTGGATTTTATTTGATCCTCCAAATCTTTTTCCTTTTCTCTGTTTTTATAAAAAAGGTAAAAACTACTTTAAACGGAAACGTACCGAAGCCCATATGGAATAGTCCAGCCCAGGATCCTCCTCGTAGGATCCTAATCCCCTTCGAACCGGCCACCGATACCCTTCCCTCTCTTCTCTCTCTCTCACGCGTGGGACCCACCGCCCGATCCCGATCGCCCGCGCTCACCTTTCTCCTCTCGCTCCATCCTTCCTTCCCGAGAAGATCTCACTGGAGCCTGATCCCCTCGTCGAGCCCTTCCTTCTGAGCATCCTCGAGCCGCGCCCTATAAAGCCTACCCCTCCTGCACCTTGTTCCTCCCTAAAACACCTACCCAGAGCCTTTCTCGCCGCCGCAATCACTCGTCGGAGCCAGAGCATCGCCGCCGCCATTATCGACCCCCTACTCGCCCTAGCCACCCCCTCGATCACCTGGGCCCACCAACCTCTCTGCCACCCACGCCCGCACCTCCCCGTGCACTCGCCCGAGCTCCAGAGCCACCGGAGTGACCTCCTCGACGACCACCCGAACACCACCTCCACCATCGAGCTCACGGTCGCCGTTCCCATCATCCCCAACCAACACCGAGGCCACCTTCGTGCTCGCCGTCCTCATCCGCGTCACCTGAGATCGTTATCATCGCTGGAGGACCACCGGAGTGTCACCCCCCATCACCTCGCCCCTCTGATATCGCCGGACCTCGCCGGAGTTGACCTCCACCTCGGTGAGCTCTCCCCTCTGTCCGATCTGTTTGAGGCGTAGATTAGAAACAAGTTAAACCTTCAATTTATTTAAAAGAACCGGTCAGTTTTATTTATTTTAAGTTAGGCCGAAACCTTTTTTGCTAATTTGTGGCCATCCGCTAGTTAGGCTAAACCGTGCACACTCCTCGGCCACTCAGAAGCCGCCGCGTGGCCACACCGTTCGTTAGATTAGGATTTTATTTTCTGAAATAGAATTAATTCTGTTTTTGTTTTCTTTATATATTTTATGTTTTTAATTGTTTTAATTTGATTATTTTTAAATGTATCAAAATATATTCTAGTTTTTGTAGATATCAAGTTTGACCATTTTTGAATATTTTAAATTTTAATTCAAATAGATTTCCTTCAAACACTAATTTGCTTATAACTTGAGTTTAAAAATAGATTTTGATTTGATTCTTTTTGCTACTTGTCACTAGTGACTTTATTTAACAGTAGGTAGATTTTGAGAATCTTTAGAATATTTTAAATTAGTATTTTTAACAAAACAGATTCTGTTTTAGTTCTTTTTAGGTTTATTACTATTTCTTTTGTTTTGAATTGTTTTAATTTATTCCTTTTATATTAGTTGACAAGTTTTACATTGTTTTCTGTTAGTTAGCATTAATATTTCAACCAAGTTATTTCTATGTTATTTATTAGTTTTGCTTGCATGGAATCAATTCTAGTTCAATTATAACTTGTAATTGATTTCCATTGCTGGTTCTATTTGCTCTTTGAAAATACTTCTAATAAAATTGTTTTATGAAATATACTTTCTGTTATTTATTTGTTTTATATTTTGTTTTATGTTATTTTAGTTGTGTTGTTTTGACTTTGGTCTTAAGTATTTCCTTCGTCACAACCCTTTGGGGTTTACTTTTGTGTTGTTCTTGTGTGATAGTATCGATTTGCTATTATGATTGCTTATATGAATGCAATGTTTGATTGTATAGATTTTCTTCAGAGAGTGACAAATAGTTCTATCAAGTATTTTCTGAGAGTGATTTTTATCTTCATCAATAGTACAGGCAAGTTCACTTTGACCATCTATTTAATACCTATGTTTTATTGCATGTAGTGACATCATTCAACAAATCCCTTCTAGTAGTGTTATTGAAATTCTTGTAGTTGAGTAGAATGCATGAGGTAGGAACCCACCACTTGTTACTAAAGCCCTGGGAACGCTAGTTATTTTAAAGCTATGCTAAAGTAGACGGGGTCCGATATGAGTACTCACGAGTGGTGTGAGAAGGAGGACTACACGTCAAAACGACAACTTCATAAAGGCATCTTCAAGTCCTGCATCTTCAAGACCTCAAGACTTCGAGACTCGAGAAACAAGTTTTCAATACATACTACTGGGTGAAGGATGGATTTCATGGGCACCCTGGAGTAACCAGTGGATGGCCAGGATGCATGGAGAAGCGCCATGACATATTGCAGAAAGCTTCACCCAGACTCAAAGAGACGGATGAATACTTCATGCTCGGAAGCTTACCTGTGTAGCCACAAGTCATTATGGGCTCTAGCTTGGTTGATGTTTGTTGTGACTGTGGCTGGCAGTGCTACGAGATGTAGTCGACGGTAGGATTGGATCTATCTCTGAACTCTCAACACTAGCCTGATAATTAATTGTGGGCAACTTATGATACTTGTGGGCATTAAGACATCGGTTGGCGGAACAATGTCATGTTAGGTAACTCCATAGTGAAAACTCCTGACATTCCTTTGTTGTAGGAAAATAAAATAAAATCAGCTTTTATGCAAAAAATTAGACACAGAGCCACAAAGCCCTACTGCATATAGAATAGTCTTTCTCTTCTGTTCTCCTATGGTGATCTTGCCGGTACATTCAATGTACTGACCTACACAACTGCAACATCTTATGTTGCAGATAAGTTCTACGATGAGTAAGAGTACGATTCAGGGTTACGGTATGCACTCAACCTGCCGTTAGTGTTATTGGGACTCCACTCCCATTGATTGTTTTCGCTGAGATTGTGAGGTATATATCGGTTTTACGTTATTTACATGTGATTGCACATTGATATATACATTGATGTACTGTGTGTGCCAGCATACTGATCCAGGGATGGCACAGAACACATAGAGGCTTGACTCGTTTTGAGTGAGGTCGCTATAGTACAGACGGTTCTACAAATGGTAAAGAGTTCGCGTCCTTTTTCTTACTGGAATTTCTTTTGAAGAAACAAGAAGATGATAGTAGACGTCAAACCCAGAGCGCCAGCTCTAGAGATCATTTATCCGGCTTACCAAATGAATCGGCTCCTCAAAAACAGCGCACAGAGGTAGTTCTTTGTCTTTAGTTTATCTTGCTTGGACACTATTTTTGCAAATTACTAATTGACTTAACAATGCTAACTTTTCCAACATTCACCTCCTTCTGGCGATTCAACCACCTCAAAGATGCCTCCTTTTGTTATTAACCCGGGGTAAGCATTTCTATGCCCCGAAAAGTGTTTAATATCTCATACTTTTATCATGACATATCCAATATTTCCTTTGCTCACAGAGCTCAAGCCAAATGAAGGAAGGGAGCCGGGTCATAGACAATTCCTGACGTCCAAGACCCGGAGATCCCAACACCCAATATTCCTGGCTCTTATACCGAGCCTTCTGAAACAGCCAAAGAGGCCCTTGAAGAGGTTCCTCCACAGGCTGAGATGGCTGCCATGGACATTGAGGCTCCTGACGACTATCCAGATTCTGCTCCTAATCCGCCCAGCCCTCGGGTGTCAGCTGAACGCATGACTTCTCATGAAGAGGTCTCTATCACTGGGCGGCTTATAAACTTCCAGTTCCCTCACATGACCTATCCAAGCATATCAAAGAAGACGAGGCAGCTCCTTCGAAGGAAGAAAAGACACCATCTGTACTGGCGGCTTAAAACTAGTAACCTTTGTTTGTACAGGAATCCATTACCGGTACCGAATCAGCCATGGTAGACCTTAAAAAGAGTTTGGCTTTGCAGCAAACGGGTCCGGCAGAGGCTGAGGCCAAATGCTAGATTGCCTTGACTGAGGTAGATGTACTCAAAGTGGAGCTTAAAACTGTCAAGAAATCTGCTTAAGAAACCCAATCCACCCTGGCTAAGCGTGTTGAAGACGCAGAGGACCGGCTCAAAGTGGTGACTGATGAACTGAACACTCTGAATGGCCACATCTCTCGCATGATTGGAGTTGTATTTGGTAAGCATTAACTTTTTTCCTTTGGTAAGCTGTCAAAAATCCTTTCCGACGGCTTATAAAATCTTGACTTGCCTATAGGTGCATGGGGCCGCCAACTATCGGACAATAGCCTGATGAAGCTCAAGGCCCTATACACCTTAACAGAACAATTATACGTCGGGTATCTAATTACCATCAAAGACTTCATGTCTAAGAAGGGTGTACCGAAATTCATGAAGGGCGTGCTGGAGACCATGTCTACCATCCCTATGTAAGTGGAGGTACTAAGGAGATCAACCGCCCGCAAAGGCGCAATTGCTGCTTTGAGTCGGTCGCTGGCTTATGCTCCGGAGCTTACCCTGGATGAAATGATGTAGTGCTTTCCTAAACTGAAGGATGTGGGGACCCCGACTCAGAAGTCGTGATCACCGAATGCACGTGTATAGTAATCCCAAAGATCAATGCTCACTGAACACACAGAAGCTGAATAACAAGAGTCTTACGTCCACATTTAGCGTCTTACACAAATAGAGACCATAAAGGTCTAGTCTTACATAGATAGGGCCACAAGGGCAAAACACTTAAATAGAACAAGCAGCGGGAATCTTGATCGATAGCATGAACCCATGCCATCAGCCTTAAACCTACAGGCATTCTGACTGGGAAGCATCCTAGTACGCATGTTCGTCACCGGCGAACTCTTCAACATACTCCTGTCCTTCCATCCCAGGCCAATTAAATAAACGGTGGCAAGCCAATGAGTACTCTGAATGTACTCGCAAGCAACCTAGGTTGTGGAACAAGGTAGTAATGATGCATGATATAACACTAAGTAGGTAATTTGCGGAAATCCAATTATGAATGCAATGACATGATCAAGTAACTAAGTAAGCATGCATCAATAGTAGGCAAATATCCATATGAACAAGTTACAGATATCATCATAAACAGGGGTTGAACATCTCATGTTCAATCATTATGCTAAGTCATTGGACTTAGTTCAACGTCATGCCAAGTCTTAGGACTCATGTAACACCTTTGTCACCAACACACACACTCACACAAAGTTTGCGAAAAATATCCGGACATAGTTTAAGAAGGACCTCCAATTGTCCATGACCGCGGATGCGGCTATTTGACTAGTTTTACACTATGCGGAGGTTGCACACTTTACCCACAAGACTTAGGGAACTTGCTTGTCATCTACAACTCGCGGTATATATCATACCCGAGGTAAGCTCCCGAACAATGCCTTTCCCATGGCGATACTAAACAAAGAGTCCACTCGTTGGTTCCATCCCTCATGATAGACATCACATGTATCATCTATGAGGGCACGCAACGGTGTGCTCGGTGCCTGTAAAGACATCGCATGGTCTTCCACTTTCGGAACAACCCCGTATCGAGAGTGACCATGCCACTCTCGCCACTAGTAATGCAGGCTCCTTGCCAGTACCTACCATAGTAATCAACAAAGCCTCGTCCCATAAGGGGTATCGTGGTTGCGCATGTATGGTTGGGACGGTCAGCAGACCTTAAATCTAATCCGTTTTCGAAAACACACACACTCACTTACTCTAGCACACTACTTCTTTCTCAAGTGGTTACCCAACTTATCATCATCTCCCTCGGGCATTTGTGGCACCCGACGGTGTTTTCGAAAAGTGTTTCAAACAATTCTTCCTCTTCATCTCTATCCATAAACCCCATCCCACTTGCGTAGTATCTACTAGCAACCTAAGTACACCCACCCGCACAACCCTCATAAGGTGGTAGGGTCATGCACAATGCAAGTGTCAACGATAGAAGTATCAGAGGTATCCCAATGAAGGGGAAAGACCACATTATGATCAATTATTGGAACAACAAGAGCTATATGTCAAGCATAAAAAGTTTCTTAACATGGTCAAAGGGCTGCTTGCCTGGCTCAACAAAGTCTCCGGGGTCTTCGAAGTCTTCGGGTCCAACTTCCTCGTCAACCGCGCAATCTATCGTCGTGAATAAATAGAGATAAAACAAGCATCACACAAAAACAGAGCACACAAGCCACTAATAAAAATGCTATCCTACTCTGTAATACTAAAGACTATATTAAAAATATTTGTTTAATATTTTTTTATGAAAAACATTTTTGAAATATATTAAATAGAGGCAGATAATGCCAAATAGTTTTTTTAGTTAAAACAATACATAAAATGTTTTCAAATGTTTTCACAAGTGGCCCCAATAAATTCTATGGAATATTTCAAGATTTTAGGTGAAAGAATATTTCGAATTTGATTAAGATTGTAATCTGTGGAATTTTTGGAAGTTTGCAGAGAAAAGAAAAAGGGAAAAAGTTTTTGTGCCCTCTCAGGCCACAGTACCGAAGCCGAGCCGGTCCAGAGGGGAAACCGGCCCAGGCTGAGGCGCCGCGCGCGTCAGGTTTATTTTTAAACCTGCCCGCATGGCCTACTAGTCAGCGAGAGAGGGAGAGGGTGAGAGGATGCCAGGTGGGCCCCACCTGTCATCCCTCTCCTCGCGACAGGGACGGAGGAGGGAACTGGTTCCAGGCCGCGGCGGCTCCAATGGAGGGCACCGGCACGCTCAGGATCCTCCTGCACGTCGGTGAGTGGCTGAAGGGAGAGCGGGGGCAAAGGGAAACGCCAGCGAGGGGGAAGACCCAGCGATGGTGAGGGTTTGCTTCGGGTGCGGGCTCTAGAGCATGGCGGCGAGGGGTTGGGCATTGGAGGGTAGCGGAGGGGAGGAGAGAATGAGGGGAGAGGAGCGGGAGCTCGGGGGGCTTTAAATAAGCGGCCGCCAGCTCATCGTGGACGCGGTGCGCTAGTGAGAATGAGGTCGTCGCCACAGGGCACGGGAGAGGGAGAGAGCGTGTCTAGGGTGCTCGTGAGGGTGGTCTAGGCCAGGGGGAGAGAGGAGAGAGGCGGGGGAGCATGCATGTGTGAGTTCCCTGGTTGGCCGAGCTGCGCGGCGCCGGGCACGTGTGCGGGAGGTCACCGGAGAGAGCAGGAGGAGGGGGCCGACAGCTTGGAGTGTTGCGACGTCGAGGGGGACACAGGGGACAAGCTAGGGAGGCCCGAGGCTCTCAGGAGCGCCCGTTGGGCAACGGCTACAGTGCGGGTGCGCACTGCAGCGTGCTCCAGAGTGCGAGCTCTACATGCCGGGGCATGCACTTGGCACTTTGGGCGCGTCAACTTGTGTCCAGGGAATCCAGGGGAGCTTAAACAATGCACATGAGGCTAGGGGGGCTCTGAAGGTGCCTTAGGGTAGAAGAAAAGGTGAGAGGGAGAGAAATGGGTGATGTCCATGGGTAAAAATGGAGGTTTTACACCCAATCATTGAGCCATGCCCATGAGGAGTTTACTGGAGGTAGCTGGTAACCCTGATGGGTTGAGATAAAAGTTTCATGGCAAGGGGAATAGGGAAAGGGGTGAAAGTAGGGAGTTTGCTATTTTACCAGAATGTGCTTGATGAGGTTACGGGCAAGAAAGATTTACCAAATTACTGAGATATTCACCAGGGTCAAATGTTAGGTAAAAATGAGATGGATCGCCAAGTTTGAGCTCAAGTGGGAAAAGTTGACAATGGAAACTTCGTAAATCCTAGATGCTAACAAAATCTGGTTTCTGTAGATCTAGTGATGCTAGCCTTTTACCCTTGATTCACCACTTAGTGTAGCATCACTATTTTCTGATAAGAGCATTCCCACCAAGTTTGGTATCAAGGGGAGAAACTACAAAATGTAAAGTTGTTCAAATTTCATTCTGGACAGGAAGGGTTTTGGGATGGTTTGATGAACCAAACCAACTTGGATTGACCTGAAACTTTGCAGGATCATCCCTTGTGATAGTGTTGACTTGCTAGAATTTTTGTGGAATTTATTGAGAATATTTCTTATTGAAATATTTCAAAAGCCTTATTTGAACAGATATGGTTTTGAGGGGTTTTGCCCACGAGTTGAATATGCCCATGTGTTGAAACTCACATATATGGAAAATATATGTCCAATGAGTTTTCCTAAATTTTCTCAAATATTTTGAAGGCATTTAAATAATTTTTCCCTATGGAAAAACATTTTTGGTCTTCAGAAAAAGCCTTTAAATAAAATATAGAAATAATCTTTAAAACTAATATTTGGTGGTTTTGGGAAGTCATATATGTAGTAGGTTTGAAATAAAGCCTTTGGGGAAGAAGGATCCATAAAAATTGAGGACTTGTAGTGCAAACCTCATTTCAAGGGGTTTTGAAAACCCAATTTGAATAAATTATTTTTGGTTAAAAGAAAATTTGATAAAAAAGTAGTTTTGGGCACTATCATCATGGCATGGGCAAGAGGTTTGGGAAAGGGAAGATGAACATGAAGAGGAATAGAATCTAGGACTGCCACAACCACAATCAACAAGCAACAAGCAATAATTCAACCAAGCACAAGCACTAATAAAAAGTTTTAATTGGTTCCAAATTTTATAAATCCAAACATGGTAAGGTGATACAAACACAGGGTTTGAAAAAGGATGATGGCTCAGAATTTACAGAAGAGGATTACTCTCGCTATCATAAAGCTTCTCAGTGTAGAGGCTGACCTATCAGTGCACCATGCGGCTTATTCCGAAGATAACAAGCGGATTCGAGGCCCCACTTTTGAAGCAAGGAGCCTGATTCCTGAACGCTGTAAGAACTTCTTCACTCCTGATGTTGACCCATCTCCAATCATGCACGATCAAGCGATGTTTTAAGCCTTGACCAATTGCAATTGGGATGTGGACAATCTCCAAATGAAGGAAACTGAAGACCCGACGCAGATGACCCGACGACGAGTTAAGAAAAAAGTTTGCGTTATGTAACCTGACCTTGTTTAATTCACCGGGTTAAGGTTTGTTGAAAACCTTGAAGTCTTCAATTCCTGGGGCTTTTGAACAGCCTTGTAATAGTTGTAGAAAAATCTTGACTGCATGTACTTGCACTTTTGACGTTTATGCTTGAAAACTCCGCTGGCGACTTAGCAAATGCATCTTTTGACATGTGAGCATTTTGATTGTTTTGACTCGGCGGGCGGCTTATACTCCATATGCGAAGCTGGAAATTTTCCAAAACTTAGAACCTTATCATGAGAGTACCTGCAAAAACAAACAATTGTATGTCTCATCCTATAAACCGGATTTTAAACGCACGACAGGACAAGACAACTCTATCATTTTATGAAAATATTTTGTTTCCGTAGAAACTGGGCAAAAATCCTAAAAACATGGAAACCAGGCCTCACGTGACATAAATCTGTCATTTAAACCTTAGCAAGTTCAGGGTCTTTAAAAGATTGACATTGCTAGGAGTACGAACAGGCCACATAGCGGAGGGGGTATGGTAGACAAGACCAGTTTGTCCTCGGTCACTATAAGCCGTCTCTCTCATGAAAAAAGTTGTGGTAACCCACAAGTTTAGGGGATCAATTGTAGCCTTTCTCGATAAGTAAGAGTGTTGAACACAACTAGGACCAAATCTAGAACAAATATTCCGTGAAGTTCTATCGACCGTCGATACAACTCTACACACACTTAACGTTCGCTTTACCTAGAACAAGTATGAACTAGAAGTACTTTGTAGGTGTGACGGCATAGGTTTGCAAGATAATAAAGAGAACGTAAATCAAAACTAGGGGCTGCTAAGATAAATAAAAAACTAAGTTAGTTTCACGAGTGTGGAAAAGTGGTGGTAGGAGTTGCGAAATTCTCCCTAGGCAATCGATAACTAGACCGGTCATCATTATTGCAATTTTATATGAGGGAGAGAAATAAGCTAATATACTTTCTCTACTTGGATCATATTCACTTATGATTGGAACTCTAGCAAGCATCTACAACTACTAAAGATCATTAAGGTAAAACCCAACCATAGCATTATAAGGTATCAAGTCTTCTTTACTCCCATATGCAACAACCCACCTACTCAGGTTTATGCTTCTATCACTGAAGGAACCCACCATAGACAAATCGGGAACACATTGCTACACCCTAAAGCGAGGATCTCTCATTCTTGCGTGACACGAAGAGCAACATAGGACAACACCAATAATAAACCATGCAACTCAAACCAATCATGATCATCAATCAACCCATAGGACAAAAAAGTCTACTCAGACATCATAAGATGACAACATATCATTGGATAATAATATGAAGCATAAAGCACCATGTTCAAGTAGAGGGTACAACGGGTTGTGGGAGAGTGGACCGTCGTAGATAGAGGAGGGAAGGTAGTGGAGGTGTTGGTGAAGATGACAGATTTGTTGGAGTAGATTTCCGTCACGATGGTGGCCCCGGCAGCGTTCCGGCGCCACCGGGAGAGAGGGGGAGAGTTCACGCTCCTTCTTATTCTTCCTTGACCTTCCCCATAGATGCGAGAAGGTTTTCCCCTCAGATCCAAGGCCTCCACGCCAGTGAAGGGGCAATAGCCGCTCCGAGATTGGATCTCTCTCTCTGTTTCCTTCTGTTTATGCGCTCCAGATTCTGGCCTTCACCATTTCTTAAATATCCGAAGATCCGTAACTTCGACTGGGCTGAAGTTTTGAGGGGATTTTTATTATAAAAATATATTCCTTACGGCAAAAGGACAGCTCCAACCGACCTAAGGGCTGGTCACAAGGGCCCAGGGCGCGACCAGGGGGTAGGCCGTGGCTGGCAAGCTTGTGACCCGTCGGGCATCGTCTCGTGTTGATTCTTTTTCCCAAAAATCACATATATTCCAAAAAAATCTCTGTAATTTTTTATCGCATTTGTACTTCGTTTGATACGGATTTTCTGTGAAACAAACATGTGACAGCCCAAGCCCGATGTTCCAGAAGTTTCCAGAAGATTCCCCTTTTATTTCCATTCTCGTCATGTTTCGTCTGGTTGTTGCATTCATCATCGCATCATTCGCATCATATGCATTGCATCATCTCTCGTTTTTGAAACTTAAATCCGTTCGTAGTCGTCGGTTCTCTGCGTTCTTGCCGTTGCCCGTTTCGAGACCAACCACACATGCACGCGCCCGCGGCACCGTTAAAATAAAACCGTTTTTAAGCGTGTACAAAAATATTCTCGGATCGAGTTGAAACTTGTCGTGCGGTCTTGTTATAGTCTAGGTAGACCGCCCGTTGATTTCCGTTGCGTTCTGAGTCCGTTAGATGCCCCGTCGGTCATCCGTAGAAGTGCGGTCATCGGTTATCGTCGGATGTATTTCAGTGTTTTAAACTTAGTGCCACAGGTCACCGTCCTCCCTCTCATCTCTCCCTAGCCCCTCTGCATAGCCGCCATAGCCCCGACCATCCGCTTCCGGACGTCGGAGCGTCATCCGGTAGTCCGAAAATGGACAGTGCCGTAACCCTAGCCCCAATCCCTATATATAGCCCTAGCTCTCCTCGTTCCACGTGCAAACCCTAGCCAGCCCTCACCTTCTCCCTCCTCCAGCCTCCGGCCCACTCGAGCCAATCTGGAGGCCCGGGAAAGCCCATCCGGGCCCAACCGGAGCTCCCCAAGCCTCCCATGGCAGCTCCTCTCCTTCCTCCCACAGCCAAGGTGGCCAGCCGCCGGATCCAGCCGGAGCCGCCGGAGCTTCGCCGGACCGTCGGACCGTCGCCGCCTTCTCCCTCTCCTTCTCCCTCCATTTCTCTCTCTCTCTCTCACCCTCATGGCCTCCTTCTCCTTCTGCAGGTCGCCATGGCGCGAGAGCTCAGCCCCGGCCAGTTCAGCCGTCCCCACCATCGTCCGTAGAGCCCCCGCCTCCCGCCGGCCGGCCCCCACCGAATACAGTCCGGCCATCCCCGCCCTCGCCGTGGCAGCGCTGGCGTCCTGTCTCCCATCGCCAGGAGCTCGCCTGCCTCGGTCAATCCAGGCGGGATCGAGGAGGACGAGGCCCCTGTTGCATTAACCGACCGCAGCGCTCTTGTGGGCCGGCTCCCTCCAGGCCCAGTTCGCCTCCCTCCAGGCCCAGATCACCTCCTGCCGGCCCATGGCCTCTAGTAAGCCCCGTCTAAGCAGCGCCCAGGCGTCATTTTTTTATCTTGTGCCTCTGTGACCGTTTTTGCTAATTGCCTATGGGTTTTTAGAATTAAAAAAAACTAAGTTAAATATGCTCATATTGAATTAAACACACCCCATTTAAAAATGTTTTATATATGTAATATGCTTAGAAAAATGCGTAGTTTAATAATATGTCATTTTCATCAATGCCTAAAATGTTTAGCATATCATTCCTGCTAATGGCATCATTTGTTATAATATAGCATTGCCCCGTTTATTAACGTGCATCGGGATTTACTCCGAATCACATATTAAAAAAATGTTCATATCATCGGCATCGCATTTTGATGCATGAGATAATTGTCGGCATGATGTTTGAATTTAATTTGCATTAATGGATTGCATTTCCGTGAATAGGCCTAAGACACGCATATTTAATTGTGATTAATTTTCTACATGAACATATGCATATTATATATGTTTTCGGGGTAGAAAAACCCATAGGATTTATCGGTGCATTTAGTTTTGCCGTTTGAGCATTTTGTGTGCATGTCATTTATACGTGATGCCCTTTTGTCATTTTTGTAGGAATTAATTCGTGCATGATATGAATTAAGTTTCAACATGAAAGTTGCTCTTTGATATGTATCCTAGCCCATGGACATTTTGCTTGTCTTAGATATGCATGTTTAGGTGTTATTTTGATGTTGTCAACTTGCTATAAAAATCTGTTATTTTGAGGGTCCAAAATATTTCTCAGTCTGGAATCTGTTATATTTCGTTGCTGTCTTGTCATGTGATTTGCTAGTGATCTAGAACTCTTTTGTGGTAGGTGTAATGGAGTTATTTGTTGTCGATATTGTCCTTTAGCATGCTGTTAAGTTTCTTGCCATAATATGATTGGTAGCATATAGTTTAACTTCTGTCAATATGCCTTCGTGATAAAAACTACACGTGAAAAACTGCTATTTTCACTTAGTCTGAAACTGTTATCAAGTAGCCATCTTGTGAGCTTCCTACCTAGTGATCCATGCATGTTTTGCATATGATTTGTGAAGCTGAAATGAAGTGGATGTTGTATGCTATTGTCCCATGCTTAGTTTGTGCATTTTAGAATATTATAACCTGCTGTTTTCTTGTGTTCAAAATGCCATATTGTTGTTTTTGGGCAGATTGCAACAACAACTTGTCTTGTTGATTGGGGTTGAACCGTAGCTCCGTGTTGGTGATGCTATACATGAAATTGCTTAGAATCTCATGTAGTTTCATAATAACTTGTTGCATTCATGATTTGAGATGGTCGTGATTGTTTTCCCATGCATTTGCATTCATGTCATGTGCATCTTGTGTTGCTCATATCTTTGAACCGTACCTCCGTTTGAGATGTTCTATATATGTAAATCGACTAGAATGACATGTAGAATAGCATGGTATGCTTTATTCTTCTGTTTAATAAATATAAATATGATTAGTTCAGATCTGGACCAATTTCGAAATTAACATATGCGGTCATTTCGGAAATACTATAAGTTGTTTCCGGCCCCATTTAAGATGCCTAGATAGATAGTTTACTTATGCTTTGCCTCTTGCCATGCTTAACAACATTTAATATTGTCGTGTACCTAACGGGAGTGAACTAAATAATTCGAACGTGGAGTTCGTCAATATGCAACTCGTGCATATTGAGCTTCACTTTAATGTGTAGAAGTGTTTGTGGTGATTGTCATGCATTGCATATTAAACCGGACATGCATCATATTTGTTGTGCATCGTGTTTTGCTTATGTTGTGGTGTATCTTGTGTTGATTGTTTGTTTTGCATTGCTTCTTCTCGATAGAGTTCCGAAAGCGTTCGGAGTGTGAGGATTCGTTCGACTACGTTGGTTCGTCTCCTTCATGGACTCGGTCTTCTTCCGAGCGGGATCTCAGGCAAGATGACTCATTTCCCTGGATACCATTACTATCATTTCCATGCTAGTTGCCTCATCTTTTATCGTTATGTCTCACTACCTACCACCTGTTTGATAAGCCTCCAAACATTGCCATGATAAGCCGCTAACCCTTCCACATCCCAGCAAATATTGTTTGGCTATGTTACCGCTTGCTCAGCCCTTCTTATAGCGTTGCTAGTTGCAGGTGCAATTGCTTCCATGTGTCAACATGGACTTTCTTTGTTATATCACAATATTGCTGCTATTTAATTTAATGCACATATACACTTGGTTAAGGGTGGAAGGCTTGGCCTTATGGTCAGTGTTTTGTTCCACTCTTGCCGCCCCTAGTTACCTATGCACTGGTGTTATGTCCCATAAACGAGCGCTCCTAACATGCTCGGGATTGTTATGGGGACCCCCATGATTTTTCGGGTTAGAATCAAACTTTTATGGCAAGGCCCAACATTGGTACTACATTTGCCTAATAATTAATGAACTTGCATAGGGGATTTTCCGGACCCCGTGGATAATTAATCAACAACCCGGGCCAGTGCTCCTCATGAGTGTTAGTCCAAACTGGGCTGCCTGCGGGGCCGCCTCGAGGCAACTTGAGGATTGGTTTTCCCTGTAGCTATTCCCATCTGTCGTGTCCTAAGAACAAGATACACGGCTACTATCGGGTTCGTCGACACGCCGGGCGGCCTTGCTGGATTTGTTTTACCTTTCTCGAACGTCTTGAGTGAGGAACTCTGATTTTCTTCGGGGTATCTTGAGGTGTCGGATTTCCTTTGGAATTGCCTAGGAAGATCACGAGACCCGTGGTTGAGGTTATTCCCGCTGAGTGTGGTTACTTTGTGATGGACGAGTTGGAGCACCCCTGCAGGGTTAAATCTTTTCGAGAAGCCGTGCCCGCGGTTATGTGGCAAACTTGGATACTTTGTTTAACACCCGGTCATAGCAAACTTGAAGTAAACTCAAATAAAATACACCAATTGTGTGCGTAACCGTGACTGTCTCTTCTTGAGAGAACTTATTCGAGAGAGAACATGGTGGGGTTATGTGTGACGTAAGTAGGTGTTCAGGATCAGTTAGTGATCATTACTAGTTCATGTCCGTTATGCGTAGACCACCATACTTTACTTTCTGTACTCGTAAGTTAGCCACCCAAATAAATGCTTAGTCGCTTGATGCAACCTCACCACTTAACCATGCCTTACCTATTAAGCTTTAATAGTCTTGATACCCTTGGAAATGAGACTGCTGAGTCCCCTGTGGCTCACAGATTACTACAACAATAGTTGCAGGCACCGGTATTGTGATGATTTGACGTGAGCGTTTTGCTTGATTTGATTTGGAGTTCTTCTTCTTCTTCTTCATCAATCTTGGATGGGTTCCAGGCGGCAGCCTGGGATAGCAAGGGTGGATGTCATTTTACCATTTGATTTCGTCTATAGTCGGACCCTGCTCTTCAGTATGATGTTTGAGTATGTATTGTATTGATGTGACTCTGTTGTAGCTTGTGGCAAGTGTAAGCCAATTCCATATACTCACCTCTTCTGTACATGTACTTGTAATGATATCCATTCTTGCAAACGCATCGAGATGCGCTTCTATCCCTGTCGAGGCCCTCGTGCCCAAATAAGGATAGGACCGCATCTTGGGCGTGAAAAAACAGGAACTGGCACTGGGCACTAGATCAATAGGTTAATCCCAAAATTAGTATAAAAAGTTGCCAAAATTATATGGAAGTTGTAGAATGTTGGCATGAAACAATCAAAAATTATAGATACCACAGAGACATATCAACATCCCAAGCTTAATACCTTCTCGTCCTCGAGTAGGTAAATGATAAAAAAGATAATTTTTGATGTTAAATGCTACCTAGCATAATATTGTTCATATAATCTAATCATGGCATGAATATTAAGATATGAGTGATTCAAAGCAATGGTCTATCATTTGACATTAAGACAACAATACTTCACGCATACTAATAAAGCAATTGTATCTCTTCAAAATATAATGGCAAAAGAAAGTTATCCCTACGATATCATATGGTGTGGCTATGCTCCATCTTCCCGACACAAAGTATTTATATCATGCACAACCCCGATGAGAAGTCAAGAAATTGTTTCACACTCATTATGTTCTCAAAACTTTTCAACTCTCACGCAATACATGAGCGTGAGCCATGGATATAGCACTATAGGTGGAATAGAATATGGTGGAGGTTGTTAAGAAAAAGGAGAAGATAGTCTCTCATCAACTAGGCTTATCAACGGGCTATGGAGATGCCCATTAATAGATATCAATGTGAGTGAGTAGGGATTGCCATGCAATGAATGCACTAGTGCTATAAGTGTATGAAAGATCAAAAAGAAACTAAGTGGATGTGCATCATGATGAAAAATTCCACTAGCTATATGAAAGTGAAAAAATAGGAGACTCTCTATTATGAAGATCATGGTGCTACTTTGAAGCACAAGTGTGGAAAAAGATAGTAGCAATGTCCCTTCTCTATTTTCTCTCTCTTTTTATTTTTATTTTCTTTTTTTCTTTTTTTGGTGGGAATCTAAGGCCTATTATTTTGATTTGGGCTTCACTGGCCTCTTTTGTTTTTCATAAATATACGAGTACTAGAGAGGCTAGCAAAGGTGGAAGGGTGAGAGTGCATATAATCCATGGACTCAACATTAGTCATAAAGAACTCACATACTTATTGGAAAAGTCTATTAGTCATTGAAGTAAAGTATTAGACGCATGCTCCTAGAGTAGAGGTTGGTAGGAGTTAACTATTGCACGCTCCCGACCCTCACACAACGGCTGAAAATGAATAAACAAATGATGCTCCGACTTCCTTACATAACAGTTCACCATACGTGCATGCTACAGGAATCACAAACCTTTACACAAGTATTTCTACCAATCCACAATTACTCCCTAGCATGACTCTAATGTCACCATCTTTATATCACAAAACTATTGCAAGGAATCAAACACATCATATTCAGCGATCTACAAGTTTTATGTAGGATTTTATGACTAACCATGTGAATGATCAACTCTTGTTAACTCCCTAAAGAGGTATAAGTGAAGTATGAGAGTTTAATTCTTTCTACAAAAGATATTCCCATACTCTAACAAATATAAGTGAAGCAAAAGAGCATTCTACAACTGGCAGTTTTCTATGTGTGAGAAATACGCAATCCAAACTTCAAATGATATAAGTGAAGCACATGAAGCATTCTATAAAGCCATACTCAAAAGATATAAGTGAAGTGCATGAAGCACTCTATAAATCGAACAAGGATTATCTCATACCAGCCTGCTGCATTACTAAAAGAAAAGAAAAAAGCACACGACGCTCCAAAATTTACGCATATCATGTGATGAATAAAAATATAACTCCAAGTAAAATTACCGATGGCTGTTAGAAGAAAGAGGGGATGCCTTCCGGGGCATCCCCAACCTTAGATTCTTGGGAGTCCCCTGAATATTACCTTGGGTTTCCTCGGGCATCCCCAAGCTTAGTCCCTTTCCACTTCCTATTCCTTCATCCATTGTGATCTCACCCAAAACTTGAAAACTTCAATCACACAAAACTTAACAAAACCCTCGTGACATCCACTTGTATAATAAAACAAATTACCACTTTAAGTATTGTTGCCAACCAAGTCATATTTTGTTTTTTCATTGTAGCTACTTTAATATATCTTTTCCATGGCTTATACCGCTTATACAATCGATAGTTTCATCAACATGCGCAAAACAATTCATCAAAACAGAATCTGTCAAAAACGGAATAGTCTTTAGTAATATGAACATTCTCCATACTTTGGTAATTACAATTTTTTTGAAAAATTAGGACGTGGTAAATAATTTCTATAACAGTATTGTGTAAAAAATTCAGAATTTTTGCACGCTCCAGTAAAATATAGAAATTCAAACACTTCAGCAAAAGTTTCTGTTTTTACTCAACACATATGAAACAAGCAATTTAAACATCCTAAAGGTAATTCTTGACACATTATTTTTAAAATACAATGGATTTGTACAAGGGAATAATTATTATTTTTGAAAAGTTTCTGTAATTAAGATTCACAATGTTTCCATGGGCATGAAGAATGTTCAAGGCTAGCCCCCACTTTAACGTTGCTTGTCTTTCTCACTTTCACTTTCCTTTTTGAATTTTTTTGAAGTTCCCCACTTTATTTTTTGTTTTTCAAACTACATAAAAGCACAAAACAGAATAAAATGACTCTATAAAACTTCCGGGTTGTCTCCTTGGCAGCGTTTTCTTTAAAGCCATTAAGCTAGGCATAAAGTGCCCAAGTAATGGATCCCAAGGTATATCAAAGCCAATTTTAATTAACAATGATTTGCAATTTAGTAGTGAGAAAAAAGTGATATATATCATGTGAAAAAAATCTTACTCTCTCCCTATGCATTGGCATGTCATAAAAGAATAATTTATGCACACAAAGTAAAGGTCAATGCATAGTATAAACAGTTTCTTGCAATTTTATCGTCTTGGAAACATAGAGAGGCGGAGATGTAGTTCCTCTCTAATAATAATTCCAAGTAGGAGCAGCAAGCACAGGCATATTATATCCCTCAAAATCATCATGTGTGATATTAAAACGCAACCCATCAATACAATCCTTAATAAGTGCAACCTTCTCCGATATAGTGTAGTTGGGAGAATTAAAAAAGATAATAGGACTATCATGTGTGGGTGCAATAGAAAAAATTTCATACTTAACATAGGGAACTATTACAAGTTCATCTCCGTAAGCATAATTCATATTTTCATCATGGCCACAAGCATATCAAGCATCAAGTTCATCAAAAAGGGATATTTCAAATGAATCCAAGGGATCGTAGCAATTATCATAGCATTCAACCTTCGGTAAGCACGAAGGGAAATTAAACACTGTATGAGTTGAAGAGTAAGATGGACACGGGTAGCTAATCCACTCTTCCTCCTCTTTTTCTTTGCTCTCCTCCTCATCTTTATCATCCAATGAGCTCAGAGTGTCATCAGTTTCTTCTTCCATAGATTCCTACAAGATATTAGTCTCTTCTTGGATAGCGGAGACTTTCTCAATAAAATCATTAATACCGTCATTATATTTATAATTCTCATAGCAATAACGAAGCATAGCCAAATTTTGGGATCGGTAAACAGCATCATCTTAATCTTCATACTTTTCAAACAAAGCTTCAATTTCTTAAGCACACTTAAAAGCAATAAACTCTTCTATTTGTTCCACATCATAGTAATCATATATACCATTAGCATAAGAAGCCAAGGTTTCATTATCATTAAATTTACATGAAAGGGTAAGGTGCTTAGCCTCCATCCTAGAGCAACAAGTAATATCATATCTCAAGCATAGATTCCATCCACACCATTTCAACATATGAATTTGATCCCATAACAGTTTCCCTTTTTTAGTCAAGCGATAATCCATAAAGTATTCACGTTGATCCTACCTGCATCCCATTATATAATTGAATGGGTTTTCTTAGGATTATTAAATTAGTGCATAATATCTTTCACATAATGAACATCGAGGGTTTTAGGAGGTTCACCATCTCCCTAAGCAGCAAGTACACCTAATTTTTTTGGTATTTCATGTTCCATATCCATAACAAAAGATAGAGAACAACTTAGAAAAGGAACTAAAATCTAATTAGTGATAAAGCAAACAAGCACACACGAGAATATTCACCCCAAGCTATTGCTCCCCGACAATGGTGCCAAAAAAATATCTTGATAACCCACACTTGTAGGGGATCAATTGTAGCCTTTCTCAATAAGTAAGAGTGTCGAACCAAATGAGGATCTAAAGGTAGAACAAATATTCCCTCAAGTTCTATCGACCACCGATACATCTCTACACACACTTAAAGTTCACTTTACCTAGAACAAGTATGAAACTAGAACTACTTTGTAGGTGTGATGGGATAGGTTTGGAAGATAATAAAGAGCACATAAATAAAAACTAGGGGTTGCTAAGATAAAGAAACAACTAAGTTAGATTAACAAGTGTGGAAAAGTGGTGTTAGGAGTTGCAGAATTTTCCCTAAGCAATCAATAACTAGACCGGTCATCATTTTTGCAATTTTATGTGAGGGAGAGGCATAAGCTAACATACTTTCCCTAATTGGATTAGATGCACTTATGATTGGACCTCTAGTAAACATCCACAACTACTAAAGATCATTAAGGTAAAAACCAACCATAGCATTATAAGGTATCATGTCCTCTTTACTCCCATATGCAACAACCCACCTACTCGGGTTTATGCTTCTGTCACTCAAGCAACCCACCATAGGCAAATCATGAACACATTGGTACACCCTACAACAAGGATACCTCGCGCTTGCGTGAGACAGAGAGCACCATAGGCTAGCTCCAATAATAACACATGCAACTCAAACCAATCATGAACATCAACCAACCCATAGGATAACAAAAATCTACTCAGACATCATAAGATGGCAACACATCATTGTATAATAATATGAAGCATAAAGCACCATGTTCGAGTAGAGGGTGCAGCAGGTTGCGGCAGAGTGGATGTGACAGCCCAAGTGCTATCCCTACCTTATTTGGCATGTAACCCCATGTATGAACCTGGTCATGAGGTTATGAGATGTATAATTGCACCTTGTCATTCATGTGTGTTTGCATTCATGCATCATCTCATCCATCATATCATTCATTTTGCATGCTTGTTGGTTTTCATGTGTCTTGCTATGATGTGTGGTGGTGAGTGTGTTTGATATGTGGTGTGGGAGGTGTTGTGTGTGGTTGGATCCATGTGTACATCACCTCCCATCATTCCCCCTCTCTTCATATTAATTTTATGAGCAGATTTAATTGTCTCATTAAAATGTTTAAAATATGTTCATGAGGTGGCCCCATATGTTTTATGAATTGTGGGTATGTTAGTTTTGATGTTTGTAGTTTGTTTGCCTTGTGTTTTAAAATAACAGGGGCTGCCCTTTTATCAAATATTAAAAATTACTTGCTCTTTAAATCAAGTTAATATTTTTATTAAATAGGGATCTTTATTTCTTTCACCAAAATATTTTTCTTTTCTCTAAAAACCCTTTTCTTTTCCCTAGGGTTTTATTTTGAGTGACTGTGAGTATTTATTTAAAAACCTGTTGTTTTTTTCCTCAGTTTTGTTTGTGTGTGAGAGAGAGAATAGTGGGCTAGCGGCCCAGCCCAGGTGAGCAGGATGGCTACCTGCTCCCATTTCCCCCTCCGTCAGCTCAGTGAGAGAGGCAGAGCTCTGCATCGCCTTTCCGTCGCCGTTGCCGTCTGCCCCGTCGCCTATATAGTCCCCTCGGCGTGCATGTCGTTGCCCGTAGGGTTCCTCTCCCTCCTCGCCCCGCCTTCCCCCTTCTCTCCTTCTCTCCTGTCCCCGGCAAGCTAAAATTCAGAGGTTCCACAGAGTGTGTGCGGTGAGGTTCAGAGGAGTGCTTGCTACCGCGGGAGCTTCTCCGGCGAGCCATTCGAGCAGGAGGTCGTCGTGGTCGTGCCGTCGTCGCCATCTTCCTCCTTGACATCCTCTACATCCTCGACAAACGCCAAGGTCGTTCCCTTCTTCTTCTTCCTCCCCTCCGGCCAAGCCCCACTCTGCCATCTCCTTCCCCTGCGTCATCTCCGGCCATCTTCTTCCCCTCCGTCGGCTCCTTTGTGACCCGCTCGTCGTTGCCTTCCCCCAAGGTGAGCCGTCGGTCTCCGTTTGCCTTATCCCTCGCGCCGTAGCTCCGTCGCCGCCGACCGCAAGGCGAGCTCCTGCTGCTTGCCTCCTTCCTCCTCTTCGCAAGGGAGCAGAGGAATGGAGTCCCTGTTTGTTCCTGCGCGTGTGAGTGCAATTGGGGTCGCCAGGTTCACCGTAGATCGCTGGAATTGTGCCGTCGTAGTGCTGTCGCCGGTGCCCTGTTTCACTTCAGTTTTGTCAGAGGTCTCTGTTCGCGTGTGTGTATTAGAGAGCAGAGGACTCGGGTTCGATCCCGTAGCATAGTGGTGTGGTGCGTGGGAGGAGACCAGGAGGTCTCGGGTTTGATCCCGAGCCCCTTCCCTTTTTTGTGTTTTCTTTTATTTTCTTTTTTTCTTCTTTTGTTTTTTCTCTCTTGCTATGTATGTGTGCACTAATATTTGAGTGTGTATGTGTAGTGCATCTACATGTGTATGTTCTTGTGTGTATATATATACCTAAGGGTATATATATACATGTGTAGTTGTATGTGTGTTGAGTGTGTATGTGTATATACTTAAGAGTATGTATGCATGTGTTTATATGTATGTGTGTGGGTGGATTACACCATGTGGTGCTTGTGCATGTGAGTGTGGTAGTGTGTGTGTATGCTATGCATACATACATATGTATGTGAGTTGTGCATGTGGGTGTGCATACGTGTATGGTGGTGTGTGTATGTACCAAATGGTATATATACACATGTATGCATACATATGTGTGTGAGTGAGTGTAGTGTGTAGGCGTGTGTATGTGTATGTGGTCATACATGTATGAAAGTGCATGTGTGCCTATATACACCCATGCTTGAGGTGGTATGCATTGTGTTTGTCTGTGTATGTCCTACATGCACTCACTTGTGAGTGATGTGTATGGGTATGTGAGTAGATGACCATGAGAATATATGCATGTGTAGGTGTGTGGAGGTTTCTTCTTGCATGTTGCTGCCATGTTTAGTGTAGATGAGTAAGTGAGTGGATGCTAGACCTTGTGCATGTGTAGATCTATGTGTGTGTGAGAGCTCTCATGTGTATATGTGCATGTATTTCTCCCCTAGCTTGTTTTATTTTCTTGTTCTTGATTCTATGCTATGCCTAAGTACCTTATTCATGCCTCTTTACCTTTTCCATCAAGTGTCCAATAGAGGGCATGCCAATTTTGGCCTCTTACATAAGTGTCGGCAAGTGACATAAGTCATCCATGCCATTGTGGTGATCATTTCGACCCCCCTTATCTCCCTCTTGCTCCAAGCAAGTATAGGGGTATGAGTAATGCATTTGGGGTATAATCAACCCAGGAATGCATCTACGAAGTCATATTTGACTTTGGGGCAACTTCACAACACTGCATTTTTATGCTGTGATGCCCTTTTGTCAATTTTATATGATTTAATCCATGTATGGTTTTAAGTTCTTGCCAACATGGAAGTGGTAGTTAAAGTTGCTGGGAATGTCCCAATATTTTTGTTATCTATGCTATGTCACCAGATCAGTGGCTACCTTGCTGTTAAGTTGCTATGATGATGTTGTTTCCTGCCAACCTGAAATATGACCAAGTCTGGGAAATCTGTTGTTATTGTTTTGCCATGTAGAGTGGGTTGTATCTAGTGATATGTTTGGAATTTGAGCATGCTCTGTGCTAGTTATTTGTATTAGATATTGCCTTCTACCCTGCTGTTAATTTTCATGCCAATAGGAGCTCTCTAGCATATTTAACCAGTGCTGTCAACTTGCTGCTTTATTAACTCAGATTCCAGAAAACTGGAATTTTCACTAAGTCCTAGAAAACTGATTCATCATGCCAACTTGATTGATTCTTGCTTGTTGATGTGTGGCTCCTTTGCTGGTGATGTCATTCGATTAATTGAAGTATATGTTGAGTAGATTCTGTCCATATCTTGTTTGTGGCTGTAGGGTTCCTGTAGCTCTAGTTGTGATATGTAGAAGTTGCTATATTGCTGTTTATTGGCAGATTTGGTGTTTTATTGTTTTGTGACTTGTGGGAGCTATGCTCCATGTAATTGATTGATTCTTGAGTCTATTGTGATTGATTTTTCATCACCTATCCAGTGGCTGGCTTGGAATGCCAATAAGTAGCCCAGGTCTTGGTTGCCTTGTTTTTGCTTCCGTACCTTGTCGTGAGCGTATCTTGAGAACCGTAACTCCGTTTCTTGCGATCTTTATATGCATTTCTATCGATTTTGCATGCTGCATACATATTTTCCATGTTCATGCATAAACAACTTTGCACGTGAAACATGACTAGTTTTGGACTGCCATTTTAGAATTCTTCATAAATGAATCATGCATCATTTTGATTGTGCATTGCACCTTGGTTGGATGTTTATTGTTGTTGTTTCTCTTGGGTAGAGTACCACTACAAGGATCTCGCTACTTGTTCCACTGAAGAACCAACAGGCAAGATGATCGTACCTAGATCCCGATACTATTTTTGCTTGCTAGTTTCTCGCTCTTCTCCTTACAATTGAGCTACCTACCATTTGATATCAGCCCCCATGTTCCCATGACAGCCTCTAACTTCCACTTCCTAGTAAACCTTTGTCTGGCTAAGTTACCGCTACTCAGCCCCTCTTATAGCGTTCTTAGTTGCAGGTGCAGGTGTTCCATGTGATAACATGTAGTTGAATATTACAATAAATTCTGTTATTAAATTTAATGCACATATATATATCTTGGTATTGGTGGAAGGCTTGGCCTTTTGCTAAGTGATTTGTTCCACTGTTACCGCCATTAGTTCCTGGTTACCGGTGTTATGTTTTCCATACTTTACGCTCCTAACATGCTCGGGGTTGTTACGGGGACCCCCTTGTTCATTCGATTGAGATTAAAACTTATCTGGCAAGACCCAACATTTGTACTACGTTTGGTTAACAACTTAATATAATTGCATAGGGTCTTGCAAACCCGTGGATAATTTAATCAACCCCCGGGCCAGTGCTCCTCATGAGTGTTGGTACAAACTAGAGCACTGTGCGGGGCCAACCCAGGGCAACTTGGGAGAATTCTATCAGCCCTCCGTACGCGTTGCTTATCCGTCATGTCCTGAGAACGAGATACGCGGCTCTTATCTGGTTCGTCGACACGTCGGGTGTTCTTGCTAGATTTGTTTTAAATTTATCGAGTGTCTTGCGTGTGGAGTCTGACTTTCTTTGGGTTACTCGAGGTGTTGGACTTCCTTTGGAATTACCTATGATGATCGCGAGATCCATGGTCGAGGCATTCCCATGAAGTGTGGTTAATTTTGTAATGGATTAGTTGGAGGACCCCTGGAGGGTTAAATCTTTCGAAAAGCCATGCCCGCGGTTATGTGGCAACTTGGATATTTGTTTAACACCCGGTTATAGTAAACGTGAAGTAAACTCTAATTAAAATACACCAAACGTGTGAGTAACCATGATCGTCTCTGCTCATGAACATGATCCGAGAGAGAACACGGTTGAGTTATGATTGACGTGAGTAAGTGTTCAGGATCTCATAGAGATCATGCTAGATTCGATCGTTCTTCGTAGGCCACTCATATCTATTTCATGTTGCGTAATCTAGCCACCATATATGCTTAGTGCTGCGGCAAACTAAACACTTACCCCATCCCAACCTTTGAGCTTGAATAGTTTCGGTACCCGGGCACGTGATAGCTGAGTCCTCTGTGGCTCACAGTTTACTACAACACTCCAGGTACAGGTTCAGATGAGTACGTGCAGGATGATCTTACCCAGCTCCATTGGGAGTATGATGACGAAAGAGGCAGGATGTATCATTTGATTTCGTTCGTAGACGGACCCTGTTTTCATCTTGATGATTGAACTCGGAGTGGAATTGTAATTTAGCATGTGGCGAGTGTAAGCCAACTTGTAAACTCATCTCTTTTGTAATGTATGATGCAATGATACTATACTTGTTAACGGCAAGATGCGCCTCTAACCCTTGCGAGGCCCTCGTATCTTAAAATGGATAGACGCGCATGTTGGGCATGACAGTGGCGCTCTGTAGCTAGATGGAGGAAGGTGATGGAGGTGTTGGTGAAGATGACGGAGTTGTTGGAGTAGATTTCCGTCATGATGGTGTCCCCGACAACGTTCCGGCGCCACCGGGAGAGAGGGGAGAGAGCCCCCTCCTTCTTATTCTTCCTTGAACTTCCCCTAGATGGGAGAAGGGTTTACCCTCTGGTCCATGGCCTCCATGGCGACGAAGGGGAGAGAGCCCCTCCAAGATTGGATCTATCTCTCTATTCCCTTCTGTTTCTGCACTCTAGATTCTAGCATTTCACCATTTCCTAAATATCCGGAGATCCGTAACTCCGATCGGGCTGAAATTTTCAGGCAATTTTTATTATAAAAATATCTTCCTAGAAGAAAAAGGACAGATTCAACCGACATAAGGTCTGGTAACGAGGGCCCAGGGCGCGACCAGGGGGTAGGCCATGCCTGGCAGGCTTGTGACCCCCTCGGGCATCGCTCGCATTGATTCTTTATTCCCAAAAATCACATATATTACAAAAAAATCTCCGTAAGTTTTTATCATGTTTGGACTTCGTTTGATATGGATTTTCTACAAAACAAAAACCATGCAACAAAAAGGAACTGGCACTGGGCACTGGATCAATATGCTAGTCCCAAAAATAGTATAAAAAGTTGCCAAAAGTATATGGAAGTTGTACAATATTGGCATGAAACAATCAAAAATTATAGATACGAGGGAGACATATCAAGTCGCCGTTTAAACCTTGACAAGTTCAGTGTCTTCGTGCGAGAATAACTTTAGAAAAGTTCAGGGTCTGTTATCAAGAATAACTGTCAAAAGTTTAGGGTCACATCATGGAGTAGCAAGTTGCAAACAGGTAGGTTTAACTCGGACATGGCAGAAAGCCAGGTCAAGAGAGGAAAATAAGCTTAACCCATAGGGTCGAAAGCCCCCCAAATGACCAAATTAAGGATCAACTCCTTTCTAATATGAACCAGGCCAAGAGGGTTTAAAAGCCCCCAAGTGACCTGATTAAGGATCAACTCCTTTGTAATATGAACCAGGCGAAGAGGGTTTAAAAGGCCTCTAGTGACCTGATTAAGGATCAACTCGTTTGTATGTAACTCATGGCCTAGAAGGCCTGGCCAAGAGGGTGTAAAAGCTCCCAGGTAACCTGATTTAGGATCAACTCCTTTGTATGACACTCAGTGTGAAGAACACGACAGAGGCCCCTAATCATGGGGATGCCAACTTTATTATATCATAAAAGATGGTTTGTACAATGACATGGATATGTACATTGATGAGAGCCAACTGGCGCCTTAAGTATAGTATGGTCGTAGGTGAGCAATATTCTATGGCCTCTTGGTCTCTTCACTAGAAGTGCGAGACTTGTCAGTCACCCGTATGTCCATGAGATAATACAATCCGTTGTTGAGATTTCTCTTGATCACAAATGGTCCTTCCTAGGGAGGTGATAACTTGTGCATATCTGACTGGTCTTGAATCAACCAGAGTACTAAGTCGCCTTCTTGGAACGTCTGAGTCTTGACCCTGTGACTATGATAGCGACGCACGTCTTGCTGATAAAACGTCGAACGAGCTGCTACAAGAGCCCTCTCTTCATCCAAGGCATCCAAAGCATCCTGTCGCACTGCCTCATTGTAAGTTTCCGCGTAAGCCGCCACTCTAAGCATGTCAGGATGAATATTGCTGAGGAGAACAGCTTCTTTACCATAAGCCATGAAGAAAGGCAAAAAGCCTTTGGACCTATCAGGGGTGGTTCTTATGCTCCAAAGAATAGACGACAACTCCTCCACCCAAAAACTCAGCGTGCGCTCCAAAGGAACCATACACCGGGGTTTGATGCCTCTCAAAATTTCCTGGTTAGCACGCTCAGCTTGACCAATAGACTCTGGGTGAGCCACCGAAGATACATCAAGATGGGTATGCTCCTCACCACAGAAATCCTTCATATCCCCATTGGAAAGATTTGTGCCATTATCAGTGATGATACTATGTGGATACCCAAACCGAAGAATCAACTTGTTAACGAACTAAACTGCTATTGCAGCATCACTCTTACTAACTGGCTCAGCCTCAACCCACTTAGTAAACTTGTCAACCGCCACTAAAAGGTGGGTCTTCTTATCTTTAGACCTGTTTAAAGGTCCTACCATATAAAGTCCCCAGACTGCAAACAGCCAGGTGATTGGAATCATCCATAGCTCTTTAGCCAACACGTGGGCACGCCGCCAAATTTCTAACACCCGTCACATTTATTGACAAAATCTTCTGCATCTTTACGAGCTGTTAACCAGTAGAAACCGTGGCGGAAAACCTTGGCCACCAATGATTTTGACCTGGCATGATGACCACAATCACTAGCATAGATTTCTTGCAAGATCTAATTGCCCTCATCAGGAGAAATACGACGCTGAAAAACACCAGTCACACTACAGCGATGCAACTCGCCGTCTTTAATAATCATAGACTTAGACCGCCTTGTGATTTGTCCTGCCAGAGTCTCATCTTGGGATAACTCGCTTCGGGTTAAGTACGCTAGATAAGGCAGCGTCCAATTAGGGATCACACGGAGAGCCGCCACCAATTGCCCTTCCAGGTTAGGTATAACCAAGTCCTCCTGCGACGGTAACTTGACTGACGGGTGATGCAATAAGACCAAGAACACATTAGACGGCACCAGCTTATGCTGAGACCCCAACTTGGATAATGCATCAGCCGCCTCGTTCTTGTGCCGATCAATGTGATCCACCTGATAACCTTTGAAATGGCCAGCAATAACATCAACCGCCTGGTGGTAAGCCGCCATACGAGGGTCCCTTGAGTTCCATGTGCCAGAGACATGCTGAGCCACTAGTCCTAACTCGCCATCACATCTAACTCGGCTCAAGTTCATCTCCTTAGCTACACGGAACCTATGAAGCAAAGCCTCATATTCTGTTGCATTGTTAGTACAAGGAAACATTAACCTCAAACCATAATGAACTTGTCACCTCGTGGGAAAGTTAAAACAACTCTAGCCCCCGAGCCTTTCAATTGCCTGGATCCATCAAAGTGAATCGTCCAGTATGTGTTGTCCGACTTCCCCTCAGGTGATTGACTTTATATCCAATCGTCTATGAAGTCCACCAAGGCTTGAGACTTGACAGCCGCACGAGGTGCATATTTCAAGTTAAGGGGTCCAAGCTCAAGTGCCCACTTAGCAATCCTTCCAGTAGCTTCTCTATTTTGGATGATATCTCCCAACGGGACAGAGCTAACCACTGTGATCTGGTGTCCAAGGAAGTAATGCTTCAACTTGCGGTTTGCCATGAACACCTGATAGATAAATTTCTGTCAGTGCGGGTATCTTTGCTTGGATTCTATCAAGACCTTGCTGACATAGTCGACTGGCCACAAGACGAGATACTCCTTCCCTGCCTCCTTATGCTCCATAACAATCGCGGACCGATGGCCCTGTTATTAGCCACCATGTACAAGTGCAAAGGTTCTTTCTCAGCCAAAGCAGCCAAGACCAAGGACTCAGCCAACTGCTTCTTCAGCGCCTCAAGCGCCTCGTCCGTAGCCTTGCTCCAGACAAAATCATTCGTATTTTTCATCATCTGATATAGTGGAATAGCTTTCTCGCCTAGGCGGCTTATGAACAGGCTTAGTGCAGCAATACGACCTATCATGCGTTCAACATCATTGATACATGCCGGCTTAGACAAGGAAGTAATAGCCTTTATCTTGTCCGGGTTAGCTTCAATGCAATGCTCGGATACAAAAACCCCGAAGAGCTTGCCTGCAGGTACACTGAAAACACACTTCGTTGGGTTAAGCATCATCTTGTAGTCCCGCAAATTGTCAAAGGTTTCCTTCAAATCATCCAACAGAGATTGCTTCTTCCTTGACTTGACCAGAATATCATTCACGTAAGCGTGTACATTTCTGCACACAACACTTGTAAGTCGCGTGGGTAGTCTTGAGCCCAAAAGGCATAGACACATAGAAGAAAGCACCAAAAGGCATAATAAAATCCGTCTTCTCTTGGTCTTTAACTGCCATCTTGACCTGATGATAACCAGAATAAGCATCCAGAAAATACAGACTCTCACAACCCGTCATTGCATCAATGATTTGATCAATACAGGGGAGGGCAAACAGATCAAACGGACATGCCTTGTTAAGATCTGTGTAATCCATGCACATACGCCACGTCCCATTCTTCTTGAGTACCAGCACCGGGTTAGCGAGCCAATCCGGGTGAAAAATTCAACGATGAACCCTGCTGCCAAGAGCCAGGCCACCTCTTCACCAATTGCTTTCCGCCTCTCCTCATTGAATCGGTGTAGGAACTGGTTGAGTGGCTTAAACTTAGGATCCACATTAAGGTGGTGATCAGCGAGTTCTCTCGGTACACCCGGCATGTCAGAAGGCTTGCATGCAAAGATGTCCCCATTATCATGGATGAACTTGATGAGCGTGCTTTCCTATTTGGGATCCATATTAGCCCCAATGGTGAACTGCTGTGATGAATCACTAGGCGCAAAGTCCCCCAACTTAGTAGTATCTTCTGCCACAAACTTGAGGGTTGGCTCAGATTCCGTGTTATGCCTCTTTAGCGGGGTCATAGCTTTCGAGTCAACATTTTCTTTAAAAAACATGAGCTCTGCCTCCGCACAACTTGATTCTACATATGCTCCATCACCTTTCTCACACTCAGAAGCCGTCTTCCGATCATGATGCACCATAATCTTCCTGTTTAATGCGGGCATCTTGAGCTGCAAGTAGACATAGCAGGGCCTAGCCATGAACTTGGCATAAGCCGGTCGTCCAAACAGAGCATGGTACGGGCTCATAATCTTGACTACTTCAAACCAGAAAGATTCCACCGTGTAATTGAATTCACCACAAAAATCTACCTCCAAAGAGATCTTTCCCATTGGAAAAGTCGACTTCCCAAGCACCAAGCCATGAAAAACTGTTGAAGAAGGTTTGAGATCTTGGTCAGGCAAGTTCATCCGGCAGAAAGTATCATAATACAAAATGTTGATGCTGCTGCCTCCATCCATAAGCACTTTGGTGAAAACATATCCTGCCACTTGAGAGGCGACCATCAGAGCCAATTGCCTCGGGTTATCCACACACGGTGGGTGATCCTTGCTGCTCCAAGTTATGTCATACTCGGGAAACTTCAAATACTGTGGGAGAGCCAGCATGGCTGCATTAACCAGCTGCTTGCGCAACTTCCGGTCCCGCTTGTCAAGGATGGTAGTGAAACCATGGTACTGCCCTACATTAAGCTGCTTGGGATTACTCTGATAACCGGACTGGTTGTTTTGCTACTGACCTCCACCTCCAGACTGCTGATTATTACCACCATGGTTTCCTTGGCCCTGATGGCCTAAGCCTAAGCCACCCGGACCAAAGCCAAACACGGAAGGACCAGATCCTGACCCGCCGGATGGTCTGCCACCGCCGCTTAGACACTGGTTACCGCCATAATTTTGGTACTCGCGCATGATCCAACAATCCCTCCAAGCATGAGTAAACTACTGATCGGGATGGCTGTGTTTCAGGCAAGGATCGTTCAGCATCGCCTCCAAGTCGGTAGTTTTGCATTTAAAAGGCGGCTTCCCATTACCCTTGCCGCAATTATTCCTAGTATTGGTGTTTCCCACTATCTCTGACCCGCCTTCTTGGTGCTTCCGTGTTCCCCTGTTGCCATTATTGTTGTTTCCTCCCCTGTTCTACGATTGACCCTTGCCATTGTCATTCTTCTTGCCCTTGGCCGATTTCTCATCATCGGAGCCAAGGTCCTTCATGTTGTCAGCGTCTGCATACTTGGTGAGAGCCGCCATGGGTTCCCCCATGTCTTGACATGTGCGCTTGATCCGGCCAAGCTTCTGCTTCAAAGGCGTGAAGTGACAATTTTTCTCCGGAATTAACACCGCTTGAGACGCCGTAATGTTATTAGAAGAGTGGACGATGGTTGAGACCCGCCTGACCCACTGATGAGCTGACTCATCCTCATGCTGCACACAATGATCCAAATCCACAAGCGTCATGGGCTGCTTGCACGTTCCCTAGAAATTTTTGATGAACTTCGCCGTTAAGTCGGCCCAGGTATTAATGGTTTCGATGTTGTCCGTTCATATCTTGGTGGGTTTCGATGTCGATCACTGCTAGAAACCACTGGTGACTCATAATGCCGGTTGTAGCTGCCGCTTTGGATGGGGGTTGAGTGCACGCAACTCTGGCTATAAGTGTATTTCTCCTGCTGGGCCACCATTGTATGCATGTACCCAATGGCGTTCCTCACTTCCTCGGTGAAAGGCGCCTCATTAGGGATGGGGATTGTACCAAGCCTGGTCGCCGCGATCACCATGTTCTCTGCCGGGTTAGCATAATTACTCGGCAGCGTCGGACAAGATTGTGGTGGGCTGTGGTTCCGGCGGGGTGGGTCTGGCTGCTGACGTTGAACCGTCGCTCGGCTTCTAGGTACTTCCGCCGTCTGAGTTATGGTGGAAGGTATATTCCGTCCCATCCCTGGCGTGTTAAGAAGATTTATGGCTTCATATTGACCCGTTAAACGGGATTGATGCCTCATTCGGTGAACCACCGCTGCGGACTGCTGCTCTAGCTCTAAGTGAAAAGCCTCTGCCCTAAGGTGCTCTAAGTCAGCATCCATCTGAGCTTTCATTGCATTGATTTCCTGTTGGACTCCGGCCATCTGGTCCTTCAACCTTGTGATCTCGATGTTACGGGCTCCTCGGTTTTCAGGAGTGACCTCGTTTTTCGTCAAACTCTTAAGCTCGTTCATTAGATCCAGAAAAACTTGAGCCGGCGGCCTGCCAGCTCCAGATCCGGTCGTACGGGCGGCTATGTTATTAGGGGTCGGCGTTGGGCCTGCCATGAAGACAGCAACACGGTTTGGTGGCTCATACTCCTCCGGCTCATGGTATTCCGACTTGGGGTAATGCTCGACGTAGCCCCCAAGCCCGCCATTGTGAAGCTGATAGATTGATTCCGTCTCTCTGCTCGAGGAACCATCCTCCGAGCAGACGAGAGTTACCTCCCCCGACATGGAACCTTCAAGTTCCATGCCTTGGGTAAAGCCGACGAAGACGTGCTTCCTTCCCGAGTTAATACGGGCGTGCTGCACGCGCCAGGCTGGCTCGACCTTGCCCGTGTTCAGATCCGCCGATCTTGCAAGTTCCATGTCCGGCCCCGGTTCAGATCCGCCGATCTTGCCGATCAAGGCTTGAATTCCGCTGAAGGGGACCCGGTGCCCGTAATCGATAGAGTCAGCTTCGGGGTCCCAGCCGGCATCGTCGATGTAGAGCTTGCCATGGCAACTCTTGGTCATCCTGCCAACGACTTATCCTTCGATCCTTGGGAGAGATCCGTTCGAGAACTTCACACCACTGAGTACTAGCCCCACTGTGGGTGCCATTTGTCGTGGATTTGTCATGGCAGATGTCCAGGTAAACGCACTTAGGTTCAAGGCCATTGCGAAGGCGATGAGATCGACGGGATTGATCAGAATCGAGAGACAAGGGTTTACCCAGGTTTGGCCCCTCGGGAAGAGGTAAAAGCCTACATCCTACTTTGTGTTGTATTGATTGGGTATCAATTACAAGGGAGCGAGCTCACTTGACCTAGCTATCGATCAGTTGTTTCGTGGCCTAAGCTGCGCAGGTAACCCGCCCTTATATACACGGGTCAAGGCCCTGACTTACAAGAGTCTGGGCCGGGTTATACTTGACAACCGACCTCACCTCTACTTTTGCATGCCTTATCGAACAAGTCGCCCCCGGCGGCCCAAGCCCGTCGGGTTACATTCTATCTTTTGGCTTTGGGCCTTTCAGGCCCACTGAATATGTTTACTCCTAGAGTTGTCGTAAGCCGCCAACCGCATGACCGGACCCCACCTGGGCGGGTCTCAGCCTGGGTTACATCCCTAACAACATCAATGCTTCACCACTAGAATTCTTTCCCACAACACCCTTTGATGCCTCTGGTGAAGACTTTGATCCTCACTCTAAAGCCTATTCCATATGCGAGAACCCATTCCATATGTGGCTGCCGCTCGAAGCCTATGTGGCTGCCGCTCGAAGCCTATTCCATATGCGAGAACCCAGCATGACTGAGATGCTCACCATGATGAAGCCTTTGGCTCAATATGAAGCATTGCGCACTTCAATCTTCGTGGATGATCTTTAGTACTTGCCCTGGACTCTCTACCACATTCTTTGACACACCATTTGGCTGATCAAAGGGCACAACTCATCTCGCAAGATTGAAGGACCTCTGAAGACATTGCTCTACAACACTGTGTATGGCATCAGGTTCAATTTTCAAGACTTGTTTCTTCACAACCTTGCTGCAAATGGCTTCAATATGCTCGAGCCAAAGATTTATACCCTATGGATCATGCGCTTCATCAAGTATAGAACAAACACCAGGTTTCTCCCTTCTACTCGCAACCGTGGCATTTATCTTCCCCATATTGAAGTTGTGCAAGCAGATTTGTATCCATGCAAGAGCAAGAATACGATTGTCGAAGACACTAGTGGCACTACTAATGTTGAAGGTCTTATCATTTCCTCTAATCCATCAAGGCCAAGACTTATTGGTGCTCTTCGACAACAAAGATCTAGTGCTACCAACACTGAAGCCACTGATATCACTTTGCCTCATCAACACCTGCCCAAAAGAGAGCATGCACTCACAAATCGTGAAGTTCTTATTTCATTGATCTGCAAGCAAGATAGGCATCATGAGTGGACTCAACGCCAGATGCAGTCTATTGTACAAGACCTCAACCATGTTCGTAATCTGGTCACCAAAAATGCTTTGGTTGCCTATGAAACCAGTCGTCACTCATGGAGGACTTTGACCATGCTAACACCTGAGGATGAGCTTAGATAAGATGGATATCATCCACACTTCATATTTGGTGCACCACCTCGCAGTGCGGAGAAGTGGCACAAGACTCCCTCACTCGAAGATAGTGACTTCTCCTTGTTGTCTCCTTTCGCCGGTGTCCGACTTGTAAATGAAGCTGATGATGCAGCCACTCTCCCTCCATCAAGTCGGTGTCGCGACAGTGCACAAAGCTCCACTGCACCAGCACCCCAAGACTCCACTACATAGTCCTCATCAACACCTATTGGGGACACGTAGTTCTCAACATCTTCGTTCCTTTTTGGTCATTCAGTGACAAAAGGGGGAGAAGCATTGGGTGATAGTCTTCAAACGGGTCTACTAATAAGGGTTGGTTGTTAATTTTTTCTAAGTTTTCAACTCTCTGTAAGCGCATCTAGTGCCACCCTTGTTAGGTTTTGGAGTATTCAAGACAAACGCGGTTGAGAAACTAATGTGTTTGTGAGAGTTCACAGGTTAACACAGAGATAAGTCCCTGGAGTTTCGGTTTGGCCGTCGTAGATGAACCCCAAAAATGTCCGAAGACATTGATGATGGCTGAAGCCATCGGTGGTGGACGAAGACAATTAAACGCGAAGATGATGTCTTTTCATAGTTTTGTTTCTTATTTTCCGAGTCATAGGATCCATCGTGTTGTTAAGTGGGATTGATGTGATTGAAGTCAGATGGTGACGTGATACTCAACCCATACCTATGTCTTCGAGCGAAGACATTAAGACGAAAACTCTTCCAGCGCTGGTTGAGTCAGCTTTACTTGTAGCCCCCCACAAGTTGTCGCATGTGTTTGAAATATGACCGTTGTGACACGTGTCGATTGGTCATTGACCCAGGTTCATTTTGGTCATATCAGGTCGGCTTGTCCGCTGGCTATAAATAGACCACCCCCTCCACCATAAGTAGGCGGCTGCTTAGAGAGAGATACGACTGTTGTTATTTTGGAGCAACCCACCTTGAAGACTTTGAGAGATACACATCCTGCGAGGATACACCTAATCACCTAGAGCTAGTGTGTTTGAGCATCACTGAGGACTTTCTGTTCTGAGTGAACTGAAGACTTATTACAATTGAAGACTGTGATCTTCCAAGCAGTTAGGCATCTGGGTCTAGAGCATCCAAGAGTCATTGTGGACTGCCGGGTGACCAAGTTTGTACTAGTTTCAGAAATCCCCCCTAAAGACTTACATGAGTGATTGGGCGTTGTATAAGTGACTTTGGCTCAAGGGGAATAAGGTAAAGATGAGGTCTTCTGAGTTCAATCTCAACCTCCCTAACCATACATACAGTTGTCACAGCAACTAGAACTGGTCCAACAAAGCTTGTGTCTTTGTCAAGCTACCGGTTCTATCCTTCACTCTTTTACATTCCTAATCTGAACTTTGAAGACATTTCTGGTACATCTTGTGAAGACTTTCATCGAAGACATTCATATCATCTGTTTATCTTCATACCATGACGCATCTTAGTAGTCATGATGATTATGCTTGTCTTGCTTGAATGTCTTCTCTGCTTTCCATGCGATGTCTAGATTATTGATTGTATCCCTACCTGATCATGTTTACATTTCCGCATATTTCAAATAAATTCACTGTTTTGAAGCCTTTCATAAAAATCTCCTATTCACCCGCTCTAGTCGTTAACTAGCACTTACAATTGGTATTAGAGCAAGGTACTCCCTTGTTTCGTGTTTTGGTGTAACCACCGTGGAGTTTTAGCTATGTTGACTGTAGGGATAATCAAGGTCTCCATTGCATGCCCTGTCTTTGATGGCACCGACTATCACTACTGGAAGAAAAAAATGTGCATGCATCTTGAAGCCATTGACAACGATCTATGGTATGTTGTCATGGCGGGCATTCCCGAAGTTGGTGAAGGTGTTACTACTACTGATGTGAAGAGGTCCGCGCAACTGACTCCACCGCCAAGAACATCATCTACAGTCATCTGACTAAAGGACAATATGTCCATGTGAGTGCAATTAACACTACCAAGAAAATTTGGGAATGGCTGTCCAAAGTGAATGAAGGCGTCTCGTCCCAAAGAGAGTCCTGTGTTCATGTGCTTCGTAACCTTTTCAACTGCTTCAAGAGACTCGGCAATGAGAATGTTTAGGTCACCTTTGATCGCCTCACTGACATATCCAATGAGCTGAATGCGCTCGACGCCACTGATATCACCAAACATGAAGCCGCCAAGAAGCTACTCAGATCAGTTGACAGATCCTTAGACACTCTTGCACTTATGATCCAAGAGCGCCCTAACTTGAAGAGTTTGGATCCAGCTGATATACTTGAGAGGTTGAACACCCACGAATTCAAACAAGCTGAGAAGAGAGATATCTACGGACCAAGCTACAGTCGCTCCCGTGCGCTGAAGGCCAAATATGAGTCTTTATCCCAAGAAAACTCTGAATGTATTTTTGATGGTGCTGAAGACTTTGGAAAGGAGCTTGCCTTTCTTGTCAGAAAGTTTTGGAAGTTTGCCAAGTCAATGCGCTATGCTAAATCTTCAACACGTGATTCCAAGAGATCATGAGACATGTCTTCCGAGGACAACAAGAAGCAAACTTGTCAAAAGTGCAAGAAAACTGGTCACTTCATTGCTAATTATCCTCAATGGGAGAAGGAATCTGTCATGGGAACGAACACCTATGGGATCATGGGGATCCCTTTTGGTTCGACAGGGGGCGGGCTCGCACAAAGAGCCGGTCTGGTAAGCAGCGCACGGGGAGTTTTTACGCAGTTTTGGGCCGCATGGTTGCGTAAAACCCCACTCCTGCTTGGCTATCTTGATCGTGTTCTAGGGTTCTAACTACAGGAGCGCCATGAACGGCCGCTATGTGAGCTTGATAACCTCCAGTTATCTAACTGTCGGGCTATCCCATAGTTTAACTACCCAACTGTCCAAAAAAGCCTCCCTCTATAATGCCCTGGGCCTCCTTTTACACCTAAGGGCATCTCCATAGTGGCGTACAGTGTGCACACGGGGTGCATAGTGCTATAGTGCTATCGTACCTAACTCTGACAGAGTAGGACAAGAACATTCAATGCACCGTCAGGCGCTTCAGTCCATTACTGGGACGGGACGGGGCCCCGTCCCATCGGCACTCCTTAGCTCCCCCAACGTCGACGCCACGCCACACGTCTAGGTGAATTGACTCCTGGCATGTGTGCTTGCGGTTATTGCCGAGCACTTGCCTTGCCAGGGGCATGGAGGATCTACAGACCTCCCGGCAAGGTCTTGTCGGTAGTCTTGAGTCTTTTGTGCTGGTGCTTGACAAGTCTTTGTTGTACCTTGCCGCTGGGGCGGCTACTACTACCCGTGCACGATTAAAGGGGCACTAGATGGCCCAAGAACACTAGTGCACCAACAGGAGCCCCCAGGCCTGGGGCATACACGTCGCGAGGCATTGTTGGGCTAGGCCCAACCAGTGCATGGGCACACGTGGCAGGGCCTTGCGGTTTGATCATTGCGCTCGCTGCGCTTCCCCACAATGCCCATTGAATGCCTGTAGTGGAATACATGCGCGTCGCGGTCACCGAGCTTTCAATTACCGTGTTAGATTTTTTCCACCACACGCGCCGCATGCATTGTGGGGGGCTAGCAACGGGCGCTTGTGATTTAAAGTCCCTGAGACAAGGCAATAACTACGGCACCATGGATTAGGTCAACGGTGCAGTTGTTGATGGCCCCATGATCGAGGGTATTGCTATTGGAGAAGGTAGGTGGCGTCCTTTGGAGTGGGGGAGAGCCAACCCCCGCGTGTCCTCCTATAAATTGGGGACAACGGGGGTGAAGCTCATCCATCCTGCTTCCGCCCTTCAAGCGCAAAACTCCGCAGTCCGCCTCCCCCCTCGTCTTCTCAATCTTCAGTTACCGCCCGCCCTTCACCATGTAGAGGGGGCAGGGCGACCACCTTCCTCTGCTACGAGGCGGAGTTATCGTCGGTATCATGTCGCCACCTCAGCCGCAGAGGCGGAGGGAGTCTCGAGTTCACGTGGTGGAGGAGGCGCGAGGGGTCATGGCCGCCGCGGAGGCCGAGGTCGGGGGAGGCGGAGCGCTGCTCCACCCCCTCCTTTGATGATAGTCATCTTCGTCAAAGAGGCCCACGCCGAGGGGACAGCGCTGCACTTCATCCTCGAGCTGGGCGGTCCCCTCCGGAGCCATCTGCGCCTCCCACGCCTCTTTGCCAGGGGGATGGAGGACGACTAGCCACCCTTCCTATGGCTGCGGGTGGCAGGGTGTTGTAAAGGCGCGACGTGGGTGGACGTTGAGTAGCCAGCGCATCGCGTCATGTTCCTCAGGCATGGTTGGAAGACCTTCGCTCGTGCCTACAATCTCAAGGTGGGGCACATTCTTCATTCTAAAATGACGGAGACCAGCATGCTCTCCATCAAGATTGATGGGAGCTCTGGCATCCACCCCAGCTACTGCAAAGAGAGCACGAGCGACGCCGAAAGCCTGTCCTCCGGCGAGAGTGATGGGGAGGACAACGGCGAAGATAGTGGGGATGAGTCTGGTCTTCGGGAGGTCAAGTCGGAGCCCAAAGATTTGATCTCGGATTGACGGCCGGCCACGCCATCACTGCGAGCCTCATGCCTCTCCCCCTCCCGGCAAGATGTCCTTGTTGGGTGCTTTAGTCCCGAGTGTTGCCTCATCTTCTAGCTGGGTCTTCTGGCAGGCCTGTGGACTTCGGCTTCTGGGGTCCATCCCCCTTTCCGCCCGCTCTGGCCCTCTCTTTCGCGCAATGCTTGTCCAGCAGGAGCCAGGTTCTTGCGTGCCCATCTAGCAGCCCTGCTCGTCGGAGCATTGCTCTTCCAGAGGGGTCAGGCCGGGCTTCTGCCAGGGGCTTTTCGCCATCTTTTTCTTCTTGTAATCTGCCCCTCCTCTCCATCTTTTTCTTCCTGTAATCTGCCCCTCCTCTCCATATTTTTCTTCTTGTAATGTCCCCCTAGGGGATAAAGTCAAATAAAGATGTTCTTAGAGGATGTAAATTTCACCCTATCTGAAAAACTGTATGTTATCTTCCTTGTTAAACTGTTTCTATGTATGGAATTTTCCCAACGCCCTTTCTGGAAGAATCTTTCCTGCGTGCGTAGACCTACCGCAAGCGCTTTGAGGAACGGGTCCTTAGCAGCCTGGTGGCGGTGCCACTACTGGCAAGATACCTTGGCGTCCTTGGCGCGGCCGTTCAAGGCGTCGACTTTAGTCAAAAACGAGACAAGGGCACGAGCACCGTCACTTGGATCGTTGAGCGGGCTCGAAACAAAACAAGGAGCACGGGGGAAGCCACTTAAGCCGTTGAGCGGTCCCGAACGTAGTGAGGGCACATCCAATCGCGGCAAGGTTCCCGCGCGTGTAGGTTTTCCATACAGAAGTCAAAATCGATCAACGGAAATAACTTTATGACAAGGATTCACATGGGGTTTTCGCAACTTATCTTTTCGTTCCCATGCTCCCTCCGGCAAGTTCTTTTTTTTGGGACGTCGCTCATACGTATCCATACTATCATTCCCCCTGGCAAAGATGCACGCGAGGGATCTTTCTGTCCTTTGGGAAAAAGAAAGAAGAGAAGTATGGATATGGATCCTTGGCGGTCTGTTAGTCCTTCCCGGGATTAAGTTCAATGCAACACTTCCGATAAACATGCACATAAGTAAACATAAGAATTGAATAGGATTACAGAATAGTTTTCTTTATTTAAATACGCACACAGTGTGAGCTTGGCTTTGTAACAAGGATTACATGCTTCAGCGACAAGACTTGTACAGAAGGTGGTTGCCGGGAGGCCCTACAACCACGCCTCATGGGTAGAACTTGCGAAGGTGTTCAATATTCCAGGAGTTGCTCACTGAGATGCCATCTTTGGTGTCCAGGCGGACTGCACCAGGCCTGGTGACTCGTACTACCCGAGAAGGGGCTTCGCACTACGGCGTCAACTTGCTTGGATTCTTGGCGGACTGAACTAACCAAAGAACAAGGTCGCCTTCTTCAGTAATTCTGGCATTGACTTTGCGGCTATGGTACTAGCGCAAAGCTTGCTCGTAGCGCGTAGCTCTCACAGTAGCCTGACGACGGTCTTCCTCAAGGAGCGTCGCGTCGTCTTTCCTCAACTGCTCTTGCTCACGCTCATCATAAGTGAGCACTCAAGGCGACCCATACATGAGTTCTCTGGGGAGAACTACCTCCACCCCATAGACAAGGGAGATGAGGGTCTGGCTGGTAGCTCGATTTTGTGTCGTCCTGATTGACCAAAGAACCACCGACAACTCATCAACCCAGTGCCTTCCACACTTGTGTAGCCTATCGAAAGTTATCGTCTTGAGGCCTTGTAGTACTTCAGCATTTAACCTGTTCGCTTGGTCATTGCTCCTTAGGTGGGCAACAGAAGCAAAACAGATTCTGCTGCCAATGTCTTCGACATATTGCATGATGGTGCGGCTCGTGAACTATGTGCCATTATTAGTGGTGATCCTATTGGGAACACCAAACCGACACACTAGTCTTTTGAAGAACTTGACGACTGATTGTGTTGTCACCTTTCTCACCGCTTCCACTTCTAGCCACTTTTTGAACTTGTCAATCGCGACGTATAAGTACTCAAAGCCCCCGACAGTGCGGGAAAAGGGGCCCAAGATGTCGAGCCCCCAGACCGAAAATGGGCAGGAGAGAGGGATTGTTTGAAGGGCTTGAGCTGGTTTATGTAGTTTCTTCAAATGAAACTGGCATGCTTCACACTTCGTTACTAACACAATTGCATCCTAGAGGGCAGTGGGCCAAAAGAAGGCTTGCCGGAATGCCTTTCCGGCAAGTGCTCTTGATCCTATGTGGGAGCCACATATGCCTCCGTGTATCTCTACCAACAGCTCCAGTCCATCCTCCCGAGAAATGCACTTGAATTTCACTCCATTCGCTCACTTTCTGTACAGGATGTTGTTTACGAACTGGTACATATGAGACCGGCAGGCTACTTTCTCCACTTCCTCTTGTTCCTCGGGGAGCTCTCCTGTTTGAAGGAATTGGACAATGTGTTGTGCTCATGCTGGAGCCTAGGGCTCGACAACAAGGACTAAAGGCGTATCCTCTGCCGGGGTAGCATTTGCCTCGACAGCAAGGGCCTGAGGGCCTGACGGAGTCTGCTGCGCCCCGACAAACCTGGAGGGAGCATACGCTTCTACGACAAGAGTCGGGGGCCCTGCTAGAGCATAGTACTCACCGACAAGACTGTCGTTCCCTCTGACAACCTCCTCGTCGGCGGCTTCGGGCAGCTCTGCTAGGAAATACTTGCCAGAATTTAATTTTCTTCTCTTCTCTTGTCCAATTAATGGTGTCACAGAGGGTTGAGTTTGTTGGAGCACAAAAGTTCCTAGTTCCACAGGTAACTTAAGGGCAGCACACTTTGACTTGCCATCGGCAATGCTGTTCTCTGCACGTGGAATGTGCTCCATTTGTACGCCATCAAAACATTCTTCCAACTTCCTCACTTCATATACATAGGCTTCCATCAAAGGGCTCTAGTAATCTTTGTTCACTCGCCTAACAACAAGTTGAGAATCACCCCTGACAATAAGTTTCTTGATCCCATGGTCCGCCGCGATCCTGAGACCGGCAAGCAGCCCTTTGTACTCAGCAGTGTTGTTTGTTGATCTCTCTTAGGCAAAGTGCATCTGGACCACATATCTAAGGTGTTCTCTGGTGGGTGCGACAAGTAGCACTTCGGCACCAGGTCCTTGAAGGGAGAAAGCTCCATCAAAGTACATGATCCATTCTCGATCAATCTCCTTGCCGAGGAGAGTTGACTCTGGAATCACTTCAGCGGGCGTTGGGGACCATTCTGCAATGAACTCTGCCAAGGCCCTGCTCTGAATGGTCGAAGTGCTTTCAAAATTAAGACCAAAGCTTGATAATTCCAGGGACCACTCCACAATCCTGCTGCTTGCTTCTGGGTTTCACAATATCCGCTGTAGCGGGAAGTGGGTGACAATGGTAATCTCATGTGCTTGGAAGTTATGGGGCGGCTTCCTCAAGGCCATAAGAAGGCCGAAGAGCAATCTTTGCATGCCAGAATACCTTGATCTAGCCCCCTGCAACAAGAACCTGACAAAATAGACTGGTCACTATACCACTTTCTTCATCTAGACTATCTCTTTCGACTGCGCAGATCCTTCTTTGCCGGCACCAGATCCTACTGGGGAATGTCCTGGCTCGTTGCTTGCTGTCCCCGCCGTTGCCACTGCTTCTTCTCAACTTCTCTTTCAGCCACTAGCACAACACTCACCACTTGATTGGTTGTCGCCAGGTATAGCAGCAACGGCTCTTGTGGTTTTGGCGTGACTAGGACCGGCGGAGAGGAAAGGTACTTCTTCAAATCCTGCAGCTCCGCTTGCGCTTCCAGAGTCCCTTTCGTTGGACCTGCCTTCTTCAAGATTTTGAAAAAGGTCAGGGCGTGCTCAGCAGATTTTGAGATGAACCTACTCAGAGCAGCAACACGGCCGGCAAGGCGTCGCACGTCCTTGACTCGTCTTGGTGCCTCAATTTGATAAATTGCTTTGATCTTGTCGGGATTTTCTTCGATTCCTCGTTGAGACACAAAGAACCTGAGAAGCTTGCCGGATGGGACGCCGAACACACATTTCTCGCAGTTGAGCTTCATGTTGATGTTGCATAGATTTGCAAATGTTTCTTCTAGATATGATATGAGTGTGTCCTTATCCTTGGTTTTGACCACTATGTTGTCCATACAAGCCTCCATATTTCTATGTAGCTGGGACTCAAAACCAATCTGGACTGCTCTTGCAAAGGTAGAACCAACACTTTTCAACCCGAAAGGCATACGCAAAAAGCAGTACATACCACATGGGGTGATAAATGCGGTCTTCTCTTCGTCTTCCTTGGCCATGAAAATCTGATGATAACCGGAATAGGTGTCAAGGAAAGACAACAGATAGCAACCAGCGGTGGAGTCCAAAATCTGGTCGATGCGCGGCTAGGGAAAAGGATCCTTGGGGCAGGCTTTGTTGATGTCTATAAAATCAATGCACAACCTCCATTTAATGTATGCCTTGTGCACTACAACCGGGTTCACCAACCATGTCAGATGGACTACTCCTCTAGTCAAACAAGATGCCTCTAATTTTTTGATCTCCTCGGTAATAAATTGTTGCCGCTCGAAAGCTTGCTTCCGGACCTTCTTCTTGACGGGCCGCGCGTGTGGGAAGATGGCAAGGTGGTGCTCAATCAGCTTCCTGTGAACACCTAGGATATCAGATTGTTGCCATGCAAACACATCGACATTCGCTCGCAGAAAGGTGACGAGCACGCTTTCCTATTTGTCGTCAAGGGTGGAACTTATGGTGAAATTTCCTCCCGTGCCATCCTGCTTGGCAGGCAGCTTTTTGGTCTTTGGCAGGGGAGCCTTGGACTTTTTGCTCTTGCCGGTGGAGCTCTCTGGCACATCGTCAAGAGTAGTGCAACACTCCAAAGAGGTGCACTTGTCGGATTGTGTGCCTAAGGCCTTGCCGGTCTTCTTCCCCCTGGGATCTTCAGTGGCAGGAGCAAGTGCTTTGGTCCAGGTGTTGTGACTATGCCCCGGTAGAGTTGGTCGGCGCAGATAAACATGCTTTTCTTGTCGGAGTTGATGGTAATGACACTCATTGGTCCGGGCATCTTCAACACGTTGTAAGCGTAGTGGCTGGCAGCCATGAACTTGACCAGTGCCGGACAGCGAAGATGTTGTTGTATGGCAATGAGATCTCGGCAACCTTAAAGACGATCTTCTCCGTTCTGAAGTTGATATCGTTGCCGAACATCACCAACAGCGTGATCTTTCCCTTCGGCTGAGTTCTTCCTGAGTTGACCGCTTGGAAGGCGCCTGTCGGCTCGAGATCTTCATACAGAATTTGCAGCCTTTGGATGACACTGGGTCAGATCAGGTTCCGGCTGGCCCCACTATCGATTAACATCCTCGTCACCTTGAGATTGCCGATTGTTGGTGAAACCAACAACGGCAATCATCCTACTGTAGTTACGCGACCCGGGTTGTCCTCGGCGTCAAAGATGATAAGAGTGTTGGACCATTTCAGTGGTTTCTGAGTATCGATAGAGGGATCTACAACGTTAATCTCGCGCACCCATTGCTTGAGTTGGTGGTGAGAGGAGTGTGACGAGGCGCCTCCCTCTATGCACATCATCTCTATAGCCTTCTGAAACTCATTCCCACTTGATTCGCCATTGTCTTCAGCGTCATCATCGGCTTCTTGCTGGTCGCGGCCACGGGCGGGTCGATCCTTCTATTGCATGGGCTTGCCGCGATGACCTCCTTGTCCAACATGCTTCTTGCCGGCCCCCTCAGCACCATCCTGATCCTTCTCCATGTCTTGCCTCTCATATTTGGCCCTCTGCTTCTCGACAAGCTGCTCAACTTGCCGGCAGTCTTGGAGGTCGTGGCCTTTGGTGCGATGGATCTTGCAATAGTACTTGCCGGAGTCTTCTGGCTTGCCGGCGGCCGCCAGTGCATTGCAGGATGCGCACCCGGCAATGTTGTTGAGGGGGTCATCGACCTTGCCTTTCTTGGCGGCGCCGGGGTTGCCGGATGCCTTGACGGTAAGCACGGTCTTGCACCTGTGCTTTTTGTTCCGTCACCGGCCCTTCTTTCCCAGGACAGTAGTATCTTGATCCTCAGAGTCGAGCTCTGCCCCGACATTTTCACCGTGGAGTCTTCTCCCTTCTTCAGCCCGAGCGCACTTGTCAGCCAAAGCATAAAGCTCGGCGACGCCCCTGACTCTGTTTATCGCCAGCTCTTCCCGCATCCCGCGGTTGCATATGTTCTGATGGAATGCGTGGATAGCAGCGGCAACGTGAACGTCTAGGATGTTGTGGTGCACGCAGCTGAACCTCTGGATGTACTTGCGTAGAGTTTCGCCTTCCTTCCGGGGGATGATGTGTAGAACGCTCTCCTGGCTAGGAGCTTGGTGACCTCCGGTGAAGGCGCCGATGAACTCGTCACACAGGTCCGCCCATGAAGCGATGGACCCCTCTGGCAAGTGCATCAGCCATGACATGACGTTGGGCTTAAGCACCAACGAGAAGTAGTTGGCCAATATCTTGTTGTCGCGGGCCCTAACGGCCTGCACCGCAATGGAGTAGATGCTCAGGAACTCTGATGGATGGGTCTTGCCGTCATACTTCTTTGGGACTTCTGGTTTGAACGTGCTGGAGTTGGCCCATTGGACTTGCCGCAACTCATGGGTAAATGCTGGACAGCCCACATCATAAGGTAGGCTGACAGGGTACCCCGGCACGGACTTGTCTATAGTGGGCCCGGTGTACCTGTCTCACTGGTGGCGCGCTTCCCATCATCGCTCGATTGTGGTTCGGGCGTCTTCCTTGCCAAGTTCCCGAAGAACAAGACGCTGATCGCGGCTCGTCCGTGGGCCAGACGACACCGTTGAATAACCATCGTAGGCATCGGTCCGCCGGGTCGGCGACCGGCAATGCTGTCGCGAAGGAGAGTACGCCGAGGTCGCGTCGACTCCGGGATCTTCACCACTGGTGGAGCTTATCTGCGAGGCTGAGAAGGCTCTGAATGGTGGCTCTCCAATTGTCGAGCTTCTCCGCAGCAGGAGGGAAGTTTAGGAGTAGTTGCGCTTGGGCCATCTCTTCCTCCGTCGTGGATGGCAGTGAGCGGTGCGAGGAACGTGAGGTGCTTTGACTCCTAACTGTGTTAGAAGGAGCACCGACACGTTCTCACACCGGCACACCACTCCTGCTCACGTGCTAGTGAGCATGCTGGTCCCACACATCTTGGGAATGATGCGTAGGAGCTTTTCCATGGGGATGTTGAGAACTGCGGGCACCATGGTGTGACTCTCCACGCACGTCGTGAGAAGGTCGCGGCGTAGGCACCGGCGTGGGTGCCCTAGAAGATACTCTTCCGCCACCGGAGTTTGCTGTACCACCCATAGGCAGTACGGCTCCGTCCTGAGATGCAAGGGCGCGGGATTTCCCACCATCACCACAGGAGTCTCCGCCGCGAGCATTGCTTCTTGCTTGGCCTTGGTCACCGGAGCATCGCGGAAGTTCCGAACCTTCGCCTCCTCCTCCTCTACCCACGTCTACGCCATCTCCTGTCCGCGCATATACAGGGATGGCGGACATGGTTGGGCCAGCTGCCGTCAGGCCCTTCTTCTCGGTAGCCATGGCGATGATGAAGCTGGGGCGCGGATCACCAGAATGGGTTCACACCACCCACGCGCCCCCTACATGGCGCACCAAAGATGTCGTAGGGACGAACACCTATGGGATCGTCGAGATCCCTTTCGGTTCGGCAAGGCAAGGGATCGCACAAAGAGCCGGCCTGGTAAGCAGCGCACGGGGAGTTTTTACCCAAGTTCATGCTGCACGGGTGCGTAAAACCCTACTCTCGCTTGGCTATATTGATCGTGTTCTAGGGTTCTAGCTACAGGAGAGCCATGAACGGCCGCTACGTGAGCTTGATAACCTCCTGTTATCTAACTGTTGGGCTGTCTGGTTGTTTAACTACCCCAACCGTCCAAAAAAATCCTCCCTCTGTAACGCCCTAGACCTCCTTTTATACCTAAGGGGATGCCAACAGTGGTGTACAATGTGCAAACGGGGTCCACAGTGCTACAGCGCTATCGTACCTAACTCTTACGGAGCAGGAGAAGAGCATTCAATGCACCATTAGGTGCCTCAGTATGTCAGTGGGACGGGATGGGGGCCCGTCCCATCGGTGCTTCCTAGCTCCCCCTAACGTCAATGCCGCGACACGCGTCCAGGTAAATCGACACCTGGCCTGTGTGTTAGCGGTGCTTGCCGGGGCCTTGCCTTACCGGGGGCCTGGAGGATCTACAGCCCTCCCAACAAGGTCTTGTCATTAGTCTTGAGTCTTCTGTGCTAGTGCTTGACAAGTCTTTGCTGGGCCTTGCCGCTGGGGCGGCTACTACTGCTCGTGCATGAGTAAAGGGGCACTCGATGGCTCAAGAACTCTGTTGCACCGACATAATCCAAGAAGAAGAGCAAGAACTACGACTCTGATGAGAAAAATAAGAAGAAGTATGGAAAGTCTTCATCACACAGGAAGAGTTTATTAGGAAAGGCCCACGCCTTCATCGGAAAGGAGATGGATTCGTAGTATGAATCTGGCTCTAAGGATGAGGAAGCATCTCAGGACGAATCTGATGCTGAAGTAGCTGGACTGGAAATGGCTTCGGCTTATCTTTCTATGCCTGTCTTTGAACCCAAAGACAATGGCTCCTTCTTCAACACTGCTACAGCCTACTGCTTCATTATTGGATTTCGAGCTCCGCAAAACCCTTGAGATTCGAACACAGGGGCATGTGTGAAGATCCCCTGGAGCCTCTCCCAACCTAGCTCGCTACTCGATGGACACAACAAAGAACTCGCATGATGACGAGGAAGAGGATGAACTCGACAGTTTACCCAGGTTCGGGCCGCTATGAAGCGTAATACCCTACTCATGCTTTGGTGGATTGCCTCACTAGGAAGTGGCATGGATGAATTATTACAGTGTTTTAGAGCCTCACGAGGGCTGCCTTTGAGATGTTTGAGGCCCTCTCTGACTCTGTGATGAATGAGTGGTGGAAAATGGATCTGGGATCCTCTCTACGTGCATCCTGCCCTCTATATTAAGAGGTGGCTTGGGTCCTCTTCCCTTATCACAATCACGGGAAGGGATCCCACCATGTCCAATTTTAAAGGGGAACAGGGGTACATGCCCACCCTGCCCAAAGGCGGTCTTCGCCTGCAAAGTAGGTGTCGAGGGTGTAGGGATGGGCTCAGCAATGACATCCGCCCTGCAGGGCGGGTGGTTGAAGTCTTGTTGCACCAAAGTGGAAACCTTTTGGCGTGCTTTGGGAACCCGCGTATGTCTCTGCTCCCTTTGCACCAAAGGGGAAACTGCGTCGTCTGGCGCGCTTGGTGCCCGCCGGTCATTCATTGCGTCACCCTTGACTCCGAAGGCCGCACGTGGCACGGAGATCTATGACGCTCCAGAGGTGGCCTGAGGAGGCCCATCCCATGGCGGTCTCGGTGCTGTTCCTCTGAGGGAGTCCTGGATTAGGGGGTCCTCGAGAAGCCCGCCTAATCTTATGGGTGGACTATATGCGCTACTTACCGAACACTTGAAAATTTGAAGCCCCGATCTCCAAGATGGAACCTTCTGCAAGCACGGCTTGCGCTCCACGCTTGGTGTAGCAAATAGGCATGTTTAACTCTTCGGCGTGTAACCGACCATGTGTAAACCCTAGGCATCCTCGGTGTCGATATAAGCCGGAGGCTTTAAGGGTATAAGAATAGAACAAGTCACTGATGATTAGCTATTCGATCTCGATGTAGCTCAAATCTTTAACCCCCCATATCATAAATACAACCAAGGAATATGTAGGGTATTACCTCGATAGGAGGGCCCAAACCTGGGTAAATCTGTGTCCCCTTCGTCTCCTGTTACCATTGATTCTAGTCTCACAGTTCGGGACCCCGTACCCGAGATCCGTCGGTTTTGACACCGACATTGGTGCTTTCATTGAGAGTTCCTCTGTGAGCAAGATAGAGTCGATGTCTCGCCTTGTCATCAATGATGAGGCCCGCAACATGGACACTTTTGTCCCCGGGCAGATCTTCGCCTTCGGCAGCGTTGTGTTGCATGCTAATCCTATTGGCCATCTATGTCGTGTTGAGAGCTTCGCCCCTAATCGAGAGGTCAGATTCAGAAACTTAGAGTTCTCTATAGACTCTCGGGGTGACTTCTTGTAAACGGGGATCGCAGCTGCGCCTATAGCACCCGAGGACTCTGACGCTTTATCCTCGATCCCCTTGTTGAGACATGCCAATGGGGTCACCCATGGCAATGGGCCAAACTCCTATCCTTCTCCGTCCATTGAGCCAGATGACCAGATTAGTGTTCTTGTCGAACACTCCCCATGTCCGGACGCCTTGGAGGTTAACTCCGCTTGTTCCGAATAACTAGATCCGATCGGGCCCTTGGCGGTTGACGAGGCCCTATATCGGATGTCGTCGATGAAGATCACCGATGGTCCAGCCCCGATCTATGCTCAGTTCGATTATGGAGCGGGTCCGGACGAATTTTTCCTCCCACCCACCACCCACTGGATAGCCAATGTCGAACATTTAACCGACATGCTGGACTATGCCTCCAAGGAGGCAGAATACATGGATGAACAATACCATGCTCCCAACCCCATTAACACCGGGAGGTGGCCGCCACTTCCACATATGATGTCTACATGGTAGATACTCCTTCTACTAACGGCGACAATATGCCTAATAACGATGGCGACTAGTCAAGCGATGTGCCGTCAAGGTGCCGGAAACCGCATAAGCGGTCTAAAGGCAAAAAGGGAAGGAAAGCTATTATCTTCAATGGGGACGGTAATACCCCCACTGACCATGGCAATCCTGATATCCCCAAGCACCCATTAGAGGATCGAAAGGGACCAAGGACTAGAACTACTGTCACACCCTGTGTTTGTATCACCTTGATATGTTTGGGTTTATCAAATTTGGAGCCAACTAAAACTTTTTCATAGTTCTTGTGCTTGTTTGCAATGATGTTTGCTTGCTTGATGATTGTGGTTGTGGCACTCCTAGATTCTATTTCACTTCATATTCATCTTCCTTGACCCCAAACATCTTGCCCAATGATCATGACATGTGAATAGTGCCCAAAATTATTTTTATCAAATTTTGATTTCACCAAAAATGATTTATTCAAATTATGTTTTCAAAACCCCTTGAAATGAGGTTTGCACTTCAAGTCCTCAAATTCAGTGGATTCTTCTTCCCCAAAGACTTTATTTCAAACCTACTATATATAAGACTTTAATTTTAAAGATTATTTTTATATTTTATTTAAAGGCTTTTTCTTAAGGCCAGAAATGGTTTTTCATAGGGAAAAATTATTCAAATGCTTTTAAAATAATTGAGAAAATTTAGGGAAACTCTCTAGACATATATTCTCCATAGATATGAGTTTTTACACCAGGGCATGTTCAAATCATGGGAAAAAACCCTCAAAACCCTTTCTGTTCAAACAAAGCTTTTGAAATATTTTAACAAGAAATATTCTCAATAAATTCCAGGAAAATTCCAGCAAGTCAAAACTATCATAAGTGAAGATCTTGCAAAGTTTCATCTCAATCTATGTTGAGTTGATTCATCAAACCATCCCAAAACCCTCTTTGTCCAGATTCAAATTTGAGCAACTTTACATTATGAAGTTTCTCCCTTTGACCCAAAACCTTGTGGTCATGCTCTAATAGCCAAATAGTGATTCTACACTAAGTAAAAGCCTGGCATCACTAGAACTACAGAAACCTGATTCTGTTAGTTTCTAGGGTTTAGCAAGTCTCCATTGACAACTTTTCCCCCTTGAGATCAAACTTGGTGATCCCTCTCATTTTTACTAACATTTGACCCTGGTAAAATATCTCAGTAAGTGGGTAGATTCTTCTTGCCCAAAACTCCATCATACACCTTTTGGTCCATTCTTAAAACCATCATTTCAACCCCTTCCTCTTTTACCCTTGCCCCCAACTTTTTACCACAACCTCTTGTAGATGACATGTACCTCCAGTAATTTCCTCAGGGGCTCAGCTCAATAATTTGGGGGGTAAAACCCTTCATTTCTACCCTACATAGCACCTATTCCTCCCTCTCTCCCTTTTTCTTCTACCATAAGGCACCCCAGATGCCTCCCTAAGTCCCCTAGGCTTTTTTGAATTCCCCAGGATCCCCTGGACACGGGTGGCCACACAGAAAATGTCAAGAGCATGCCTTGGCATGCAAGGTTCCCGTTCTGGAGCGCGCTACAATGCGCAACCGCACGGTAGCCGCTGCCCACCGAGCACTCCCAACAGCCTCGGGCGTCCCCATCTTGTCCCCCCTGTCCCCCTCGACATCTGCAACGCTCCACGCGGTTGGCCCCCTCCTCCCTCTCTCTCCGGCGACCCCCACACGCGTGCCCGGCACCGCGCAGCTCGGCCAACCAGAGAGCTCGCACACGCGTGTGCCCCCGCCTCTCTCTTCTTCCCCTAACGTAGACCACACCCACAAGCACCCTGGACATGCCCATTTCCTCCCCCGCGGCCTATAGCGAGCAGCCCATGCTCACCAGCGCACCGCATCCACGGTGAGCCGGCACTCGCCTAGAAAGAGGGCCTCCCCCTCTCTCCTCGCTCTCTCCTCCCCTCCACAACTCCCCGTGCTCAGCCCGCTCGACCACATGGTCGGGACCCTCTCCTGAACCAAACCCTCGCCGGCGATTCCCTTCCCCCAGTGACCCCCTCAGCCACCCACCGACGTGTGGGAGCCCCCTGAGCGTGCAGGTGCCCTCCGCCTGGACCGCCATGGCCGGAGATGCCATCGATGAGGTCCCTCCCGTCCCTATCACGAGGTGAGGGATGACAGGTGGGGCACACCTATCATCCCCTCGCCCCCTCCTCTCTCGCTGGCAAGGAGGGCCCGTGGGTAGGTTTAAAATTAAACCTGTCGCGCGTGGCGCCCCAGCCTGGGCCGGATCTCCCCTGGGCCGGCTCGGGTCCGGTACTGTGGCCCGAGAGGACACTATACCCCTTTTCTTTTTCTTTTTTTGTTTAAACTTCCAAGAATTCCACAGATCTGTATATTCATCTAAATCCAAATACTCTTCTAGCTTAAATCTTGATATAATCCATAGAATTTATTAGTGCCATTTGGAAAAATGTGTGAAAATATGCTATTTACTATTTTATTTTAAAACCTATATTTAGGCATCTTTTTGCCTCTATTAATTAAGTTCCAAAATATTTTTCAGAAGAAAACCCTAGGAGAATATTTTTAGTATGGCATTTAGTATTTATCAGAATAGGTTAGCATTTTTCTATAGTGGCTTGTGTGCTCTCTTTTTGTGTGATGCTTATTTTTCATCGCTTTTATTCGCGATGATAGATTGCATGGTTTATAAGGAAGTTGGACCCGAAGACTTCGAAGACCCCGGAGACTTTGTTGAGCTAGGCTAGCAGCCCTTTGACCATGTCAAGAAACCATTTTCATTGCATGACATATAGCATTTTACTTTTGTAATATTTGATCATGTGAAGTAGTGACCCCTTCAGTGGGTTACTTTTGAAACCTTTACCATTGACACTTGCATCGTGCATGACCCTACCACCTTATGCGGGTTGTGCGGTGGGAGTAGATAGGTTGCTAGTAGATGCTACACAAATGGTTCGGGTTTATGCATGGTGATGGAAAGAGAAGAAATGATTTCAAAGACTTCTCGAAAACCCCGTCGGGTGCCTCTAATGCCCGAGGGAGATGATGAGGAGATGGGTGACCACTTGAGAAAGAAGTGGTGTGTTGGAGCAAGTTGAGGGTGTGTTTTCAAAAACAGATTAGATTTAATATTTGTCGATCGTCCCAACCTTACATGCACAACCACGATACCCCTTTTGGGACGGGGCTTTGTTGATTACCTTGGTGGGTGCTAGCAAGGAGCCCGCAATACTAGTGGCGGGAGTGGCATGGTCACTCTCGATATAGGGTTGTACCGGTATGTACGATCATGCGCTATCTTCACAGGCACCGGGCACACCGTTGGTCCCCTCATGGATGGTACAATCTGGAGCGAGGCTCATGTGATGTACACCGCCAGGGCTGGGTACCAATCGAGTGGACTCTTTGTTTAGTATCGCTAGGGTGAAGGCATTTTTCGGGTTCGTACCTCGGGTATGCTATATACCACGAGTCGTGGATGACACGGAAGTTCCCCGAGTCTTGTGGGCAAAGTGTGTAACCTCTGTAGACTGTAAAACTATTCGAATAGCCATGTCCATGGTCAAGGACAGTTGGGTGGTGCTGCTTAGACTATGTCCGGATGTTTTCATGAAACTTGGTGTGAGTATGGATGTGATGGTGACAAAGAGGTCACATGAGCTAAGTCCGATGACTTAGCATGGGAATTGAACTAAGTCCGATGACTTAGTATGATGAATGAACATGAGGTGTTCAACCCCTACTTATGATGATACTTGTAACTTGTTCATATGGATATCTGCTAATTGTTGATGCATGGTTACTAGTTACTTGATCATGTCATTTTCATTCAAAATTAGTTTTCTGCAAAATTACCTACTTAGTGCTATATCATGCATCATTATTACCCTGTTCCACAACTTGGGTTGCTTGCGAGTACATTCAAAGTAGTCATTGGCTTGCCACTGGTTATTTAATTGGCCAGGCATGGAAGAACAGGAGTATGTTGAAGAGTTTGTTGGTGACGAACATGCTAACTAGGACTCTTGTAGTCAGAATGCCTGTAGGTTTAAGGCTGATTGCATGGGTTCACGCGTTCAATAAAGATTTCTGTTGCTTGTTTTATTTAAGTATTTGGCCCTTGTGGCCCTATCTATGTAAGACTAGACCTTCATGGTCTCTATTTGTGTAAGATGCTAAATGTGGATGTAAGACTCTTGTTATTCAGCTTCTGTGTGTTCAGTGAGCATTGATCTTTGGGATAATTGTACACGTGCATTCGGTGATCACGACTTATGAGTCAGGGTCCCCACAACAACCCCGATAACGTCAACGCTTCCGAAGACGATAACTACCTTCCCCCCGTCAAGGACGAAGATATATCGGAAGCCGATGACTTGTACATCCCTAATAACCTCGAATATCAGGAAGAAATTAGGCAACGGCTCATAGCAACAGCTCGTACGTGCCAAGGAGGCACAACTTCTAAAAGAACCTCTACCATGGGTAGCTATGGGGAAATAAAGATGGGTGTTTGGCTGGCCCGAACCTCTACCATCAACACGTCTTTGGAATAAATGCAGGCCCTCCTAAAAGAAGCTGCCTATGGCGTGAAACTCACCTACAATTCGGCGGCCTCTCAAGACATTGTTTGCAAGATCCGTCCGCCGAACACTAACACCCATCAAGGTGCTTCTAAGAGCTGGAGTCAACTAGCAACGGGGCATATCGAGGAAATCTGGTTATCAATTGAAGACCCCAGGTACAACAACTCCTGTATATTTTCTTTCTTTCACATACCTATAAATAGTTTATTCGGCAATCCGAGCTATAAGAATTGTTGGTAAAAATGTAAATTGCGTGGCAAAAGATTGCCTCATCTGTCCTTTTTTCGGCCATATTTTTCCTCTCTCCCTCTTATCGTGGACCTGTTTGGTATGATGCGAGGTAACCAGCTAATAGAGCAGGGGCTCGAGTTTCAAAAAAATCACGTCATGTACATTCTATAATGCGTTCGGCATCTTGGTGTTCGCTTTATATGCATCAGTTCTGAACTATGTCTTGGGTTAATATTTGGGTTGCCCGACTCCTGTGCTTGCCCCTTTACATTCCGCTCATTTGGCTAAAAGGGCAAATCGAGCACCCCTGCGATTGTGCTTCCACATCGTCTAGTCAAGAACCTCACAGGAGAAAGTCGAAAATGGACTGTCATAGTATGCGAGATCCGATATGTGAACTAGAGATGGAAGTATTATATTTCGATCCTCGTAAGCGGTTATTCCGTGTTATACGAGGAACTTGACCTTTGTGCAAACATTGTGATACCGGCTTTGGCCACGGTTCGTCCGAACATCACAACATTTTGGTGGCTAATCATACGCTTCGTGTCGTGGATTTGTCATGGCAGATGTCAAGGTGAACGTACTTAGGTTCGGGGCAAAGACGCAACTACGTGGCGGCTTGAAGGGGTTGATCGGAATCGAGATATGCGAGTTTTACCCAGGTTCGGCCCTCCGATGGACGTAAAAGCCTATGTCCTGCTTGTCTGGTATTGATGATGAAGGAGATCCCTTGGTACAAGGGTGTTGTTTGCTACCTCTAATCAAGAGAGGCTCTAATTTGTCTGTCTAAACTTGTGGACTTGTGAACTTGTCTTTCTAGGGGTATTCTACCACTCCTTATATAAGTGGAGACGGTAGGTTTACAAATAGAGTCCTACTAGGAGTAGGATTAGGACTAGTCTCTTTAGAATCCTATTCTGGGTCTTGTTTCTCTTGTAAGGAAATCCTTTCTACTTTAGGCCTTCTCTTGTGAGTTGCCTAGCACCGGCTCACACTCCGTGTCTTGGGCCTGGTCGTCCTGCGACCCGCGTGCCAGAGCACCAATAAAACGTCATGTCTTTACCGAGTCTCTTGTGCGCCGTCAGGCCGGGTCATACCGCAGGGTATATCCCTGACATTAGTCCCTAGGTTAGCTTGATTTGATTCATGCTAAGCTCCTGAAATAATAGTAAAAAATATCTTAAGTGGCTGGCTTGCTCCTTTGGCCGGCTTATAAAATGACTCCTCAGAAATTCGAGTCTTTTCTGCATATGAATCAGTCGTCTTAATAATCATCTTGCTTGTCATTGTCCTTTGAAAAATATTTAGAATAGAACACCCATATGCCATTATGTCGGCTTCCAATACTCTTGGCGGGTCATCTCCGCTAGGTCATAATCATTGATGATGTCGGGTCATTATCGCTAGTGACGCCGGCTCAAATAACTAGAATCCATATTACCTGTAGCCCCAAAGCTCCGAGATTATCCATGATAACTTGGTGCTTTGCAAAAATATTTTAGACTGTGTAGCCCCCAAGTGTCGGGTTGCCTTGCCTGCAGCAACCTCGGACTTATAATTGTCTTATACCTTTTGAAACTTCAGTTGGTGTAGCCCCCAAGGGCCAGCTCATCATCATGTGATGGGCCGGGTCTTTAGTTTGAACCATATAATCTATTTAAACAGTTGAGTACTGTAGCCCCCAAGTGTCGGGTCGCATGCGTGCAGCAACTTGGGACTTTAGAATGTTTTACCTCAGAGGTGTAGCCCCCAAGTCCCGGGTCAGTAAGAATTACTGGGCTGGGACTTAGAAAAATATAGAGAAATCGGCTCATCTCCTTGAGATAATATGGTCTTGCTGACAAGTTAATGATTTGAAAACCGGCTTGCATTAGTCCCCAAGTGTCGTGGTGCATGCTTGCAACGACATGGGACTTGCATATTTGATATAAACTGGACATGAATAGTGTAGCCCCCAAGTGCCGGGTCGTCTGCCTGCGGCGACTCGGGACTATGCAAGAACCATATGACTCACCTCAATTTGTTGAATGAATCCTTGACCGTGGTTGTAATATAACCCAGAATGAATATCCTGGAATAATTCCTTTGTCTTTGACATGAAATCCCTGCTCGTGGTTGCGGTGCAACCTGGCAATATATGTTGGAGAAATCCATGAGGGTTGTAGATTACTACAGAGCACATTTGAAGAAATGCGAGAATCGGTGAATTAGATGCTACGGCATTATATCTGACAGGGCAGCTCTTAAAAAATAATAAATTCTCCGAGCTGGCTTGAAAACCAAATCATTTAGTACTGGTTATGATAAACCATGAAGATCCCGCTAGGTTGGCTATTAAAGATCCATTTGCTCTTGTAGAAGTTTTTGATCATACATAACAACGGCTTATCTTAAGAGATAAGACCTGCAAAAACAAATAAGACAGAATATATTCTGCATTGCTGTAAGGGCGGCTTAAAAAAGCACAACCCGGAGATTTTATATCTTCCGAACAAGTCATGTGCCGGTTCTACTGGCCTGACTCGCCACTTCAAACTCCTTAACAGTACAGGGTCTCTGTGACGGAGTCAACTTTTGGCTTGAGAGCCGACCGATAGGGTCTGATAACCTACACCTGGAGGGTGGGAATCCCCCTGGACAATCATGTTGATGGAGTCAACTTTTGGCTTGAGAGCTGACTGATAGGGTCTGATAAGCTACACTCGGAGGGTGGGAAGCCCCCTGGACGATCATGTTGACGGAGTCAACTTTTTGGCTTGAGAGCCGACCGATAGGGTCTGATAAGCTACACCCGGAGGTTGGGAAGCCCCTGGACGATCATGTTGACAGAGTTAACTTTTTGGCTTGAGAGCCGACCGATAGGTTCTGATAAGCTACACACGGAGGGTGGGAAGCCCCCTGGACGATCATGTTGAGGGAGTCAACTTTTTGGCTTGAGAGCCGAACGATAGGGTTTGATAAGCTACACCCGGAGGGTGGGAAGCCCCCTGGACGATCATGTTGACAAAGTCAACTTTTTTGCTTGAGAGCCGACCGATAGGGTCTGGTAAGCTACACCCGGAGGGTGGGAAGCCCCCTGGACGATCATGTTGATGGAGTCAACTTTTTGGCTTGAGAGCCGATCAATAGGGTGTGATAAGCTAAACCCGGAGGGTTGGAAGCCCCCTTGTGACCTTGTCGATGATATCAACTTGTGCACCATCTTGTAAGTCACATCTTGTATGAAGAAATGGCAGAAGCCTTCAAGTAACTTTATGATGATCCAATAAATCCATGCACCCATGTTTGAATGGTGCATCACGGCGGTTCGACCTCTTGGGTATCTTTTTAATTCTTCTGCCAATGATGTGGTAGCCCCCAGGATCAGTTAACTTTGCAAAGACCTGGGGTTCTGGTGGAAAATCGACTAGATGTGTCTCGGCATATCTGTAGCCCCCCGAGTCTTAAGTTGGCTCGAAGAGGCATCTTCAGAATCCCCACTTAAAGTTGAGGTTGGCCATGTCGGGCTATAGGTTATCCCATATGATTTGTTTCAATAATTCGGTCGATGGTTCGTCCCGGCTGGTAGTTGAAGTGAACCGAGTTGTAGTGGCGGTGACTTGTGCGCTTGTCTGTTGGGCGGCTCGTATCGACGAACACCGCATGATATGTTGATGTAGAAATTAGCATAAGCAACAAGTTGGTCGTGGCATTCATAACCCGGCACATGCGGTGAGTCGGGAACGGCATTTGTAAGCCAGAACGAATGGCGAGTCGCCGTGGCGTTTGATTGGCACGAACTGACAATATAACGCCACCTTCATAGTGAATAATTCTCCTGCGTAAAAAATATGGCAGGCCAAAATAATATTCTTGAAGAAATTAATATGTATTGAAAACAGAAAGGGCAAATAGCATTTGGCATTTTGTCGGATGAACTCAATTTATATATGCAGACCTATCCCTTCCCAAAAATTCCAATTGATGAAAATGTTGCACGCCTCCACTTTGAATAATAGTGGTGATGAAATGTTTTCTTGTTTTGTCGTTGCCCAGTGTGGCATGAACTGATGCTATGTTGCATGCTCACTCGTGGCTTCGCTAACATCCATAGCCTTCGTGTTACTCCATTGACTGTCTCCAAGAACCACTCATCTGCGTGAGCTGTACACTACAAAATAAGCACCACTGCTTGGACCCACCCCTGGCCACCTTGCCATGAGGATTTCCTGTTGTGAAAGATGCCACGGCGTGGTTAAGCTGGCTCGTATGGTGAGAGGCGGCCACGGCGTTGTAAGCCGACGCGGATGGCGAGGGACGGCCATGGCGTGGTAAGACGGTGCGGTCGCGAGAGACGACCGCGGCGTTGTAAGTCGGTGTGTTTGCGGCGGCATAAGCCAGCGTGGTTGCAAGAGACGGCCATAGCGTCATGAGCCGGGTGGACTGTGAGTCGCCCGCGGTGTTGTAAGCCGGCATGGTCGCGAGATACGGCCGCGGCGTTGCAAGCCAGTGCGGACGGCGAGAGACGACCGCGACGTTGTTGGTGAAAACCATACTGCGGATAGTGCGGCTTGCCGTGTCCATTGGGAGGCTCATACCGGTGGGTGAGCATGCGTAGTACCGGCGAGTTGATGTAGACCGTCCGCAGGGGCGGTGACTCACGTGCGTCCATCGAGCAATGCAACACGCCAGTGTGCGCTCTAACTCCGCGGTATCATGCCACATGAATAATTGTCCTGCGTACAAAATATTTCAGACACAAAGTAATTGTTCTCACCAAAAATAATATGTGTTTAAGTAAATTATATTGAGCGGATATCACCTGATAGTTTTTATCGGATGAATGCAAATGCTATAGGGAACCGTGCTAAAATAGCACTTTTTTTAAGCTTCACGTGGGTTGCAAGTGGTAGTACTGCTCTAATTACATGGAAGATTCCTCTCGCCTTGTGAGTAGCAGGAATAACGATTTTTCTAGTCTCGTGGTGACTTTTCTGCCTTCACGTGGAGAGATTGATTCCTTGCCTCGATCAAGACACCGATTTGACCAGGGAACGGACAAGAACTCGAGCAGAACTTGTGCTCTGCTTGGTACACGTGCGATCAAATTCCTGTTGGTCTCGCAAGAAGCGGCGGCGGAGTCGATGCAACTCAAACTTTCCTCTTTGTCCCATCTCATATCTAGCAGCCCAAAAATTAGTAACAAAACTTGATCACGAAGCGATGAATTGACCGGTTCTGCCAAGGTTGTTCCATGCATGCCGGGTTATCCTGCGAGATTGTTCCATCCGGACTTTTCTTGGTCCAAACAATTCCAAGCTTCTCGACCCCTGAAGAAATCCCTCAAAAAACACAATACCACCGCGCGTGCCCCATGGTGGGCGCCAACTGTCATGGATTTGTCACGACAGATGTCCAGGTGAACGGACTTAGGTTCGGGGCGAAGACGCAACTACGTGGCGGCTTGAAGGGGTTGATCGGAATCGAGAGACGCGAGTTTGATCCAGGTTTAGCCCCTCCGATGCAGGTAAAAGCCTACGTCATGCTTGTCTGTTATTGATGATGAAGGAGATCTCTCGGTTACAAGGGTGTTGTTTGCTACCTCTAATCACGAGAGCCTCTAATCTGTCTGTCTAAACTTGTGGACTTGTGAACTTGTCTTTTTAGGGGTGTTCTACCCCTCCTTATATAAGTGGAGAGGGTACGTTTACAAATAGAGTCCTACTAGGAGTAGGATTAGGACTAGTCTCTTTAGAATCCGATTTCGGGTCTTGTTTCTCTTGTAAGGAAACCCTTTATCCTTTAGGCCTTCGCTTGTGAGCCGCCTGGTGCCGGCTCACACGCCGGGTCTTGGGCCTGGTTGTCCTGCGACCCTCCTGCCGGATCACCAATAAAACATCATGCCTTTACCGAGTCTCCTGTGAGTCGTCAGGCCGAGTCATACCGTGGGGTATATCATGAACTAGGAAATACAATAATAACCATTTTATTATTGCCTCTAGGGCATATTTCCAATAGTTTCTCACTTGCACTAGAGTCAATAATCTAGTTACATAGTGATGAATCGAACACCCATAGCAATCTGGTGTTGATCATGTTTTGCTCGTGATAGAGGTTTAGTCAACGGATCTGCGACATTCAGATCCGTATGCACTTTACAAATATCTATATCTCCCTCCTGAATTTAATCACAGATGCAGTTGAAGCGGCGCTTGATGTGTCTTGTCTTCTTGTGACACATGGGCTCCTTCGCAAGGGCAATAGCTCCAGTGTAGTCACAGAATAGAGTCATCGGGCCCGACGCACTTGGAATTACTCCTAGGTCGGTGATGAACTCCTTCATCCAAACTCTTTCCTTTGCTGCTTCTAAAGCAGCTATGTACTCTACTTCACATGTAGATGCTGCCACGACGCTTTGCTTGTTGCTGCACCAGCTGACTGCCCCTCGGTTCAACACATACATGTATCCGTTTTGCGACTTGGAGTCGTCCGGATCTGTGTCAAAGCTAGCATCGACGTAACCCTTTACGACGAGCTCTTCGGCACCTCCATATACGAGAAACATGTCCTTTGCCCTTTTCAAGTACTTCAGGATATTCTTGACCACTGTCTAGTGTTCCGCTCCGGGATCACTTTGGTACCTCCCTACGAAACTTATGCAAGGTTCTCATCAGGTCTGGTACATAGCATGGCATACATAATAGAGCCTATGGTCGGGCATTGAGTCGTACTCAATCTCACACCTTGTAACACAGGCAAGAACCCCTTCTTGGCCTGATCCATATTGAACTTCTTCAATATCTTGTCAAGGTATGTGCTTTGTGAAAGACATATGAGGCGTCTCCATCTATCTGTATAGATCTTAATACCTAATATGTAAGCAGCTTCTCCAAGGTCTTTCATTGAATTATTTTTATTCAAGTAGGCCTTTACACTTTCCAAAAGTTCTATATCATTTCCCATTATCAGTATGTCATCCACATATAATATGAGAAATGCTACAGAGCTCCCACTCACTTTCTTGTAAATACAGGGTTCTCCATAAACCTGTATAAACCCAAACGCATTAATCACCTCAATAAAGCGAGTGTTCCAACTCCGAGATGCTTGCACCAGCCCATAGATGGAGCGCTGGAGCTTGCATACTTTGTCGAGATGCTTGCACCAGCCCATAGATGGAGCGCTGGAGCTTGCATACTTTGTTAGCATCTTTACGATCGACAAAACCTTTCGGCTGCATCATATACAGTTCTTCCTTGAGGAAGCCATTAAGGAATGCCGTTTTGACGTCCATTTGCCAGATCTCATAATCATAAAATGTGGCAATTGCTAACATGATTCGGACAGACTTCAGCATCGCTACGGGTGAGAAAGTCTCATCATAGTCAACTCCTTGAACTTGTCGATAACCCTTAGCGACAAGCCAATCCTTATAGATGGTCACATTACCATCTGCATGAGTCTTCTTCTTAAAGATCCATTTATTTTCAATGGCTCGCTTATCATCAGGAAAGTCCACCAAAGTCCACACTTTGTTCTCATACATGGATCCTATCTCGGATTTCATGGCTTCAAGCCATTTGTTGGAATCTGGGCCCGCCATCGCTTCTTCATAGTTCGAAGGTTCACCGTTGTCTAACAACATGATCTCTAGGACAGGGTTGCGGTACTACTCTGGTGGGGAACGTGTCCTAGTGGACCTTCGACGTTCAATAGTAACTTGATCTGAAGTTTCATAATCATCATCATTAACTTCCTCTCCAGCCGGTGTAGGCTCCATAGAAACAACTTCTTGTGTTGCGCTACTCTCCGGTTCGAGTGGAGGTGCAATTACCTCATCAAGTTCTATTTTCCTCCCACTTACTTCTTTCGAGAGAAACTCTTTCTCGAGAAAGGATCCATTCTTGGAAACAAATACTTTGCCCTCGGACTGTAGGTAGAAGGTATACCCAATAGTCTCTTTGGGATATCCTATGAAGATGCACTTTTTCCGCTTTGGGTTCGAGCTTCTCAGGTTGAAGTTTCTTCACATAAACATCGCATCCCCAAACTTTTAGACACGACAGCTTAGGTTTCTTTCCAAACCACAATTCATACGGTGTCGTCTCAACGGATTTTGACGGTGCCCTATTTAAAGTGAATGCGGTAGTCTCTAATGCATATCCCCAAAACGATAGCGGTAAGTCGGTAAGAGACATCATAGATCGTACCATATCTAATAGAGTGCGATTACGACGTTCAGACACACCATTTCGCTGAGCTGTGCCAGGCGGCGTGAGTTGTGAAACAATTCCACATTTCCTTATGTGCGTGCCAAACTCGTGACTTAAATATTCTCCGCCACGATCATATCGTAGGCACTTTATTTTTCTATCACGTTGATTCTCTACCTCACTCTGAAATTCCTTGAACCTTTTAAAAGTTTCCGACTTATGTTTCATTAAGTAGACATACCCATATCTACTCAAGTCATCAGTGAGGGTGAGAACATAACGGTAGCCACCACGAGCCTCGACACTCATTGGACCGCATACGTCGGTATGTATTATTTACAACAAGTCAGTTGCATCGACCTTGGAACCATTCCCGACGCGCATCGTCACCTCGTCCTTTGCCAGTCTCTGCTTATTCCGCAGCTCCTGCTTGGAGTTACAAATGTGAGCAACTACACCGGTATCAAATACCCAGGAGCTACTACAAGCTCTCGTTAGGTAAACATCAATAACAAGTATATAACATATACCTTTAATGTTGCCGGCCTTCTTTTCTGCTAAGTACTTGGGGTAGTTCCGCTTCCAGTGACCGATACCCTTGCAGTAAAAACACTCAGTCTCAGGATTACGTCCATTCTTGTTCATCTTCCCGGCAACTTGCTTACCGAGCGCGGCAACAGATTTGCCATCCTTCTTGAAGTTCTTCTTACCCTTGCCTTTCTTGAAACTAGTGGTCTCATTCACCATCAACACTTGATGCTCCTTTTTGATCTCGACCTCCGCTGATTTTAGCATCGAGTACAACTCAGGAATGGACTTCTCCATCCCTTGCATGTTGTAGTTCATCACAAAGCTCATATAGCTAGGTGGAAGTGACTGGAGGATTCTGTCAATGACCGAGTCATCCGGCAGATTAACTCCCAGCTGAGTCAAGCGGTTGTGTTTCCCAGACATCTCGAGGATGTGCTCACTAACAAAACTATTCTCCTTCATCTTACAGCTGAAGAACTTGTCGGAGACGTCATATCTCTCGACCCGGGCATGAGCTTGGAATACCAGTTTTAGCTGTTGGAACATCTCATATGCTCCGTGTTGCTCAAAACGCTTTTGGAGCCTCGGTTCTAAACTGTAAAGCATGTCGCACTGAACAAGGGAGTAATCATCGCAGCGAGAATGCCAAGCATTCGCAACGTCTTGGTCTGCTGGGAGAAGGGGTGGGTCACCTAGTGGTGCATCAAGGACATACACTTTCTTGGAAGCTATGAGGATGATCCTCAAGCCATGGACCCAGTCCGCATAGCTGCTTCCATCATCTTTCAGCTTTGTTTTCTCTAGGAACGCGTTGAAGTTTAGGGCGACATTCGTGTTGGCCATTGGATCTACAATATAGATTGTAAAGACAATTTTAGACTAAGTTCATGATAATTAAGTTCACATAATCAAATTATTTAAGGAACTCCCACTTAGATAGACATCTCTTGGGTCATCCAAGTGACACATGATCCATGTCAACTAGCCCGTGTCTGATCATCACGTGAGACGGACTAGTCATCCATGGTGAACATCTCCATGTTGATCGTATCTTCTATACAACTCATGTTCGACCTTTCGGTCTTCCGTGTTCCGAGGCCATGTCTGTACATGATAGGCTCGTCAAGTCAACCTAAGTGTATCACGTGTCTAAATCTGGCTTACACCCGTTGTATGCGAACGTTAGATCCTATCACACCCGATCATCACGTGGTGCTTCGGAACAACGATCCTTAGCAACGGTGCATAGTTAGGGTGAACACTTTTCTTGAAATTTTATTGAGAGATCATCTTATTTATTACCGTCTTTCCAAGAAAATAAGATGTAAACATGATAAACATCACATGCAATCAATATAGTGACATGATATGGCCAATATCATCTTGCTCCTTTGATCTCCATCTTCAGGGCACCATGATCATCACTGTCACCGGCATGACACCATGATCTCCATCATCATGATCTCCATCATTGTGTCTTCATGAAGTTGTCTCGCCAACTACTACTTCTACTACTATGGCTAACGTTTAGCAATAAAGTAAAGTAATTACATGGAGTTTATGATTGACACGCAGGTCATACAATAAAATAAGACAAATCCTATGGCTCCTGCTGGTTGTCATACTCATCGACATGCAAGTTGTGAATCCTATTAAAAGAACATGATCAATCTCATCCATCACAATGCATCACATCACATTCTTTGGCCATATCACATCACAAGGCATATGCTGCAAAAACAAGTTAGACGTCCTCTAATTTGCAGTTGCAAGTTTTTACGTGGCTGCTATAGGTTTCTAGCAAGAACGTTTCTTACCTACGCCAAAACCACAATGTGATATGCCAATTGCTATTTACCCTTCATAAGGACCCTTTTCATCGAATCCAATCCGACTAAGGTGGGAGAGACAGACACCCGCTAGCCACCTTATGCAACAAGTGCATGTCAGGCGGTGGAACCAGTCTCACGTAAGCATACGTGTAAAGTCGGTCTGGGCCGCTTCACCCCACAATACCGCCGAATCAAGATACGACTAGTAGTGGTAAGCAAATTAACAAGATCGACGCCCACAACTGCTTTGTGTTCTACTCGTGCATAGATTCTACGCATAGACCTAGCTCATGATGCCACTGTTGGGAGACATAGTAGTAAATCAAAAAAAATCCTACGTATCACCAAGATCTATCTATGGAGAAACCAACAACGAGTGGGTGGATATTGCATCTTCATACCTTTGAAGATCGCTAAACGGAAGCATTACAAGAATGCGGTTGGTGGAGTCATACTCGCAGCGATTCAGATCGCGGTGGATTCCGATCTCAGCACCGAACAACGGCGCCTCCACGTTCAACACACGTGCAGCCCGATGACGTCTCCGATGCCTTGATCCAGCAAGGAGGAAGGAGAGGTTGAGGGAGAGCTCCGGCAGCACGACGGCGTGGTGACGTGTAACATCCCAAAATTCCATTTTGGAATGTTATGAAATATAGCTATGCATCCACCATCATCATTGCTTGAATGTATGAAATAGTTGAAATGCTTCTTCTAACTTTCTGAAAGTCCCTTTCTATTTTCAATGTGTTGCTTTCACCTATTTGAAAACCTTGGAAAAAGTTCAAAATAAGAGGGGAGTAACATGACACTCCACACCAGGATCATCTTGGTGATATATTTGAACAATAAGAACCAGGGGGTCTTTTGAAGAATATTTGCAAAAGGTTTTAAAACAAAATAGGCAATTTCTGAAAATATTTGTTTTCATGCTATTCAAATAACAGAATAAAAATGTTCAATAAACGGCATTTATTATTCTGTTAATTTTGATATATAATACTCCTATATTTGGAACTATATTCAATGCATTAAAAGGTTTTTACTGCGCTGATATTTGAAAATAGGAAAAATATTTAAAGCCTTAAAGACCCGGTCGGCCCATCTGTCTTTAAACCCTCTCCCCACTTACCTTTTCCATCGGCCACCGACGCTCCTGCACTCCTCTCGCTCTCGCTGACAACGGACCCCACTCCGACCGCTCGCTGCATCAGCTCGGTCACCTTCTTCTTCCCCGCGCCGGACCCTCGCCGGAGATCTCTCCTCGCCCGGATCTCTCTCCCTTTCCTTCCCCTCGCTCTGCCTCGCCCCTATATAAGTGCGGCCACTCTCCGCACTCAGTTTCCCCCCAAAGCCCCCTCTCTCCCTCGCCAGACCGCCGACGCACCAGCTCGCCGGAGCTCTACCTCGACCGAAGCTCCCACCGCGCGTGCTCGTCGCTCCACTCCACCCCACGCCTCTCCGACGCCACCTATCGACGCCGGACGCCAGCCGCAGTTGCCTAGACCCCTCCACTGCCTCCCTCGACCACCGGAGCGACCTCCGATGACCTTTTCGACCACCGGCCGCCGCCATCCTCACCGGAGACCTCCTCCCTCCCCTTTGTAAGTCACCGGACTTCTCTGGACCGTCGGATTCGTAGCCAACGTATAGGATTAGATCGTTTTATTTTCCCGAACCGTTATGTGCTAAGCTTCGGTCGCCCGCCCGTAGTCACCCAGCGCTCACCCTCTTAGCCAACCACCGCTTGCCATGTAGCACTGACCGGTCGGTAGATTTTTTTTCTTTTTCTGTTTTGTTTAAGTAAACAGAAACTTTTCTGATTTTGTTTTAGCTGTATCTTTTAATCTATTTAGTATTTTGAATTTATTATTTTTGCATTAGCTCACATATTTCATGTAGTTTCACCCTGTGGTCTTATATTTCAAATTTGAACCTTAAAATTTGAATTGAATCAAATTTGCTCAAATCACTCAAATCTGAATAACTAGAGTTTAAAAATATATTTTGATATGAACCTTTTTGCTACTGCTTGGTATTAGTTAGGACTATCATAATGCCTAGTTTGAGGATTTTTAGGATGAACTCGTTTACCGTTCTAGCTATAAACAGATTCTGCCTAGTAGTTAGTATAGTTTAGTTAATTTAGTTTTTAGTTAGTTTAAATCACATTTGGTTATAATTGTTTTAGTAGGTTCTGTTGCTTAAACATTAGGTGTTTTACTTGATGATAATAATAATATAAATTGCTTAGTTTATTTCTTTATTGTTATAGGAATCTCAACTCATTTTCAACTAGGTATAATTTGTTATAAAACAAACTAGTTTAGTAGTAGTTAGTTTAACAAAGTTTTATATAATTAAATTCTGTTTTCTAAGAAGAGTTTTTAGTAAATTCTTTTTCTGTTAATATAATGTTTATTAATTAATAATAAGTTTTGTTTTACTCTTTGTTAGTAAAACTATAGTTATATAGTAGTGTTTATCAAAACTTTTAAAACCATACTAAGATTTTTCTTAACAAAACTTTAAATGGATTTAATTCTGTTATTAATAACATATTTTATTATTTCCTTGCTGTCAACTATGGTTTTGTTAATACAAGTAGTTTTACTATGTTAGTAGTGGTTTACTCATCACCTTTTTGAAAACAAAACTTTGTGTGTTTTCTTCCTTGTGATTTGTGGACTGTTTTGTCTTGATTGTTTACTAGTTCATTTCTGATTTTGTGAGTTACAAATAATTTTGTTGTATGCTTATTGAGTGCTCTTGTTTGCTTCGTTAGATTATCCGGAGTGTGAGGCTTGTTACCTAGAGTCACTCACGTACGAAGATCATCACTCAGGCAAGTCACTTTGATCATCTTTACCCATGTTTTATTGCATTAGTTCTACCATTCCCCCAATTGCATGCAAACTAGGTAATTGGAAATTTGGTTACTTGATGTAGTATCATGTGGTAGGTACCCCAACCCTTGACACTTTCGCCCCGGGAAACGTTCAATTATTTTGCTATGCTATTAGTAGACGGGGTTGGATGTGTGATTCATGAGAGTTGTGAGGTAATAACTTCAAGGCCTATGATTAGCAAGACTTCAAGATTTCCAAGTTTTCAACATACTACTGGGTGAGGGATGGTTGGAACGGCACCCTGGAGAAACCAGTGGATTTGCCTAGGTGTTGCTGGAGATGGCCATTATTCACGCGGAAAGCCACACCCAGGCACAAAGCGATGGAAGGATGCTTCAAGACCCAAGGCTTACCTGCACAGCCACAAGTCAATATGGGCTCTGACTTGGTTGGATATCGTGGTGACCCTGGACAGGCGGTGCTACGAGAGGTAGAAGAACGGTAGGAAAGGATGGGCACCGACAGAGTCGCAGGGAAACCCTTTGGAAGACCATGTTTTGGTCATCCGTTTCTCAAACACCCTGAAGTGCGAGAAATCAAACGGAGGCGACCAAATCTTGTGGGGAACGTGTGCAAAACTCTGCAGAGTACTCAGACCTAATCGATTAGCCGTGTCCACGGTCATGGACAGTTTGAGCCAAAGGAACTGAAACTTCCGGATTTCTCAACACAATTAATATGATGATGTGGGTATTAATAACTTGGGTATGAGAATTGGGTGGTGGAACTATCACATTAATCAACCTACTTAGTAATAATTTTGCTTAACCCTCTCTTGATGTAGGAAAATTGGCTTTACACAAAAACTTACTACTCCACATGCCATATTTGCATATAGATTAGATGATTATCTTTCCACCTCTCTCTTGTGACTTCGCCGGCATATTCCATATGTTGACCTACACAGCTGCAACATATCATGTTGCAGAGTATTTTTCCGAACAGGAGTGAGGATACGCTCTACGCTCGGTGAGATGCCCTTGGAGTCAGATGGACTCATCGACCTTCGATGCTTCCGCAATATTTAGATATTCTCATGAGTTGGCCTTCAGCCACTTTATTGTAATATTTATTGTAATAAAGGACTTGATATGAGATTTACAATTAATAAATTCTGTGTGATTTCCCTTTGATATATACATTGATGTACCGTGTGTGTACTAGCATGATCTTGGGATGGTACAGAAACACCGAATATTCGACCTTTCAGGTCGGGTCGCTACAGAAATGGTATCAGAGCACACGCTGACCGTAGGACGTAACCTCTAGGATTGGAAAGCCTTATGACTTATTTCTCTTTGTCTTTAAAATTCTTATACTCTCATCTACTCGTTTCTGACTTCTATCCGATTATTTCAAAATTTATAGATGGCCACCTTCATCCCAGTGTTGATCACGGAGTTTTGCCAGCCTGACGCAACGATGCCCTTTGGTAAGGAGCTGATGAGGATCATCAAGGACGTGAGGATTGCTTTGCCGAGCATCATCGGGACTCCAATCATGTCTTTTCCCCAAGATGGACGCTACAGGATCGAGGTGCACATTCCAGGGAAGACCTTTGGGAATCGGAAGGAACCCATCGACTTCAAGTTTGTGGCACCCAGCTGGATACTTGGGAGAGACATGGCCATTCATCGTGCCCTTGGACGTATGCAGGAGGAATAGAGAGGTGGAACCATTTCACCAGGACTCAGCGTGGTTTGTCGTAGGGATGTCCATGGAAACATCACAACCCCTCCCACTACAGACACCACCATTTCCTATATCCAGACCTTGGAGACTCACATCAGGACTCTGGAGCTTCGAGTTCGTGCTGATACGAAGACAATCAAGAATCTGATGAACCACGAGATTGACCTCAAAGCTGACTTACGGGAAGCCGAGTACGAGCAAGAGTATGAGGTGAAGGATTTCTTAGAGAGGATCGACAAGCTGAACACTCGCATCGCCACTCTGGAGGAACAGATGGACATGGGTGAAAATCTTCATATTGAGGGAGACTTGGCTCCTTTCATCAGCGACGATGATGACTATGAGGAGAGCACCACTGGAGGAGGCTCAGTCACCATGTACTTCTGAGGAAAACTTTAGTCATGCCCTCCATGTATCTTTTATTTTCAACGTTAAAGCGTAGGTCGATGTTTAGTTTGATTGAGACTTGTATTCCCGATGTTTGACATTGATTGAATAAATGAATGAGTGTTTGGTGTGATATGTTTGTTGCATTGCATATGGGTAGTGAATTTCTCCTTTTACACCCTTGTTTTATTCTAATTCTCACCCCTCTGAAAACAGCAAGATGCCTCCACGACGTAAGTCCGACTTCACCTTCCCGCCGAAACTCACGCAACTCCTTGAGCAGCCGAATGCACTGATGCAGCTATTGATCCAGAATCAGACCAACAACCAAAACAACAACCACGACCATCCACCTCAGGCTGACAATCTCACCCGTTTTCTGAGGTTGAACCCTCCATCTTTCTCCAGCAGCACTGAGCCCATTATGGCAGATGACTGGCTCCGTAAGATGGAGAGGGAACTTGTCACCGCTGGATGTACTGACGCTAAGAAGGTGCGCTTTTCCGCACATCAACTCGAAGGACCAGCAGCTTCATGGTGGGAGAACTACACCACTACATATCCTATTGCTGATGTAACTTGGGAGCAGTTCAAGCAAGCTTTCCGCACCGCACATGTTTCAGCTGGAGCTATGAGTCTGGAGAAGCGCGAGTTTCGCAATTTGCGCCAGGGTAATCGCTCCGTGGCCGAGTACGTGGACGACTTCAACACATTGGCTCGTTATGCACCAGGAGACGTGGCCGATGATGCGGCCAAGCAAGAGAAGTTTCTGGAAGGACTCAACGATGAGCTGAGCATACAGCTGGTAGTGGCTACCTTCAACAACTACCAAGAGCTGATGGACAAGGCCCTCACCTTGGAGGGAAAGCAGCAGCAAATTGAGAACCGCAAGAGGAAGTATACTCAGGGGAAGTTCAACTCTGGAGCTCATCAGAAGCCCCGCTACTCCCCGTACTCAGGGAATACCGAATCAGGGACCGGTAAGTTTGGAAGGCACACTCATGCCGTGCACAACCATGTAGGCCACAACCATGGAGGAAATGGGAATGCCCGTCCCAACCATGGCAACTTCAAGACTGACAATGGGAATGGGAACAACAACCAACACCTTCACGCTCCTACTCAGAAGGATCTAAGCCACATCACCTGTTTCAAGTGCCAGAAGACAGGGCACTATGCTACTTAGTGTCCCCAGAGCAAGCAGGGAAATGCAAACGGCAACTCCGCAGCCAAGAAGCCAAATCCATTTCCTTGTGCCCAGGTGAACCACCTCGACGTGGAAGAAGTCTATGATCAACCCGAGACTGTGGTTGGTAAGTTTTTATTGCATTCATGTCCAGTTACAGTACTTTTTGATTCTGGTGCAACTCATTCATTCATATCAAGGGTAGTTGTGGATAAATATGGTTTGCCCACCAAAACCCTTAGTCAGCCCATTAAGATTAGTTCCCCAGGAGGTATGATGATTGTAGGGATAGGATGCCATGCCTTGAAACTCAATATAGGAAACCATGTTTTTCCCACCGACCTCATCGTCTTAGAATCCCAGGGATTGGAGGTAATCGTAGGCATGGATTGGATGACCAAGTATGAAGGAAATCTTGATTGCCCCAGCAAGTCTGTTTCACTCACCACTCCGGAGAACAAGAGGATTAAGTATGTATCCCGACACACACGTATGAGTGCTCGGTTAAATTCTCTCACAGGAGTTGTTCAGGAGGAAGTACCGGTTGTACGAGACTTTCCAGATGTATTCTCGGAGGAATTACCAGGCATGCCACCAGATAGGGAAATTGAGTTCCTAATAGAGCTACAATGAGGGACAACCCCAATTTTCAAGAGACCCTATCGGATGCCCACAAATGATCTGTTGGAAATCAAGAAGCAAATTAAGGAGTTATTGGACCAAGGGTATATTCACCCAAGTTCTTCACCTTGGGGAGCCCCAGTTCTTTTGGTGGAGAAGAAGGATAAAACCTTGAGAATGGTAGTCGATTATCGTGCCTTGAACGAGGTGACTATCAAGAACAAGTACCCTGTGCCGATGATTAATGACCTATTTGATCAGCTAGTAGGCGCCAAAGTATTCTCCAAGATCGATCTTCGAGCAGGGTATCACCAACTGAAGATTCATGAACAGGATATACCCAAAACAGCTTTCACCACTAGGTATGGCTTATACGAGTATACAGTCATGTCCTTTGGTTTGACTAATGCTCCTGCCTACTTCATGAATTTGATGAACAAAGTGTTCATGGAATATTTGGACAAGTTTGTCGTGGTGTTCATCGATGACATTTTGATATTCTCCAAGATCAAGGAAGAACACAAGGAACACTTGCGTTTAGTTCTGGAGAAGCTGAGAGAGCATCAGTTATATGCCAACTTCAGCAAATGTGAATTCTGGCTGATGGAAGTCGGATTCCTTGGACATATTATTTCTGGAGAAGGAATAGTCGTAGACCACGCTAAGGTTGAAGCCATCACCAACTGGAAGTCACCCACCTCAGTTAAGGAGATCTGCAGTTTCCTCGGACTTGCCGGATATTACCGAAGTTTCATTGAGAATTTCTCAAAGATTGCCAAGCCCATGACGGAGTTGTTGAAGAAGGAGTCTAAGTATATTTGGACTGAGGAATGTGAAGCCAGTTTCCAGGAGTTGAAGAAACGTTTGGTCACAGCCCCAGTGTTGATTTTGCCCAATATGCGGAAGGACTTCCAGGTGTATTGTGATGCTTCACGTCAAGGACTTGGAGGAGTACTCATGCAAGATGGAAAGGTTGTAGCTGATGCATCCAGAAAACTACAACCTCATGAGTTGAATTATGCCACCCATGATTTGGAACTAGTAGCTGTAGTGCACGCACTCAAGACCTGGAGACATTTCCTAGTCGGAAATAGTTGTGATGTTTACACCGATCATAAGAGCCTGAAGTATATATTCACGCAGAAAGAGTTGAACCTCAGATAGAGGAGATGGTTAGAGTTAATCAAGGACTATGACATGAGATTACACTACCATCTAGGTAAGGCAAATGTGGTAGCAGATGCCTTGCGTCGGAAAACTTATGTGAACACACTCACAGCGGGAGGATTACCCAAGAGTTAGCCGATGATCTCAGAGAGCTCAAGCTAGAGATAGTTCCAAGCGGATATGTTGCCACACTGGAGATCTAGTCCACCTTGACCGAAAGAATTCGCGAAGCTCAGAAGACGGACAAGGCGATAGCTGAGATTAAGCAGAGAATGAAAGATGATAAAGCTAAAGGTTTTCGTGAGGATGAACAAGGAACTATGTGGTTTGAGAACCGAATCTATGTGCCCAATGACCCAGAGCTCAGGAAGTTGATACTTCAAGAAGCCCATGATTCCCCTTACTCGATAAACCTAGGCAACACCAAGATGTATCTGGATTTAAAGGACAGTTATCGGCGGACAGGTATGAAGAAGGATATTGCTGAACATGTTGCAATATGTGATGTTTGTCAGCGAGTAAAAGCGGAACATCAGAAACCAGCAGGGTTACTCCAACTTTTGCCGATACCCGAGTGGAAATGGGAAAAGCTTGGTATGGATTTCATCACAGGATTACCCAGGACTTGTTCAGGTTATGATTCCATCTGGGTAGTGGTAGATCGCTTGACCAAGGTGGCTCATTTCATTCCCATGAAGACCACCTATACCAGTGCTAAGTTAGCCAAGATATACATGACCAGGATCGTGTGTCTGCATGGAGTTCCAAGGAGTATCGTGTCGGATAGAGGAACACAATTTACCTCAAAGTTTTGGCATCAGTTACATGAAACTTTGGGTACAAGACTGGAGTTCAGTACAACTTTTCATCCGCAGACCGATGGACAGACTGAGAGAGTCAACTAGATTCTGGAAGACATGTTGAGAGCTTGTGCGCTAGATTATGGATCCAGTTGGGATGACAACTTACCTTACGCAAAATTCTCATACAACAACATATATGAGACCAGTCTGAAGATGGCCCCTTTCGAAGCTTTATACGGAAGGAGGTGCAGAACACCATAGACGTGGGATGGTGTTGGAGACGAAAAACTTTTTGGTCCCGACCTTATCCGAGATTTTGAAGAGAAAGTCAAGCTGATTCGTGACAGACTCAAGATAGCTCAATCTCGACAGAAGAGTTATGCTGACAGCAAATGTAAGGAAGCGACTTATGAAGTGGGAGACCGAGCATATCTTCGTGTGTCCCCACTTGGAGGAATCAAGAGGTTTGGTGTTAAAGGACTCAAGATAGCACCCAGATTCATAGGCCAATACAAAATTCTTGAACGTAGAGGCGAAGTTGGATACAAGCTGGAATTTCCGGAAGGATTGTCCGGAGTTCATGATGTTTTCCATGTTTCCGAGCTGAAAAAATGCCATGCTGAGATGGCTAATTTTCCCCTGAGAGACACAGTGCCCCTAGAGGCCATACAACTTGATAGTGATCTGACCTACGAGGAGAAGCCTGTCAGAATCCTCGAGACTGCCCGCAGCAGGATCATCAAGTTCTGTAAGGTTTTGTGGAGTCACCCCACCGAGGAAGAAGCCACCTAGGAACGCGAAGAAGATCTTCGTAGAGACCACCTGCACCTATTTTTGAGCCAACCCAAATCTCGAGGGCGAGATTCATCTTAAGGTGGGTAGGTTTGTAACATCCCAAAATTCCATTTTGGAATGTTATGAAATATAGCTATGCATCCACCATCATCATTGCTTGAATGTATGAAATAGTTGAAATGCTTCTTGTGACTTTCTGAAAGTCCCTTTCTATTTTCAATGTGTTGCTTTCACCTATTTGAAAACCTTGGAAAAAGTTCAAAATAAGAGGGGAGTAACATGACAATCCACACCAGGGTCATCTTGGTGATATATTTGAACAATAAGAACCAGGGGGTCTTTTGAAAAATATTTGCAAAAGGTTTTAAAACCAAATAGGCAATTTCTAAAAATATTTTTTTTCACTGTGTTCAAATAACAGAATAAAAATGTTCAATAAATGGCACTTATTATTCTGTTAATTTTGATATATAATACTCCTATATTTGGAACGATATTGACTGCATTAAAAGGTTTTTACTGCGCTGATATTTGAAAATAGGAAAAATATTTAAAGCCTTAAAGACCCGGTCGACCCATCTGTCTTTAAACCCTCTCCCCACTTACCTTTTCCATCGGCCACCGACGCTCCCGCACTCCTCTCGCTCTCGTTGAGAGTGGACCCCACTCCGACCGCTCGCTGCATCAGCGCGGTCACCTTCTTCTTCCCCGCGCCGGACCCTCGCCGGAGATCTCTCCTCGCCTGGATCTCTCTCCCTTTCCTTCCCCTCGCTTTGCCTCACCCCTATATAAGTGCGGCCACTCTCCGCACTCCGTTTGCCCCCAAATCCTACTCTCTCTCTCGCCAGACCGCCGACGCAGCAGCTCGCCGGAGCTCTGCCTCGACCGAAGCTCCCACCGCGCGTGCTCGTCGCTCCACTCCACCCCACGCCTCTCCGAGCCACCTATCGACGCCGGACGCCAGCCGCAGTCGCCTGGACCCCTCCACCGCCTCCCTCGACCACCGGAGCAACCTCCGACGACCTTTTTGACCACCGGCCGCCGCCATCCTCACCGGAGACCTTCTCCCTCCCCTTTGTAAGTGACTGGACTTCTCTGGACCGTCGGATCCGTAGCCAACATATAGGATTAGATCGTTTTATTTTCCCGAACCGTTATGTGCTAAGCTTCGGTCGCCCGCCCACAGTCACCCAGCGCTCACCCTCTTAGCCAACCACTGCTTGCCACGCAGCACTGACCGTTCGGTAGATTTTTTTCTTTTTCTTTTTAGTTTTAGTAAATAGAAACTTTTCTTACTTTGTTTTAGCTGTATCTTTTAATCTATTTTTTCTGATTTTTAGGATGAACTTCTTTAGTGTTCTAGCTATAAATAGAATATGCCTAGTAGTTAGTATAGTTTAGTTAATTTAGTTTTTAGTTAGTTTAAATCAGATTTGGTTATAATTGTTTTAGTAGGTTCTGTTGCTTAAACATTAGGTGTTTTACTTGATGATAATAATAATATAAATTGCTTAGTTTATTTCTTTATTGTTATAGGAATCTCAACTCATTTTCAACTAGGTATAATTTGTTATAAAACAAACTAGTTTAGTAGTAGTTAGTTTAACAAAGTTTTATATAATTAAATTCTATTTTCTAAGAAGATTTTTTAGTAAATTCTTTTTCTGTTAATATAATGTTTATTAATTAATAATAAGTTTTGTTTTACTCTTTGTTAGTAAAACTATAGTTATATAGTAGTGTTTATCAAAACTTTTAAAACCATACTAAGATTTTTCTTAACAAAACTTTAAATGGATTTAATTCTGTTATTAATAACATATTTTATTATTTCCTTGCTGTCAACTATGGTTTTGTTAATACAAGTAGTTTTACTATGTTAGTAGTGGTTTACTCATCACCTTTTTGAAAACAAAACTTTGTGTGTTTTCTTGCTTGTGATTTGTGCATTGTTTTGTCTTGATTGTTTACTAGGTCATTTCTGATTTTGTGAGTTACAAATAATTTTTTTGTATGCTTATTGAGTGCTCTTGTTTGCTTCGTTAGATTATCCGGAGTGTGAGGCTTGTTACCTAGAGTCACTCACGTACGAAGATCATCACTCAGGCAAGTCACTTTGATCATCTTTACCCATGTTTTCTTGCATTAGTTCTACCATTCCCCCAATTGCATGCAAAGTAGGTAATTGGAAATTTGGTTACTTGATGTAGTATCATGTGGTAGGTACCCCAACCCTTGACACTTTGGCCTCGGGAAACGTTCACTTCTTTTGCTATGCTATTAGTAGACGGGGTTGGATGTGTGATTTATGAGAGTTGTGAGGTAATAACTTCAAGGCCTATGATGAGCAAGACTTCAAGATTTCCAAGTTTTCAACATACTACTGGGTGAGGGATGGTTGGAACGGCATCCTGGAGAAACCAGTGGATTTGCCTAGGTGTTGCTGGAGATGGCCAGTATTCACGCGGAAAGCCTCACCCAGGCACAAAGGGATGGAAGGATGCTTCAAGACCCAAGGCTTACCTACACAGCCACAAGTCATTATGGGCTCTGGCTTGGTTGGATATCGTGGTGACACTGGACAGGCAGTGCTACGAGAGGTAGAAGAATGGTAGGAAAGGATGGGCATCGACAGAGTCGCAGGGAAACCCTTTGGACGACCATGTTTTGGTCATCCGTTTCTCAAACACCCTGAAGTGCGAGAAATCAAACGGAGGCGACCAAATCTTGTGGGGAACGTGCATAAAACTCTGCAGAGTACTCAAACCTAATCGATTAGCCATGTCCACGGTCATGGACAGTTTGAGCCAAAGGAAGTGAAACTTCCGGATTTCTTAAGACAATTAATATGATGATGTGGGTATTAATAACTTGGGTATGAGAATTGGTTGGTGGAACCATCTCATTCATCAACCAACTTAGTAATAATTTTGCTTAACCTCTCTTGATGTAGGAAAATTGGGTTTACGCAAAAACTTACTACTCCACCTGCCATATTTGCATATAGATTAGATGATTATCTTTCCACCTCTCACTTGTGACTTTGCCGGCATATTCCATATGCTGACCTACACGGCTGCAACGTATCATGTTGCAGAGTACTTTTCCGACCAGCAGTGAGGATACGCTCTACGCTCGGTGAGATGCCCTTGGAGTCATATGGATTCATCTACCTTCGATTCTTCCGCAAGATTTAGATATTCTCATGAGTTGGCCTTCAGCCACTTTATTGTAATCTTTATTGTAATAAAGGACTCGATATGAGATTTACGATTAATAAATGCTGTGTGATTTCCCTTTGATATATACATTGATGGTACCAGCATGATCTTGGGATGGTACAGAAACACCGGAGATTCGACCTTTCAGGTCGGGTCGCTACATGATGGTGGAGCTACGTGCACTCCGGCAGGGCTTCGCCAAGCGCTACGAAGAACGAGGAAGAGGAAGGGTAGGGTTGCGCCGAGAGAGAGAAGTTTTGTCCCAAATCAGCCCAAACCCTTGCATATATATAGGAGGAGGGAGAGGGAGGGCTGCCTTGGCCCCTCCTCCAAGGAGGAGAGCTTCGACCGAAGCTAGGGAAGAGTCCACCTCCCACAAGGGAGGTGGATCTCCTTCCTTTCAAACTCCTTTTGCCATATCCCTTGATCTCCAGCCGCATGGGCCTTTCTAGAAGGTCTTGGCCAGCCCAATAAGGGCTGGTACACCTCCTCTAAGGGCCCACGAAGTCCTATGGTCGTTACACCCCTCCCGGGGTCCTCCGGCACCCTCCCGGCACTCCCGGTACACTACCGATGAGCCCAAAAACATTCCGGTGACCAAAACTGGACTTCCTATATATCAATCTTTACCTTCGGACCATTCCGGAGCTCCTCGTGACATCTCGGATCTCATCTGGGACTCCGAACATGCTTCGGTAATCACGTATACCATTTCCCTATAACCCTAGCGTTATCGAACCTTAAGTGTGTAGACTCTACGGGTTCCGGAGACACGTAGACATGACCGAGACACCTCTCTGGTCAATAACCAAAAGAGGGATCTGGATACCCATGTTGGCTCCCATATGCTCCACAATGATCTCATCAGATGAACCACGATGTTGGGATTCAATCAATCCCGTATACAATTCCCTTTGTCTATCGGTATGATACTTGCCCGAGATTCAATCGTCGGTATCTCTATACCTTGTTCAATATCGTTACCGGAAAGTCTCTTTATTCGTTCCGTAATACATCATCCATGGCTAACTCCTTAGTCACATTGAGCTCATTATGATGATGTCTTACCGAGTGGGCCCAGAGATACCTCTCCGTCACACGGAGTGACAAATCCCAGTCTCGATTCGTGCCAACCCAACAGACACTTTCGGAGATACCCATAGTGGACCTTTATAGCCACCCAGTTATGTTGTGACGTTTGGCACACCCAAAGCATTCCTACGGTATCCGGAAGTTGCACAATCTCATGGTCTAAGGAAACGATACTTGACATTGAAAAGCTTTAGCAGACGAACTACATGATCTTGTGCTATGCTTAGGATTGGGTCTTGTCCATCACATCATTCTCCTAATGATGTGATCCCGTTATCAACGACATCCAATGTCCATGGTCATGAAATAGTGACCATCTATTGATCAACAAGCTAGTCAACTAGAGGCTCACTAGGGACATGTTGTGGTCTTTGTATTCACACATGTATTACGGTTCCGGTTAACACAATTATAGCATGAACAATAGACAATTATCATGAACTAGGAAATACAATAATAACCATTTTATTATTGCCTCTGGGGCATATTTGCAACAATTCTAACAGTCTGGCCTGGATTCTTGTCCTTCTCTTTTATCGTGGGAGCCTCATAAGGCTTTACCACGAGCATTTTTGCTAACAGCCCGATCCTCTCGTCGGGTAGAGGATCCAGACTGTTAAGGTTGATGAATTTTTTCAGCCATCTCTCCAAAGGAAGTTCTAGAGAAGTGTTACGAAATCACCTTAGGTAATGAGACGACCAAGCTAGGATGTATCGTACCTCAGATTCAGGCTTGGTGGCATGCAGACCCTTGTCCTCCGTCTCGGATGGCCAACTCTTCTGTGACTTGAAGAGCGCCTTCCACAAATTCTCCCGCATAATGTAGAAGAGGTTTCGTACTATGGGCTTGGCGTCGAGCTCACGAGCCCACAGGGGAGTGTCCCGGCGCTGGCAGGGGAGGATGCGTCTTCGGAGCATTACCTGGACCACGTCAGTCAACTTGGTGCCCTCCTCGACCATGGAGCAAATGCGCCTCTGCAGGTCAATGACCTCCTTGCCTAGTCCCCAGACAAGGCCCTTTTCGAGCCATGAAGCCTATCTGGTTGGGGGACTAGATCTGAATGCCGCGGAGGGATGATGAGATTCTTCTTGTGGTTCGGTAACGTAGAACCACTCCTTTCGCCACCCATTGATGGTGTCAATAAGGGTGCCCGACGGCCACTCGATGTGGGTGAGCTTGTCAATGACGGCCCTACCGCAATCTGCATGCTTGCCTCTGACGCACTTGGGCTTGATGTTGAACACCTGAAGCTAAAGCTCAAAGTGTGGCTCGATGCGCAGGAAGGCCTCGGAGACGAGGATGAACGCCGAGATGTGCATGATGGAGTTCGGTGGGAGGTCGTGGAAGTCAAGGTCGTAGAAGAACATCAACCCCTTGACAAAGGGGTGGAGGGGAAAGCTCAATCCCCTAATGATTTGTGGGATTAACACCACCCTTTCGCCTAGCTTGGGAGTGGGGTCTGGCCCTCCTTCGCCTTGCGGTGAGGGATGTTGGCTGGGAGGTATCCGACTTTCTTGAGGTCCTGGATGTCCTTGTTGGTCACTATGGAGGCGTCCCACTTGTCAGGTGAGCCGGAGCCCGCCATTGGTGAGGTCAGACGGGGGGGGGGGCGGTAGATTTAGATCTGGGCATTGAAGGCTGAGAGGAATGGGAGACAACGGAGGTAGAGGGAGAGTGTGAATAGCCGCAGGGGTTTTCTTTCCCTTTTACGGGGCTTGTCGTTTGAGCCCCCTCCGCCGCGCCGTGAATCAATCCACTTCCCGAGATATGTGCATAATTGTGCATGCGTGATTGAACATATCCCGTGGGATGCAAAGCACGATCTGTGTTGATAGATTGAGCTGATGGAACAGCCTTGAACAGCGCATCAAGTCCCTGTAACTGTCCTAGCAGTCGTGGTGGGCTATGACCTTTCGTCGGACAGGTAGTTAGGGAATGTTATCTTTTCATCCCTGATGCTTGGCCTTCAAAGCCAACTTATTTCGCAGTATTCGGACGCATCGCTCTTCAGGAGCTATTTGTCAGAGGCCGAACTCTATTCGGCGGAAGGAACTTACCTCGCAAGCCGAAGACTTTGTTCGTGAAGCAATTGGAGCTAAAGACCCATGGCGTTGGAGGCAAGTTCGGGGGCTATGTAGGGATGAAGATCTCTGCTGCTCTAGAGGTTGCTTGAGGAGGCCCATCTCATGCGAGTCCTAGCGCTTCCTCTGAGGGAGTCCTAGATTAAGGGGTGCTCGAGAAGCCGACCTATTCTTATGGGCCAGCCTATTCTTATGGACTGGACTATATGGGCTACCTACCGAACACTAGAAGATTTGAAGGCCCGATCTCCAAGATGGAAGCTTCGGGAAGCACGGCTTGTGCTCCATGTTTGATGTAGCAAATAGGCATGTTTATCTCTTTGGCATGTAACCAATCATGTGTAAACCCTAGGCATCCTTGGCGTGTATACAAGACGGAGGGTTTTAGGGTACAATGACAACACAACTCAGCTAGCGTTAGCTATTCGATCTCGAGGTAGATCAACTTAGTAACCCCCCATATCATCAATACAACCAAGCAGGACATAGGGTATTACCTCCATAGGAGGGACCAAACTTGGGTAAATTTGTGTCCCCTTCGTCTCCTCTTACCATTGATTCTAGTCTCACAGTTCGGGACCCCTACCCGAGATCCACCGGTTTTGACACCGCATCCTCCTCGCGATCCTAGGGCCCTCGCGAGGACCTTGTCTTGAGTGAGGCCACGCCCGGCTGTGCTTGGTCGATGAAGTGGGCCATGCCCTAGGCCGCACGCAGGCAGGTCTGCGTACTCCCGTTCCTAGAACACCGAAAGTAAACCCCGGGCCCAAGGCGCGCTCGATCTGGCTTCTAGGTGAAGCCCTGAGGGCGTCCAAAACCGCTCCCAGTCAAACTGACATGACGCTCGGGTGCAGCGCTAGCCATCATTCCTTCCCATTTAATGCTACTACTGCTTCGGGCCACGCATATGCGACACTTCAAAGGGCTGCACACACTCGGAACGTGAGGGGGCACCGGGCAGTCTTTGGTTGTATATAAACGGGCGAGGGCGAGAAAAACCTCACCACACCTTTGTATTCTTCGCCTCCACACCCCTTGAACCATCGCTTCCCATCAATGGCGCCGGTGAGGGAGTTCTCTACTACCGAGAAGGGAAAGGTTCCTGCGGAGGATACTGCTGCTCCGCCGCCCCGGAGGGGCCGCGGTCACCCCCGGAAGTATCATGGGACGCCGACGGTGGCAAGCGCGACCATGTTCCAGCGTGCCACGGCGGCCATGGTGGAACCCCGTCCAGTGCGGACGGCCATAGTGACCAAGGCAGTGGCGGCCGAGGTGGGGGGTCAGTGGTGGCCACCCGGCCGTCGCGCCATGGCTCCATTCGGCAGACACAACCCAGAAGTTCGTGATGTGGGCAGAAAGGCCGGAGGCCGCTTGGTTCCAACTTCCGAACTTCTTGGTGATAGCACTGCCTGTCGGAGGGCCTCCTGGCCTATGGCTGCAGTCCGACGGCTGCCGTAGTGCGGCATCCTGGGTGGAGGTCGAGGTCACCCCTAGAGGCAACGTGTACTTGAACCGTGGGTGGCAAGCATTCGCGCGTGCTCGTGTCCTGAAGGGGAGGCGCAACGTCCACTTCAAGTATGATGGGGAGGCGACACTCTTCATCAAAATCTTCGAGGGAGAGGGTGAGCGCCTGGGGTGCTGCCCGGAAAACATTGGCGGCGGCGATCCTGGAGATGAGCTTGCCCTTCATGACAGGCGTCGTGCCTTCAGTAGCAGCGACACCCCCTCCAAAAGGAGCCCGAGCGACAGGAGCGACAACAGATACGACGTGTCGTCATGCCGCCGCGCCCAGGTCTTGGGGGGTAGCCAGCCGCCGCGGCGTCGCTCTCCCATTCCGGGGGCATTTGTCCCGGCGTGCTTCCATGGGGCCTCGAGGGAATAAGATAACACCGACTGAGCGCTGGTGCGCTGACGTCGGGGCACCCGAGGCGACAACCCCATGCAGTTTTTCACTTTCTTTCTCCTCCTCTTCTTATGTATCTGCAATCCAGGAACTAAGGGAGACCCTATCACACCCTGTGTTTTGCCTCATAACTAAGTTAACAAGACTAAAAAATTAGGGCCAATTAAAACTCTTTGAGTGCATTTGAATGCTTGACTTGTGTGTTATTTGCTTGCTTGTTGATTGCTTGTTGGTGCTCTATAATGCTTAAAACATCCTCCTACCCTCAAGAACTCTTTTACTTGATCCCAACTCTTGTCCAATAATCATGCCATGCGAATAGGACTTAAATGTATTTTTACAAAATATTATGTTGGCCAAAAAGCATTTATTTGAATTAGGTTTTCAAAACCCCTTAATTTGAGATTTGCACTGCAAGTCCCCAAATTGGGTGGATCCTTTTTCCGAAAATGCTTTATTTGAACCCACTATAAATAAGACTTCACAAAACCACCAAATATTAATTTCAAAGATTATTTTACAATTTTATTTAAAGGCTTTTTCTTAATGCCAAAAATGGTCTTTTAAGAAAAAAATGTTTAAATGCTAAAAAAATATTTGAGAAAATATAAGAAAACTGAGTGGACATATATTGTCCATATATAAGCGTTTCAGGACATGGTCATGTTCAAAATATTCGACAAAAGCCTTCAAAACCATTTATGCCTATTTCGAGCTTTTGAAATATTTTTGTAAGAAACATTCTCTATAAATTCCAATAAAATTCCATCCAGGCACAAATGTCATATGTGATGATATGTCAAAGTTTCGTCTCCATCCCCCTTGATTTGATCCATCAAAATATTCCAAAAGCACTCCTGTCCAGAGTCAAATTTGAGCAACTCTACATTGCCAACTGTCTCCCCTTAATCTCAAACTTTGTGGATATGATCTAATACTCTAATAATGCATCCACACAAAGTGGTGCATCAAGGAGAACATATTCACTGGTCCAAATCCCCCCAAATCCATTTCTGCTGATTTAAAGAATTGGGAATGTTTGCATTGTCAACTTTCCCCATTTCGTCCCAAACTTTTTAGGCATGCTCTAGTCACCAAATTATGCTAGCACAGAAAGTGAGGCATCAAGGAGAGTGGATTAGCATGATCAGATCTATGGAAACCTATTCCTATTGATTTCTAGGGTTTGCCAATGTTACATTGGCAACATTCTTCATTTGAGACCAAAATTAGTGATCAATCCCAATTCCATCTATGATTCAATCTTGTTATTTTTCGTGACAAGCAGAACCAATTTTCTAGCTCAAGCACTCAGCAAACACCTTCTTTCTCATTTACCAAACATGGTGTTTGGGCACCTTACACTACTCTCCTTAACTTGAGATTTTTACCACACCTTACCACTACTAGGAGAAACCTTGTAGGCAGGAGCCTACTAGTAGCGTTGGAAAAATACAAACATTGCTGCTATGTACCTGTAGTGCTGTATTCGGGCAGCGCTACAAGTAAGGTCTTAGTAGTAGCGCTGGAATCTAGAAAAGTGCTGCTGCTAAGGGGGACCCGACGATCCCACCGGCAGTATTTATAGTAGCAGCGCATTCCATAAGAAAGAGCTACTGCTACGCCTCCTATCAGTAGCGCCTGTTACCAACCAGCGCTACTACTAAGTGCATCGTGCACTTATCCTCTTAGCCTCGCACGCCCATCTCTCTCACTCTCTCCCTCCTTCCTCCCTCTCCCTGCGCCGCCGCCATAGCCCCTCACTCCTTCCCTCCCCCTGCGCGCCGCCGCCTGGCCCCTCACTCCCTCCCTCTCCACTATGCACCGCTGCCCCGCCCCTCATTCCCTCCCTCTCCCCTCCTCACTCTCTCCCACTCCACTCTGTGCCACCACCGCCGTAGGTCCTCCCTGGCAACCTCGCCCCCGCTGCTGACCCCGACCTTGACCTCGGCCCCGACCGCGACCTCGACCCCGTCCCGACCCGACACCGACCCAGACTTCTAGTGAGACATCCCCACGTCTAAAGAGTTCTTGCTAGGGATTAGATGATGCCCCGAACATTGTTGCGGGAATGTTTGCAATATACATACATATATATATATATACATATATTGTGTTTTATTATTTTCTATATATTTGCTTGATGAGGTGTCATGCTTGCATGTTGAGAAAAATAGGTTAGTGGACGCTAGCTAAATTCAAATGAGATGATTGTTGTAGAAATGATAACTAGGAAGTAAACCATTAAACGATAAGAAAATTTTCTCATTGGAATTTGTCTCGACATCGACGATGCCTAGCCCGCATCCTCATCGGCGAGTGGTCGGCGAGAGCCTGCTTGATAGGCGCCATGTCCGGGACTGGGCTCTGTCGGGCTGGCACTGGGATGTATTACCTTCCCGGGCTCGGAGCTTGGTGAGGAATCTAGGTCTTGTCGTTGACCCGGAGCTTCTATGGTGGTGGTCACGTGGGCCACTTTCGTGTCAGGGAGGAGGACGAGCACTTCCGTTGCTACATGGCGGCGTTGGTCGCCAGGTTCAATAATACCTAGAAGATTCTTCAAGGATCTCACCCGAGTTATGATCCCGTGATGGTTCCTTATCTTTGGGTGTCCACCACCCGCGACTCAGGAACCACTAGTGACTTACATTATTCGATAGTATTCGATCTGTATTAGTGATCTTATATGATAATATTCAAAATGTATTAGTTAATATTTGATGATGCATTAACTTGATTATTTGGGGTGATGTATTTTTGATATTCTATTTGAGATCATTATAAATGTATTAGTGATATTTTATCGGTATAATGCGTGTGTGACTTTCGGTCTTTTGTAGCTCCTTGTCTGACTTTCATGTGTGTTCTTGATGGAGAAATCCCAATTGTTGTCGTGGGGGGCTCCTCCTCATCTTCTCTTCCTTGCGATATATTCATCAGTATAATGCGCAATAAGAGAAGAGGTGGGTGATGTCTACTACATAACCTTCTTCTTGTAGAATCGTGTTGGGCCTCCAAGCGCAGAGTTTTGTAGGACAATGGCAATTTTCCCTCAAGTCAATGCCCTAAGGTTTATCAATCTGCGGGAGGCATAGGATGAAGATGGTCTGTCTCAAACAACCATGCAATGAAATAGAAAAGAGTCTCTTGTGTCCCCAACACACCCAACACAGTGGAAAATTGTATAGGTGCACTAGTTTGGCGAAGAGATGGTGATAGAAGTGCAAGATGGATGATAGATACAGGTTTTTGTAATCAGAAAATATAAAAACAGCAAGGTAACAAATAGTAAATGGTGAGCAAAAAATTGTACAAATGCTTGGAAACAAGGCCTAGGGTTCATACTTTCACTAGTGGAATTTCTCTCAACAAGATTGGCATAGTTAAATCATATGTAAAAACCTCTCGTGTGACAAAGAGTTCACTCCAAAGTCACAAATAGTGGAGAACCAACGAAGAAATTATTGTAGGGTATGAAACCACCTCAAATTTATCTTGTCTGATCAACCTTATGAGCTGTCCTTATAAGTGTCACAAACAACCCTAGAGTTCATAGTAAAATAACACCTTAAGATACACATCAACCAAAAACCTAATGTGACCTAGATACTCCTTTGTCACCAAAAGTACCCGTGGGCTTGATTATACGATATGCATCACATAATTTCAGATTCATTATGTTCAATCCAACACAAAGAACTTCAAGGAGTGCCCCAAAGTTTCTACCAGAACGTCAAGATAAGAATGTGTGCCAACCCTTATGCATAGATTCCCAAGGTCACGGAACCCGCAAGTTGATCACCAAACATACATCATGTCTATCAATAAGACATCCCATTGTCACCACAAATATCCCATCGCAAGACATACATCAAGTGTTGTCATATCCTTAAAGATTCAATGCGATAAGTAAACTTCAAAGGGAAAACTCAATTCACCACAACTTGGTAGAGAGGGGAAGCACTCCATACGATTCAATCTATATCAACAAAGCTCGCGGTACATCAAGATCTTGTCAGCTCAAGAACATGATAGTGAGAGAGATCAAACACATACCTAGTGGTACATACCCTTAGCCATGGGGGTGAACTACTACCTCCTCGTCATGGATAGTGTCGGGATGATGAAGATGGCCTACAGTGATGGATTCCCCCTCCGGCAGGGTGCCGAAACGGGCTCCCGATTGGTTTTTCATGGCTCTGGTGGTTTGCGGCGGTGGAACTCCCGATCAAGGTTCTGTGTTGGGGTTTCTGGAATATTTGACGATTTACAGAGCTGAGAGGGAGGTCGGTGGACTCCCGAGGGGCCCACAAGCCTGTTGGCCAAAACCAGGGGGTGGTCGTGCCCCTGAAGATTGTGTCCTCCTTGGTAACCTTGTGCCCCAAGTATGATGCTCCGTAGATCTCTTCTGGTCCAAAAAAAATCACTGTAAAGTTTTATTCCATTTGGACTCCGTTTGATATTCCTTTTCTATAAAACTCAAAAACAAGGAAAAAACAGGAACGGGCACTGGGCTCTAGGTTATTAGGTTAGTCCCAAAAATAATATAAAGTTGTGGTAAAATGATTGTAAAACATCCAAGAATTATGATATAACAACATGGAAGAAGAAAAAATTATAGATACGTTGGAGACGTATCAGCATCCCCAAGCTTAATTCCTGCTCGTCCTCAAGTAGGTAAAAGATAAAAACAAATAATTTTTGATGTGGAATGCTGCATAACATGTTCATCATATTATTTTCTTCTATGTATAGCATGGACATTTGGACTTGTAAAAGATTCAAAGCAATAGTCTAGTTTTAACATAATGACTTCAATACTCAAGCATGTTAACAAGTAACCATGTCTTTCAAAACATCAACACTAAAGAAAGTTATCACTAGCCCATCATGCTCAATCATTGATCAATTCATGACACACACTCAAATATTAGATATGCCCAATGCTCAAGTACGATCATAGTGTCCCTAGTTGGTGCTTATAAGAGAAGATGGATAACCAAACCAAAATTAAAATTTCGTAAAGTAAATAGATAGGCCCTTCGAAGAGGGAAGTAGGGATTTGTAGAGGTGCCAGAGCTCAAGGTTTATATTGAGAGAGAAAAATATTTTGAGTGGTATGCTTTTCCTGTCAACGTGAATGAAGAAGTAGCTCACAATACTTTCCATGCTAGACAAATTATAGGCGGTTCCCAGACAGAATAGTAAAGTTTCTACTCCCCCTCCACCAATCAATCACACTCCACAGTGAGTCAAATCCATGTGTACCGTCCATACCAACAACATTCCTGGGGGGTTTTGTTTAATTATTTGCATTTTTTCTTCCTTTGATTTCGGGATTGGGACCCCTATTACCAGCCACTTTCTCGTGAATGATAGTGAATCAACACATATCGGTAGAATAACACACTTAGCATGGAAAAATATTGGATACTCCCCACCGTTTCATGAGCGGTACGGGCACAAAAAAGAGAAAATTTATTTTGAAGATTTAGAGATGGCACATACAAATTTGCTTGGAACGGCATGGAAATACCGCATATAGGTAGGTATGGTGGACTCATAAGGCAAAAATTTGTGTAAGGATTTTGGATGCACAAGTAGTATTTCTACTTAGTACATATGAAGGCTAGCAAATAGATTGGGAAGCAACCAAACCGAGGAACGAAAAATCACATAAGTGAGCATTGAGTCATAACTAACACCGAATAATGCACCAAGAGTAGGATGTAACTTCATTGCATAACTATTGACTTTCGTGCATGCATACAGAATCACAAACCTTAACACCAATATTCATACTAAGCATAATTACTCACTAACATGACTCACATATTACTATCATCATGTTTCAAAACTATTACAAAGAATCAAGTTTAATTTGTCCCATGATCTTCATGATTTTTTTATTATATCCTCCTTGGATATCTATCACTTTGGGACTAGTTTAATGTATTGCCATTGGTTTTTGGACAAGCTCAAAAAAATTGAAGTAAAGCACATGAGCAACTAGCAAGCTACTCTCAAAGGATATGAGTAGTCAAACAATTAAGGAGCTATGTGAGGACTCTCTCTCCCTAAATAAATATTTTCAGATCTTAAGTAATTTATTCATACAGCAAGCAAAAGAAAAATGGCACTCCAAGAATAGCACGCATCATGTGAACGAATAAAAAATTAGGCTCAACATGGGCTAACCGATAATTGTTGATGAAGAGAGGTGGGATGTGTAGAATCCCCAAGCTTAGATGCTTGAGAGTTCTTGAAATATTTACTTGGGGTGACTTGGGCATCCCCAAGATTGACGTTTTTTATATCTCTTCAATCCTCTCATACCACGGTTGCACCTATTCTCAAAAACTTCATCCACAGAAAACTCAAAAAGAACTCGTGAGATAGGTTAGTACACATAATAATAAGTCAACTCTTTATGTAATTCCAATAAAAGTTGTATAATAAATTTAAAACATTAGGTACTGTATACTATCATTTACACAATTTATATCTACCAATGTAGGCTATGGAAACTATAGGATAACTAGATAACAAAACTATGACAACAATCTAGCCAAATAGAACAGTCTATAGCAATTTATGAAAATAGTGTACTTATGTAACTCAAACAATTATGAAAATTTAGGAAATTCTATAAACTTTATATGAACATACTGTGTAGAAATTTCATAAAATTTCCACTTTCGAGTAAAATATGAAAATTCAAACACTATAGCCAAAGTTTCTGTTTTTACACAGCACACATCAAAACATGCAATGCAAGCATCCTAAGGCAATTCTTGGAACTTTTTATTGAAAAACTAGATTATAAATAAAAAATAACAGAAAATAAGAAAATATAATGACGCTCTAAGCAAAACACATAGTATGTGATGAATAAGAATATAACACCAAGATATACCGATAGTGTTGAAGACGAAAGAGGGGATGCCTTCCGGGGCAACCCCAAGCTTAGACGCTTGAGTATTACTTTAATATTGCCTTGGGGGTTCCTTGGGAATCCCAAATCTTAGGTTTTTTTGATTCCTTATTCTCCTCATATCGGTGTCTCACCCAAAACTTGAAAACTTCAATCACACAAAACTTAACGAAACTTCGTGAGATGGGTTAGTCTAGTAAATATAGATGATTCACTTATGTACTGTCAAGAAAAGATTCATAATTTTTCCCACATGATAACTACTATATAACATCATCCCCACAATTTATATTACTCAATATATGCTAAAGGAACACTTGAAACAAGCAAACTATGCATGCAAAACAGAATCTGTCAAAAACAAAACAATCTGTAAAGATCTAAATGATCACCAAACTTCCCTGACTCTAAAAATTCTGAACAATTAGGAAAACTCAAGGAATTTGCATGTAAAGTATGTGTAAAAAATTCATAATTTTTTAACGATCCAGTAAAATCAGAGAATTCATATACTATACGCAAAACATTCTGTTTTTGCACAAAATAAACAAGCAAGTATCCACACTATCCCAAAGGCTTTACTTGGCACTTTATCAAAATAAAATACACAAAAAATTATTAATATAGTATCTTAATCATGTGAACACACAAATAAAGAAAGTAAAAGTGTCGGGTTGTCTCCCAACAAGCGCTTTTCTTTAATGCCTTTTAGTTAGGCATGATTATTTCAATGATGCTCACAAAAAAGATAAGAATTGAAACACAAAGAGAGCATCATGAAGCATATGACTAGCACATTTAATCCTAACCCACTTCCTGTGCATAAGTATTTTGTGAAAAAACAATTTATGGGAACAAGAATCATCTAGCATAGGAAGGAAAAACAAGCATAACTTCAAAACTTTGAACACATAGAGAGGAAACTTGATATTATTGAAATTCCTACAAGCATATGTTCCACCCCAATAATAATTTTCAGTAGCATCATGAATAAATTCAACAATACAACCATCAAATAAATCTTTCTTTTCATTATCTACAAGCATAGAAATTTTACTACTCTCCTCATAAGCAAATTTCTTCTCATGACTAATAGTGGGAATATCATAAAAGACTTGAATACTACAAATTGGTTCCACACTAAAAGAGCAATATTTAGTAAAAGGATATTCATAATTATGACAAGTATTATAATAGTAATCATCACTCTTTTTCATTGCATAAGTTTCATCACAATAATCATCATAACTAGGAAGCATGCAATCATTATAACAAATTTGATCATTCAAATTAGGGGGAATAAAAAGATCATCTTCATTAAGCATAGCATCCCCAAGCTTGGGACTTTGTATATCATAATCATAATCAGTCTCACCAAATAAATTCTCAAAATTTCATTTTCATCAAACATAGCATCCCCAATCTTGTGGCTTTGTATATCATAATCATAATCAGTCTCATCATTAATGGGATGAATAAGACCAATAGTATAGCAATAATTATCATCATCCTCCAAGTGGGTGCCATAAACATTTTCTAGATTATAGGAAGTATCATTATCCTCCCAATCATAATTATCACAACAATCAATAGGAATAACAAAATCATCCTCAAGTGTATCATATTCCACAACTATTTTTGATTCATTCTCATGAGGCCTATCAATAACGGGAGCAACATTATTTGTGAGAGATACCTCTTTACATTTACTATTCCCTCTTTTCTTCTTCTTCACCACATTATGTGTGGCCTTATTTAATTCCTCCAAACTTCTTTTTGAAGAGGTTGGTTGAATAACAAGCTTCTCCTTGTTACCTATTTTATCATAAGAAAAAATAGGAGGATATTGGGCAACCTCTTCCCCCTCATTAGTATTATCTTCCTCTTCTAATTTTTTTCTTGACTTTAAGTAATTGGCAATATAAGGATTCTCAATGCAATTTATTGCACAATACATATAGGTTTTCTTTAGATCAAAATCAAGAAATCTCTTAAGATTATATTCTAGGATACCGCTAGTTATACCTTTCATTTCTTCGTAGCCCAGAAGGAAAGTAAGTTCATTATGATGCACAAGGGAAATCAAGTTATCACAATTTTTGGACACGATACGATCATGAAAGAATTTGCATTGGAGATTTAAATGACCACATTCATTTCAAAGTTCACAAGGACGACGATAAATATTAAATCTTTCAGCACAAACATCTAGCCTCTCTTGCAACTATTTAGTTTCTAAATACTTATGCCTCTTACAAAATCTATCTTCCCTTTTAGGCATGTCTTGACAAACTCTATGCACTTCACAAAAATTGACATGCTTATAAGAAATATTTTATCATGACTAGTGCAATCATCATTAGTACTATGGATATTCAAAGAATTCATACTAAAAACATTGCATCATGCTCATCACTCAAAGGTTTAGTGTCAAACATTTTAATAACTTCTTCTTCTAACACTTGAGAAGAATTTTCCTTTCCATCATTTTCACGAAAGACATTAAAAAGATGAAGCATATGAGGCAACCTCAATTCCATTTTTTGTAGTTTTCTTTTATAAAACCTAACTAGTGAAAAACAAGAAACAAAAAGATTCAAATGCAAGATCTAAAGATATACCTTCAAGCACTCACCTCCCCAGCAACGGCACCAGAAAAGAGCTTGATGTCTACTACACAACCTTCTTCTTGTGGACTCGTGTTGGGCCTCCAAGCGCAGAGTTTTGTAGGCCAATGGCAATTTTCCCTCAAGTGGATGACCTAAGATTTATCAATCCGCGGGAGGTGTAGGATGAAGATGGTCTCTCTCAAACAACCCTACAATCAAATAGCAAAGAGTCTCTTGTGTCCCCAACACACCCAATACAATGGCAAATTTTATTGGTGCACTAGTTTGGCGAAGAGATGGTGATACAAGTGCAATATGGATGGTAGATATAGGTTTTTGTAATATAGAATATAAAAAGCAAGGTGAAAAATTGTAAACGGTGAGAAAAATGTTGTATAAATGCCTGGAAACAAGTCCTAGGGTTCATACTTTCACTAGTGCAATTTCTCTCAACAATATTGGCATAGTTGAATCATATGTAAATACCTCTTGTGCGATGAAGAGTTTACTCCAAAGTCACAAATAGCGGAGAACTAATGAAGAAATTATTGTAGGGTACAAATCCACCTCAAAGTTTTCTTTTCTAATCAATCTTATGAGTTGTCCCTATAAGTGGCACAAACAGCCCTTGAGTTCGTACTAAAATAACACCTTAACATACACATCAACCAAAACCCTAATGTCACCTAGATACTCCATTATCACCACAAGTACCCATGGGCTTGATTATACGATGTGCATCACATAATTTCAGATTCATTATGTTCAATCCAACACAAAGAACTTCAAGTAGTGCCCCAAAGTTTCTACCGGAATGTCAAGATAAGAACGTGTGCCAACCCCTATGCATAAATTCCCCACGTCACGGAACCTGCAAGTTGATCACCAAAACATACGTCAAGTGTATTAATAGAACATCCCATTGTCACCACAGATACCCATCACAAGACATACATCAAGTTTTCTCAAATCCTTAAAGACTCAATCCGGTAAGTAAACTTCAAAGGGAAAACTCAATTCACCACAACTATAGAGAGAGGGGAAACACTCCATATGATTCAATCAATATCAACAAAGCTCGCGGAACATCAATATCTTGCCATCTCAGGAACACGAGACGGAGAGAGAGATCAAACACATAGCTACTGGTACATACCCTTAGCCCCGAGGGTGAACTACTCCCTCCTCGTCATGGAGAGCATTGGGATGATGAAGATGGCCTCCGTTGATGGTTTCCCTCTCTGGCAGGGTGCCAGAACGAGCTCCTGATTGGTTTTTCTTGGCTCTGGAGGTTTGCAGCGGCGGAACTCCCGATCTAGGTTCTGCGTTGGGGTTTCTGCAATATTTGATGATTTATAGAGCTGAGACGGAGTCTTGTGTCTTCCTCGGGAACCTTCTGCCCCAACTCTGATGATCCGTAGGTCTCTTCTGGTCCAAAAAATCACTTTAAGTTTTATTCCATTTGGACTCCGTTTGATATTCCTTTTTTGTAAAACTGAAAAATAAGGAAAAACAGGAACTGACACTGGGCTCTAGGTTAATAGGTTAGTCCCAAATATAATATAAATTGTTGTAAAATGATTGTAAAACATCCAAGAATGATAATATAACAACATGGAACAAGCAAAAATTATAGATACGTTGGAGACAAATCAGGTGGGGGCGTCCATCACCGACGGTCGAACTATTACTGTGAGAGAGTGTCCTCCAACATATATACACCACCATATCAGTGTGAGAGAGTGGGAACCAACACACCATGAGATATGAGAGTTATTTAAGGAAAGCGTCGACGGACCAGAAGTCACACACGCATTACGATCCAAGTGTCCCGTAATTCTTGAATCATGAACACGGGAAATGTCGTCGTCATCAGACGATGATAGGATCCAAGCGTGTGAATTTTGGGGTGAAGATAAGGGTCGTTGCGACAAGCCTGGGCTACGAGATGGCAGGTTCTTCACCATGAAGCTTTACGAGGTCTTTGATATTTCTATGGTACACAACGATGAAAACTGTTTTTTCGTAATTAAGCATGACTTCTATTTCTTTACATCAACGCGTAAGTTCTGTTTTATACAATTCATCTAGTACATCCACTGTCATGCAAGACGGTGTTTCTTGGAGAGGCTCGGTTTCGAAGAGCACGAGCGTTTCGAGATGAGGACAGCCAACCTGAGGACTAAACATGGTCACACATTTCTTGTCAAAGTAATGAATGCACCTAATAACACATCATTAGGGTGCTAAAATTGGGAAGCTCTTTGCAAGGTATATGGATTTCAGGAGGATATGGAAATAACCTTCGATCTTCATCCTGAAGATCATATTGACATTTGTGTGGATGTCGATATGCTTCCTATTTTACCTCCATGTGAGTTTGCCAACCATGCATATTTTTCAAGTAATTTGCATTCTATATTTAAAAATATTTAGTGTTCATCCGTACTAAAAAATTCAATTCATAGCTTATTTTGTTTCTTTGAGTGAAACATAGAACATAATCGACACGACACACTACACTTATGGATCACATCTAACTTGGGAGGAGAAGGATGATCTTATCAACTTTTTTATTGGTGTCATAGTTGGGAGGGAGATCTTCTCGTATAATTTGGGAAGTGGCCCAAATTATACATTGTACATGACACTAGTGAATAGGTTGAGAGCGGATGGCATTCGCCGAAATATCTTCGTAAGAGTTGATAATTAAGTACACGAGTACTGTTGCGTAAATGGTATTGATTACATTGCTACGTAGGCTAATATTATGTTCTTCAACAGAAATTTCCATATGAAGTTGTGCCACCGTTGATGCAACCTAAAGGTAATATGACAATTAAAAGCCCCTTCCATCCCGAGTTCTCTTTTGCATACTCGACTGAGCGCAAACCACCAAGACAGATCCAAATTGAAGCATGGGGACAAATAAAGAAGGATTGCAAGCCACAAGTTGGAGACCATTGTATCTCTTTGCTTCATCATGGTTACACATGTTATTTTGTTTCATGTCATTTTACCTACGAGGGGGGAGTAGGTCCTATGGGACAAAAGCTTAGTTAAGTTGTATGATCAATTAGCATGATTACTATTTTGATGTTTTCTTCTAATTCAACATGATCATTTGCATCCATGCACTTTAATTTAAATGTAGTTGTTGGAACAATAATTATTGATGTTGTCATATGATGAAACTATTGTGTAGAGAGTGGACAAATATGTAGAGGGTAATGTAATCTTAGCAAGCAGGAATATTAGCAGTAGCGTAGGTCTACATCAAGCGATAGCACTGGTTTCCAGTAGTGTTGTTTCTCTTCCAGCGCTATTGCTAACCCTACTTACCAGTAGCCCTGGTTATCCAGCGCTACTGCTACAACTTAGCTGTAGCACCTTAGTATTAGCGTGGCCACCAACGCTGCTACTAAGGGTAATTACAACGCTACTACTAAGCTTTCTCCTAGTAGTGTACCCTTATCCCCCTGTACCTCTTGTATCAATTTCATCTTCATAGCTACATTATTTAGAGGGTACAATCCCAAGATTGCCGCTGGACAACCCCTTTTTTCCCTTTCTGTCAACCTCTCTCCTCTACCTTTGGTTTATACCCTCCTCGAAGCCCTAGACACAGGTGGCCACACATAAGCTTCCAATGGCATGCCATGGAATGCCAAAATGGCGCTCCAGAGCATGCTACAGTGCCCAACCGCATTGTAACCGCCGCCCAATCCATTGCCCCGACAGAATTGGGCTACCCCATCGTGTCTCTCGAGTTCACCTCGAGGTCCTCGTCACGGCAGCTGGTCGGCCCCCTCCTCTCTCTCCCGTGCGTGCCAAAGCCGCCCAGCTCGGCCAATGGTCGGCCTCGCATGCGCGACGCAGCTGCGCTTCCTCACTCCCCCTCTTTCCTTCCATGGACCAAGTCCACGAGAGTCGTAGACACAGGACAAAGAACCCCCGAGCTTGCTATGGATGGCCACGACCACCGTCGGACCTTGGTACATGGTGAGCTCGCCTCCGGGCATTTTTAAAGCCACCCGAGCTCCTCTCGATTGTCCTCTCACTTCCTCTCTCTCCCATACGGCCCCTAGACCGGTTCCCAAGTCCTCCCATGCGCTCTTTCCACCCCCATGGACGAAACTCTCCAGGCATGGCCTCGCTCCGACTCGAGCTTCGCCCTCTCTTTGGAGCTTCGCCAGAGCCTCCCCGAATCACCACGAGGCCTCCCGCCGCTCCATTCCCTTGCCCGCATGCTTGTGGTGTTGTGCTCGTCTTCGCCGGCGGCCACATCCGCGGTCACCATAGCCTGTCGCTGCACTACTCCCCTGTGGGCATGCTGCACCCAGGAGGATGTGGCTCGCCGCCACGAGTGCAGAGGTAGCCAGCCCGCCCGGTATGATGGCATGTAGTGCCAGAGAGAACCACCAGCATCACTCCTATCCCCGCCCGAGGGAGCCCGCGAAGGAAGGAGACGAACCCGCCATGTGGGTCCCGTGTGTCTGTTGGCCAGAGAAGCCAAGTAGCTGACGAGTGGTCCCCAAGCCTGTTAAGTGGAGGCAGGAGTGCCCCGAGGCCGAGTTCTCCAGGGGAAGGCGTATTCCCCTAAGGGTGACTTCGACGTGGCCTCCTCCAGCCGGCTGAGCCACTTGGTCGAGCATGTTAGTTATACTGCGCCATGTGCGCATTATAGCAACTAGGTATAACCCCTTTTTACTTTTTCCATTTTCCAGATAATTGAAAAATCCATATTCTATTCTATGGAAGTTCCAAATTTGATGATCCAAATTTCAACGGTCTCCTAAAAATGCCACCTATTATTTGGTGCAACTCCCCTATTTTTTCACCACTCACTTTTGTACTGTTCCAGTTCAAATTCAAGTTTAAACTATATGATGCCCCTATTGTAAAATCCCTAGGGGATTCAAACCATCTCCAAACGGAGTGACTTAAAATCCTAGGTGGATCTAAATTTATGCTCTAATTTATGAGTATTTTTCCTTGCACTCCCTATGTAATCTATATTATTAAGCTATTCATTTATGTAGGGATCACTTGTTAAATATCTAGAATATTCATACCAACTCCAAATCCAGTGAAACCACTTCCTAAAATCTTTTAAAATCGTTCCCTAATTAGTGGATCCATCAACTCATTTTTACAAAAGTATTTTCTTTGGAAATCTTATAGGATCATCGTTTCCTTCATTTACACCATTCAAGACTCCCCTTGATCCACATCCAATGGAACCTCCTTAGTCATATATATATTTCCTATTTATAGAGAACTTCTTTCCCGATGCTTGTTGTTTTTCTTATTGTGATTGTTTCCGGCAATAGTTGACGAAGCAGAGGAAGTGCTCAGAGTGGACAAGAAGTGTGTGAAGACATCGAATACGTTAGTTAACCAGGCAAGCAGCCCTTTGACCATGTTAAGAAACCATTTTCAGGCATGTCATATATCACCTTAATCCTTGTTGTTGATCATGTGATGTGGTGACCACTTCGGTGGGATGCGTCCGATACTTTCCCGTTGACACTTGCATCATGCATGACCCTACCTCTTTATCAGGGTTATGCGGGTCGGTGTAGATAGGTTTGCTTAGTAGTTGCTACGCAAATGGGATGGGTATATGTATGGTGATGGAAACAAAATGATTTCAAAGATTTTTCGAAAACCCCGTCGGTTGCCACTAATGCCGGAGGGAGATCATGTTGAGTTAGGTAATCACTTGAGAAAGAGGTGGTGTACCAAAGCAAGTGAGTGTGTGTGTTTTAGAAAACGGAGGGTTTATGATTTGTCGATCGTCCCAACCTTACATGTGCGACCATGATACCCCTTATGGGATGGAGCTTTGTTGATTACTATGGTTGGTTCTAGCAGGGAGCCTCCACTACCTGTGGCGAGAGTGAAGTGGTCACTCTCGAGATGGGGTCGTCCCGCAGTGGAAGGCCATGCGCTGTCCTTACAGGTATCGGGCACACCATTGTGTGCCCTCATGGATTATACGTGTGATGTACATCATGAGGGATGGCACCAATGAGTGGACTTATTGTTTAGTATCACCATGGGAAAAGCATTGTTCGGGTGCTTACCACGGGTATGTAATATACCACGAGTCGTGGATGACACGGAAGTTCCCCGAGGCTTGTGAGTAAAGTGCACAACCTTTGCAGAGTGTAAAACTATTCGAATAGCCATGTCCATGGTTAAGGACAGTTGGGTAGTTCTGCTTAAGCCATGTCCAGATGTTTTCACAACCTTGGTGTGTGTATGTGCAAGGAGGATGGAAGGATGATACTTGAGATAAGTCTGATGACTTGATGTGATGAACGACCATGAGATGTTCAACCCCTGCTTATGATGATATCTGTAACTTGTTCATATGGATATCTGCCAACTGTTGGTTCATGCTTACACAAGTTATCTGATCATGTCACTGCATTAAAAATTATCGTTATGCAAAATTAACTGTTAGTGTTATATCATGCATTGTTATTACCTTGTTCCAAACATTCAAAGTACTCATTGGCTTTCCACTGGTTATTTAATTGGCCAGACATGGAAGAGCAGTAGTATGGTGAAGAGTTCGTTGGTGACGAACATGCGAACTAGGATGCTTACGAGTCAGAATGCCTGTAGGTTTAAGGCAGATGTCATGGGTTCACGCTTTAGATCATTATTTCCGCTGCTTGTTATGTTTAAGTGTTTGGCCCTTTTTGGCCCTATCTATGTAAGACTTGACCTCCATGGTCTTTATTTGTGTAATACGGTATGTAAGGATGTAAGACTCTTGTTATTTGTCTTTTGTGTGTTCAGTGAGCATTGATCTCTAGAACCACTGTACACGTGCATTCGGTGATCACAACTTATGAGTCGGGGTCCCCACAGACCTTGTGGGCATGTAACGCACTCGGGCATCTATCCCTATTTATTAGTACCTTTTGAATTTTATGAATTGGAGTTTCCTTCAGGTCGCATTTATGATACTTAGCTTGACAGGCCCGCAGTAGGCTTTCGGGTTGTGGAGGCACAAGTATGGTGCTCGGAGGGTCTGTTCGCCCGACAGGCTTCTTCTTCTTGCAATTGAGGTGGGTTGATAGCTCTGTTGGCACTCTGTGTCTGTAGTTCGCGAACCCGCACATTTCAATACCATCGCAAGGTACGACCAGCTTTCCTGGTGATACGTCTCCAACGTATCTGTAATTTCTGCTTGTTCCATGCTATTATATTATCATTCTTGGATGTTTTACAATCATTTTACCACAACTTTATATTATTTGTGGGACTAACCTATTAACCTAGAGCCCATTGCTAGTGCCTGTTTTTTATTGTTTTTGAGTTTTACAGAAAAGGAATATCAAACGGAGTCCAAACGGAATAAAACTTTACAGTGATTATTTTGACCAGAAGAGACCTACGGAGCATCAGAGTTGGGCCAGAAGGTTCCCGAGGAGGCCACAAGCATTAGGCGTGCGGCCACCCACCTGGCCGCAGCCACCAGGCTTATGGGCCCCATGGGAGTCCACCGACGTCCCTCTTAGCTCTATAAATCATCAAATATTAAAGAAACCCAACATAGAACCTAGATCGAGAGTTCTGCCGCCGCAAAACTCAAGGGCCACAAAAAAATTTGGAGCCTGTTCCGGCACCCTGTCGGAGGGGGAAACCATCACCAGAGGCCATCTTCATCATCGCGACGCTCTCAATAACGAGGAGGGAGTAGTTCACCCTCAGGACTGAGGGTATGTACCAGTAGCTATGTGTTTGATATCTCTCTCTCATGTTATTGAGATGGCAAGATCTTGATGTACCACGAGCTTTGTTGATATATAATGAATCATATGGAGTGTTTCCCCTCTCTATCTAGTTGTAGTGAATTGATTTTTCCCTTTGACGTTTACTTATCAGATTTTGTCTTTAAGGATTTGAGAACACTTGATGTATGTCTTGCGGTGGGATATCTGTGGTGACAATGGGATGTTCTATTGATACACTTGATGTATGTTTTGGTGATCAACTTGCGGTTACTGTGACCTTGGGAATTTATGCATAGGGGTTGGCACACGTTCTTATCTTGACGTTTCGGTAGAAACTTGGGGGCACTCCTTGAAGTTCTTTGTGTTGGACTGAACATAATGAATCTGAAATTATGTGATGGATCTCGTATAATCAAGCCCATGAGTACTTGTGGTGACAATGGAGTATCTAGGTGATATTAGGGTTTCGGTTCATGTGTATCTTAAGGTGTTATTTTAGTATGAACTCTAGGGCTGTTTGTGACACTTATAGGGACAACTCATAAGATTGATCAGAAAAGATAACTTTGAGGTGGTTTCGTACCCTACAATAATTTCTTCATTTGTTCTCCGCTATTTGTGAATTTCGAGTGAACTCTTTGTCGCACGAGAGGTATTTACATATGATTCAACTATGCCAATATTGTTGAGATAAATTGCACTAGTGAAAGTATGAACCGTACGCCTTGTTTCCAAGCATTTATACAATGTTTTGCTCACCGTTTACTATTTGTTACCTTGCTGTTTTTACATTTTCAGGTTACAAACACCTATATCTACCATCCATATTGCACTTGTATCACCATCTCTTCGCCGAACTAGTGCACCTATACAATTTGCCATTGTATTGGGTGTGTTGGGGACACAAGAGACTCTTTGCTATTTGATTGCAGGGTTGTTTGAGAGAGACCATCTTCATCCTACACCTCCCGCAGATTTATAAACCTTAGTTCATCCACTTTAGGGAAAATTGCCCTTGTCCTACAAAACTCTGCGCTTGGAGGCCCAACACGAGTCTACAACAAGAAGGTTGTGTAGTAGACATCAAGCTCTTTTCTGGCGCCGTTGCCGGGGAGGTGAGTGCTTGAAGGTATATCTTTAGATCTTGCAATTGAATCTTTTTGTTTCTTGTGTTTCACTAGTTTGGTTTTATAAAAGAAAACTACACAAAAAATGGAATTGAGGTTGCCTCATATGCTTCATATTTTTAATGTCTTTCGTAAAAATGATGGAAAGGAAAATAGTTCTCAAGTCTTAGAAGAAGAAGCTATTAAAATGTTTGGAACTAAATCTTTGAGTGATGAGCATGACTGCAATGTTGTTAATATGAATTCTTTGAATATCCATAGTACTGATGATGATTGCACTAGTCATGATAAAAATATTTCCTATAAGCATGTAAATTTTTGTGGAGTGCACAGAGTTTGTCAATACATTCCTAAAGGGAAGATAGATTTTTTAAGAGGCATAAGTATTTAGAAACTAAGTGGTTGCAAGAGTGGCTAGATGTTTGTGCTGAAAGATTTAATATTTATTGCCGTCCTTGTGAACTTTGCAATGAATTTGGTCATGCAAATTGTTTCATGATGGAATCGTATCCAAATTTTTTGATACCTTGATTTCCCTTGCGCATCATGATGAACTTAGTTTGCTTCTGGGCTATGAAGAAATGAAATGTATAACTCGGGGTATCCCAGAATATAATCTTAAGAGATTTCTTGATTTTCATCTAAAGGAAATTTATATGTATTGTGCAGTAAATTGCATTGAGAATCCTTATATTGCCAATTAATTAAAGACAAGAAAACAATTAGAAGAGGAAGAGAATACTAATGAAGGGGAAGAGGTTTCCCAATATCCTCCTATTTTTTCTGATGATATATCAGGTAACGAGGAGAAGCTTCTTATTCAACCAACCTCTTCAAAAAGAAGTTTGGAGGAATTAAATAAGGCCACACATAATGTGGTGAAGAAAAAGAAAAGAAGAAAAAGTAAAGTTAAAGAGGTATTTCTCCCAAATAGTGTTGCTCCCATCATTTATAGGCCTCATGAGAATGAATCAAAAATAGTTGTGGAATATGATACACTTGAGGATGATTTTGTTATGCCTATTGATTGTTGTGATAATTATCATTGGGAGGATAATGATACTTCTTATAATCTTGAAAATATTTATGGCACCAACTTGGAGGATGATGATAATAATTGCTATACTATTGGTGTTATTCATACCATTAATGATGAGAGTGATTATGTACAAAGCCACAAGCTTGGGGATGCTATGTTTAATGAAAATGAAATTTTTGAGAATTTATTTGCTGCAATTAATGTTTTTCCCAAGCTTTGTGATTATAAGCTTAATGAAGATGATCTTTTTACTCCCCCTAAACTGAATGATCAAATTTGTTATAATGATTGCATGCCTTTTACTAAATGAAAAAGAGTGATGATGTCGGGACCCTGATCCTAAGTCATATGAATCCAGACTGTAACATATCACATCACTTTGCGGCCTCACGCACGGTAAACTCCACGGCTGCAGCCTTACCTTAGCTGGGACCGTTTGCGTCTTTTGGCTCACGTATGTGAACATGTCGCTGGCAATCAAACGACAGAGAACCCTGGCCGACATGACTAGTGATAGAACCCAAGTGGCACATCCATACGGAAACAGGCATACGTAACCCAGCAATGCAGGAGTCGGCCTCCAGCGTGTGTAGACGAGTCATAGCAAGCTACAAGGACTCCATTACACCGTGAGACATAAAATGCCATCACTGCACGTAGACGAGTCATAGCAGGCTACAGGGACTCCATTACACTGTGAGACATTTCCCTGAAGGGACAAACATAGCAGCAAAAGAGGATACATGTCAGTCAATAAATGTGTCCGGAGCAGTAGCAAGCTACCTTGGCTCGGTGGAAGCACAAAGAGGCTGTTCCCCGTAAAGAGTACTACCAGGTGTTGGATCCCATACATACCATTGCACGTCACACGTACGCATGACATGCCCGATATGCATAGATACAACTATGGCATCACAACATAACCATACAACAACACAACTCTTATTTAAGAGGCTCAGACGAGCCTTGGATAATATGTTCTTACAAGTAGGGGTCACATGACCCGACACTCAAGTCATTCCAACAAGTTCATACAAACCAAGAGGAAGCATAAAGTTGTCTGAGTACAAACAGATGAAAGGGGTTAAAAGTCACATGGCCTGACTATCTACCGGCCGCCACAGGGCATATGTCATAGCTGGGACACCAGCTATTCGGCATCGTCAACATCTAAAAAGAACCCACCTATTGGGACCTGGGTCTCATCTGCAACATTTATTAGGCAAACGTGAGTACAAACATACTCAGCAAGTCTTTAAAACAGACCTAGTCTATTCATGATCATGTATCAACAAGGGGAGTGGTGGAGTTTATGCAGCAATGCGAGCTTTGACTCATGGCTAACCAACACTACACAATTTTAACTCTTTGTTTAAATTTTAGATATCGCACACGAGTCCACTAACTCCATGACAATACACCACGATGGATTCACTTCCCTCTTCTGGGAGAGTGCCATCCATGATAGTCACACTTGTCTTGATATTTTTATGAGTATTCATTTGATTATCTATGAACAGCATAAGTTATCCAAGTAGTCCATATCGGAGGACGCGGCTATTCGAATAGTTCATACCCTGCAGGGGTGTACTTCTTCATACACGCTCTCGCCACTTATCGCTATGTGCTCATTAAACCATGCACCTCGGCAACCTTCAAGCGGAAGCCCAGCGAGGGAGTCGGCCACGACCGTCAATCACATAAGACCTCTAGTCCAGGCTATTGCCTATTTGAGACTGAACCCGCACGGAAGTCTGGCCGAAGTTGCCGCTACGGCCCCAAATGATGTGCGTAGGGTTCCCAAGCCCACCATTCGGGTGACCCTTGGTACACCGTGCCACTACCTACCGTATCATAACCCACCCCTAGGGTCAGCACTACGCACGGTCTCAAGCATACTATAAACACTAGAAACTACTTGCAACTCCTGGACTAAGGACTAAGCAACTGATAAGTCGAGAGGGGTCGAGTTACCGGAATCCAATGTGTGGTAGTAACTAGTCTTGGATCACAAACACGGAACTCAGTTCCTAAGAACGGTCCGAATAAGACCACCCGCTATGTAATCCTACATAGCCTCTCATCGTTACCTTTACCAAATCGGGTTCATCATAAGTTCATCACATCAGAACATCATTGTTTCACTCAGTTCATCACCTAGATGAATCAGACCTGACACAACTCTAAGCATTGCAAGCATAGCAGGCAAAGTAATCTAAGCACATCATGGCACAAGCATCTACCAGGTATGCTAGGTTGCAAGGTTTAGCTATTTACAGTGACAATGACAGGTCATGCATAAGAATAGGTTCATCTACCATGTATGACAGACAAGTGAACGTTTGTCCTAAAGCAATGAACAAGAGCAGGAGCGAGAGGGTGGGATGTTATCGGAATGATCAAGGTGGGTTGCTTGCCTTGCTGGGTCGTGGGAAGGTTCTCTCCTTCGTAGGAATACTCGAGGGTATCCTCGGAAGCAGGGCCTACCGCAATGCAGATAAGAAGCAATCAATACACGCAAGTGCACCAATATGATGCATGATCATGGCATGCTAGCATGTTTTGATGAGTTGATGCAACTAATGTGCAAGCTAAGTTGAAATGAGTTTGAACATAGGTTCAAAATTGTTCTTCATTTCAAATTCCATAAACTAACCTATTAGCAAATGTCAATGTTCTTCTACATAGGTTGCTCTAACATGCATGATACTAGCACCATTGGATTCATTGGATTTTTCTGATAAGTTTTCATATATAAATTATTTTCATCTGATTTACAGATTAATTTATATGAATTTTTAAAATTTTAAATAATTTCTAGAATTATTTTAAATCTGGAAAAAGAAATATGATGTCAGCGTGACGTCACTACGACGTCCGCTGGTCGGCTGATCAGGCCAGGTGAAACCTGATAGGGTGGGACCCTCATGTCAGTGACTTAATCACTAACAGGTTATTTATTTAACTAATTACTAATTAGATTACGGTAGGGCCCACTGGTCAGTGTCTAAGTAGGTTAAATAAATTGATTAATTAATTCACTAATCGAGATTTGACTAACAAGGCCCGGCCCCACTTGCTAGTGACCTAGGGGTCAAACCCCTGGTGTGGTCAAACTGGTTGTCTCGCCGGCGTTGAGCCATCCACGACATCAGGGATGACGGGGGTGTCAGAAATCCTCCTCCGGTGACCAAATGGATGACGGAGGGTACAAAACAGCTCTGCTTGCTCACGCATGTCGAGTCCGACACTTCCTAGGGGATGGGATGGCCGGAGTCGGTGCCGGCGATGAGCACGGCGGCTGCCAGAGCTTGGAAGACCACAGGCTCGTCGAACCAGAGCGAGACACGACCGGAACTAAGCACCTACAAGCACTACGCGGCCCCACAAGCTCAAGGGTGGCCTCTGATGGACCAACTGGTCACCGGAGCATCGCCGGCGATGAGCTCGTGCGGCAGGTCATTCGGGAGCCGGCGCAATTGGGGCCTATAGAGGGGGAAAGGCCGGAAAGGAGAGGGGAGAGCCAGGAGCTCACAGCAGACTCGAAGCTAACGAGAGCTTGCTCGGGGAGGGCTCGGAGACGGTGATTAACGGCGGCGAAGCTTCGGGTCCGAGAAGGAAGATGAGCTCGGGGAAGGTGCTTCTAGGCTCCTGGCGATGCGCGGCTCAACCAGGACGGAGAAGGCGACAAGGCGGAGAGATTGGAGGGCTCAGAAGCGAGGGGGAGCATCTAGAACTGGGGCAACGAAGCTAAGGCACCGGTAGCCATGGCGGAGTAGAGGAGGAGAAGAGGAGAGAGGCGAGCGAGGGCAAGAGGGATAGGGCGATGGGGACGGCTCTCTAAGCTTATCGCCGTTGCGCTGGCAAGGGGAAGCAGGTAGGCAGCTGCCGGCATGGAGGCACGCCCACGCGCGCGCTCCGGCCACACGCCCTTCCTCCTGGCGGCGAGGAGGACGACGACGGAGCTGGGCCAGTTGGGCCGGCCAAGGTTCATCCTCCCTTTCTTTCTGCTTTATTTTCTTTTCTGTTTTCCTATTTCTGACATTTGTTTTATTTTCTTTTCAGGTAGAATTGCGTTGATAAAATATCCTAAATATTTTATATATTGAAGTTTGAATATCTCAAACTTATCTCAAAAGTTTCAGGATATTTTGAAAACTAAAATAATGATAATGCTTTGTTTGATATTTTCAGAAGCTTTATCATTTATTTTTAAATTACTTCATTTGTTCATATATTTAAAATGGCCCCTATTATAACCATGTCCATATTTATCCGACATAGGGAACATTTTAGTCAGGCATTTTGGATTTGTTGAATTTTCACCAACTTTAACTATTTGGATTCAATGTGACCTTGGGGTTTCTTTTAATCCCCATTTTATGTTGATGCAAAAAAATTAAATATGATGCAACACCCATGCTACCCTATGATACCTAGTTAGGGATGTGATAGATGATTACTATTATAATACTTGTCATAATTATGAATATCCTTTTACTAAATATTACTCTTTTAGTGTGGAACCAATTTGTAGTATTAAAGTCTTTTATGATACTCCCACTATTAGTTATGAGAAGAAATTTGCTAATGAGGAGAGTAGTAAAATTTCTATGCTTGCAGATCATGAAAATAATGCTTTATGTGTTGGTTATAATTTTTAATTTCTTCATGATGCTACTGAAAATTATTATGAGGGAGGAACATATGCTTGTAGGAATTGCAATAATATCAAGTTTCCTCTGTAACTATTCAAAGTTTTGAAGTTATGCTTGTTTTGCCTTCCTATTCTATATGATTCTTGCTCCCATAAATTGTTTGTTAACAAAATCCCCATACATTAGGAAGTGGGTTAGGCTTAAATGTGCTAGTCATATGCTTCATGATGCTCTCTTTGTGTTTCAATTCTTATCTTTTTTTTGTGAGCATCATTGAAATCATCATGCCTAGCTAAAAGGCATTAAAGAAAAGCGCTTGTTGGGAGACAACCCAACATTTTTAATTTATGTCTTTGTGTGTTCACATGATTAAGATATTGTATTAGTCATGTTTTGTGTCTTTTATTTCTATAAAGTGCCAAGTAAATCCTTTGGGTTAGTGTGGATACTTGCTTGTTTATTTTGTGCAAAAACAGAAAGTTTTACGTCGAGTATATGAATTCTCTGATTTTACTGGAGCGTCAAAAAATTCTGAACTTTTTACATTTTTATGGAAATTCCTTGAGTTGTCCTACTTTTTCAGAATTTTTAAAGTCAGACAAGTTTGGTGATCATTCAGATCTTTACAGACTGTTCTATTTTTGACAAATTCTGTTTTGCATGCATAGTTTTCTTGTTTCAAGTGCTCCTATAGATTATGTTGGGTAATATAAATTGTGGGAGTGATGTAATATAGTAGGTATCATGTGGGAACAAGTATGAATCTTGTCTTGACAGTACCTGAGTGAATGTTCCATATTTACTACACTAACCCATCTCACAAAGTTCCGTTAAGTTTTTGTGTGATTGAAGTTTTCTAGTTTTGGGTGAGAAAACGATATGAGGAGAATAATAAATGACAAGAACCTAATCTTGGGGATACCCAAGGCACCCCCAAGGAAATATTAAAGGAAGACTCAAGCGTCTAAGCTTGGGGATGCCCCGGAAGGCATCCCCTCTTTCGTGTTTAACACTATCGGTATATCTTACTTGGAGCTATATTTTTATTCATCACATAATGTGTGTTTTTCCTGGATCGTCATTATATTTTGTTATTTTATGTTAGGTGTTATTTTTAATATAGAATTTCAATAAAAAGTTGAAAGAATTGCCTTAGGATTCTTGCATTGCATGTTTTGATGTGTGCTCTGTAAAAAACAAAAACTTTGGTTGTAGTGTTTGAATTTTCGTATTTTACTGGAAATTGGAAAGTTTCTAAAAAATTTACACAGTATGTTCATACAAAATTTATAGAATTTCGTAAATTTTCATAATTTTTTTGAGTTATATAAGTACACTGTTTTCAGAAATTTCTACAGACTTTTCTGTTTGGGAAGATTGCTGTCATAGTTTTGTTATCTACTTATCCTATTGTTTCCATAGCCTATATTGGTAGATATAAATTGTGGAAATGATAGTATACAGTACCTAATGTTTGCAAATTATTATGAAACTTGTCTTGGCATTACATAAAGAGTTGACTTATTATTATGTCTACTAACCTATCTAACGAGTTATTTTTGAGTTTTGTGTGGATGAAGTTTTTGAGAATAGGTGAAACCATGGTATGACAGGATTGAACGAGATACACAAGCTCAAGCATCCTGATGGGGTTGTTGCCCTTGGGTAGGCCAAAGCAACGGGGTCCTCCCCCTTTCGCTTTGAAGAAAAACTACGGGGCCGAATGATCGAGGGCGGATGAAGGGTATCCGTCTCGAACTGGCGCCGGCTGGCGCCCCGGACGGCTGGTTAACGAGTTGGCTCGACTCATGGCCGCCTGGGCGCGGTCGGCTGCCTCTGCTCATGGGTACGACGACACGTCCGTTGTCCCTAGCACGGACATGCAATGTCCCGTCCCCCTGTGCGCTGGTACGATGACACGACACGACCGACACGTTGGGCCGCCATGTGGCTACAGTGGCCGCTGACGGATTGCAGCGCATGGCTACAGTCCACCGTCCGGCCGCTGACTTCGGCGAGCGCGATCGGGCAAGGGAATAGTGCTAGCACGCCCTCGCCCACTCAATTACCTGCCCCGGCGTCGCTATAGTGCTGCTGGTCGTACCGGAGACTTCGGCCGGCTGGCGCTAGGCGACGCCGACCTGGCGGCCTGTGTCGCGGCAGGTGGGTGAGAGCTAATCGCAGGGCCGGCTAGCGGGCCCCAACAGAAGATGGGACCCCTCAGCCGGTGGCCTCTGCAGGCGACGAGATGGCGCGAAGGGCGGGACCCCGTGGCCAACCAGAGAGACTGCCAGTCGGGTCCTCCCACCTCTGTACCATATAACATATTGTAGAGCCGGGTGTTTCATTATAAAACCCCTCGATCCCCCCATGCAATGGGGAGGGAAGATAATCCTCACACACCCTTGGAACTCCCAAACCCCGTCTAGCAGCAAAGGAAGACGGGCCGGCTGCTCCTTCTTCCTCCTCTAGACACAACTCCAGGAGCTCATTTGTATACATACTAACCCATCCAACTAAACCAAGCAGGACTAGGGGTGTTACCTCCATTGAAGGGCCCTGAACCTCGGTACATTGTGTGTCATAACCACTTGTGCCCAATCTCGCATACGGAGCCCGTCGGCGTCCTCCGGGGCTTGCTCCGGCATGCCCTGCGGGCGATTCCATCGGCCTCACGCCGACATCGACGCGCTCACCGAGCACTTCGGCAGGCTCAACCTCACTGAGACTCCGGCCGCTAACGAGTACACCGCGCGGGTGCTCGTCTGCGTCGGTCCACCCATGACCGTGGGCACACTCGCTGTGACTCAGTCCAGCAGCTCTCACGATCGCGTGGGAGTGATGGACATCACCTCCTCCATCGCTTCCGGACGTGCACGGGCCGTGACTAGCGCTACCAGTTGCGGTGTCGCCACCTCCGACCCGCTCGGTGCGGCCCTCTAGGGCTTAAGCACTCCTATCGACCCAACAGCAAACCCTGACACCGCCACGGCCGATCTCGAGGCGGCTCGTAATCGGGACACCTATCCTAAGCCATAAGAATCTAGCCTGTAACACATCACATCACTTTGTGGTCTCACGCACGGTTATCTCCATGGCTGACACCTTACCTGGGCCTGGTCCGTTTGCGTCTTTTGACTCACGTATGTCAATGTGTCGCTAGCATTGAAATGTCAAAGAACCTGGGCCGACATGACTAGTCATAGAACCCAAGTGGCACATCCATACAAGGACATGCATACGTACGAATGACATGCCCAATATGCATAGATACAACTATGGCATCACAACATAACCATACAACATTACAACATTTGTTTAGAAGGCTCAGAAGAGCCAACACAATAAGATGTTACAAGCAGAGGTCACAAGATCCAACATTCAGAGCATTCAAACAAACAAGCGGAAGTTAAACATGTCTGGGTACAGACATCTACAAAAGTGGCTAATGGAACCTAAAAAGCTACAACGACCCTAACAAAGGAAACAGACCTCTGTTTGGGATTCCCAAGCTAATCCGATCAACATCGAACTTCACGTCATAAGTGCCACTAATGAGACTGACGTCTCCTCTGCAAAAACAGATTTAAGCAAACGTGAGTACAAGGGTACTCAGGAACACTTACATCAGAACTAACTTTATATGCATCAGTATCAATGAAAGGGGTTGTGGAGTTTATTGCAGCAAGCCAGCTTTGACTCTTGTCTAACCTATACTACGACTACAAGTAGTATCTTTGAGGTGGGATATCGCACACGAGTCCACATATTCTCCAATCAATACACCACTATGGATCCATTTTTGTCTCCCTACGAGACGGCCATCCTTAGCACTCACACTTATCTTGCGTATTTTTCGAGTATCCACTTTACTTGTCTATGAACCACATAAGTTATCCTAGTAGTCCATATCCGAGGACACGACTATTCAAACATATTATTTCACCCAGCAGGGGTATACTTCTTCACACATGCTCTCGCCACTTATAACCATATGCACGTCATGCATCTCGGCAACCTTCAAGCACACAAGACCCTAGTCCAGGTTTATTGCCTATTTGAGACTGAACCCGCACGAAAGTCCGACCGTAGTTTCTGCTACAGCCTCAAACGATGTGCACAGGGTTACCAAGCCCACCTCGACGGATGGTACTACGCTTGGTACACCGTGCCACGGTGCATCTACCGCACCGTAGCCTACCCCTCCGGTCAGTGTTATGCACGGCCGCCAGCACATCCTACAAACACCAGAAACTAGTTGCAACTCCTAGATAGAGATCAAGGTGATTAATAAGCCGAGAGGGTCAATTAAGGATCCCAATGCGCGGTAGTATCTTGTCTTGGATAACATACATAGAACCTAGTTCCTAAATACGGTCCTAGTGAGACAACCCGCCATGTACTCGTACATGGCCTCTCATCGCTAGTTTTACCAAAACATGTTCACACACTTAGCTCTCACAATGTCGGACATGTTCCACCATTCCAATTCATCGCCCAGATGGATAACACTTGACACAACACTAAGCATAGCAGGCATAGTAATCAAGCATGGATGAGTATGCACGACAGGGCTCGAGCAGTTGCTACTCATGCTAAGTGTTTTTAACTATTTACTGTGGCAAACACAGGTCATGCAAAGGAATGGGTTCAACTACTAGGAACATGTAACAGTTGAATCATTTTTCTCCTAATGCAATAGAATAGAGCAGGAGCGAGAGAGTGGGTTCAGATCAGTATGCTCAAGGGGGTTTTCTTGCGTGAGAGTCCTGAAGATATTACTTCTCTTCATTAGTGTCAATGTTCACATCGTCAGTACCATCGTCTACCGAGAGTGTACACCACTGGTAAAACAAGAAAGGAACACATTCAATGCAATGCAACAAACATGATGCATGACATGACAAATTAAGGTACTGAATTGACCTAGAGGAATAATTAGCCAGGTGAGTTGAAGTGGAATTCAAACAAGTTTGAATTCCAACTCCAAATGATAAATAATATATTGCCCTGATCATAAAATGTCCCACTTGTTGGTGTTAACTTCTTCAAACATGCATGATCATGGCATAAACAGATTCATTGGATTTTTCAGATCTTTTTTCATATATAAATTATTTTCATCTGACTTACAGATTATTTTCTATGATTTTTATAAGTTTTAAACATTTTTATGAAATAAATAAATCATTTAAGATTTATTTAAATTTCAGAGTTGGATTAATGCGTCAGCATGAGGTCGCCGGACGTCATCGGTCAACAGAACCGGTCCTATCCAAACCTGATCGGTGGGACCCGCATGTCAGTGACATGCCATTAACTATGGGTTGATTAAACTAACAGGGGGGTTTAATGGGTGAATAGCTCTTAAGCAAATCACGCCACGTCAGATCGGCTGGGGTTAGCCACCGGCGACCAAATCCCGTGGCGGTGGCTCGCCGGCATTTCTAGGGGCGACGTACAGGGGGCGGCTAGCGGCGTTGTGGGCACCAGAGGGGAGCCCATCCCCGCACGCATCTTGGGGAGCACGTGGGAGGCTTCGGGGTGGCCGGGGACAACGGCCACGGCTACCTTTGCGACGGCCAGAGTTCAGCCATGGCGGCGCTAGGGCCTAGGGTGCACGGGAAGAGCTACGGAAGAGGGGGAATGGATGTTGCGGCTCACGGGAGGCTCGATGGGGTCATGGGCGGGCTCGGGGAGGCTCCTGTGGTGGCAAATCAGTGACGTCATCCATCGGCCGGAGGTGGAGAAGACGGCGGCGTTGGCATTGCTCCAGAGTGTTCTGTCTTGCAGGTCTCGTCTAGGAGGTCCATGGGGTCTAGTCGGGGCTCGTGGATAGCAAGAGGGGGGCGGGAGGGGTGCGGTGGCTACGGATGCGGAGACGCCGAGCTCGCGGATGCCTCGGCCATGGTAGAGAGAAGGCGAAGCAGGGCGAAGGGGGGGGGAACGGAGGGGTCCTCCAGATCCGGACGAAAGCGGGAAGATCAATCCCCTCATCACGCTGACCTTAGAAGGGCCAGGCAGGGTGCTGGCGAGGCGCGATGCCACAGGCACCGTCCCCTGCTTCTCCTCTGCCTTCTGGCAAGAGGTAGATGACAGGGATGCCCCTGGTGGGCTGGGCTTGCCAGGTGGGTCGCAGGTACTCTCTCTTTTTTTCTAATTTGCCTCTCTTATTTATTTCTGACATTAGTTTCATTTTTGGTTGGGCCACAATTACCTAGCAGAAAAATACAAACACATTTTATGGAGTGTAGTTTGAATATTTCAATCCTCCTAAAAATGTTTCAGCATTTTTGGTTGACTAAAATAATTGAAATGCTTTATTTGACAATTTCAATACCATTAGGACTCATCTTTAAAATGCTAACACTATTGTGAAAATTCAAATGTCACCTAAAATGTTGTTGCCAACATTTTCTAATAATAGTGAACATTTTTGAAGGCATTTTATATTCATTGAAAAATTCCCAACTATTTGAATTGTTTGGTTAGGTGAGGTACTAGGGTTTCTGTTAATCCCCATTTCAGACTCATTTGAAGTTAAACATGCTGCAATGAATGATCAATGATGTAACTAATACAAGCAATTTCTAGGGCTATGACAACTCACCCGCACTAAACAAGAATCTCATCCGGAGATTCAAGCGTAGGGTAAGAGAACACAGGGGGACACTAACTACCACAACCTTTTTGGTCCACGTGCCCTCCTCGTAGCTGTTGATTCATTGCATTATGCTTATCTTGACATCTTTGCCTTCAGGATCTTCATCCAACAGAAAGACAACAGGGATAGAAAGCTCTACAAGAATCGATCTTTACAAAGATTGAGTGACTCATGACCAACTCATGGAATGATATGTAATAACATCTCTCGAGTTGGGACACAAAACACTCATCTAGAAAATGAATGAGGCAAATGACGGAGGTTAAATTGGTAGGCAATAATTCCACGCTAAAGCAGATGGTGAAGGGGTTTGAAAGTAGCGAGGAGTTAATTTCCCTTCATACCATAGCAGGCACCTTAGAGAAGGTGACTCATAGTATTATCCCTTAAGTGGCAAAAAGAATTACTTTTGATCCCAAGATCACCAAAACCCTTTATGACAACCTAAGGCAATTCACAAATGATTTTTGGAAGCAATTCAATGAATGTCATACTTAGATCGAAAGGAAAACTAGAGTTATAAAACAACTCGGCAACGAAAGGCACATTCCAATTAAAACCGAGAGTATAACCCAGTGTCTAAGCATGCTCTCAAGTACTTGAGCATTTCCATATTCATCTGGGTTTTTACCAACATCCGTGCTAAGGATCCTGGCAACACCTCATACTACCATGATGAATAATGATGGAGGATGCAAATGGAAAGGAAGACAACACTTTCTAAGATTTCATATTAGCTATGCCAACGGAGCGAAATCTGGATGATCGAACGAGAGACATTTAGCACTCCGCTTCTAAGGTTCTCCTTGATGGAATAGCATAACCCAATTATAGGTAACGTTTGGTATCTAGAACATCAAGTAAAAATGTCGGACTTCGGGATCTCAAAGGGTCCATGAGAAACAACTTCTAGGGCAAGTCATACAAGGTACTCATGGGGAGGTGGCCAAGTTGCTGAAACAAGATATTATAATAGTAGGTCTTCCAGAGAGGTATGTTAGCCACAACATCCCTTTGCTGTGTTACAAAGTGACTAATATCATAATTCTTGGGGAAACATCCCAACCATTATATCTGCCTGAGATTCAAATCTGGCTGGTGCCAAAATATTCCAGACTTGGCATGTCTGAAGTGGAATGGTTGCAATGCAAATCGAAGAGATGATGTTGCAAGATTCTCAGGAAATGAACTACGGAAGCCAACTCCAAAACATGAGCTGGATTGCAAGACACATGTGATCACACTGTCCAAGACAATTGTGACCAAATATAAATCTTACAACAAAACACTACCGAGTTCTGGATGGAACCATCATTGGAGGTAGCGAAGTCCGGTGCAAGTTCGTCTGGTTCCTTCGGGAGTAGCACTTAACTTCTTTTCCTTGAACAAGACAATTAGTGGCTTAGGTGCTAGGAAATGCATATGGGTTGTAGGTTGCAAAGCTATCAAACCATAGCATACTTCGCACATGCATGATTGACTTGAGACGATTCTGAAGGAAACAAGATAACATTCCTCGAATTCACAGAGGCAACTTGCATCTAATGTACGTGAACTAAGAGGGAGTCCCTTATTACACCTAACATATACTTCACGAACGGAACATGAAGATATGCCTACAAAGTTTCCAACACTAGCTTCATGTTCATCATGAGTTATGGAAGAGATGAAATTGTTGTCAATGGGCTTAATAACAATTCATCAAGATATCCATATAGATGGAATTCCACAACTATGGAAACAAGGTGATAGCATTGGTCAGACCAAAAGATATAACGGTGTATGCTTGAGGATACATCCACGGTAAAACAACATTAGGTAGATCTTTGGTTCTGACATTGATTGGACGATAGACCATACACAAAATAAAGGTTGAGCAAGCCAATAGGTGCAACAATTAATCACAAGGATCAATTGATGAAGATATCATCTTTCTTCTACACACACAAGCAAAAAAAACAAGTTAACCCTTTAACAGGAGCTAAGTTAGATCAAGCTTCTATCTTACAACTCTCCAAGTTGGTGTTTAGCTTAACCAACTAGTTCAAGGGTATCCAACACAGATTCTTGGAGAAGGGATGGTTTATAGAAAAACCATCTTGATCATGAACTCAACATAATGGTGAAGGAACACCTTCATAATACTTCTGAGAAGATATTCAGAAAATCACGATCCACATATATGTTGTCAAGCTCAAGAACAATCTTGCTTTTCAAAGCAAGACGATACGATCAACAAAGCGAAGGATTGACACAATCCTAACTCATTGACCGAAAAATGCACCATGGAAAATGGACTAGGTAGCACGATCATTCTTAGTATGACAATTGAATGACCATCACACCAAGAGTGAGATTATTGTCCATTAACTACCAAGCAACAAAGTTGCTAGGAGTATTTATTTCACACATCACGATTCTCTTGTCGGTATACTGGTTGCGGACAACACGGAGACCAAGGAATGAATGATGATGGTGAGAAGTATCACTCCATCAAGATTTCATAAGAGGGAGTGCAGTTCTCATGATGACCTTGACATGAAAAGGGTAATACCTCATGGTAGAACAGAACAAAAGCTGGATTGGCATTTTGAGCTGCGGAATACAACTGCTTTGACCCAATCCTAGAAATGGACAAGGTACGGGAGTTTGCTTCTCCTAGTCATTCCGAAATAGAATGGCTTGACAGACCACAAGAATAGTTGACATCGATAGGACAATGCATGACATAACCTTGACTATTCATTGATAGATAAAGGTCAGAATACAATTGAAGAAGGACAACTCAAGAGCACCTGATTTTTCTTGAGTCGTAGATGCATGGATTGAATATGTCAAATGGAGTTCAACATGTTTCTTCCGGATAATCCATGCAGAAATGGAAGAATTGGTAGGCTCACAACTACGAAATGGACGAATCATCACGAGCACTCTTGTTGTGATATTAAGATCACAAGAAACTTCTGCCATAATGGATCATGGTATTGGAAGAATGATATACCACTATCCTTGAAGACTATAACAAGGTTACTAATATCCTAAAGGAACGAGCAAATACTATCAACGAAAGTGAACAGAATGATCCTTGGGTTCGTGAACCCAAAATTAGAGTACCTACTGACTAAGTTGCATCATAGCATCCTTTCGGTAACGATGGCTAGAGTTATCACACAACTAGAATGTTGGGTAGTTCACTTGTATAACATGGTTTCCTAATTACCTTCATCAAACACGTCGAGGTTATATAATACCTGAACTCAATAATTAGTGTGCTTTGTCTGGCCTAAAGACATTGACTCAAGATGAAAGGGTTTTGCAATTGCATCAAATAATTTAGAAACCTTGGATAACTCGGACAGCATAACCATTGTATGGGCATGAAATATGAGGCAACTTGCACAAGAAAACTAACAACAAGATATGAATTCTTGTAGAGACATCGATCCAGAAAGACAACATCTTTCCTATAGGTCTCTATCATAATAACTCGTCATCGTGATAGATAGATAAGGAGCCTAGTTCTTAATTCTCGTAGAATAAAGAAGAGGGTGACTCAGAATTAGAATGACACAAGGAACTGAGTAAAAGAGCCTTACGTTCCCTTCCACAATCAATTCCCGTCTATAACTAAAGTAGTCCTAGACTCAACATCGACCAGTTTGGCTTGGTAATCCTACAGGTAGTCAAGCTCTGATACCAAAGCTGTCGGGAGCCCGATCCTAAGCCATAAGAATCCAACCTGTAACACATCACATCACTTTGTAGTCTCACGCATGGTTATCTCCACGGCTGCCACCTTACTTGGGCCAGGACCATTTGCTTCTTTGGACTCACGTATCTGAATGTGTCGCTAGCATTCAAATGTCAAAGAACCCGGGCCGACATGACTAGTCATAGAACCCAAGTGGCACATCTGTATAGGCACAGGCATACGAAACCCAACAATGCAGGTATTGATCTCTAGCGTGTGTAGACGAGTTATAGCAAGATACAAGGACTCCATTACGTCATGGGACATAAATGTCATCACTGCACGTAGACGAGTCTTAGCAGGCTAGAGGGACTCCATTACATTGCCAGACATTTCCCCGAAGGGACAGACATAGCAGCAAAGAAGGATACAAGCCGGTCAATCAATGTGTCCGGAGCAATAGCAAGCTACCACGGCTCGGTGGATGCACAAAGAGGGATTTCCCCGTAAGTAATACTACTAAAGGCACACAACTAGGTGTCCAGTCTCATACATACCGTTGCACGTCACACGTACGCATGAGATGCCCAATATGCATAGATACAACTATGGCATCACAACATAACCATACAACATTACAACATTTATTTAGAAGGCTCGGAAGAGCCAACACAAGAAGATGTTACAAGCAGAGGTCACAAGACCCAACATTCAGAGCATTCAAACAAACAAGCGGAAGTTAAACATGTCTGGGTACAGACATCTACAAAAGTGGCTAAAGGAGCCTGAAAAGCTACAACGACCCTACCAAAGGAACCAGACCTCTGTTTGGGATTCCCAAGCTAATCCGGTCAACATCGAACTTCACGTCATAAGTGCCACTACTGAGACAGACGTCTCCTCTACAAAAACATATTGAAGCAAACGTGAGTACAAGGGTACTCAGCAAGACTTACATCAGAACTAACTACATATGCATTAGTATCAATGAAGGGGGTTGTGGAGTTTATTGCAGCAAGCCAGCTTTGACTCTTGGCTAACCTATACTACGACTACAAGTAGTATCTTTGAGGTGGGATAGTGCACACGAGTCCACATATCCTCCAATCAATACAGCACTATGGATCCACTTCCATCTCCCTACGAGAAGGCCATCCATAGCACTCACACTTATCTTACGTATTTTTAGAGCATCCACTTTAATTGTCTATGAACCACATAAGTTCTCCAAGTAGTCCATATTCGAGGACGCGGTTATTCGAAGAGATTATTTCACCCTCCAGGGGTATACTTCTTCACACACGCTCTCTCCACTTATCACGATATGCACGTCATGCATCTTGGCAACCTTCAAGCGGATGCACTAGCGTGGGCATCGGCCACGACCATCAACCACATAAGACCCTAGTCCAGGTTTATCGCCTATTTGAGACTAAACCCGCATGGAAGTCCGGACGAAGTTTCTGCTATGGCCTCAAACGATGTGCGCAAGATTCCCAAGCCCACCTAGATAGATGGTACTACGCTTGGTACACTGTGCCACGGTGCATCTACCACGCCATAGCCTACCCCTCCGGTCAGCGCTATGCGCGGCCGCCAGCACATCCTACAAACACCAGAAACTAGTTGCAGCTCCTAGACAAATATCAAGGTGATTAATAAGCCAAGAGGGTCAATTAATGATCCCAATGCACGGTAGTATCTTGTCTATGATAACATACATAGAACTCAGTTCCTAAAGACGGTCCCAATGAGATAACCCGTCATGTACTCCTACATGGCCTCTCATCGCTACCTTTACCAAAATGTGTTCACACACTTAGCTCTCACACAGTAGGACATGTTCACCATCATTCCAATTCATCGCCTAGATGGATCAGACCCGACATAACTCTAAGCGTAGAAGGCATAGTAATCAAGCATGGATGAGTAAGCACAACAGGGCTCAAGCAGTTGCTACTCATGCTAAGTGGTTTTAACTATTTACTGTGGCAAAGACAAGTCATGCAAAGGAATGGGTTCAACTACCGGGAACATGTAATAGTTGAATCTTTGTTGTCCTAATGCAATAAAAGAGAGCAGGAGCAAGAGAGTGGGTTCATATCAGTATGCTCAAGGGGGTTTGCTTGCCTGACAGTCCTGAAGATATTACTTCCCTTTATTAGTGTCAACATTCACATCGTCAGTACCATCATCTACCGAGAGGGAACACCACCGACAAAACAAGCAAGGAACAGATTCAATGCAATGCAACAAACATCATGCATGCCATGACAAATTAAGGTACTGAATTGACCTGGCGGAATAATTAGCCAGGTTAGTTGAAGTGGAATTCAAACAAGTTTGAATTCCAACTCCAAATGATAAATCATATATTGCCCTGATCACAAAATGTCCTACTTGGCGGTGTTAACTTGTTCAAACATGCATGATCATGGCATAAACAGATTCATTGGATTTTTTTGATCATGACTTACATATTATTTCTATGATTTTCAGAAGTTTAAAACATTTTCTGAAATAAATAAATCATTTAAGATTTATTTAAATTTCAGAGTTGGATTAATGCGTCACCATGAGGTCACCATGACGTCATCGGACAACAGAACTAGTCCCGGTCAAACCTGACCGGTGGGACCCACATGTTAGTGACTTGCCATTAACTATGGGTTAATTAAACTAACACAGGGGGTTAATGTGTGATTAGCTCTTAAGCTAATCACGCCCCGTCAGACTGGCCGGGGTTAGCCACTAGCGACCAAATCCCGCGGCGGTGGCTCGCCGGCGTTTCTCGGGGCGGCGCTGCAGGGTGCGGCTAGCGGTGCTGAGGGCACCAGAGGGGAGCCCATCCCTGCGCACATCTAGGTGAGCACGCGGGAGGATTTGGGGTGGCCAGGGACGACGGCCACGGTGAACTTTGCGACGGTCGGAGTTCGGCCATGGCGGCGCGAGGGCATAGGGGGCGCGGGAAGAGCTGGGGAAGAGGGGGAATGGACGCGGCGGCTCACGGGGGATCGATGGCGTCGATAGCGGGTTCGGGAGGCTCCTGCGGCAGCGAATCGATGACGGCATCCGCCGACCGGAGGTGGAGAAGACAGTGGTGATATCATTTCTCCAGAGCGTTCCGGCTTGTAGGGCTCGTCTAGGAGGTCCAGGGGGTCTAGTCAGGACTCGTGGATAGCAAGAGGGGGGGCAAGAGGGGTGTGGTGGCGACGGATCCGGTGACACCGAGATCGCGGACGCCTCAGCCATGGCGGAGAGAAGGCGAACCAGAGCGGAGGGGGAAAATGGAGGGTTCCTCCAGATTCGGACAAAAGCGAGGAGGTCAATCCCCTCGTCATGCTGGCCTGAGAAGGGCGAGGCAGGCTGCTGGCATGGCACGAGTCCGCGGGTGTCATCCCCTGCTTCTCCTCTGCCTTCTGGCAAGAGGTAGAAGATAGGGATGCACCTAGTGGGCTGGGCTAGCCAGGTGGCTCGTAGGTACTCTTTTTTTTCTAATTTTCCTCTCTTTTTAATTTCTGACATTTTTTTCATTTTTGTTTGGGCCACAATTACCTAGCACAAAAATACCAACACATTTTATGGAGTGTAGTTTGAATATTTCAAACGTCCTAAAAATGTTTCAGCAGTTTTGGTTGACAAAAATAATTGAAATGCTTTATTTGACAATTTCAGTAGCCTTAGGACTCATCTTTAAAATGCTAACACCATTGTGAAAATGCAAATGTCACCTGAAATGTTGTTGCCAACATTTTCTAATAATAGTGAACATTTTTGCAGGCATTTTATATTCATTGAAAAATTCGAAACTATTTGAATTGTTTGGTTAGGTCAGGTGCTAGGGTTTCTGTTAATCCCCATTTCAGATTCATTTGAAGTTATACATGATGCAATGAATGATGAATGATGCAACTAATACAAGCAATTTCTAGGGCTGTGATACTTGTCGCGTCCTGTTCGAGGACGCCACCGCCCTCGCGGCCACGCGGTGCCGCATGGAGGCGGCCCAACGGGAATACACTTCCGCCTATGGCCTCACCCCGGCTGGCTCCGGGCCCAGCCGGCGTGTGTCTGTGCGCGATCGCGGTCGTGTGGTCGCCGAAATCCTTGGCGGAAAAATGCCCATCTACGACACCCCCGCAGCCAACCTGCGGGCCCTCAAGGTAGCCTACGAGGAATTTGCCACCTTGGAGGGTGAAGCTTTCAAGGAATCGGAATGGATTCAAGCCATGCAAGAAGAGATTCACCAGTTCAAGTTGAACAATGTGTGGGAGCTCGTAAAGCGTCCTGATCCTAGGAAGCACAACGGCATCGGTACAAAGTGGATCTTCCACAACAAGCAAGATGAGTCTGGACAAGTCATCAGAAACAAGGCACGACTGGTGGCTCAAGGTATGCACAGGTCGAGGGTATTGACTTTGGTGAAACCTTTTCACCTGTTACTAGACTCGAAGCCATTCGTATATTGCTTTCTTATGCTAACCATCATGATATTTGTTTGTATCAAATGGATGTCAAAAGTGCATTCCTCAATGGTAAGATTGAAGAAGAAGTATATGTTGCTCAGCCACCATGGTTTGAAGATCCAAATCACCCTGACTATGTCTTCAAGCTCCACAAGGCACTTTATGGCCTCAAGCAAGCACCAAGAGCTTGGTATGACAAACTCAAGGAATTCCTCATGAAGAAATGCTTCAAACCTGGTTGACTCGAGCCCACTCTCTTCACTAAATCTTATAAAAGTGTATTGTTTGTATGCCAAATATATGTGCACAACATTATCTTCGGCTATACTAACAACAAATATAGTGATGAGTTTCCTTATATGATGCAAAGGAAGTATCAAATGTCGATAATGGGAGAGCTTAAGTTCTTCTTAGGACTTCAAATTTGACAACAACCAAATGGCATCTTCATATCTCGGGAGAAGCACCTCAAGGACTGCCTCAAGAAATTTGGCATGAATGAAGCCAAAGGCTTCAAGATGCCAATGCCTACCAAGGGACACCTCTACACTGACGAAAATGGTAAAGATTTCGATCAGAAGGTATATCGCTCCATGATTGGATCTTTGTTGTACTGATGTGCATCTTGGCCAGATATAATGCTTAGCTTTGCATGTGCGCCCGATTTCAAGCGGCACCAAAGGAGTCGCATCACCTTGTTGTGAAGCGAATATTAGATATCTGGCTCACACCCCAATGCTAGGATTGTGGTATCCAAAGGGTACAAAGTTTGGGCTGATTGGCTACTCAGATTCTGACTTCGCTGGCGACAGAGTTGATCGCAAGTTTACATCAGGAACTTGTCACTTTCTTGGACTATCCCTTGTGTGTTGGTCTTCAAAGAAGCAGAACTTTGTGTTACTCTCTGCTGCCAAAGCAGAACACGTTGCTACTGGAGCATGCTACACTCAGCTTCTCTAGATGAAGCAAACACTCAAGGACTATGGCATCAACATAAAGGATGTACCTCTCTACTATGAAAATGAGAGTGCAATCAAGATCTCCTACATTCTAGTACATCACTTGAAGATGAAGCACATTCATATATGACATCATTTTCTTCAGGATCATGTGATGAATGGCGACATCAACATCAAGCATGCAGACACTGATGATCAACTAGTGGATATCTTCACAAAGCCTTCGGCTGAGAAGAGGTTTGGCAAGTTGCAGTGTGACCTAAATATCTTAGAATCCCCAAATGTCCTCTAAATTGGGAATACATCCTAACACTTATGGTTGTTGACGACTTTGATTCACAACACATGATGTAATGTATGTCTTTAACTCATGAAGACTTACAAGCTAAATATGAATACACTAACAAAGAATATGACTTTAGAGCCCCATGATAATTGTGCACCATGTCTGGGTCAAACATTCTTATACGATGGGTAATGCCACCAACCAATCTGAAAGACATTTCTTTTATCTCACTTTTTTCATATGTCTTCAAGAGCTGAATGTCTTCGGAACAAAATTTTGTTCTTTGCATGGGTGTTTCAGTTAAAAACTATTTGAAGATCTACATTTGGATTAGAGATTTTTCCTATACAACATTTGTCATATAGCTTTGTCTTCAACTTTGTCATAGGCAAATGTGATCGGATCCGACATTCTCCTCAATTCTTACCTCGCCCAATCCGTTCTAATCCAGGCATATGCATTCTATGTTGACACGTGTTGAATGTCTTCACTACATCCATGTTGGTCAAAGACAAATAAACCACATATTTAATTTGCAAATCTAAATTGTCTTGGTGTTTTTAGCAACAACTCCTACGCCGCCGCTTCTATTATGGTAGTGGGTTTTCACGTGGTTTGCATGCATGCCATGTGTCCCACTTTTGCCGAAGGATCAGGGGTAAATTCGTCTTTTCAATTTGAACTCCTCCACCCTTATAAATACGAGTTACCCCCTTGCATTATTACCTTCTCCTTCCTCCCCCACCCACATGCTCAAAACCGTAGCATCATCGCAGGAATCCATCATCGCCAAAGACGAAGTCCTTCGCTGCCATGACTTCTCAAACGACGTACTCATGTCAGCCATGTTCATCCTCCGCTCGCCACCGCCGAAGGCGTCTGCCTCCACCAAGTTAGGGTGAGGCAGATTGAACCGCTCGGCTTCTCCGCCTCGTCGAGTAGTTCTTCTCATTCTCCATCACGGTAATTAAAATCTATTTTTACCCCACGTTTTGATCCAAGATTCTTACTAAAAACTTTCGGTTGTTGTCTATCTCTTTCCACTGAACCGGATCTAGGTCTAGATCTATCCTTACCAAATATATTCACTTTGTGGTCTGAAACTCGGTTTGATTCCTCACTTGTGCAAATCTTTGGACTTGTACAAATCTGAAATCACAATATTCTCTATAGAAGTGAATGTCTTCGGTATAAGGTCAATGTCTTCAAAACTCGGTTTTTACTTCCAAATCTTCTAAGAATAGATATGACCTTTCCTCTTCCCTTGCGTCTCTAACACTTGCACAGATACGTGCCCACAGCAGAATCGCTTGGATCTCATAGTCTAAATTCGTTTGCACACTACTTGTAGATACATTTGGAATGATCTGGTGCATGTTCCTATTTGTGCACTCCTATGAAGCCATTGCCGAAGCCTTTGCTGAAGCCAATGGCAGATGACAAACCAATCAAGAAGGGAGCAAAGCAAAGATGCAAGAACTCTACTAAGGATCTTCCCCCAGATCTGTATGAGCTGTACAAGTCTGATGAGGAGGAGACATACACAAAACGCAAGAATTGCCTCCAATGGATCCGAAGATATTGGACTGTGGAGTGGTTTTACTACCGCTTCGTCACTGATGAGTAAGCTGAAAAGTGTTGGAGATTTGCCCTAGAGGCAATCATGTATGATGATATTTCCTATGTGTTTATGAATAAAGATAGTCCTTGGACATTATCATTGATGTGTATTAACAAGTATGTGACTTGTTTGTGAGACTATGCATTGTATGATGACTGTCCTAAATGGTCCCTAGTTGAAATGGCTGTGTGGACGCGCAACCAGTTAGACTAGCATATGACACGGTGGATGGTCCGGTCTCACTGATCATGTAGCATTGGGTACTAGCCGGATAACATGGAGTTCGAAAGGTCTGGTCGGATTCGATGTAGTTAGATCCGAGTCGAGATAATGTCTGAGTTGGACAGACCCAACTACGAGATGCAGCGATAGGTCATTTGTGAGTCTGTAGTACCTCATACATTCTATGACCTAAGACCTGAGCTGGCGCATGTACTTAGGATGGTGACATACTTGCTTTGGGCCGACCAAACGCTACTCCGTGATTGAGTAGTTACAAAGGTAGGTTTAGGGTTTGTCCATACCCAAGCTACGAGACATGGTCGAGCAACATGAGATTTGCCCCTCCAATCAGGAGAGATATACTCTGGGCTCTTTGAATGTTGGTCGGATTCACCGGAATGAGAAAGAGGTCGTGCTGCAACAAGGATGACCATATCGCCTTGTGTACGACAACATATATCGTGAGGCAAAGGGAATAGAAGTGTGAAGTATAGGTTCACCTAACCAGCTTCGTCGAACACTAGGAGTCGGCACATCTTGCTAGAGGCTTCTACCAACCGGTCGAGTCGGATGTCATCTGAGTCGCGACCAAGTGGACGAGAACCTAAAGGGTCGCACGCTTAAGGGAAGGAACATGTGGGCTTTAGGATCCGTGCGAGGTCCTAGAGTTGAGCCCGCGCCTTATGCCTATATATAATGGAGGTGCAGCACACCCATCTGCTAGAGGGCTTCAGCGTTGTCATTAGGGCTTTGCATGTGTTGTAACTAGCCACCTCCACTCGCCGCCGCCGACCATGTGAACGGACCTAGCAGTCCGCCGCACGGTTGTTCCTCCTGCATGCGCGGATATCGTTATAGGCGGTGCACCTGCGCTGCTCAAGCGAACCTATACATGGGATCCGACGACTGCCCATTCGAGGGAGATCGGACCGGCTATTCGAGGGAGATCGGATGAGGAGGAGACATACCACATGAACGCGCTGTCCCAACCAACTTCCCTGCACGGCATTGTGTGTCTAGTGGTAACAATCTGTGATCCATCTCCGTAGCATGTTCTTGGATGTTCTGCATGTAGAAAACATGTAATTAGCATGCAATGCACCGACAATAGAACCCAACAGTGGTATCAGAGCCTCTACTATAGGTTTTGGTTTCAGATTGGTAGCATATGTGATATGTGGCGGCGGCGGATGTGATGTGTCGTCGTTCATGAGATCGGCTATGTGTACGATTGACGAGATCAACTGCACATGGGGATCGTTGAGGCTATGTTTTCTATCAATCGGAATCGATGAGGTCGGGATAGAACCTACCCCTACCGGTCAGTATCAACCAGCAGGGTTAACCGTGAAACGTAAATCCGAATCGAGTTCGCGATGATCGATGAGATCGGTCAGATCAGAAATTTCGGCATGATCGGAGTAGAGATGTGGGACCGCCGTGTGTGTAGCGCCTTGTATTTCGTATACGATCACACAAACCGGTATAATGCGATATGCATAAGTTTGTTTTGCAGGTTTGGTGTGAATAGTATAGCTCATATTTATGTGATGCATGTGTGTAATTTAGCATGACCTGCGTGTCATGATTGTCAGCCGGAAGGAGCCAAAGTGCTATCATTATATTGTGTAACGGACTGCGTGTCGACTTGTGATTCTCTATAAATTCATTACTAGTTGTAGTAGTTGGAGGACAGTGATCAAGTTCGAGGCTTTGGCGTCCTAGTGAGACGGACAAGATGGAGTTCTGCCCTGGTCATCGGAGTTGGAGCCGACCTAGAAGGATGTGCATGAAGGAGCCATACTATTTCACATATTTATGTTTATATGTGATTGATGTTGCTTCTTGTTTCTATGCATGTTAGTATGGTAGAAAGATCCCTCATTAATATCAAGCACATTGCCATTGCGGATGTTGCACCTCTGCACGTCAAGTATGTCTAGTGGTGGGTTCATAAATTGAGGTGCTACTGGGTGTTCTTGAACTGCAGGGTTCGTGTCGCACAAGGACATGCACTGCATCAGGTTAACTTGACAAGGCTATCGAAACAGTTTTGGGCCTTGTGGCCAAGATGGTTGGGAGCCAGGGTATAAGATACCTACCCGACCAACAGGAGTCGTACAGAGATACGATTAGCAAGGATTTCCTTACAGAATAGGCAAGTTGGCTAGCAGTGATGCTAAAGCTCACCAGTAGCTCGCGCTAGATAGGTCCTGAATCGCTGAGAGTTTGCGGAGCGATGATGACTTTAGTGGGAGTAGTTTTGTTTAAGGCTTGAATTACTCTACATAAACACATTGCTTACTGATTGCATATTTTCTATTGTAGATCAATGGTACCACCTGATCAACCCAACTTTGCATTGAAATCAATTCTAGAAAAGGATAAACTAAATGGAACAAACTTTACCACATGCTATAGAAATCTGAGAATTGTTCTCAAGCACTATAAAAAGGAACATGTTCTAGAGGATCCTGCCGAGAATGCTATTGCCCCAACCAAGAATGCCCACCAGAAACTCCTTGCTGAATCAAATGAGATCAGCTGCCTCATGATGGCTTGTATAGAGCCCGATTTGCAACATCATTTTGAAAACATCCAGGCTTCCGATATGATCGAGACTTTGAAGAGCATGTTCACGTGTAGGCTAGGACCGAAAGGTTCAACGTCTAGCAATCCTTGACGGATTGTAAGCTGAAGGAGGGTGATCCACTGAGCCCGCATGTGATCAAGATGATCGGGTACGTGCAAGCTTTGGATCGGTTAGCCTTTCGACTTGGGGACGAGCTGTCCACGGATGCAATTTTGGGTCTCTTCCACCTAGCTATGGGACGTTCGTCTCGAACTATCACATGCACGACATGGATGAGAAGCTCACTTAATTACATGGGATGCTCAAGGTGGCACAGCAAGATATTAAGAAAGGCACGCATCAAGTGTTGATGGTGCAGAACTCGGCTAAGTTCAAGAAGAGTTGGTCAAAGAAAAAGGGTAAGGCAAAGGGCATGGAGAAGGCTGTCTCCGCCGTTGAGCCAAAGTTCGGACCGAACTCAAAGACCATTTGCTTTCACTGCAAGGAAGCTGGTCACTAGAAGAGGAACTGTAGCAAGTGGCTTGCTAAGCACGGCAAGAAGGCCAGAGATGCTTCTTCAGGCAAAGGTACACCTGTTACATATGTTATAGACATTTACCTTGCTGACATACCTAGTAGCTCTTGGGTATTTTATACCAGATCGGTTGTTCATATTTGCAACTCGATGCAGGGGCTGGTTGGAACTAGGCATGTGGCACAAGGGGAGATTGACATCAGGGACGGCAAGAAATAAAGAATTGCTGCATTGGAGGTCAGCACGATGCAACTCAAGCTTCCTTCTGGATTTATTTTGGAATTGAATAATTGTTATTACATTCCCGCACTTAGTGGGAACATTATTTCAGCCTCATGCTTGATGATTCAAGGTTATGAATTCAATATAAAGGACAATGGTTGTTCATTATATTTGAATGGAATGTTCCATGGCTATGCAACCATAGTAGGTGGGCTATTTATTTTAATTCTAGAAACAGAACAAGTCTATAACGTGAATGTCAAGAGGCATAAGCAAATTGAGATAAATCCGACATATTTCTGGCATTGCCGGCTTGGACACATTTGTCTGAATCGCATGAAGAAGCTCCATGATGATGGACTCCTAACATCGTCTGACTTCAGGTTGTTCGAGAGATGCGAATCATGCTTGCTAGGCAACATGACTAAGTCACCTTTTGCAAAGAGTTGCGAGAGGGCGTCCAAGCCATTGGAGCTTGTACAGAGTGATGTGTGTGGTCCAATGAGCACAACGGCCAGAGGTGGCTATCAGTACTTCGTGACTTTTATCGATGAATTGAGTAAATATGGATATATCTATTTGATGAGGCACAAGTCAGAAACTTTTCAAAAGTTCAAAGAGTTTCAGAACGAGGTTGAAAATCAGCTCGGCAAGACGATTAAACTTCTATGATCAGATCGTGGAGGTGAGTACATGAGCCAGGAGTTTGATAATCATCTGAAAAGCCGAGGAATAGTACCTCAGCTCACACCTTCGGGTACGCCATAGAGAAACAATGTGTTAGAATGGCAAAATTGAACCTTGTTGGACATGGTCCGGTCAATGATCAGCAAATCCGATTTACCCTTGTCGTTTTGGGGATACGCTCTAGAAACTATAGCTTTCGTACTTAATAGGGTACCATCTAAATCCGTAGACAGGACACCACATGAGATGTGGACTGGGAAGAGTCCTAGTTTGTCTTTTCTAGTTGTGAAGCTTTTGTCAAGCGACTCATGTCAGACAAGCTTACACCCAAGTCGGATAAATGCATATTTGTCGGATATCCGAGGGAAACCTTAGGATATAACTTCTACAACCAAGAAGAGAACAAAATGTTTGTTGCTCGGAACGGGGTTTTCCTAGATAAAGAGTTTCTCAGTCAGGAAGCCAGTGGGAGAATGATGTGACTCGAAGAAATTCGAGAGCCACTCGGGGACAACTCAGTTGGTGATGAGATCACACCGGAGTCGGTCAGAGAACCTGTAGTGGAATCGGCACCGGAGCCATGGAGGTTGGAAATATTGTGTAGAGTGTGCAACGTATTGTTACTAGAAAGCGACGAGACGGCTACGTATGCGCGATGGTGAGCCCAGATTTCGAGGCATGACTCGAGGCCATGAGATCCAAGTTAAACTCCATGGATGACAATCAAGTATGGGACATGGTTTATCATCCACCTAGCAAAGTAGCCATTGGTTGTAAATGGGTCTTTAAGAAAAAAACTATGTGGATGAAAAATGTTCAGATCCACAAAGCTCGACTTGTCGCTAATGGTTATGGACAAGTTCAAGGAACTAACTATGACGAGACCTACTCGCCGGTAGAGATGCTAAAGTCGGTGAGGATCACACTAGCTATAGCTGCATATTTCGGTTATGAGATATGGCAGATGGATGTCAAAACCGCTTTCCTTCATGTAAATTTAAAAGAGGATGTACACATGATACAACCCTAAGGGTTTTGTCGATCCAACTAACGCTACTAAAATATGAAAGCTCGAGAGATCCATTTACGCTGCTAAGATATGCCCTATAGGCAATCATGTATGATGATATTTCCTATGTGTTTATGAATAAAGATAGTCCTTGGACATTATCATTGATGTGTATTAACAAGTATGTGACTCGTTTGTGAGACTATGCATTGTATGCTGACTATCCTAAATGGTCCCTAGTTGAAAGGGATGTGTAGATGCGCATCCAGTTAGACTAGCATATTACACGATGGATGGTCCGGTCTCACTGACCATGTAGCATTGGATGCTAGCCGGATAATATGGAGTCAGAAAGGTCTGGTCGGATTCGACATAGTAGGGTCTAAGTCAAGATAAGGTCTGAGTTGGACAGACCCAACTACGAGACGCAGCAATAGGTCATTTGTGAGTCTCTAGTACAACATACATTCTATGTCCTAAGACCTGAGCTGGCACATGTACTCGGGATGGTGACAGACTTGCTTTCGGTCGACCAAACACTACTCCATGATTGGGTAGTTACAAAGGTAGGTTTCGGGCTTGTCCAGACCCATGCTATGAGACATGGTCGAGCAACATGGGGTTTGACCCTCCAATAAGGAGAGATATACTCTAGGCCCCTCGGGTGATATGACTTGGATAAGCATGGCCATGTGATGAGGATTATGAGATAATCCGAATGTTGGTCAGATTCACCGGAACGAGAAAGAGGTCGTGCTGGAACAAGGATGACCATATCTCCTTGTGCATGACAACATATATCATGAGGCAAAGGGAATAGAAGTGTGAAGTACAGGTTCGCCTAACCAGCTTCATCGGACACTTCGAGTCGGCACGTCTTGCTAGAGGCCGATACCGACGAGTCGAGTCCGATGTCATCTGACTCGTGACCAAGTTGACGAGAACCTCAAGGGTCGCACGCTTAAGGGAAGGAACACGTGGGCTTTAGGATCCGTGCAAGGCCCAAGAGTTGAGCCTACGCCGTATTCCTATATATAGTGGAGGTGTGGCACACCCATCTTGTTGAGGGTTTCGGTGCTGTCATTTGGAATTTGCATGTGTTACAACTAGCCACCTCCACTCGCCGCTGCCCACCGTGTGATCAGACCTAGCAGTCTGCCACACGGGTGCTCCTCCTACATGCACGGATACCGTTAGAGGCGATGGATCTGCGCCGCTCCAACGAACTTGTATGTGGGATCCGACAACCGCCCATTCGAGGGAGATCGGACCGTCTGTTCGAGGGAGTTCGGACGAGGAGGAGACATTCCACACGAACGCACTGTCCCAACTCTACTTCTGCTGCACGGCACTGCACGTCTATTGGTAACAATCTGTGATCCATCTCCATAGCATGTTCCTGGATGTTCCGCGCGTAGGAAAATTTTAATTGGCGTGTGATGCACCTACGGTATAACCAAACAAAAAGTGTGCTAAGAATGCAACTTGGACGAACATCATATATAGAAATCTTCATCCGAAGACCAAGGCTAACGCCATCAAGATGGGATTCTACCCCTGTATGTTCAAGGCACCAATGCCAGAGAATCCTGATCCATCAAGCATACTTGGCATCGCAGAGCGCACTGAGTAAGATGAGGAGGAAGTTCAACAAGAGAATGCTCCTGAACCACCACCGAAGCCTTTAGAAGAACCAAAGTCTTTGAAGCCAAAGTCTTCCAAGTCAAAGTCTTCGAAGCCTAAGTCTTCCAAGGCTCCTCCTTTTGTAGATTCTTCTCCACAAGCTTCTCGGTCCCCTTCTACAAACCCTGAGGAACCAGAATGTGAAGGTTGCCTGCACAGGCATATGAAGAGAAAGGTTTCTGCTTCTCGTGGCCCGAAGCCTAACATCTCTTTGATGGATGCATCCAACATGATTGAGCTGTTTGATGACGAGTTTGATGATGAAGCCTTGCTTAGGCTTATTCAGCACAAAGAAGAGGAAGCCAAGAGGCTTGAAGACTTACCTCTGATTGACCCGGTTTCTTCGAACATTTCATTGATAAATGGTTTGCTAACCCTTCCATCAGCATTAATGCTATTCAGCTATCAATTGGACCGAGTGTCACATTCCAAGCACTTGTGAATGAGGAACTGACTGTGGCTTTGAAGGCCAAGCATACCAAGGCCAAGATCATCCATGAGAAAGAACTCTTCAAGCAAAATGTGCACAAGCTTGATGCCGAGTAGATCAAAAGCTACGAACTTATGATAGAAGATCTCAAAGCTGTGTTTGAAAAGAGATGTGAAGCTCTAAAGCGTGATCTTGCACGCCTCAAGAGGAAGACCACCATGACGGTGGCGCTTGGTCCGCCCGCCCGTGTTCCCTAAGTAATTGCTCACTCACATCAAGCTTTAGTGTCTTCTGAACAGCCTGCTCCTACACAATCTGAGGAGCATGGCATAGTCTTCCCTGCTAGGTTTTCCAGCCCACATCCACGCTCCACAACCACTGCTTCGTCCACCAAGAAGGGAAAGCAAGCTTAAGCTGGAGCCAACTAGAGCAAGGCATCTACCTCTGAAGTGCAACCTCCTAAGAGGTTGAAGACAAGAAGACCCAAGCCTTCAGAACCAACGCAAGAACCAGCACCAGCACCACCCTCTGCTCCATCATCAACACCTTCTCCTCAAGAGCCTCTGCTTATCATGCCAATTTCTATGGTGCCCCTACCTCTGAAAACTTGGAAAGACAAGTTGTATTGCACGAGTTTGCTTCCACAGAGACTCAGAAACATGAAGAGATTCCAGCTGCCGAAGCCACTGCCAAAACTGAAGATATTTCTCATGAAGACATTGGTCCTGAAGACAATGTCGAGCCAAAACCTATTCTAAAAGTGGATGCCCCAATGATCCGCTCTCCCCAACCAACCAACGAATTCGCGGACATTGGAACTCCTCTCCGTCCGGATGTGACGCAAGCTAACCCTGATGTCGGTGTCAAAACCGGAGGATCTCGGGTAGGAGGTCCCGAGCTATGAGACTAGAATTGGTGGTAACAGGAGATGCAAGAGACGATGTTTACCCAGGTTTGGGCCCTCCTACGAAGGTAATACCCTACGTCCTCCTTGATTCTATTGGTGATATGCGGATTACAGAGTTGATCTACCTCGAGATTGAATAGATAAACCCTAGATGAGTTATCCTCTGGCTACAACATAAAACCCTCCAGCTTGTATAGACGTCGAGGGTACCTAGGGTTTACACATGGTCGGTTACACATTGAAGGGATAAACATGCATATTCACTACTCCAAATATGGAGGACATGCCACAATTCTCGAAGGTTCCTTCTTGGAGACAGGGCCTTCGCTCAATCCAATGCTGAATAATCAACTCATGTAGTCCGGCTCATAACCAACAGGTCGGCTCCCCGAGGACCCCTGAAACCAGGACTCCCTCAGTAGCCGCCAAACTTGCCTCCACCGCCAAGTGTCTTAGCTCCATCTTCGTTAGATCAGAGTCTTCGACTTTTGAGGCGAGTTCTTCTCCTCAATCATTGATTGGCCGAGTTTAGTTAGGCCTCCGATAACATGTAGTTTTTCCCGTTCTGTGAATCACTCGAACACGATGAATAGCTTAGCCCCGAAGGCCAAGCGTCGAGGAGCAAACATAATTCCTTGACAACCTTTCTAATGAAAGGTCGCGGCCCTCCACGGCCGTTGGACCAGTTGCAAAAACTCGAACTGCGGTTCGAGGCCGTTTTCATCAGCATGATCCACCAATGCAAAAATCATGCTCCATTTCACACAGGATATGTTTAATCATGTGCACATCGGCATGCACATCTTGGGAAGCGGAGTGATATGCGGCACAGCCGAGCGAGGTTATCCAGCGACCAGCCCCATAAGACGGGAAAAACCCCAAGGCACAACTACGCCTTCCATTCGCATCCTCTGCCTCCCCAATCTCCTAAGCTCCCAGAGCCAAGATCTAGTTTTTCCACTCCTTCCTCCTGCAAGCTCGACCATGTCGGGTTCCAGTTCCAATAGCAAGTGGGAGGCCTCCGCGGTCACTGAATGGGACATCTGGGACCTCAAGGATGCCGGCTACCTGCTCGCCAATGTCTACCACCACGCGTCGGAGAAGGGCTAGGTGATTCCTACTCCCAAGCCAGGCGAGAGTGTCGTCTTCATCCCACAATTCATCTAGGGACTGAGCTTCCCGCTCCATCCCTTCGTGAGGGGACTCATGTTTTTCTATAGCCTCAACTTCCACGACCTTCCGCCGAACTCCTTCATGCACATATCGACCTTCATCATCATCCATGAGGCCTTCTTGCGGGTCGAATCGCACATTTAACTATGGCTTAAGATATTCAATATCAAGATGAAGTGTGTCGCAGGCGAAAACACAGACTGAAGCAGAGCAGTTACCAGCAAACTCCCTCGTGTCGGATGGCCATCCGGTGCCTTCATCGACACCATCACGATCTAGTTTTATATCACCGAGCCAAGGCAGGAAGGCCGATCTGATCTAGCCGAATTTAGATCCATTCGCCCCACCAGATTAACATCATGGCTTCGAGAGGGCCTCGACTAGGGTTCAGATACAGAGGTGTAACATCCCAAAATTTCATTTTGGAATGTTATGAAATATAGCTATGCATCATCATCACTTTGTTTGAATGTAATGAATTTGTTGAAGTGCTTCTTTTGAAATTCTGAAAGGCCATTTCAATTTGTTCCATGTATTTGTTTCACCTATTTGAAACCTTTGCTAATGTTCAAAGAAAGAGGGGAGGAACATGACACTCCACACCAGGCGCATCTTGGTGAAATATTGAGCAATAAAACCAGGGGGTTATTTGAAAGTTTATCTCAAAACGATTTAAAATCAATTAGGCATTTTTTTTTGAAAATAGTTTTTAAAAAGATATTCAATATGGCAGAGGAAAAATGTTCATTAAATAGCATTAATTCTCCTGATCATTTTGATATATATATTCCTATGTTTGGAAATATTTTGAATGCATTAAAAGAGTTTTTATTGCTCTGGAAATAGAAAAGGAAATAATTTAAACCGAACCGGGCCGGCCCACAGCCTTCAAGACCCGAAATTACTCCGGGTCGGCCACCGACGCGCTAACCACGCGTCCCACCCTCACTGACGTGAGGGACCCACCGTCCGACCACGGCGTTAACACGCTTGTCCCCTTCCCCGCGCCCGACGACGTCGCCGGCGATCTCTCCCCGCAGATCTCGCCCCTCATGCCCTCCCCGACCACCGCACCGCCCCTATATAACGCCCGTACCTCCGCTCTCCGTTCCACTCCGAAACCCCCTATTCCATTGATGGAACGCTGCCCCACACCTCGCCGTAGGTCGGCACCCAACCGGACCTCCCCAAGCTCGTGCCCGTCACCACACTCACCCCCAGCCCCCTCCGACGCCACCAATCGACGCCGGAGACTCACCGTCGCTGTTTGAAGCTCTCAGACGCCGCCCCCGACCACCGCACCGTCATCCCCGAGCACCTCCGATCACCGGCTGCCACCGTCCTCGCCGAAACCGCAACCCCCACCATTGTAAGTCACTGCACCTCGCCGTAGCCGTCCGATCCCAATCCAACGCGCGAGATTAGATCACTTAAAACCGCGAAGCGGTACGCGTTATGTCTCGGCCAACCGCTCGCTAGCTCCCGCATGCATGCCCTTGTGGCCAATCACAACATGCCACGTAGACCCTATCCGATCGATAGAACGTTTTTCTTTCTCTTTTCTGTTTTACAAAACATAACGTCTTCTATTTTTGTTTTTATCATATCTTTTAAATTGTTTGGTGTATTTAGTTGATTCTTTTTGCATTAGTTCACAAATTTGTTGAAGTTTATGTCTGTATGCTTAGATTTCAAAATTGAACTTTAAATTTAGGATATAATCAAATTTGTTTAAATTACTAAAATCTGTATAACTAGAGTTTAAAAATATATTTTTGTATAACTAGAGTTTAACTAGAGTTTAAATTTAGGATATATGTTTGAGTTTTTTTGGATGAATTTGGTTAGGGTTTTTAACAAAAACATAATCTGCTTAGAGTTTAGTTAATTTGATTTTAGTTTAGTTTGAACCTGATTTAGTTTAACTTTCGTTTCTAGATTTCATTACGTTCTGTTGATTCAACATTAGGTGTATTATTTTCTGTTAATAAAATATATATTTTTCAATTTTTTTTGTGCTCTAGTTTGAATAGGTACATCTTATTTTCACCTTTAGTATTGTTTAGAAAAAAAGTTTTGTAGTAACTCTTTTTGCACAATTTTTTTTATACTTTCTGTTTTCAAATAAAATTTTGTATTTACTTTTATGTTATATAAATTTTTTGACTTGTTATGTCTTCGTAGAGTTTTGACACCAAAATTTTTAGAGTCTTATACTTTAAGTGATTCTTCTTTTTGATTGTGCTATGGTTTGTTGAAGTATTTATTTACCTTGCTATTGTATGAATTGTATTTATGCTTATTGTGTGTTTTGTTTGATTCGTTAGATCATCCGGAGTGCGAAGCTTGTTATCTAGAGTCACTTGTATACGAGGATCGTCAGCAAGGCAAGTCACTTTGACCATGTATACCTATGTTTTTATTGCATTAGTTCTACCATCTCCCCAATTGCATGCAAAGTAGGTAATTTGGAAACTTGGTTACTTGATGTAGTATCATGTGGTAGGCACCCCTCAACCTTTTGATACATTGGCCCCGGGAAACGTTGATTTAAATTTCGCTATGCTATTAGTAGACGGGGTTGGTTGTGTGATTCATGAGAGTTGTGAGTTAATAATTTCAAGACCTACAAGATGATCAAGTCTTCAAGACTCCGAGTTTTCAACATACCTCTGGGTGGATGATGGTTGAACGGCGCCCTGGAGAAACCAGTGGTTAGCCTAGATGTTGCTGGAAAAGTGCCAGTATTCATGGGGAAAGGTCCACCTAGGCACAAAGAGATGGATGGATGCTTCAAGACCCAAGGCTTACCTTCACAGCCACAAGCCAGTATGGGCTCTGGCTTGGTTGGATATCGTGGTGACCCTGGACAGGCGGTGCTACGAGATGTAGAAGAACGGTAGGAATGGATGGGAACCGATAGAGTCTCGGCAAAACCCTTTAGAAGACCATGTTTTGGTCATCCGTTTCTCAAACACCCTGAAGTGCGAGAAATCCATCGGAGGCGGTCAAATCTTGTGGGGAACGTGTGCAAAACTCTGCAGAGTACCTAAACCTAATCAATTAGCCGTGTCCATGGTCATGGACAGTTTGAGCCAAAGGAACTGAAACTATCTGGAACTCTGAACACAATTAATTACATTGATGTGGGTATTAATGTCAACTTGGGTATGAGAATTGGTTGGTGGAACCATCTCATTAATCAACCAACATTGTAGTAATTATGCTTTTGCCCTCTCTTGTTGTAGGAAAATTTTGGCTTTATGCAAAAACCTACTACCCCTCTTGCCATATATGCATGTAGAATAGATGATTATTTTACACCCCCTCTTTTGTGATATTGCCGGCATATTCAATATGCTGACCTATACGGCACGTATCATGTTGCAGAGTACTTTTCGGACTAGGAGTGAGATGCCCTTGGAGTCAGATGGACTCAACTACCTTTGAAGCTTCCGCAAGATTAGTTATTCTCATGAGTTGGCCTTCAGCCACTTTATTGTAATTCTTATTGTAATAAAGGACTCGATATGAGATTTTTGATTATTAAAGCTATGTGATTTCACTTTGATATATACATTGATGTATCGTGTGTGTACCAGCATGATCTTGGGATGGTACAGAAACACCGGAGATTCGACCTTTCAGGTCGGGTCGCTACAAGAGGTGAACAACCTGCAGAGGCGCATCGCCTTCATGATCAGAAACGATATCGAGCTGGCCAACATGGTCCAGATTATGCTCCGGTGGTGCATCCTCCCCTGCCAGTGCTGGGACTCTCCCATGTGGGCTTATCGGCTTGACGCTGACCATACTATTTATTAGCTCTTCCGTACTACTTGGGAGAAGCTATGGAAGGCGCTGTTGAAGGAGCAGGAGAACTAGCCGGCTCAGGAGGATGATCGGCGTCTACACGCTGATAAGGCTCCTACCCAGGTATAACATAGTTTTGCTTGATTGGATCGAAAGAAAATTTAAGCACCTTCCCACCACTTCTGTAGAAATGGCTGAGCAAGGCCACGAGCATCAACTACCCGGCGCCTCAACCCGAAGACATTAGGTCTGGGCTATTATTGGAGATGCTTATCGTGGCGCCTTACAAGGCGCCAACAAAGAAGGAGAAGAAGAAGAAACCAGGCCGAGAAGGCCTTCGTATCAAGGACCAGCCGTACGCTATGGCATGGAAACCCATGCCTCCTCCAATCAGGAGGAGGAGCATGAGGACGAGGGGGAAGGTGATTGCCCCCTCGCAAGAAAGAGGGCGGTGTCCTTAGGTGCCACAAATGATAAACCTCCTCCTACTCCGAAGAAAGCATGTCAGACACAGGTGATTCTGTTTGACAATAGTTTGGACTCAGATATCGCGTCTGATGACTTCGAGAGGGTTCCATGAAGGAACCTAAGGGTCAAGCCCCCAGCTCGAAACTAAGGATATGAAGACTTCCTTGACTATTAACTATAAGTTTTAAAGGTTATTAACATGTGAGCGCTTATTGATTTGCAGCCCACCACGCGTCCTCCCCACCGACCAAGTTTTCAATGGGTGACCCTGCCCGCCGAGCTAGCAAAGAGCGGGACTGTGTCCCACCCCACTTCTCCGAGCGCCGCGAAGGATTCCGCAGAGGTATCATCCCAGCAGGCTTCTATGGAGCTGAACACCTGCAGTGGGGGAGACGATGCCATGGTAGAGGCTAACGCCTCGTCCACCGAAGACCAGAGGGAGAGCCCTGCCGGGATAGCGAGTAGACCGAAGGAGTGGATGTTCAGTCCCCTCCAAGGACATCTCCAGAGCACAACACGCCTCCGACGGCACCGGTTCAATCCCTAGTTAGAGATCGGTAAACCGGTCACCGCCGGTACCACTGACCAATGGGTTGTCGGTTATGGGGGAGGCTCTATCGAGCGCCTCCATCTCCAAGGACCACCGCAGCCTTCTGGGTGAGGTATTGCAGAGCATTTAGTCCATCGACAGTGGATTGAAGGAGGCCTTCAACGGTCTCTTGAACGGCTTTCAGGTGATCCACGTAATGCTCTATTTCTGAAGTATTAATTTCTTTTGTGTTATCATTATATACATGGCAGCCTCCGAACCATAGGTGAGTGTGGAAAAAACTCACCTAGGGGTCAATCATAGACCATTATACGGACAATGTGCGAGATGATATGTGCTTGGAATGTTCTAACAGCCCTTAAAAGGACCGGACATAGGACCATATTTATGACAGTTCGAAGGTTTGAACCCATGTAACCTGATGGTGGATCATATTTATGACAGTTCGAAGGTAGCTGCTAATGTCGCCGAGCTAGACGAGATAAATAAGAACGTCAGGAGCTCCGAAGATGAGTTTGATGCTCTGAAAAAAGATTCGACGAGGTGCAAGGTAAGCCGGATTCAATATCCAAAAACTTCTATCATCGTACTATCGATGTAGTGTTCATATTTTTGATGCTTACACATCCTTGGCAAATGAAATTGAGAGGCTCAAGGCCGAGTTTCAAAATGCAAAGCAAGAGGCTGCGGTTGAGAGGGCGATGGCCGAACAAGCGGCTACATCGATTTCCCCCTTAAGAGCCACCATCGACAAGCATGAGGCTCTGGTGGAGGAAATCCAGCAAGAGCTCAAAGGCAATGCCCAAAAGTACGAGGACGTCGAGCAGAGAGGCAAGGAGCAACCACCGAACTAGCCACCCTGAAATCCGATCTCCAAAAGGAGTGGGTGGATAGGCGGTTTTTTAGTAGCAAGTCCGTCAAGCGAAGGTTATCACAGATGGTAAGCCGTACTTATTGAAGTGTGTCTTTGGGGATAGCAAGTTTGAGTTGCTTACCCAGGTGTGGCGTTCCTCAGGCACCTGTGTCACGCCCAAGATGCGGTCCTATCCTTATTTCAGCACGCGGGCCTTGACAGGGATAGAAGCGCATCTCATCGTGTTACAAGAATGGATATCATTACAAGTACATGTACAGAAGAAATGAGTATATGGAATTGGCTTACACTCGCCACAAGCTACATCGTTGTCACATCAATACAACAACATACTCAAACATTAGACAGAAGAGCAGGGTCCGACTACGGACGAAATCAAACGATAAAATGATATCCACCCTTGCTATCCCAGGCTGCCGTCTGGAACCCATCCTAGATTGATGTAGAAGAAGAAGAACTCCAAATCAAACAAGCATCGCTCTCACGTGAAAGCACCACATTACCTGTACCTGCAACTATTGTAGTAGTAATCTGTGAGCCACGGGGACTCAGCAATCTCATTTCCAAGGGTATCAAGACTATTAACGCTTAATGGGTGAGGTATGGTTAAGTGGTGAGGCTGCAGCAAGCGACTAAGCATTTATTTGAGTGGCTAACTTATGAATACAGAAAGTAAAGTATGGGGGTCTACGCATAATGGACGTGAACTACTAATGATCACTAACTAATCCTGAACACTTACTTACATCAAACATAACCCCACTATGTTCTCTCTCGGATGAGGACTCACGAGAAGAGACTGTCATGGTTACGCATGCAGTTTGTGTATTTTATTTGAGTTTACTTCAAGTTTGCTATGACCGGGTGTTAAACAAAGTATCCTAGTTTGCCACATAACCGCGGGCACGACTTTCCGAAAGATTTAACCCTGCAGGGGTGCTCCATCTCATCCATCACAAATTAACCACACGCAGCGGGAATAACCTCGACCACGGATCTCGTGATCATCCTAGGAAATTGCAAAGAAAATCCGACACCTCGAGATAGCTTGAAGAAAAATCGATATTCCTCACTCAAGACGTTCGAGAAAGGTAAAACAAATCTAGCAAGGCTGCCCAACGTGTCGACGAACCCGATATGAGCCACGTATCTCGTTCTCAGTACACGACAGATAAGTGAAGCGTACGGTGGCCTGATAGACATCTCCCGAGTTGCCCCGGGTGCTCTAGTTTGAACCAATACTCAGGAGGAGCACTAGCCCGAGTTGTTGATTATAATCCTTGGGTTAATTACTCCCTATGCAGGTTTACTAATTATTAGGAAAATGTAGTACCAATGTTGGGCCTTGCCAGACAAGCTTTATCCTAAAACGAAAATCAAGGGGGTCCCCATAACAACCCCGAGCATGTTAGGTGCGCTCATTTGTGGAACATAACACCGGTTCACAAGTAACTAGGGCGGCAAGAGTGGAACAAAACACCAAGCAAAAGGCCAAGCCTTCCACCCTTTATCAAGTGTATAAATGCATTAAATTCAATAACAATAATATTATGAGAACAAAAGAAAGTCCATGTTAACACATGAAAGCCATCGCACCTATAGCTAGAAACGCTATAAGAAGGGCTGAGCAAGCGGTAACATAGCCAAACAAATGTTTGCTGGGATGTGGAGATTTTAGAGGCTTTCATGGCAATGTTGGGAGGCTTGTCAAACAAGTGGTAGGGAGCAAGACATAGCGATAGAAAACAAGACATCTAGCATGGCAATGATAGTAATGGTATCCAGGGAAATGTGTCAGCTTGCCTGAGATCCCTCTCGGAAGAAGATCGAGTCCATGAAGAAGACGGGCCAACGTAGTCGAACGAATCCGCACACTCCGAATGCTCTCGGAACTCTATCAAGAAGAAGCAATCGAGAAACAACAATCACACAAGATACACCACAACATATGCATGACACGATGCGCAAACAAATATGATGCATGTCTGGTTTAATTATGCAAGGCATGTCAATTCACATCAAACAACTACTACGCATTAAAATGAAGCTCAATATGCAGCGAGTTGCATATTGACGAAACTCCACGTTAATATTATTTAGTTCACTCCCGTTTAGGTACTCATCAATATTAAATGTTGGTTAACATGGGTGGTCATGGCGTAAGGCAAAGATGGAATTAAGAAATTTAAATGGAGAGGGACAACATACATATAACAAAATAATAACTCTCCATATTATGAGAAAGAGGTTAATGTTGTTTATCATGGCAAGAGGTGAAGCATGAACAACTATATCGTCATGGCATTTTAAATGAGTCCGGAAGCAATATATATCATTTCCGAAACAACCCCATTCGCATATTATAAATTTGGTCCAGATCTGTCTACACATTTTCTAGCCTAGTTACATATGTGGAACATTTTTATCGGAGCTACGGTTAATGAGTTATGAAGGAAATCATTTTAGCATGGCATATATTCAAAACAATGCAAACAGCAAGTTTAAACAATTTTATCACATGTGAAAGTTGGTTATTGTTAATCTACACGAAATTCTAGTCAAGTTTCATGTATAATTTGTTGTAATCGGATGCACGGAAGTGGAGTTATTAAATGCATGAACATTAGGGTCTTTCTGCAAACCTGTAATTCGCTGATAAATTAGCAGGATAGCTAAACGTTGCTCGGGCGGCAATAGGTGGCTGCTCACCCAGGGCTCATGAGCCGGTCGGTGGAGCGGGGCACCTGGGCCGAAGGAGCGGCAAGGCCCATGTGGGCACTACGGCGGCCCAGGCGCGGGTCAACCCCAGCGGCGGCGCTCGTCGTCTGCTCCCGGTCTCACCTGGATCGCGGGAGCCGCGGTGTCGTCGGCGGCTGCTGAGCTCCGACAAGTGGAAGAGGGGCGGCGATCCTGGGGACCGGTAGATCCGGCCGAGGGCCACCAGATTCGGTGATCGGAGGTGGCTGGCGACGAGCAAAGGGACGGCGACGAGCTCCTGCGAGAGAGAGAGAGGGCAAGGTGAGCTCGGGCATGGGGAGAGGGAGAGAAGGGGGAGGAGGAGAGGAAAGAGGAGAGGAAGGAGAGGAGGAGAGTGGTGGCGAGGGACGGCCGGAGCCGACTCCGGTGGCCTCGACGCGAGGCGGCGAGGAGGTCGGGCGCGGCGGCATTGCGGGAGGAGCTGGGGGCGCTCGGGCGCCTCGCCTGGTTCGGGCCCGGGTGGCCCTGGATCTGGGCCTAGCAGGCCCTACGGCTGGAGGGAGGAGGCTGGCGGCTGGGGATTGAGGGAGGCTGCTGGCGGTGTGGATAACGAGGAGGGATTAGGGAGGAGGTCAAATTAGGAAGGGGAGTGGTCTATTTATAGTTTTAGGGGCTATGGTTGACAGTTTTTGTCCGTTTTCAGACCATTCGATGTCGATCGGATGCCCGGAAGTAGAGGGGGGGGGCTAGGTGGGCTGCGGTGGCTGGTCGATGGTCTAGGTGGGGATGAGAGGGAAGTGGTGGCCTGTGAGATGAGGTTTTAAAACACCGAAAACGTTCGACGAATAACCGATGGCCGCACTGCTACGGCCCGACCGATGGGGTATCAAACGAACTCAGAATGCGACCAAATTTGGTAGGCGGCCTGCCTACACTATAATGAGACCGCACGCCAGGTTTCGACCCAATGTGAGAATATATTTAGCGCGCCTTTAAAATGGTTTTTGATGACGACGTCGCGGGCGCGTGCGTGTGTGGTTGGTCTCAAAACGGACAACGACAAGAACGGAGAGAACCAGCGACTATGAACAGACGGAAGTTTTGAAAACGAGTGACAATGCTATGCATATGATGTGAATGATGCGATGATGAATCCAACAACCTGACAAAACACAGACGAGAATGAAAATAAAAGGGGAATCTTCTGGAGCGTCGGTCCCGGGCTATTACAATTCTCCTCCACTACCTGAGGATCTCGTCCTGATATCTAGAACGAGAAGGGGAAGAGAAAGAGCAAGAGGAAAGGAAGAGGTAAAACTTAGTTGCTTCTTGGGCAAACGAGTAAAATCAACAAACTTTGAAGGTTGCAAAGAGATGAAGAATTACATGAGGAACAAGCAAGAATTCACAAGAATTTTCGACAACACTTCGGTAGGAGAGAGAGAGACAAATTGATATGATGGAAAGAAATTTAAAGGAAGACACCAAACTTCAGTTGCATTAGAATTAAAACTTCATAAGACATAAGGATTATGAAAAGATTTCACAAGACTCCGGTAAATGGACAAGCAAGGGAAGAACATGATCTTAATCAAACTAGATGTGAGATCTAAGAGAGCAACATCAAAAGGCCTCTGTAACAAGAGAATAGAAAATAGATTGATGGAAGGAAAAGAACAAAGAAAAAAATGACAACTTCTACTACCATTGAACTTAAGAAGCATAGGATGAACAGAGTTGTTGAAAAACCAACAATGAAAAGAAAAGCTTGTTATGGGCTTATGGAAAACATCACAAAATTATGAGGTGACAACCTGCCACAACAGAAACAATTAATTGCTTGAGAGAAACAAGATATGCAAAACTTCTTTTAACAAGAGGAGGAGGAGAAAAACTGAATCATTTATGACACCATGATAGCAATAATCCTTAGGAAATGCTTTAGGTGACATTCTCTCACAAGCAGGACATAGGCTTTTACCTCGACTTGAGGGGCCGAACCTGGGTAAACTCGTGTCCTTCATCTCGATCAACCCCCTTGAGTCCACTACCATGGCGATGGCTCCGAACTCAAGTCTGGTAACCCAGACATCTGCCATGACAAAACCATGACATTATGCGTAGTGTGGGACGGCGTTAAAGTGAGAGAATGTTGTATGGCCTAGTAGGGCGTGATAGCTTCTACGGAATGGTATGATGTTAAATATCAAGTCTTTGCTTCGAAAGTTATTTGGCGAACCGAACACTCTTCCAGGCTTACAGATCCTGTGCACCGGGCTTCAACGCCTAGAATCACTCCTTTAAAGGTAGTGTTGCTGGGTTTGATTCTTGATGGATCTATACCCATCCTTTTCACCTATCTAAGTAAATCAGATTTAGGCTACTTCCTCTATCCATGAGGACTTTAGTCAAGTAATACCCGTCTATGGTGGGGTCTAGGACAAGTGTGGCCGAACCCCCATGACGGATACTGGTCGGGTGGTCACATGGATCGAAAGTGATCGGGTACGCCGACCATGGGTTATACTTCGGGGCTATAGGTTGTACGGCGTAGACCTCCTGAAGGACGTGCTTCCTCTCCTTCCTGGGTATATGGGTGGCGCATATCATATTTACTGTTTTCACCTTTGGGAGGAACTTCTTTTCTCCGCCACCAATCGGACCCCGAGGCTCATCCTCATCCTCATTGTGTGGGTTCTTGCCTTGGTCCTCGGATGTGAGTTTGCCGCCCTGTTTGAATACCAAATAGTTATTGTTGGTGTGGTTGGCGGGCTTTTCTTGAGTGCCACGGATTTGGTAAGGCCTCTCCATGATCTTCCCCAGCGGGGTGGGTCCGTTGCGGTTGCCTTTAGGAGGCTTCTTGCGCTGCTCTGGTCGGGAGTTGCAGAATCTGACTTTAATGGCCATGTCATCAGGATCACTATTGTTGTGCCTGCGCTTATTCTTGTTGCGCTTTGGTTTCCCGTTTCCATCGGAGGTTCCGGGGTCTTTCGGGTTGTGGCTCCATCTTGTGAACCAGTTATCCTTGCCTGTGCAAAAGCAGGTCATGAGGGATGTAAGGGCGGACATTCTCCGAGGTTTATCCTGGCCGAGCTGGCAGGCCAACCATTCATCCTGAATATTGTGCCAGAAGGAGGTTATTGCCTCGGTGTTTGGGCAGTCAGCAGTCTGGTTTTTTTGGTCCAAAACCGATTCCGAAATTGCCGTGTGGACTCTCCTGGCTTCTGGACAATGTTGCTCAAATCGGAGGAGTCCGATGGCCGAACATAGGTGCCCTGGAAGTTAGATCGGAATGTATCCTCTAGGTCTTCCTAGCATCCTATGGATTTTTCAGGGAGGCTGTTCAACCAGTGCCGAGCTGGCCCCTTAAGTTTTAGGGGTAGATACTTTATGGCATGGAGATCATCTACTCGCGCCATGTGGATGTGGAGGAGGAAATCCTCAAGCCATACGGTTGGGTCAGTTGTCCCATCGTACTGCTCTATGTTCGAGTTTAAACCCTTCCAGGAAATGATGCTACATCACCTCATCCGTGAAGCACAGTCGGTGGGCAGGATCTCTGACCCGAGCTATGTCGCTCCGGTAGTCGGTGTCTGTTCTAGCTCGGTTTTGTTCCCAGCCTCTGTTGTTGCGGTCGAGCCAAGGCCGGTACCAGTCCTGTCGATCGGGTGAGTACCCTCTCGATCAGTAGATGGATCTTGTGCAACCTGCCGTATGGTCTAGGTCGTGTCGCAGGTCAAACCTGTTATCGGTCTCTAATGGCTATTTTCCCCGCCTTTGGGGTATCACGTGCCTCTAACCGGTGTAGTTAGCCATCCTGTCCCGTCCTCAAGGAGGGCGGTCTGGCTTGCCATATGGGGTATGTTTGGGAGACAGTGTGTCAGTAAGGTCATCATCAAATTGTGGTAGAAACCTTCTGTGTGGATAGCTCTTAGGTTTGTCCGACAGACCGGTATCGTATCCCTCCTTAGCATTCATAAACTTGAACATTGTCATGGTTATGATTCTAATGAGTATCTTGGTTTTTATGACGCGGAGATTCCACAAAATGATGATAAAGAACATGGCTACTATGATTAAGATGAGTTGTTCGACATCGAGCATGAAAAGATCATGAAGAATCTAAGTCTAATGGCAAACTTCAAGGATTACATGACCGGCGGTAAAGAGTGGATTCTCGACAGTGGATGCACGGATCAAATGACTGGCGATAAAGATATGTTCCAAGAGATCACGCCTAATCAAGGTCCTTGGAGGTATGTCACCTTTGGAGACAACTCTAAGTATAAGGTACTTCGCCTTGGTAAGGTGGCGATATCTCATGCTAGCTCAATTCAAAATGTGCTGCTTGTTGAATCCCTTGGCTACAATCTTATTTCTTTATCTAGACTAGCAGACTTCGGTTTCAAATTGCTATTTACTAAAGTAGATTGCCAAGTGTTTCGA